>OY728159.1:1026322342-1027572342 GCA_963277665.1 Viscum album
ACAAAAAATGAATCTCATCGCTTCGTAGAGGTGATTATTCACACCTATGCACAAATGTCATTATAATTTTTCTGTGAATTGAAATGGAAGATCATAAATGTTATATTAAAGTTTTATGATGATTAATATTTCATTAATATCATATATAGACATTAATTATATCATTATAAGTATTTTTTAGATATGTTTATGGAAAAAAATAATATCGGTTCACGAGAAGGTAGTTCTCCGCACACACGAATGAAAATTATTTTCAGATTCTAGGTAAGTGGAGATGGATATAGAAGATGATATTAACATTATAAATTATCATTATATTAATGATACTAGATTAGTTTTTTCATAATGGTTGAATAATATTTTATGGATGTGAATGAAGTAATAAATACAAAACACTTCATTAAAAATGATACCTCTTCTTCAGACGATCTCCTTTATTTAATACCTTAAAACCTATAAAGAGGGATATCATCTTAAACTAAGGACTTTTGATTGTGCTTAGGGATTATAGGAATGGGGTTGGGTAGATTTTCACAGATCAAAAATGTTATTTAAGTGAATTGAAATAATACTAATGAGTTCTATTTTACAGAATATGTGAAGGTTACTCTAGTAAATTGTAACGCCCCGACCCCAGTTACCCAGAGTCGGTGCATTAATTACATAACATTGGCATGATCACAAGAAAGATCAAATCTCGAAAGACCGATTGGTTTAGTAGCCTTGGAAACACTAGATATATTCATAAGTTTTACATTACATCATAAAATGAAAAACTAATACAACAACATAATGTTTCCACAATCCACACTATTATCCCCTCATAATATCCTTGCAGGTCATTCATAACTTACTTCTTCACATCCTGGGAAAAATAAAACATAGAAAAGGGGTGAGCTCAAATGCCCAGTAAGGATAACAATACAGCGGAAACTTTCATCAATAAGAATAAAAATTTAAGGCAATGTATAACTAAAACAAAAGCCTTTTAAACATGAACTTTAAACATGGTATGACATAAATAAAATGAAATAATGCCATTTACTTATTCACATGGATATTCTACTAATCGAATAATCACATGAAAAAATCAATAACCACTTTCATAATGTTGGAATGCATAATGCCAGACTATCATAACCACATAGCCAAGGCCTTGTGCCAAGACTACAAATAAGATTTTGTCAAGGCCTTGTGCCAAGACACTTGTTTGTCTCATGAGACCTACCGATGCATCGAGGAGCTATAGCGGGCTCCACCCGTCACTTATTAAGTCCAATGCATTCCCATATGAAAAGGTTTAAACATAACATAAACATTCGTATTAAAACTAGCATACGAAATGTCAATAATTTCACCATAAACTATGAATGGTATAAAAATAGCACATCCATAGTCAAACATATCACAAAACCTTCAATACAATATAGAAGTTTTGTATCATAATAAATCAACTTCAAATAATCTTAAAATCCATCAAAGGATGTTGACATAGATGAAATCAAAATTCTTTTTAAAGAAATATCTCCTTTTATTTTGAAATCATTTAAGATCCATATAATATAAAACATTTTCTTTGAAAATATTCTTATAAGCTTGTAAGGAAAGCTCTGAAGATTTTATAACGGCGTAAAATAACCGCACCCGCCGTATAAGTTAAAAAAAACATTCTTACCTCAATTCTGTCGAAAAGGTTAAAAAGGACCTTGTTTTCAAAACGACGGAAAGATTCCTTTATAAACCTCTTATAAAAAGTCAAACAAGGGTATAAATGACTTTAACCCATATTCTTGTAAATAGTAAAAATGTTTTGAAATACATTTTTAAGAAACATGGATGTGGATGATAAAGATATCCCAGTAGATTATTACGTATAAACAACCTCGGATAATGAAGAGATTGTGAAATAACCCTTACCTTGTACTTTTCCTTGGTTGGGGTAGGTTAACCTCCTGTATAATAGTGAAATAATTGTTACTCAATTATACAAGAATCATATACATTAATATGATATCATATATGATCTTTTAATATTGATTTGATAATAATATCTTAGTATTATCGCCATTTCGGGTGTTAACTTACTCATTTTCTTTATATGTTTTGTTACATAAGTCATGTTTGTTGTATCTTATTCATATCCAGAATGATATCAAGTCCTTAAACATCATTTTTAAATCATTAAATGATAATTATACTTGAATGGATACGATGGAGAATGAATCTCATCGCGTTCGTGGAGACGGTAGTCCGTACGTACGCACGAACGCTATTTCCATTTAATTTTTATTTTAAAAGAATCGAATCCAAATGATACATAGGTATATTACTATTCCAGTATAATATAATATTTTATATATGTTACTTATGTTCATTAACACCATCCTTTATACGTTCCATGTGTGGTATGAACGAGTCATATCATTTTAAGGGGGCGGTAGTCCGCACTTCCTCAAATGAAATTATCGTATGTATATACAACATGAAACGAATAATGGTATGAAATAAAATGGAATTACAGAAGCTTATATATAAAATATATATCATTAATATCATATTTAATTACAGTGCCATCATAATGGCCACCATGAGAGGCGGTAAGATGTATTTGAACAATCATCGTTTCGTGAAGCGTTAGTTTGCCATCCACAGAAACATTATTTTCATCATCCATTAGATGGAGTTGTGTGTATGTGTAGTTTGAATCCTTCTTATAACAACATCCTAGTATATTGAGGATACTGGTTTTGTTACAAAAGAAAGGAAATAAAAAGAGTTTGGGTGTTGGAGAAGGAAAATAAATGAAAATAATTTAAGAGAAATCGTTACCTTTAATTTAGGTAACTCACTTTGGTTGGAACCAAAGGACTTATTGAAATGCTTTATGCCTAAGGGGAAGCTTCAAGGAGGAGGAGAGGGATGTGGGGAGCTTAGTTGGGCAGATTTTGGACGAGCCAAGTGGCTTGAGAGGTGTGAGGAATGAGAAGAAGTGGTCTCCTTTTATAAGGGAGAGGAGGGGCTCTTTAGGAAAGAGTGAAAGTATTACTTTATAATATAATTATATTCGGTTTATAATGGTCCAAAAATCATTGAGGTCGAAGATAAGATGACTCATATTCTAAATAACATCAACCAATAAGAATTGGACAGGTTTTAGATAATATTTTAATCATTATAATATTATTTATTTCAATGATTTATTAATGAGGTAAACATTGCATCATTATTGTGTCATTAATAATTTAAATTATTTGATGTCTAAAAATTATAAATAAACTATCATCATGTAATAAATCTTTTTAGCTTTCTAATGAATATTTATAATCGAAAATCCAACATGTATAACCCTATGTAAAAATTGTTCTTCTAAAAGATGTAAGCTTATGCCATTTTTATTTTTATTTTAACTTTATTAATATAATGTGTCATTATCACTTACAAGTGGATCCATGGGGTCCCAAAACAGACCCAAAGATGCCCATGGTCGACCATGTATCAACCAATAGGGTTACGACACGTTTTAGGGTAATTTAGTATTATTATAATATTATTTTTTTAACCCTTATTTACCGGATTTACCCTTTAACCATGGTAAATAAAATATTTACCGCAGTAATTATTCAAAAATGTCTAAAAATAAAAGTTACCTATTTACACAATTTGAACATCCTGATTCCAAATATGGAATCCATTTTCCTAAATTCAAAACACAGAAGTGGCAGAAATTAATTTAAAATTAATTCCCGCTGTCAAAACAAAAAGTGTGTTTTTAAGAGATAATAACTATCAAAAGATTGACACTTGTTTATGTTTGGTTTAATTGTAAAATTATGTCCAATGACCAACATTATATTAAATGGTAAAAATATATTCTAAATATACATTAAAACCACTCAAATTCACAATTTATCACTATTAATTATTTTGATTAAAAAAGTTGTTTTTAATTAAAATTTAGTAATTTTCACTATTCATCAAAATATGAAAGTTATCAGAAATGTACCAAAATTTCACCCTAGGCTAATTTTGATATTCAAAATCCAAAAATGAAGTCCATTTTAAAATATAAAATATATATAATTTCAAAACGTAGGTATTAGTATTCACAACGGCTAGTTTAATTAGTTGTGGTGTGTGTTAGAACTCGAGGTTGCGTACAACACACGCTATCGCATTATTCGAAGGGAAACGTACCGTGGAAGCTTGGGGTGTTACATTCTCCCCTCCTTCAAATAATTGCGTCCTCGCAATTTCTAGAATACTTATTACATGAAAAGACTCGGGTGGTTCTTCATCATAAGTTCCTCGGGTTCCCACGTTGCCTCTTCCATCTTATGGTTTCTCCACAAAACTTTTACCAGACGCGTCGTCCGGTTTCTCAGTACTTGTTCTCTTGTACCAAGAATCCTGACGGGCTCTTCACAATAGGAAAGATCAGGTTCCAGTTCTAATTCCTCATAGGTGAGTACATGCGTTGGGTCAGGCATGTATTTTCTCAACAGAGATACGTGGAACACATCGTGAACTTTGCAGAGACTTGGCGGCATTGCCAATCGGTAAGCTACAGCCCCAATTCGTTCTAGAATTTCGAAAGGTCCGATGTACCTGGGACTCAATTTACCTTTCATACCAAAACGTATGACTCCCTTCCATGGAGATACCTTTAGGAAAACATGATCACCGACCTGAAATTCCAAATCCTTCCTTCGATTATCGGCATAGCTCTTCTGCCTACTTTGAGCGTCTTTGATGTGATTTTGGATTACCTTCACATTTTCCACCGTTTGCTCCACCAGTTCTGGGCCTACAAGTTTTCTTTCACCAACGTCATCCCAACAGGTTGGTGTACGACATCTCTTTCCGTATAACGCTTCATATGGTGCCATCTGAATACTCGAATGGAAGCTATTGTTATAGGAAAATTCTACTAGTGGTAAATATTGATCCCACATACCCTGAAAATCAAGTGAGCATGATCTCAACATGTCTTCTAAGGTCTGAATAGTCCGTTCTGATTGTCCGTCTGTCTGAGGGTGGTAAGCAGTGCTCAAATGAAGTTCAGTATCCAGGGATTTCTGAAGACTTTTCCAGAATCTTGAAGTAAAACGGGGATCACGATCAGAAACAATCGATAGGGGTACTCCATGAAGTCTCACAACTTCATTAATATATAGTCTTGCTAGACGTTCCAGGGGTAGATCTTCTCTTACAGCAAGAAAATGTGCTGTCTTGGTAAGACGATCAACAATAACCCATATTGCATCGTTCCTTCTAGGAGTCTTTGGTAGCCCCATGACAAAGTCCATCGTAATATTGTCCCATTTCCACTCCGGTATAGGAAGAGGTTGCATTACTCCTCCAGGCTGTTGCCTTCCAGCTTTCACTTGTTGACAAACCATACATCTTGACACAAAATCAGAAATCTCCCTCTTCATGTTGTCCCACCAAAAATGTTCCTTCAAATCTCTATACATTTTGGTGCTCCCAGGGTGTATAGAGAAATTGGAACTATGAGCGTCATCCAGCAATTACCTTTTTAGATCAGGTATATTGGGAACACAAAGTCTCTTCCCGAATTTCAAAATTCCATCTTCATACACAAAGTCTCTCAATCTCCCATCATTCACAGCTTTAATCTTCTTCTGAAATTCTTCATCATCGGTCTGGGAACTCTTAATCCTTTCTAGTAAAGATGGTTTGATAACCATTTGAAAAAGCATTGATGTTTCACCTTCCCTGGTTATTCCCATGTCCATCTTCTCTAGATCCATGAAAATTGGATCCCTTTCAATTCTCATCATGTTCAGAACTCCATGGTCTTTTCTGCTCAAAGCATCTGCTACTTTGTTTGCTTTCCCCGGGTGGTAGTGTATCGTGCAATCATAATCCTTGAGTAATTCAAGCCATCTCCTTTGCCTCATGTTGAGTTCTTTTTGTGAGAAAATATACTTCAGACTCTTGTGATCAGTATAAATCTCACATTTTTCACCATAGAGGTAGTGCCTCCATATCTTCAAAGTAAAGATCACTGCTGCTAACTCGAGATCATGAGTAGGATAGTTTTGGTCATGAATTTTCAACTGTCGTGATGCATAGGCAATAACTCTATCATTCTGCATAAGGACACAGCCAAGTCCTTTCTTCGATGAATCACTATAAATAACGAACCCATCATTCCCCGATGGTAGAGTCAACATAGGAGCATTGACTAATCTTCTCTTCAGTTCTTCGAAACATTCTTCACACTCTTTTGTCCAAACAAATTTAACCCCTTTACGTGTGAGCTTCGTTAATGGGTTAGCCAATCGGGCAAAATTCTGGACGAAACGTCGATAATAACCTGCCAAACCAATAAAACTACGTACCTCAGTTATACTCATAGGTGCTGGCCATTCTTGGATTGCCTTGCTCTTAGAAGGATCAACAAAGATTCCATCTTTAGAGACAATATGGCCAAGAAAAGAAATCTCATGATGCCAGAATTCACACTTGCTAAACTTTCCATATAATTCATGCCTCCTCAGAGTCTTCAAGATAATGCGCAAGTGATTTTCATGATCTTTGTAGGTTTTGGAGTATACCAAGATATCATCAATAAATACCACCACAAATTCATCGAGATACTCCTTGAAAACTCTATTCATCAGATCCATGAATACAGAGGGTGCATTAGTCAATCCAAATGGCATTACAGTAAACTCGTAATGCCCGTACCTGGTTAGAAATGCTGTCTTCGGAATGTCTTCCTTCTTTACACACAACTGATGGTATCCAGATCGAAGGTCAATCTTTGAAAAGTATTGAGCTCCATGCAGTTGGTCAAATAAATCATCAATACGAGGTAGGGGATACTTGTTCTTTATCGTTATAACATTGATCTCCCTGTAGTCGATACATAACCTCATAGATCCATCTTTTTTTAACAAAAAGAACAGGGGATCCCCATGGAGAAACACTAGGGCGAATAAATCCCTTATTACTCAATTCCTCTAGTTGTTTCTTTAGTTCGACTAACTCTACAGTGGCCATTCTATAAGGGGTCTTCGATATAGGCCTTGATCCAGGAATCAAATCAATGGAAAACTCAACTTCTCGTTCTGGAGGATGTCCAGGTAAATCTTCCGGAAATAAATCTACAAATTCTTTCACAACAGGTACATCCTCTATTTGAACATTACTTTCCTCACCGACAGTTATTTCATTCTCTTCCTCCCCAATAATTGAATTAAGTTGAGCTACTGGGGGTGGATCTAAATAAGAATTAGGTGGTGACGATTCTGCTGTAAAAATAAGGTGTTCCTTATCATTATCATCAAGAATCGTAACCTCTTTCTTCTTACAATAAATCTTCACATCATAGTCCAAAAGCCAGTCCATACCGAGGATTATATCAAACTCAATCATAGGTATGACGATGAAATCAGCAGATAAAGAAAATTTATGTGCTCTAATGGGGACTGATTCACAAAACTTTGATGCAACGATACTTCCCTTAGGAGTTTTAACTGACAACTCCCTTATTAAATCAAATTGGAAATATCTAATCTTCTTAGCAAACTGGGAAGATATGAAACAATGCGATGATCCAGAATCAAATAATGCATTTGCTAAACTTGAGGAAACCATTAAATTACCTGCCACCACGTCTTTCGGAGCTTCTACCTCAGCAGTAGTGATAGAATAAGCCTGGCCTTGATCCCTTGGCCATTTCTGAGGTAAGTTCTCCTGACGCTTAGGGCATGCATTTGCATAATGCCCCATCTCCCTGCAATTGTAGCACTGAACGTTGGTAGCTTCCTTCTTCCCCTTGCAATCATGAGCATGGTGGCCTTTTTCACCACACTTGTAACAGACTCCCATTCCCTTCAAGCAAGTACCGGGGTGTTTCTTCCCACATTTACCACAAGATGGATATTCAACCTTTCCCTTCTTCCCCTTATTTCCATTCCCAGATTGATCAGCAGGTCTCTTCTTCTCTTGCTTTGCTTTAAAGTCATAAGACTTAGAGAATTCCTTTTCGGTCTTGATAGCACATGAGACAATGTCTTCGTACGATGAAAAGGATTGTGAGACTAACGCTCGACGGAGAAATGGTTTTAACCCATCAAAGAAACGATCAATCTTACTTCTTGGGTTACGAATATAATCACCAGCGTACCTCGCTAACCTTGTAAAGTTATCCTCATACTTTGTGACATTCTCATCCTCCTTTTGTCTCAGACTCAGAAATTGCCTTTCCATATCTTCTCGATGGTCGCGAGGGAAGTATTTTTCTAAAAACAGATCTTTGAACTCCCTCCATTCCATATTTGATACTTCATCATCTTCCTTCGTATTTTGAATCAATGACCACCATTGATCAGCATCTCCAGTGAGGCGGTAAACTTCCATGATAACTTTTTCCCTTTCACTGCTCCCCAAAGCCTGAAATATTTTCTCTATGGAAAATATCCACTGCTCAGCTACTAAGGGATTTGTATTCCCATTGAAAGTTGGTGGTTGTTGCCTCATGAATCGATCTAACATTGATCCTCCACGCTGCGGATCAGGGTGCTCCATACGGGTAAGGATATTATTCATAACCTGAGTAAGTTGTCCCAGTATGGTGATTAGATGATCGGCACCAGTTGCATCACCAGCCCCACTATAATTATCTTGAGCAGGAGGGCAATCCCTACATGGAGTGCGTGCATTGATACAGTTTCCATTTCTTCCACTAGGCGCCATTTCTAAACAATGGAATAAACTAGATCAGTTTATGAATCAAAATACATAATTCCATACTTATAAAACACTTAACATAAATTGAACTATTTATGGATATAATCCATAATCATAAAAATGTTTTCTTTGAGGAAGTATATACTCATAAACCCTTCATAATGATTTGTAAAGAAAATGAGAGTTATCCTAAGCATATCCCCTGGGAGTGTCGTAACCAAGAGTGCAGCAAGGCCCGTTGTCGTGCACCAGTTCCCGTTCGAGTCTAGCTCAAAGCGGTGTTTTCGGGTTTTACCCCTAGGTACATCTGTTCCAGAGCCGCCTCTACCTGCTCGTATCCAGACAGGGATGTATTGCACGGAAAACTCACAAAATCTCTACAATACCAAAATTCTAGGAAGTTCTTCTATACTAATCCTCAAAGTTCATCTTAGGTATACGTGCTCTAATCAGATTTTATCTAAATCTAGCTTCCAAGGTTTGTACTAAACTTCCTCTGATACCAACTGTAATGCCCCGACCCCAGTTACCCAGAGTCGGTGCATTAATTACATAACATTGGCATGATCACAAGAAAGATCAAATCTCGAAAGACCGATTGGTTTAGTAGCCTTGGAAACACTAGATATATTCATAAGTTTTACATTACATCATAAAATGAAAAACTAATACAACAACATAATGTTTCCACAATCCACACTATTATCCCCTCATAATATCCTTGCAGGTCATTCATAACTTACTTCTTCACATCCTGGGAAAAATAAAAGATAGAAAAGGGGTGAGCTCAAATGCCCAGTAAGGATAACAATATAGCGGAAACATTCATCAATAAGAATAAACATTTAAGGCAATGTATAACTAAAACAAAAGCCTTTTAAACTTGAACTTTCAACATGGTATGGCATAAATAAAATGAAATAATGCCATTTACTTATTCACATGGATATTCTACTAATCGAATAATCACATGAAAAAATCAATAACCACTTTCATAATGTTGGAATGCATAATGCCAGACTATCATAACCACATAGCCAAGGCCTCGTGCCAAGACTACAAATAAGATTTTGTCAAGGCCTTGTGCCAAGACACTAGTTTGTCTCATGAGACCTACCGATGCATCGAGGAGCTATAGCGGGCTCCACCCGTCACTTATTAAGTCCAATGCATTCCCATATGAAAAGGTTTAAACATAACATAAACATTCGTATTAAAACTAGCATACGAAATGTCAATAATTTCACCATAAACTATGAATGGTATAAAAATAGCACATCCATAGTCAAACATATCACAAAACCTTCAATACAATATAGAAGTTTTGTATCATAATAAATCAACTTCAAATAATCTTAAAATCCATCAAAGGATGTTGACATAGATGAAATAAAAATTCTTTTTAAAGAAATATCACCTTTTATTTTTAAATCATTTAAGATCCATATAATATAAAACATTTTCTTTGAAAATATTCTTATAAGATTGTAAGGAAAGCTCTGAAGATTTTATAACGGCGTAAAATAACCGCACCCGCCGTATAAGTTAAAAAAAACATTCTTACCTCAATTCTGTCGAAAAGGTTAAATAGGACCTTGTTTTCAAAACGACGGAAAGATTCCTTTATAAACCTCTTATAAAAAGTCAAACAAGGGTATAAATGACTTTAACCCATATTCTTGTAAATAGTAAAAACGTTTTGAAATACATTTTTAAGAAACATGGATGTGGATGATAAAGATATCCCAGTAGATTATTACGTATAAACAACCTCGGATAATGAAGAGATTGTGAAATAACCCTTACCTTGTACTTTTCCTTGGTTGGGGTAGGTTAACCTCCTGTATAATAGTGAAATAATTGATACTAAATTATACAAGAATCATATACATTAATATGATATCATATATGATCTTTTAATATTGATTTGATAATAATATCTTAGTATTATCGCCATTTCGGGTGTTAACTTACTCATTTTCTTTATATGTTTTGTTACATAAGTCATGTTTGTTGTATCTTATTCATATCCAGAATGATATCAAGTCCTTAAAAATCATTTTTAAATCATTAAATGATAATTATACTTGAATGGATACGATGGAGAATGAATCTCATCGCGTTCGTGGAGACGGTAGTCCGTACGTACGCACGAACGCTATTTCCATTTAATTTTTATTTTAAAAGAATCGAATCCAAATGATACATAGGTATATTAATATTCCAGTATAATATAATATTTTATATATGTTACTTATGTTCATTAACACCATCCTTTATACGTTCCATGTTTGGTATGAACGAGTCATATCATTTTAAGGGGGCGGTAGTCCGCACTTCCTCAAATGAAATTATCGTATGTATATAAAACATGAAACGAATAATGGTATGAAATAAAATGGAATTACAGAAGCTTATATATAAAATATATATCATTAATATCATATTTAATTACAGTGCCATCATAATGGCCACCATGAGAGGCGGTAAGATGTATTTGAACAATCATCGTTTCGTGAGGCGTTAGTTTGCCATCCACAGAAACATTATGTTCATCATCCATTAGAAGGAGTTGTGTGTATGTGTAGTTTGAATACTTCTTATAACAACATCCTAGTATATTGAGTATACTGGTGTTGTTACAAAAGAAAGGAAATAAAAAGAGTTTGGGGGTTGGAGAAGGAAAATAAATGAAAATAATTTAAGAGAAATCGTTACCTTTAATTTAGGTAACTCACTTTGGTTGGAACCAAAGGACTTCTTTAAATGCTTTCTGCCTAAGGGAAAGCTTCAAGGAGGAGGAGAGGGATGTGGGGAGCTTAGTTGGGCAGATTTTGGACGAGCCAAGTGGCTTGAGAGGTGTGAGGAATGAGAAGTAGTGGTCTCCTTTTATAAGGGAGAGGAGGGGCTCTTTAGGAAAGAGTGAAAGTATTACTTTATAATATAATTATATTCGGTTTATAATGGTCCAAAAATCATTGAGGTCGAATATAAGATGACTCATATTCAAAATAACATCAACCAATAAGAATTGTACAGGTTTTAGATAATATTTTAATCATTATAATATTATTTATTTCAATGATTTATTAATGAGGTAAACATTGCATCATTATTGTGTCATTAATAATTTAAATTATTTGATGTCTAAAAATTATAAATAAAATATCATCATGTAGGAAATCGTTTTAGCTTTCTAATGAATATTTATAATCGAAAATCCAACATTTATAACCCTATATAAAAATTGTTCTTCTAAAAGATGTAAGCTTATGCCATTTTTATTTTTATTTTAACTTTATTAATATAATGTGTCATTATCACTTACAAGTGGATCCATGGGGTCCCAAAACAGACCCAAAGATGCCCATGGTCGACCATGTATCAACCAATAGGGTTACGACACGTTTTAGGGTAATTTAGTATTATTATAATATTATTTTTTTAACCCTTATTTACCGGATTTACCCTTTAACCATGGTAAATAAAATATCTACCGCAGTAATTATTCAAAAATGTCTAAAAATAAAAGTTACCTATTTACACAATTTGAACATCCTGATTCCAAATATGGAATCCATTTTCCTAAATTCAAAACACAGAAGTGGCAGAAATTAATTTAAAATTAATTCCCGCTGTCAAAACAAAAAGCGTGTTTTTAAGAGGTAATAACTATCAAAAGATTGACACTTGTTTATGTTTGGTTTAATTGTAAAATTATGTCCAATGACCAAAATTATATTAAATGGTAAAAATATATTCTAAATATACTTTAAAACCACTCAAATTCACAATTTATCACTAGTAATTATTTTGATTAAAAAAGTTGTTTTTAATTGAAATTTAGTAATTTTCACTATTCATCAAAATATGAAAGTTATCCGAAATGTACCAAAATTTCACCCTAGGCTAATTTTGATATTCCAAATCCAAAAATGAAGTCCATTTTCAAATATAAAATATATATAATTTCAAAAAGTAGGTATTAGTATTCACAACAGCTAGTTTAATTAGTTGTGGTGTGTGTTAGAACTCGAGGTTGCGTACAACACACGCTATCGCATTATTCGAAGGGAAACGTACCGTGGAAGCTTGGGGTGTTACATAAATCATAAAATATATTAAATTAAAATAAATTAATGTTATATTAAAAAAGTATACAAAGTAGTTTATTTAGAATTTATCATGATTTTGGTCAAAATAAATACATATAATAAAACTTAAACATGATTTTATTGTCTTTTAAATGCCTATCTTTCTGTTTTAATGCTTTTAAGTCTTACCATGATATCATGTAATTTACAGTTTCAGGGTTAATAAAATTAGTATAAAATGTTAGATGATAAATAAATAAAAAAATGGTGATTTATTTAAATTTCAAAATTCTTTGGCATAATTTTAAATTTTAATAAAAATATTAAATAATTTAATAAAATATTTTTTATTTTAAAATATCAATAATAACAATTTTTACTCAATTCAATAAAAGAATTTTTTGAAAAATAACCTAAAAACAATATAATGTAAAACCAATACTTCCAAAACATCGATAAATTATCAAATTAATCTAAATAAATTCATGAATGTTATTAATCCTCTCAAAATATATTTATCTTTCTATTTTTATTAACAATTATTTTATATTTCCATTAACAAAACAATAATATCATCATCATTATACCAGAATTTAATTTCATTTATTATTCCCTAAAAAATAGTCATAAATTATCAGGATAATGGTAAATTCTTTATATTTAATAATAGTATTTATTGTAAAAAATATCCCCTATATAACCACATATTAATAAAAATTCACTTGTTAAATAAAAAAGTGTGACAAAATTGACTTTATTAATATAATATTACAAATCTATTACTCTCACAGATATTCCTTAAAATGGATATAAATTATACCCAAGGATTCTTTCTATCTATAAATACTAATCAAATGAAATTCTTAAAAGTTTTGGTTTATTTTTTTTAATATTTTTAATAATATTAGAACCCTTAATTACATGATTTACCTTTAACTATTTTAACAAAAATTAACTAAATTTTATATTCATAATGTGAAAAAATAAAAGGACCTATTTATATAAATCTTAAATTCTAATTCATAATATGGAGTCCATTTTTTAAATTTAAATCGGTATAAATTTAACAAATTAATTTAATAATAATATTTTTGATGGAACAAGAAAATATTATTTTAAAAGTAAGAAGGTTCAATAGTTCACAATGATTTTATATACAATTGAAATGTGAAGTTTCATCCAATAACCACAATTGGGTTAACCAATAAAATCATGATCTAATTAAACTCTAATATAGTTCAAATATATAAATAAATTCTATAAATTAATTTCATAAAAAATAGTTTTCAATTAAAATGAAGTATTCTTTGAATATTCATCAAAACATTAATCATTTTAGAAAAATACAAACAACTCATCGAGAGTAAATTTTTATATTAAAATTTGAAAAAATATCTCTAATTTGTAAAATAAAATTTTTAATAGTTTCAAAAACTATATTTAAAACAATTACACCATTAATAGGTTAATAAATGAACTTTATTTAAAAAATAATTCTTTTATGCATAAAATTTTATTTACTCATATATAATATCCAAAAAAAATTGAATGGACTTAAAATATTATATTGAATATATTGTATATATTGGATTAATATGAACTAAAATCAATGTTTTTTGTTACAATTGTGTATATTTAAATAGTTTTTCAAAAAAGTTTTTTTTTTATTTTAATTTTTTTATCTTCATTCATAATTAATTGATCTGCCAATAATTTATTATATAAACATATCTCAACCAAATTTTAATAATTCAATAAATATTTTCCAAACCTTCTATTCTAATGGTTTTCTGATAACTTCCATATTAAATAATAATATTTAGTTGTTTGTTAATCCTCGATGTGCCATATCGTGTACAATATCAAACAGTGTGTATTTTATTTATTCATTAATATTAATAAATAAGAAAATTAATTATTCTATCGTTACATGGGTTGTTACATTATTTTCCCATTTGGTAAATTGCATTCTCACAATATTATTCACATATTAAATAAGTGGGGATATCATTCCCTCGTAACTTTTTCAGATTCCTATGTTGCCATTTCAACCTTCTAGATTTTCCACAAAACCTTAGATAATGAATCACTTTATTATCCAACAACTCCTCTCTATGGTAACCAACAATAACAAGATATTCCTAATAATAAATATTATCTTCTAAATGAACTACTTTTTGACCCCAAATGTTATATGGATATGGAATATACTTGGTTATGATTAAAATAAGAAAACATTTTATACATTGGATAAATTCAGAGGAAATAAAAATTGGTTGAAAAAATTCTAAAAAATTCATTGGGATTTGATAGGGTTCAATGATCTGTGTACTTTGCTTCAATTTCATTTCAAAATTCACCACTGTCATGACCTATCCTCAGAGGCCCATGTTGTGACTACCCCAATACCACCTTCCATAGGCCAAGGGCTAGAGACTCGCACCAATGGTTCAATCCCTAAACTGGGAAGGCATTTCTTGTAAAACATGAAAACACACACAACATAGTACGATCTGGAAGCAAAAAACAAAGTAAAACTGTATACAAAGAGTGCTAAAAGTAGAGGGACCAGAATACAAGCCCAATAGAAAAAATACAAGTACAACTGAAAACAAGTACAATTGAAAAGGTCAAAAAAGCTGAAAGGTGAAGAGCATCTCCTGGATCATCCACCATGGATCCTACCTAAAGGGTATGTACAGATAGCCTCCTCAGCACTCCAATTCTTTCGGTCTCCACTGTGTACTGACATGTCATATGGTCCACCTATGGGTATCGCCGAGTCCTCGTACTCTCAGCCTCAGTCAGCAATGCCCGTCTTTGCAACCAACACAATGAGGTGAGGGCATATCTTGTGTAGGGGTGAGTATAACGATACTCGGTAGGGACCCCGATACCCTCAAGGTCTCAGAAAATTCAACAAGGATAAACCACAAATTATGAAATCAATAAATAACCCCACTTAGGTATATGACCATACATATAAAAAAGTTATCAAGAAATCCATCTCAATCATGAGGTAAACACAAAGTTACTGACTCATCTCACACATGTATACAACTTCTAAAGAGAGATAGAGATGATCAGATGTAGAAACTGAATCATCTATTCTGTCGAACCCACAGAGGATCCAGGAATAGAAATCAGAACTGTCAAACCCACACAGGATTTAGGAATAATAAACGGAGCTATTAAACCCACACAGGATCAAAGAAAAGTCATCAATGTTGTCGAACCCACATAATATCTAGGAACAGTCGTCAGTGCTGTTGAACCCACACAGGATCCCAGAACAGTCGACAGTGCACAACCAGCCACAAGGTTCCTGACAAAGCATGCTTGATTCTGGGAGGTTCCATTCCTCAATCCAAGATTCGATACATTAACTACCACAAAGTCCCATGTTAATGTATCCAAAATATTGGTCTTTCTTAAATATTCCCAACGTGATAGACATTGCATAAATCGGACGACCGGTATAAGAGTTATAGGCATTCTTGTTCAGAGGGCCCGATTGGATTTACATTTGATCCAACCCGGCCGTACGCCAACTCAGTATGAACCTTGAGTGGGGTATAACAAAAGAACCATCTCCATACATGGTTTCAATAGTTGTAGATAGTTCGTCAATATGATGCTTGTTTCTCACGTTATGAGAAAAAGAGGGGAAACATGCCAAAATGGGTCCCAGTCCAGGCCGACCCAGTCGGACCAACCCGGCCCGACCCGGGTCTGGACTGGGGTCCGACCCAGTCTGCAGGTCTGACCCGGTCCGTGGGTACAACCAGTTCTGTGAGGGTGGCCCGGCCCCCACTGGTTATGACCTACGTTGGGTCCAGCCCGACAACCCATGGGGTCCACCCTAGCCTCGTATAAGGGGGAGGTTGCACCCCCTGGATCCCAAATGACATAACCATTCTGGTGGGATTCAAACTGGTACCACGTGGCACTGGTCTGCATCATGTGTGACCCATGCATTGGGGTCTCACTATTCCAGGCTGGCCGAGTGGCCAGCCGCCTCCCACGCGGCGCGGGTGCGGCTCGCCTCCTCCGGTGACCCGGCAGCTCGGGCCACCGGTCTTTCTCGCGGTCGGCTTTGCACTAGCCTCTGTTACACTGTCATGGCCAGCGACAATGGCCCCTCCATCACTGCACCACGCGGCACTTCTGCGTCGCACCTTCCTCAGCAACCTAGCAGCTCAAGCCGCCGGCCGTCAATGCACCACCATGGCCAGTCGGCCGTAGCTACTCCTCTGACGGTGCAGTTGTGACGCCCCTCCAAGCGGTGATTGTCCTCAGTTCCATCTACCAGTGACCATTCCTCCGGTCACCGGATGAGTTCCAGTGTCCCGGTTCTTCTTTGGAAGAAGTCCCTCTCTCTTTGGGTGGTCGCCTTCGTTCTGCAATCATCGTTGACGAGAGTCTCTCATTATGGTCTCATGTTGTGATTAGCATCAAATTCCACAAAGAAGGGGGAGGGGCCACGTCGTGTTTTTTCGGCCAGCACCCTCCACGTTAGGGTGATAACATGTAGGTTCGATTCTTATCCCTTGATGAAAAACGAATAATGTTAAACAATAGAGAATGAATTCCCGGCCTTTGATCACTGATCATCGACGCTGGCATGAGGAAGCGAACATAGATTTATTGACGTCGGGAAAGAAGATGAAGAAGTCGAGAATGACGTCGTTGGAGTTCATCAAGGACGAAACATCCTCCCTAGTTCTGGTTGAAGATCAAAGAAGAAGATGTCTGTCATTGGTGGATTAAGTGTTCTTCATTCTTCAATGAACGCTCATCATGGAGAGGAGTATTCATAGTTAGAGAGAATAAGTTTCTCCAAGTTCTCTTCCAACCCCTCTCCCAACAAAGTAATGGAAAATAAAAATTAAATTATATTTTAATAATTTAATTTGAATTGCACCATTAATTATGGAGGTGTTGGCATAATAAATTAAAAAGATAGGTGGCACCATTAAGTGGGGATCTCAAGAGGTTTCTACCTTCTTAATGGGGAGTTCAAGATGTTTTAAACTTGGGTGGTCCCCACCATATTAATCCTCACATGGGAGGTTGAGTTTGGGTGGGCCCCACCACCATAACCACTCAAGGGTGGCTAATGTGTGGCGGTCCAACCACCAACTTCCATGTGGAGGTTTTAAACAACTAATAAAAATAAAGTTTACACAACCTTATTTTTATTTAATTCATTGAAAACCCAATAACTAGCATATATTCTCGACCAACTACCATCAAGATGAAAGTCTTTTTATGCAAATACCAGTGCTACAAGTTCAACAGTGCCCTCATATTTCATTTCTGAGCACCAATTCAAATTTTATAGAAACCTGCTCTTATGTTTACTGAACATACCTGAACAAAACTTCAGAAATTAATTTCGGGCACCCCGGGCCTCAGAATCATGCACCATCAGTTTTTACAGACTCGTAAAATTCCCATGTATTTTAGAAAAAAAATATTTTCATGGAAATTCTAGCCCTTTACATTCTCCCCACCTTAGATATTTACGTCCCCATAAGCTATAACACGAACTAAGGGAACAAATGGGGTTACTGAGCATGCATCTGAGCCTCCCACTCTCATGTACTCTCCTGGAGGTTCCCATGCTGCCAACGAATGCACACCAGAGGTATCGACCATACATGAAGGACCCACTCTTTTCGATCCTCAATCCCCACTAGGACCTCCGTAAATGATGCCCCATCATCAACATCCATCTCTCCATGGTCTATGATGTGAGAAGGGTCATCCACGTATCTCATCAGCTAGGATACATAAAAGATGTCGTGCACCCGGTGAAACTGAGGTGGAAGAGCCAAGCGGTAGGCCACCTCGCCTACGCTAATGATTACATGGAAAGGTCCAATGAACCTCACAGTTAACTATCTGCCTAACCCAAATATCTATAAACCTCGTCGAGGTGAGACCTGAAGAAAAACATGTTCACCATCCTCGAACTCCAGAGGTCTCTGTCTCTTGTCAGCATATGACTTAGGTATATGTTTTGCAGTCTTCATCTGTTCATGGATGATCTGTACCTTCTCCGTGGTAGCTCATATCATCTATGGTCCCACTAGTGCTGACTCCCCAGGGTCAGTCCAGCATAGTGGTGATCTGCATGGTCGACCATTCAAGGCCTCAAAAGGTTCCATCCTAATGGTGTATTAATATCTATTATATTATGAAAACATCACCAAATGTATTTGATCCTACTATATATGACCAAAGTTGAGGATTCATGTACATAGCATGTCCTCGATAGTCTAAACGGTTCGCTCAGTCTGACCATCTGTCTGAGGATGGAAGGTGGTGCTCAAACAATGATGCAACCCAAAAACCTCCTACAACCCCTTCCATAGCTGGGATGTAAATCATGTGTCATGATCAGAGACAATAGAAGAAGTTACTCCATGTATCTGAAAAATCTCCTGCACATAGAGGCATCCCAAACTCCGTACTGAACCCTGCTCTCTGATCGGTAAGAAGTGGGCCTACTTGGTCAATCGGTGAACGATCGCCCAAATCGAGTCATGACCCCTAGATGTATGTAGATGTTCTGTCACTAATTCCATGTATATCCCATCCCACTTCCACCCTGGGACCTCTAAATGATGAACCAAGCATGCTAGTACCTGATGCTCTGCCTTCACATGCTGGAAAGTGAACCACCGTGAGACAAACTCGGCAAATGCCTTCTTCATCCCTGACAACCAGTGCTGTCATCAGAGATCCTGGCACATCTCTGCCACTCCTTGATGTACCACTAACATGGATGTGTGGAACTCCCTCAACACCTCCTCCTGAAGTGACACTAGTACCATTGTACATCCTCTAAAAAGGATGACATTCTCCCCACCTTCAGGAAATCCATCAGGTGCATGCCCTGGTGATATCTGAGCACGTCATGTCTCGCAGTCAGTGTCCCCACATTGTGCCTCCCTAACATTATGAAGAAGTGGGGGAGTTACTATAAGAGACTGAAGAAAGGCTACTCCGTCTCTGTCCATAAAGGATATCTATAAACAGCCTGCTGCTCTGTTGCCTCGCCTAGCTGCCGTATTCCAGACCTCATACTAAGTGCATCAGAAACAATGTTCCTATTCCAAAGAGTATAGACTATCTCAAAGTCATAGTCCTTGAGGAACTCAAGACAATGTTGTTGTCTCGGGTTCAAGTACATCAGAGAAAAGATATACTTGAGACTCTTGTGGTCAGAGTATACTGTGAAATGCTCACCGTTCAGATACTGTCACCACATCTTAAAGGCGAAGACCACTGCTTCTAACTCCACATCATGGGTAGCATAGTTTTGCTCATGTTGTCTCACCTGCCGATAACCATAAGAGATCACAACTCTCTTCTGCATTAGGACACACCCAATTCAGGTCCCTGATGCGTCGCAGTAGACTACGTACCCAATTCCATACTCTAGAAGCCTCAAGATGGTGGCACTATTCCACCTCTTCCTTAGCCCCTGAAAGCCCTACTAGCATCTCTCCACACACAAAATGGGATTCCCCTTATTCTTCAAGGCTGATAGTGGTGCTACAACTCTGGAGATGTCTGGTAAGAACCTCCGATAATGTCCCACCAAACCCAAAAAACTCGGTACCTCCGTCACACTCCTGGGTGGCTCCCAAAAAAGAACTGCCTACATCTTCACTGAATCCACTGCATCTCTAGCCTCCAAGATGACATGTCCAATAAATTTAACCTCTCTGATCCAGAACTATCACTTCGAGAGCTTACCATAATGCTGGTGCTCATGGAGTGTGTCCAGTTCTGCACACAAATGGTAGGCTTTCTCCTCCAAAGTAGTCGAGTAGATCAGGATGTCATCGATGAAGACTACAACAAAGAGATAGAGGTATGGAAAGAAGATCATGTTCATGAGACCCATGAACACTACTGGAGCTTTGGTTACACCTAAAGGAAAAAAAAGAACTCATAGTGGTCATACCGACATCTGACGGTCGTCTTCTGCACATCCTCGTCTCGAACTCTGATCTGGTGATAGCCTAATCTGAGGTTTATCTTGGAGAACCACCGTGATCCCTTCAGCTGATCAAAGAGGTCATCAATCCTTGGGAGTGGGTACTTGTTCTTCACGGTCACCTAGTTCTAGAAACGGTTGTCAACACAAAGCCTCAATCTCCTATCCGCCTTCTTGGCGAACAGAATCGATGTTTCCCACCGAGGAACACTGGGCTCAATGAATCCCTTCCCCTACAAGTCCTCCAGCTATACCCACAGCTCACGAAGCTCAGTGAAAGCCATCTGATATGCTGGTGTAGATATCAGTGTCATCTTGGGGTATGGGTCAATGTAAAATTCCACCTCTATGCGAGGAGGTAGTCATAAGATATCCTCAGGGAAAACATCTTTATACTGGTCTAACACTACAGGATAAGTCGGACTCTCCACATTAACTAACCCAAGGGTAAGGCAGGCCAAATGATGAGTGACCAGCTGCACACTCCTTCGGTTAAGTCCATCCTATATTGAAAAAGCTCCCTTCTCACTGGTGAAGGTAAACCTAGTCCCATCCGTGGGGACACACTACACTTTGTGCCTAAAACAGTCAATTTGAGCATGAACTATAGATAAACAGTCCATACCCAAGATGTCGTTGTAAGGCCTCGACGTCGCTATGAGGAGATCCCAGCCAAAGCTCTCGCCTTCTAGAGTAAGCTCACACTACCGACACCAGTGATTGATCGTCATTTCTGCTTTTTATGAGTATCTAGCCGTAAGGATCGAGCCAATGAATCCATCAGAATCTCCGAGCTCTAAACGAGTGCAGTGGACATGAAAGAGTTACTAGAACCTGTGTATATGAGAACTGTAACTGAGGTGGTGTATACACATAACATACCTCGAATCATCCCCTAAGAACCATGATCGCATGCCTCAACTACGTGGAGCTGAGCTCTCCCCTGTCCACCTACTCCCTACAGTCGGGTTAGACCTCTTGGTTGTGGTGGTGGTGACACATAGTAACGTCATCTACCACCAACTGTTCAACCAGCTCCTCTTCCACATCAGCATGCTCCTTATTGATCACCTTGTTCAACCCTATGCCTCTACTTGGGAGGACCCTCAACTATCTTCTGGTCATCCAAATCATGGGTCGGACAGTCACGATCCATGTGACCCCGGCCACCGCATGTGAAACATTGCATGTTCCCCATATGACTGGATCTGCCTCGTGTGCCTTGCAAAACCGAACCCATGTCCTAAGGACGACTACTAGATGGTCTGGTCCACTTGGGCATCTATGACATCTATCTACTTCCTACTGCAGAAGACTCTGCTATGTGATGCCCGGGGGTGGGTCTCACTGTTGGTGACAGCTCATCAAGGAAACTCGCCACTAAGAAGGCTCTCTCCAACACCCCTTCCTACATTATGATGGTGAGGGAGACCATCAAATCCCTGAACTCATGCCTAATCCCCTGATCGAGGTTTCGAGCACTGATGAATGGGTCTTGTACTATCTATTTTGAGTAGCACGAGAGGTCGGGGAACCCCACTGAATACTATGCCAACGTCATGCTACCCTGCTATAGATGAAGTAGCTCCTATATCTGCACCGCACAAAGGGTGGATGGGACAAACTCTACCTGAAGCAGGCTCTCAAAGTCTTCCTAGAGTAGTGTCACATCGTCATTCATCTGGAGCATTAGGTTCCACCATCAGCATGATGCTGCCTGAAGGTGACTCACAGACAGGAGCACCATAAGGTCTGCTAGTGTCTTTACCAATACGAAAACTCTCACCACAGCCTCCAGCCAATCCTAATCTACCTATGGGTCCATATCACCACTTTACCTGGGTGGCCCCTAGCACTGGAAGTCTTGAAACACGCTCATGTTGAGCCATATCTCTATTTCATGGGCTGGTGGCATTGGTGGCCCAATGGGTAGTGGTACCACTGGAGCCTCCGCTGTAATAGGGACCTGCACTAAGGCCTCATCACTCGGTGGGCTTCCAACTCATACAAATCCTGGAACCCTGGATGGCTGTCTGCGTAGAGGTATCCAGTAATAAAACAGTTGTTCCACGGTCAATAAGTTATACCTAGTAATAAAACTCAAAAGAGATCACAAAGAAGACACTTCAAAACACACACGCAATCGGTATTTTCATGCACTGAGTCATAAATCAGAAGTCAGGGTTCTAGTTTTTGGATACGTTGGCACTACACCAACACTGGAATCCTTGAACTGAAAACCACAATCAGTACACTTATCACTATTGCTTCAAAGAAAATAACAGAGTCCTATGTTCTGCGGTAGAACCGACTCCTCTGATACAAATTTTTCATGACCCATCCCCCAGGGCCCATGTCGTGACTAGCCCAAGTCCACCTTCCATAGTCCAAGGGGTGGTGACTAGAACAAAAGACGTAAATACCTAAACTAGGAAGGATTTTCCTTTAAAATGTGAAAATTCACACAATGGAGTAAGATATGGAAGAAAAACACTAAGTAAAACTGTATACAAAGAGTGTTGAATATAGAGTGGCCAGAATACAATCCCAACAGTAAAAATACATGTACATCTGAAAACAAGTACAACTAAAAATGAAAAAATAGGTGAAAGGTGAAGAGCTGCTTTGGGATCATCCAACACGTATCCTAACTAATGTGTATGTACATATAGCCTCACCATCACTCCATTTCTCTCGGTCTCCTCCATGTACCGACATGTTGTATGGTCCACCTCCAGGTACCTTCCAGTCCTTCTACTCTCATCCTTAGTCAGTGTTATCCATCCTCTGCAACCAACACAATGAGGTGCAGGAATAGCCCATGCAGGGGTGAGTATAATGATACTCAGTAGGGACCCTGAGACCCTCAAGGTCTCACAAAATCCAATAGGGATAAACCAAAAATTATGTAATCAACATATAACCCCACATAGATATATTCCCATTCATATACCTATATTATCAAGTAATCCACCACAATAATTTGGTAAAGACAAGGTTACTGACCCAGATCACAAAGGTATAAATCTTATGGAAATTGATATAGATGATCAAATATAGCCACTGAATCATCTATTCTATAGAACCCACAGAGGATCCAAGAATAGAAATCAGAACTGTGGAACCTACAGAGGATCCAGGATCTATAAATGGAGCTATCAAACACACACAGGATCCAGGAATAGTCGTCAGTGCTGTTGAACCCACACAAGATCTAGGAACAATCGTCAATGCTATCGAACCCACACAGGATCCACGAACAGTCGTCAGTGCTGTCGATCCCACAGAGGATCCAGGAATAGTCATCAGTGCACAACCAGGCACATGGTTTCGCACAAAGAATGCTAGATTCTTGGAGGGTCCGATCCTGAAGAAAATTGTAGATACATCAAATGAATTAATGTCTAAAATTTATGTATCCAAAAGATCTTTCTTTCCAAAATAAACCCAACACGACAGACTGTGCGTCAATTGGACACCTGGTCTGAGAGTTATTGGCATTTCCGTTCCAAGGAACCCGTTGGATTTATGTACGATAAAACACAGTTGTACCCCAAATATGTCCAATACTCAAGTGGGTTATACCAAATTAACCTTCTCCTATCAAGTTTTTCATCACCGTAGATGGTTCATCAATCGAACACCCGCAGCTCATGTTATGGGCAAAATAGTAGAAACATGCCAAAACTGGTCCTGGTCCGGTCCGGCCCAGTCTGACAGACCCCGCCCGACCCAGGTCCGGACTGGCATCCGAACCAGTCTGTGGGGACGACCTAGTCAGTGGTGGTGACCCATCCCGCAAGGGAGCCCCAACCGGTGTGGGCGACCCTTCCCAAGCTGGCGGCACGACCCGCTCTGGGTCTAGCCTGGTGGCCCATGGGGTCCACCCTAGCCGAATCCAAGTGGAGGCTACGCCACTGGATTCTGAACAACTTAGCCGTTCTGGTGGGAGTCAAATCGGCGCCACGTGGTTCCGGTCCTCATCACGCGGGACCCACATAGTGGGGTCCCGCTGTTCCCGACTGGCCAAGCGGCCAGCCACCTCCCCCTTAGCGCGTTTGCGCTTCGCCTCCTCTGGTGACCCGGTGACCTGATTTTCGTTGTAGAATAAGTCGCGCTCTCCTAGGGGCGTCACCTTCGATCCAAAATCATCGTTGACAGGAGTCCCTCATTCCAGTCTCATTCCGCATTTAGCGTCAAATTCCATAAGGAAGGCGGAGGTGTCAGTTCATGTTTGTTCGGCTTGCACCATCCGCATTAGGGTGATATCATGCGGCTTCGATTCTTAACCCTTGAAGAAAAAAAGAACATGCAACAACAAAGCATGAATCCCATAACTTTGACCATTGATCGTCAACATTGGCGCGAGGATGCGGATATCGATTCATTGATGTCAGGAAAGAAGATGAAGATGTTGAGAATGACGTCGTTGGCGTTCTTCAAGGACGACACTTCCTCCCTTGTTTCGGTTGAAGATCAAAGAAGATTATGTTCGTCATTGGCAGAAGAATTGTTCTTCATTATTCGATGGTTGCTCTTAATTGGGAGGATCTTTCCTAATTGGAGAGTATAAGTTTCTCCATGTTATCTTCCAACCCCTCTCCAAACAATGTAATGGCCAATATAAATTAAATTATAATTTAATAATTTAATTTTAATTTCACCATTAATTCAAGAGGTGTTGGACTAATAAATTAAAAAGAGGGGTAAAACCATTAAGTGGGGAGCTCAAGAGGTTTCTCCCCACATAATTGGGAGTTCAAGAAGTTTTATCCTCCCATGGTCCCCACCATATAAATCCTCACATGGGAGGTTGAGTTCGGGTTGTCTCCACCACCATAACCTCTCATGGGAGGTTATGGTGTGGTAGTCCCACCTCCTACTTCCATTTGTAGGTTTTAACCAACTAATAAAAATAATTATTACACAACCTTATTTTTTTTAATTTATTAAAAACCCAAATACAATCTTATATTCTCGGCCAACTGTCGTCGAGGTGAAAGTATTCTTAAGCGAATATCGTCACTGCAAGTTCAACGATGCCCTTGGATATCAATTCCGAGCACCGGTTCAAAAGTTGTAAAAACGCACCTGTATGTTTACGGAACATTCCCAAACAAAAAATTAGAAATTGATTCTGTGTACACCAGGCCTCAGAATCATGCACCCTCAGTTTTCTCGGACTTATAAAATTCACATGTTTTTAAAAAAAAATCCAAAAAAAATTCGAGTCTTTATAACCACACTTTTTCATGCTGAATCTTTTAGAATGATGCGATCAACAACCTCAAAAGTAATATCCTTCCTCCAGTTATTTGGGTAACTATTTTACCTATATTAAAAAATCTTCATGTGTCATTGAATCAACTGATCTCTCTCTACCCTTCCCTCTACCAATTCTAGTACCATATACAGAATTTACCCAACATCATGAAAATGTTATGGAGTTCGACACCACATTCTATATAACCCATCAAAAATTTCCATTTTTATACAAGAATGAAAACTATTATTATAAAAAATGAACTAAATAAAAGAATTTTTCCAAAATTACATGATAATCAATTGTAATTTCATATAGAATTTCCACTGAGTCCGGAATGGTTCATTATAATGATCCATTAGACTGAGGATCAATGTATGTGCTGAAATTGAATTCAGTTATCAAAGACTTATGAAGGCTATTCAAAAAGTTAAAAGTGAACCTGAGATTGTAAGAAGATACAATAGAGAGATAATCTCATATAACCTGACAATATCCTTTAGATAAAATTGAGAAATGTGATCTAGATATAGTGTGAATTTAATAGGAAGGAAATCTGAATATTTATTCAGTCATTCAACAATAACCTAAATCTCATTTTACCTCGAGATTCCATAGACAATACTGCTGATAAATCCATTAAAATATTTGTCTAATTTTTAATGTGGAACTAGAAAAGGCTGACGCATCCCATTCGTTAACTATCTCTCCTCTTTAACCTGTTTAAAATTTAAATAGATCAAGTAAAATAAAAAAATATCTCTATTAATTCCATCCCACCAATAATAATCATAGGGAATTTGTACATATTATTCTTATAAGGATGAAATGAAAATGGATAACTATGAACTTCTCATACCATATCATTAATTAACTATGAATTGTAAGGAAAACATAAACTATTCCAAATTATCAAAACACAATATTTAGAAATGTTAAATTTACGAAAATTACCATTTTAACTAATTATACCTTTTTATGTAACTCACATTCTTCCTTCTGTGCATGATTAATTATGTTTGATAGAGATGACTGCACTGACACATAAAAAAAATATTGGAATATCCTAACCCAAAAAACTCCCAATCCAGGATTCATCATGTCCTTAATCAATGTGTCATCTTGAAATTTTAATATGGTTAATGTAGCATTATTTTTCTAACTAGAAACATATTCTGAATTATATTACTTTTCATGATGGTAATTCATCTTGCAATAATATTCCTTATTTAGTTTCATCCATCTACACTTCCTCATATTAAATTCATTCTGAATGAATTTATACATTAATCTTTTATGATCAATATATATTTCACATTTTACTCCAAAAAATTGATGCCTCCAAATTTTTTATGTCAAAAAATTCATCTTATTCCAAATCATGTGTACTGTAAATTTACTCATGTGTTTTCTATTAACGTGAAGCATAAGAAATTATCTAATAATTTTTCATTGGGACAAAACCACTTCCTTCCAGTGAAGCATCACTATAGATAAAAAATCATCATTTCTATTTTGAAAGTATTGAACTAGATAATTCACCAATATTTTTTTACACCTTATGCTTTTACACATATTATAACATGATTTTAAGCATAAATAACCTTATGATTACCAGACTAGAATTGAAAATTCTATTTTATTTATATTATTAGATGCATAAAACTAGAAACAAGGAAGTATACTCAATAATATTTATTTTAGTCATCCATAATGAGAACATAACATCAATTGACCTCTTACAAATGCAAAGGATTTCATTATGTCAGAAACAAATATGAACTTGATCTAATTTCATCATATGGTTGACATAAGTTGATTCTTATAGATAAGATAATTTTATATATTTATATGGATTGATAACTGTGGTTCCATAAAATAATTCTAATATATAATCATTGACTCATCAAATATTTTCCATTACATTCTACTTCTAGTGATGATAATTTCTTTTGATTAGATAGATTGATACTTGGGGTACCGTAAAAATTTATTAGGTGGAAAACACCACCTCATGATCCACAAATTCAAAATAGAAATCATTTTTTTCTCTTTAAATTCCGGCCATTAAAACACTTTTACCATGTGAAAAAAGATCTGACATAGTCATTTGGATAGTTAAAAGTGTGATGTTTTCAACAAACCATTTTTAAGAGCATTCTAAATAAAGAAAACAATGAATCTTGGTTAATTCCTTGTGTCTTTTCCATTCTTAAAAAACATTAATTTTATTAGTATCAATAGTTATTCCTTATTTAGAGACAATGTGACCACAGAATGAAATTGTTTTCATTGAAATTTCACACTTGATAAATTTACAATACATTATCATTTCTTTTAAGGTCAGAGAAATAGATCTTTGATATATTTCAAACTCCAATTTACCTTTATAATATACCATAAATGTCATCAATAAACACAAGAACAAACTCATCCATGAATTCATGAAATATTCTATTCATAATATTCATGATTATAAAATGTGTATTAGGTAACCCACATGGTATAACTAAAAATTCATAATGGTCATATCTTCTCTATAATGTAGTCTATGAAATATATTATTTTGTTACTTTCAACTAATGGTACCCTGATCTCAATTCAACCATAGAAAAATATTGTGCTTCATATTTCTTATTAAACAAATCATTGATATGACAGAAAGGATACTTGTTATTAAAAGTGATTTTATTTATGGATCTATAATAAATGAAAATTCACATTAAACAATATTTTTTATCAAAACATTATAGGAGAACCCCATGGTGAAGTGCTAAGGCGGATGGAACATTTAACTAATAACTCATACAATTAATTTTTCAATTCTAGAAGTTCAAATTGAACCATTTGGTAGGGGGTTTTGAAATTTTATTCACATTTGAAAAAAAGTTAGTAATAAATTTAACTTTTAAAACATGTATAATATGTGGCAATACATCAGAGAAAAACTCATGATAATAATTTTACACTTTTATATCATTAATCTAAATAGATTATATTTTTTCAAAAAATATGGGCAAGATAAAATTCATTTCCATATTTCGATAGTTTATCAACTGCCTAATATGTAATCAATGGTAATGTATTATTCTTGTACACATACCAAAACAATTTATAAAAATAAAATTCTTTATCTCTATTGTATATATTTTCCTTATAAACAAAAAAGTAATCCATACCAAGAATAGCATCAAACTTTACCATAGAAAAACACATAGTTTTTCAGGTAATTGTTTTTCCAAAAAAAATTATACGAATATTCATATAATTTATTTTTGCCTTGATTTTTTCACCATGTGCTTTATCCATAGGTTTTGGATTCATTTCATGAGGTGAAATTTAAAATTTAAGATAACATTTCTAAAAAATGAAAGATGTTTTAGACCTCAAAGCAAGCCACACATTGGTATAATGTGAATAAAAAAGCTATGTACCTGATTCTAAATCTTTTGATAGTCTGAAATCCACTAAAGTATTTTCAATGGATTTCACCACACCAATCTTCTTATATTCTTGCTCGTTCACATCATTCGGGTTCCCCTATAGACAATTATTTGTATAATGACACATATCATTGAATTTTAAAAAACATTTCCTATAAATCTGAATATTCTTTGACATTAGAATAATCTTTTTTCAATTAATTTACGAGCCTTATGCCCTATTTTTTCAAATTAAAATCACTTACTAGAATTTGAAACCCATTTCCTTTTATTGTTTACTACAATTCTCAAAACATTTAAACTCAAATATATTACCATTAGACCTATTTGATAAATTATCCCCTTTTTCATACCATCTCTACATCTTTTAACATGGTTTTCAGAGAACAAATGATCATTTAGAAACTCCATATTCACCTTATATGAACATTAAACATATTGTTGGTAAATTTTTAATTCATGAGACTAAAATTACCTTAGTTCATTTTCATTTTGTACTATGTAAAAATGATTGGTTTTACTATCAATATCTTGAATGAAATTTTTTGAATACCTTTCCAATAAATTAAATTGTGCTTCATATGTAGCCACTAAATTATCATCATGCCTAAATTTCATGAATTTATTTTCCATCCTATATCGAATCGATATAGATAAATATTTCTCAAGATAAATATTTTTGAATTCATACCACTCCAAAGTATCAATATCTTTATTATACATGATATTCCTAATCATATACCCTAACTAATTGTATTCCCCAATAAAATGCTAAATAAAAAGACACAAATTTTAATTGTATGAACACCCCATGACATCAGAAATATTTTCTTGGGATTTAATCCACCCACAATCTACCACTGGGTCAAAAGATTCAGTAAAAATTAGAGGATGTTTTCTTATAAAATACACTACAATTGAAATATTACTCTATAGTCAACATGGATGATATCATTAATGGATGCCACCGCCATTTATATCTTGTTTCAATAGATTAATATTAACAACAAACTATTTAGTGCTGATTCCTACCATCTCATAATGATGATTTTGATTATGTTTTACTTTGATGTTTTCCTATAATAGTTGCCATATTTCCTTGGTAGAAACCCATTCTGAATAGGAAAATATTTGACAAAGCAACATGGTAATCAAAAAATTAAATATATTTTCAAAATAATAATAATTTAAAAACAATTTATTCATAATTTATTATAGAATATCCAAACACCCAAAGTTTTCAAAATTGACCTCTTATACAAACCATAACTACTTCGACATAAACATTTCATAATATTTAGTTTTTTTCAACAAATAAATTTCGTTCACAGTGATTATATTTTTATTTTTATAGTTTTATAGAATTAATACATCATTAATAGATTACATTCCACTTTCATAATATGTGGATACTTCTAAAACAACATCTATTTCATTCTAATTTTTTTTAAATTATACATGATTTCCTTATTTAGGAAAATTATATCAATATTCAAGATGAATTACTCCATTCTCATACCCATCACTATATCATATGAAATTCCTTAAAAAAATAGATTTTCAAGAAAATATCTATATGGGACATTAAAATAATTAAGGAAATCGTTATTCCATTAATACATTATAATCATTAAAATATTTTCAAAATGTTTTAATTTTCAACCAAAAAACATAACCTTGTTAGCATACCTCATTAAATCATAAGATTCTTATCAAACTCAATTTTATCCATAAATAATAAATTTGACTTGAGGAATCTATTACATTTAACTCATACTGTATATTTCATGACTAAATTGGGATTAACCTTCATTGTTACATTTGGAATATCCAAAGAAGTATATTCTCTTAATCTCTTATGATAAACCCTACTATTTAAGTTTCACTCATTAACAAAAAAAATTGAGAGTTATCATAGAATCACCATCAATAGTTTTATACTGGAACCAATTATACTCAAAAAATATACCCATGATCCATAACATAATCACAATGCATAAAACTAGCATAAAGGAAAAAATAACATTTCCAATTTAAAATCACATTTCATTTTAACAAAGTCACATAATAATAAATGAAAACACATTATTTGAAAAAAAATTGATAAAAATTTAAAGTAGACATAAAAAATTTAAATCTACATAAAATATTGAAATTTAATTCATGACATATATGTTACAGAAAACATTCCTTTTGGGTTTTGTAAAAAAATGAAAGAGTAACTTTAAAAGAGGATTTTTTATAAGAAACTCTCTTACACTTTGTTTGAATAGTCACGTACAATCATTATATTCATAAATAAAAATAGAGGTACATTAATTAATTAATTTATAAGCATTTTAATGTTTATTTTTCCTTTAATTATAGATATTATCATTTTATAACAGTTTTTTAGTTATTTAATTTCATGTTATATTTTTTGTTGATATTTATTACATTAGTAGAAAAAGATATTAGATATATTATCAATAGTAATTGTTGCCATAATTATGTCCTATCAAGAATAATATTCAAGATATAATTATAATTTTTACTAATCATTTACAGTTTTAGTTCAAACCATCTATGTATTGTTATGAAAAATGAACAATGTTATAATCATTGAGATGGTAGGTCACATGTATGCATGTGTATTGTTTACTTTTTTAAATGATCATTATAAAATGAAGTTAATTAATATTTTTTCTTTGTAGGATGATAATAATATAATTAATATTATATTAATCATTTAAATATACTTATATATATATATTATCCTTGTGATGTGGTTATGAAAAATAAATCTTATCACTTTATGGAGGTGATAGTTCACATATACACCTGAGTGAAGTTATAATATATTTTTTTCAATAGAATTGAATGTAAATTAAAAGTTATATTAAAATTTAATAATGATAAATATTTAATTAATATAATGTATACATTTTAATTCCATCATTATAACTAGTCGTGATATATGGTGATGAAAAATGATTTATATGAATTTGTGAGGTGGTAGTTCGACGCACATGTGAACGAAAATTAATTTCCCATTAGATGGAAGAGTATATTGAAATAGGTGAAGATATTCTCATAATACCATATCAAAAAAATTGAGTATACTAGAATTAAAATTTCATCATTTTGGAATTATATTTGATGGAAGTGAAAGATGAAATAAAATTGTAACACATAATTATGAACGATACCTCTCCTTCGAATGATCTCTTTTGATTATTACCTTGAAACCTCTATGGAGGTTGTTGTTCCTAAAGTGAGGGCTCTATATTATGGGGAGGGATTCTCCAAGGGTATTTGAGTAAATATTGGATGACACAAAATAGTTTCAAATTATACTGAAATGAGAAAATGGAGTTTCCTTTTATATGACCGGGGAGATTCACTCTTGGAATTAGTGAAAATATTAAATTAAAATAAATTATTATACTATTAAAAAGGTGTCCAGAGTAATTTATTTCTATGATATGATAAGTATGGGTTGAAATAAATTAATTATATGAAAATTATACATGTTTTATTTTATTTTTAATTCCATATTCTTTTAACCCATTTAAATGTTACCATTATATCATGTTATTTACACATTGAGGGTTAGTATAATTACTAAGAAATTCAAAAGACCAATAAGTGAGTCATTGATTACGTTTTATGACTTATCACTATATTTTTTCTGAATTTTATATTTTTATAAATTTCATATAACTTCATAAAATATTATTTATTTTTAATTATTAATAATATCAATTTTTACACTATTCACCAATTGACTCTTTATAAAATATCTTAGCATAAATATAATGTTAAACAAAATATTTCCCAAACGATATTAACTTCAAAAATTCATTAAAAAATAGTGGATGCCATAAATATTCTCAAATTTTAGTTATTATAGTATTTTTTATCATTTATATAATATTTAATTAAATTAAACAATTAGTTCATCATCATTGTGAAAAATTTAATTTAATTATATGTTTCATAAAAAATAAAAAATAATTATCATTATAAATATAAAAATATTATCTTTAAAAATAATAATTATAGTAAAAAATATCTCATGTATGACCCTATATTAATAATATGTCACTTTTTTTAACCAGAAGTGTTACAAAATTTACTTTTCATTGGAATATAATATTATAAATTTATTAATATCTTCATTGTGGCTTCAAAAGGTAATAAACTTTTCACAAGGGTACTTGTGGTCAAAACACACTCATAAATTGAAATTGGGTTCTATTTTATGTTTATTTTATAGTAGTTATAACAGTATTTTAATCCTCAATTACCATATTTACCGTTGACCATGTTAATAAAAATTTACTATATTTACAAATAATAATGTAAAAATATAAATATGACTTATTTAAATAAATTTTAATAGATGATTAAAATGATGGAATCTATTTTTTAGTTTAAAAAATTTTAAATTGCAATAATTAATTAAAAAATAATCTCATTTATGCAATGAAAAAATGGGGTTTTAATGTAATATCGTTTAATAGTTCACAATCTTTTTATATCCAATTTAAATGAATACTTGATTAAAATGATATAAATTGTATTAAATGAGAAAAAACGATCTAATTAAACTTTTAAACCATGAAAATATATAATTATACTCTATAAATAAATTTAATGGAAAATCACCTTTCAATTAAAGGTTATTGTTTTTGACCATTCATAAACACAAGAAAAATATCAGAAAAAAATAATCCAAAGTATATTTTTATATTAATAATTTAAAAAAAAAAGATTTTTTTATAAAACATAATTTATAAAAGTTTCAGAAACAAGATTGAAAACATGTGATCCTTCTAAAGGATGAAAAATTAATTTTTTAAAAAATACATCTTTTATGCTTAAAATTGGATTTCATCAAATATCTTGTCTATAAATCATATAATATGGATATTAAATATTTTATTAAATTAATTACAAACATATTTAATTAATATCATCCAAAAATATATATTTTTTTTATTTAACATGTGCATATTTAGATAGTTTTTTCAGAAACAAATGCCCATTTATTTTAAAATGGGTTTTATTTTCATTAGTAATTAATTGAGCCAAAAAGAATTAGTTATATAAACATATTTAAACCATATTTTCATAACTATGTTAATAATATTTATATAAACTATTCTAATGAGTATGTGATAACTTCCATATTAAATATTAATACATAGTTTTTTTAAGCTCTATGTGGTGTATCATGTACGCTATCGAACATATTACCTCATTTAATTATTCTTAAATATTAATAACTCTAAAAAATACATATTCAATCATTTCAAACATTTTATATCATTATTTATCATTGGTTATAATTATTGATTTAATTTTTTTATATGTTAGTAATTTAATAATTATTTGTATTTAATTATAATATATTCTCTACATTCTTATCATCCCATCAATTTAAAAATGATAAAATCTATCATCAGTATGTTTGAACTACCACCTCCATGACATGACATAATTAATTTTTCATTTTCAATTTTCATGGATGGAAATAAGGAAATATTTCATTATAATATATTATATGTTTTTATTAATATTATTTTATAAATTTGAATTATTATATAACATTCATTTTATCCATTCCTTGAAATGTGGAAACAACACTTTTGTGTATGTATATAATTCCATATCCATGAAGTGATGAAATCCATTTTTATCACCACTAAATATTAATGGATATAAAATTTTATAAAATTATTGAATATGATAGTTGTTAAATGATTGAGATACCGAAGATGATGTATCTATGATTAGTGTGAATGTATGATAACTCTCGAATGGAAACGAACATTGAAAACAAAACAAACAAGACATGTAAATAGAGATTATAAAAAATAATTATTAATCAATTGGTTATGAATTTTTACAAGTTGAAAATATATGATATTATAATGGTTTTAATAGTTCTAGTATAGAATTATAATATGGAGAATTTTTTTCACGAGGTTCTATCATTTGAGATTCATGGTGGTCATATAGTAATGGTTCTTTGTATTCATATTATTTCACGGTGACTAATTTGTTGTTGTTCAAATATTTATGATTATGAAATGTATATAATAATAAATTTACATATTATTTTAGGTTTAAATATTATATAATATATTAAAATTATAAATTAAAATTATTTAGCCTTAGGGATTTTTATTTTACAGTTAAGAATGTTGTAAGGGCTTATCATCGCAAATTGTTTTCTTTGAGACATATTTTATGTTATAGATCAATATTTATTTTATGTTTCATATCTTCTTAAACATTTATACAATGTATTATTAATACCATTATATACATTTTAATTAATTTTTCAATTGATTTTTGATTACTCCATGGGACTTTCAACTCAAATGTTACCAAATCTATAATCATTTTACACTACAATCTATTTTTCAAAGGATTATTTATGCTAAAATTTATTATGATGTTATAACGTTATCTATAACTAAAATATCTCATAATTTTGATTATCCTTTTTTTATTTCTATATATTTCAATTTTTTCCATTTTCCATTAACTATATACTAAAAATTAGGAAATATTTTTGAAAAGAAATCATAAATTGTTTCTCTCATTATTTGTGAATATTTTTTTATTAAATATCTATATTATCATTAATGTGGTTTCAATAACACTTTTAAATTAATATGATTTATTATTAAACTCATTTTAACAATTTTTAACTCAATATATATTTTATTTGCAGAAATCTTATTTTCAGGTATTGAATGATGTTCTATTTACTGAATATGTAAATAGTAGATTTGTTTCATCGTACAGAGCATATATGTATTTTCCTACGGTCATGAATTCACTTTAAAATAAAGGTTACTTTATATATATTTTCATTATTTTAATGTAAATTGTATTTGTTAATATATTTTGATATTTTTGGAAATCTAGATGTGTAATTACATAATTAAATGTGTAATTATTCATAAAAATATTGTAGTGATGTTGTTATGGAACATTACGATTATTGTAAAATCATTTGATGTCAGTTATGATTAAATAATGATATGATCATATGATACCTTAAATATTGTTTCTATACATATTCTATTATTATATTCAATAAATATTAATAAAATCCATTTTCTTTTTATGGGTTATGCTATAATTAAATGATAAATAATATCATGAACTTTTGGCATACATATGAATAGATTATGATTATGTAAAAAATGGATCACATAAAACCCTATAATTAATTTAGGGAAGGGTAATTTTTTATGAGGTTAAATAGGGTACATTGGAGGTCATCATAAGATGAAAAAGTTGTACATGAATTAATCCCAAGACAAAAGGAGTTACATGTGTGGTTATCCAAATGATAAAAGGCAACGATTGTTTAGTGGGTACCCTTGACATAAGGTGTATATGATTATGACTACTCCACATGTTATTACACTCTTTTATGACATGAAATTGTTCAAATGTTAAGAAATCATGCATACTTCTATTTGATTTATTAATTATTCATGAATTTTGAACTGAATGTTATTACTTCATTAAACATTATTATGAACTATGGATTGTCTAGTATTATTTTCAAATTTCAAGACCATATTCAATTACCCTTGTACTCATTTTAGAATTAAAAATGATCATTTATTTATTTCTCTATTTTTTTACAATTACTGAAATATTATTCTAACCATTTATTATAATACAATTTTTCATGGACTATAATAAATGGTAAAATAATTATTTTTCAAACAGGGGTGATAATTGTGGTGTTCTAAATGAGATATGATATAGATATTTTATACACTAGTATTATATATATATATATATATATATGTTTACAAAGGGGAAATAAATTTATGTTTTTGGTGTATATCATAATGATATTTAAAAAATATTCATCTACTATGATTAAATATTATTGTATGTAATGGTTAGGTCACCTTAGTTAGAATTGGAGAAACGTATTGATATTTTATGAAACAAGTATGAGAATACTATATGAATAACCCTTATGATAATCCAATTTATAGAATAATATCCAATGTTAATGTAAATAATGAAGATTGGTTTTACAAGAATGTATATCCATATCGAGATGCCAGAATGATGATGATGTTGTGGGACAGATGAATCTAGGGGTAGAAACACTCAAATGGATATATTGGGTATTAACTTGATCTTCATAGGTGAATTATGGGTGGGATTAAGATTATAAACATTTCTTGACATTACTAGGGGATATTGTTAAGTAAATTCAAACTTTAATTATGAACCATTGTAAAGAATTGAAATAGATAATATTTATGGAATGCCTAGGTTAACCCTAAGATCACATTGATTTTAATGAACGTGTCATGTATTACAAATGCAATGTATAATTTATTGATATTTATATGATTAATATGATATTTTATTTCAAATTATGCTTTTTTGTTTTAGTTGATTGAAATATCCATAAATAATTTTTTTAATTCAGAATTTTATAGATGACACAATGATTTTTCCAATGAGAAAAAAATGAGACATGGAATGAAAAATAGGGGGATTATGACTACCATATATCTCCATATATTATTAAAAATTTAAACAAAGGTGACATTATAAATTAACCATATTAGAGGAAAAAATGTTTTCATGAATATAATAGAGGTAATGGGATTCATCATAATTCATGTAGAGAATATATGATGTAGAACAAAGGGAAATTTCAAAAAGGAACCGGAGTATGTTTTGGGTGTGTAAATGAGGGAAAAAAGTAATTAATTGTAGGGTAAGATTAAGAGTTCAATGGATAAAAAGTAAGTACATAAAAATTATCCACTTATAGTTTTTCTCTTATATTTGGGGAACATGGGAATTATCTGAGTTAATTCATTAATCCAAGTGATAAAATCTTGACTAAGGAATAAACTATGCTATTCAAATCCTTGATGTGGATTGATTGAAGTGATAGTGTAATGGAATTCCATAATTACATGATAGATGTTATTTTCAATGATATTTTTATTATATTAATCCTGAAACATCTATGTATTATTATGTTGTACATTTTCATTATTGATTTTTAAGAACACATTGAATAGTTTTCAATATCCCGAACATTCAATGTAATTTTTGTTAAAATGTATGGAATTATTTTGAGAGAAAATGATTTGACTTCATGTGGTTCTAAGGGCTGGTGAATATGGAACAGAATTCTGAACTTTTGTATGTTCATTTATGTAATTGTGCTAGAGGTTTTTTCAAACATTCAAACTAGCACTCAAGTCAAATATACAAGGGAACCATTGAACTCAGAACAATATTATTCACCTAGAGAGGACCAAAATTCGTCTGACAAGGGTTGGATAGAAAATTTAATTTTTAGGCTTTTATAAAAAAAACTATAACATAAACTGTTGTTTTATTTTCATTTTCAAAACCGTTGAGTGAAAACAGTGGTGTTGTGGTGCAGTGACGAGGTGCATTAAATGATGAACATTAATGGATCATTTTTGTGATGCGTAACAGATACATTGATTCATAAATTAAAAAATGTAATGGCGCAAAATCCCTATATAATAGAAATTTTGTTATGTGTTTTCTTTTAATGTGTTAACGTGTTGGAGAGTTTGGAATCAAACGATATGTTTCTTTATGATGAAATTATGGAGATAACTCCCTTAAATGATGAATGAATTATTCTAGTAGACTATAAAAAACATCGATGAATCTCAAAGAATGGGAATGGTGAGTGGCGAATGCCTTTGACATGTTGAATCCTTGAAAACAGAAAACTCTAGCAGTGAATTCCCATAAAGGTAAGGGTTGTTATTGTTTTATGTTTTCACCATTGTTATTATTAAATGATGAACTTACATAAATCCATGAGTAGGTTGATCTGAGGATTGTTTGTTCGTGTGGGAGGGTGTTCTTCTTGGGTTTTCTAAATTGGGATTAAATTATTCTTGATAGACCTGTGGTCCTAGGAATCCTTTTTGAAAAGAAAAAATATAATTTGGAGGGAGTAGGATGACACAATCAAATCCCGAACCCCCTCCGCATTATGAATTCATGGTGAAAAAACATTCAAAATGGAGGCAAGGAAAATTTGAGGCCATCGTAGGGAAGGCCCCACCACATAGAGACATGAGGCATAGTCAATACGATGAACATACCATTGGTGGGGACCCGGTGGACTATAAAAATGCTAGTGGGTGCACCAGAGGTGGCTTCCGAGGCCAGCTCCAGCAACGGAAAATCGGAAGGAGATTCTGGCTCGGAAAGTGGCTTGCATTAGGGATGCGGCCCGCACCCGCAGGATGTGCTTATTAGGACCACACGGTCCCCTGACCGTGTGAAAGAGACCCGACCAGACAAACTGGCCAGCCAGGTAGCAGAGATCCCGAGAAACACTGTGCATCTAGGCCGGAGGAAGTAGCCATGTGGTAACCAGTATGGAGAGGATGAATCTAACATGGATTTTAGCCGCATCACGACCATGTGGATAAACTCCACCATTAGTAAACCAAGTAGGGCGTGGGGTTCCCCAGTGGGCCGGACCAATGCTGGGTCTGGGTCGTGTCATTAGAACATGGTCAGGTCGATGTATCGTAGGCCAGGTTGGGGCCGACCCTGACCTGGACCCAACTGTACCCTTTTTGCGAAAAAGAAAATTTCATTCCAATTAGTTTCCCAATTGACGGGCCGTTTGTAGCTCTAGAACCCTCACAAAGAGTCAGATCATTAGTTATAATCTATGTAGGAATCCATTAATGTTAAAATTAGATGTGTTGGATGAGGATATGTTCTCCTAGAAGTAATATTACTATATGAGGAAACCCTATGGTTGGCTGAGACCTAAACACTGGTAACAAGTGACCCTATGTGAATAAAATATTATCGCCCAGCAGGAAGTAGCTTCTATCTAACCCAACAGTCCCACTGTTGGGAGAGGCTTTTGTGTCACCCCGTAGACCCATGGTGCTTAACATGAGGAGTACCTCTGTATGGACAAGGATGGAAGTGACTTTTGTGTACCTGGCTTTCCCACAGTGGGGAGCAGATTCTATGTGTCCCAACATACCCACAATACTCATTATGGATGACTACCATAGAAGTCCAAGGTTATTGGGAGGACAATTTTTTGTGACCAGACATGCCCATCGTACTCATTGAGGTGGAGTTCTCTTGCGGTCCACGGTGTTCGATGATATGACTGATGGTATTATATCCTACTCTAGAATATACCTGATGTGTCATATCTTACTTCATGATCAAGCTTTGTGCTATGTTTTTTGTATTTCATTGTGGTCATTCCTTCATGTTTTGTGGTTCCTACTATGTATATTGTTACTCACCGCTATATGGGCTTCGACTGCACATGTTGTGTCTAGTGTAGATGACTACAACATTTACAGATGAATTGGTGTCCCATGACCCATTGGTTCCTAGTGATACCAAGAATGAATGTATTACTTATATGGAATTAAACAACTACACTATACATACATAATAGGTTGTGTTTCTTGCCAATGTATCTCTGCATTTTCTATGTACATTCATATTTTCATTTTATCTGATGTTGGGTTTTTATTCTGGCCCATTTGACATACAATTTGTAAATTTACCTACTGGATGTTTAGTGGCACTCATTTTTACTTTTCCAACAATGGGGCGTGATTTTGTGTGCGTTCAAATAGGAAATCAAGAAAATTCCTCCCCCATGAAGGTAGACACCTTTAGCACTAGTCGCCAACCCCTGGATTTTGGGAGGCAAGCATGGGGTTTATCACAACATGGGTGTCGAGGGACAGGTAGTGAAAAAGTTGTATCAAAGGCGGTCAGTTCTACCTCAATGATAGAGAGTCTATTATTTTATGTTTTAGAAATATTATTAAATGTTTCGAGTTGAAATTTCCAATATGGGGAGTCCAGTGTTGATATGATGTCTAATGTATCCATTCACCATGACACGGAATTCATCTTCTCAACACCACACATGAAAACACTAGTTTCATCAGTGTGTTCTTATGATTTTTTAGAATAAGAGTCAGCGCACCATGTATAATTTTATATCATTGGTACATATTGAACAATTTTAGGATGCATCCACATAGATAGCTTTCTAGGATTGTGATACATGATTGTATGGACAACCATCCTAGTAATGAAGTGTCAGTTCCGAGACTAGTGCAGAGATGGTCCTAATGGGTGGTGCATCAATGTTTCCACCACATGATGATAAACAGTTTCATCAGAAAATACTAGTAGGGGATGTATACAAACTCAATTTGTTCCATGAGTTTCAGAGACAGATACCTCTCAAGTTTATAGAAGAGAAATATCCTCAGGCCACTGAGGACTAGCTAGAGGTAGTGGAACGGGTCTCTCGCTTAATGAGTACACTACTTGACCAGATTAAGATATATTCTATGAGCTTTCAGTAGGGATCGATAGGGAGATGGTGGATCTTGACTATCCAAACGCATGATGTGGCGAACCTCACGTAGAAAAACTTCAAGAGGCTATTTCTGGAGTAGTTTTCCCCGTGACTTTGCACACTGTGTGCTTATATGAGTTGCATCAGCTATAGTAAGGAATCATGTTAGTGGATGCGTACTCTACGAGGTTTACAAACCTCTTTCGCTACACCATATACAAGGAGTACAACCATTTATTTATAGCATGAACAATTTATTAGGGACTCAGATGGGACATCAGGGCATCCATGGTGTATCTCAGCATCCCCATTCATACTAGAGTTATAGAGAAATCCCTACTTGTAGAGAGATTCCAAGCAGAGAAGGCACTGATAGCTGGAGCAACTAGAAGACCTTATGCATCATATTCGTTATTGGTGATAAGTAGGCAATAGACGAGTGGACACAAGAAGGTCAGATCATTCCGGGGATGACCCCCAAAATCAAGGTCAGTAATGCGGGGCTCATAGAGTAGAGGGAGTCAGTATGGAACTAGGTCATCCTTCAGGTGCACCAGATAAGGACACATGGCTCGTGACTGCCCGACCCACTGCACAGATGATCAACATACTGTTAAGGGACCATCGGAAGAGGTATATTCTCGAGAAAGGAAGCCTACAAGATGAAAGGAATGGCAGGGTAGTACGGCGAGTGGTAGGTGGTGGAAGATGGTTCGAGGTGCTACCAGCACCACCTGTAGGTGGTACACCATAGGCTCAAGGAGATGACGGACATGGGTGAGGCCTGCATCTGGTGATGGAGGCCTATGACCGCGACACTCTAGAGATTATTATAGGTACGATAAGTGTCTTATCCACATTACCTGCAGTTCTTATATACATAGGTTCTAATCCTTCATTACCTCCAACAGACCTCGTTTGACACTTGGAGATTCTGATGTAAGCATTGGCTAGATCCCTACTATTAATGAATCATACAGGAAAGTATTAAGAAATTACACAATTGTGTTTGTAGGGTGAGATTACTCTAAGAGGTGAGAGATTCCTTTTGGATATCCAAATAGAGTCACTAAGGCCTTATGACATCATCTTGGGTAAGGACTGGTTATCTACATCCTTGATCATATCGACTGTATTACACACAAAGTGTGGTGTGTCCGTGAGGATTTGACCAGGTTTTCCTTCACTAGAAAGAATGGAACTTTTGCATCATAGGAAAAACATTCTTGGAGTAGGGTGTATCTGATCACTCACTAGTTGGATAGCGTCACTTTCAGTCTACTGTATGATAGGATTCCAATCTTTCTTGAAGTTGTTGATGAGTATGATGTTGCGTTTCTAGAGAATGTTTCGTGAAAACCTCCTCATAGAGAGGTAGAATTCTATATCGATCTATACCCCAAGACAACACTGATATCTACACCAGCATATCAGATGGGTCCCACGGATATTGTTGAATTTAGTGTACATGTCGAGGAATTTCATATGATGAGATTCGTGAGGCCCAATGTTTCACTATGGGTAGCCTCAATATTATTTACAAAGAAGGAATATGGGAGTTTGAGGTGGTTAATGGACTTCCGGAACCTAGACCATGTGACCGTAAAGTAAAAGATTATACTGTCTAGGATTGATGATTTGGATGTTGAGTTGAAGGGATATAGATGGTTCATGAAGATCCTCCTATGATCATGCTATTATAAGATTTGGGTACAGTATGAGGATGTACCAAAGAAAGAATTTTGATGCATGCATGGCCACTATGAGTTCTTGTTCATTCCATTTGGAAAAATAAATTCTCCATTAGTGGTTATGGGACTCATGGATAATATCTTATTGCCTCAACTTGATCGTTATGTCATAGTATTCATTGATGACATCCTGGTGTACTCGACATTGGAGGAGAAGCACGTCACACACAAACAGATATTCCTGGATACACTCTGAGTGCACCAGTAATATGGTATGCTCTTGATGTTCCCGTTCTAGATTTGGGAGGTCCACATTCCGGGACACGTCATTTTAGAGGCTAGAATTGTAGTGGATTAGGAGAAGATAGATGCAATGCTTGCTTGTGAGCCCCATAGGACAATGACTAAGGTCAAGATTTTCATGGGGTTTGCTGGATACTATAGTAGAATTGTTCACAACTTTTATAGAGTAGCATTAACTTTTCTATCTTTGATAATGAATGGATATACCTTTATGTGGATTGAGAAGTCCTAGCAGAGTTTCCATGAACTGATTTGAAGACTGATGAATGCCCCCATCATGAAACTACCAAAATAGGGCATTGGGTATGTAGTATTCAATGATGAATCTCAGACTAGACATGGATGTGTCCTGATATACGAGTGATAGTGATATCCTATGTATCATGGATGTTGAGGTATCATGACAAGAACTACGTATCCCATGACTTGGAGTAATCAGCAGTGGCCTCCTCCTTGGTGATGCGACATCACTACTTGATTAGTGAAAAATTTACCATCTAATCCACCCTCAAGAGCCTCAGGTATATCTTCTCATAGAAGGACATGAACTGGATACATTAGATATGGATGAAGTTCATTCAATAACATGACATAGAGATATTCTATACTACTGGAATTGGAAATGTGGTGGCAGACGCGCTCAGCAAGAGGTCTGGTCCACAGCTGCTGAGTGAGGCAACATAGTCATTAGGCGCGATGTAGATATCCTTTGTAGATGATTATGTAGAATCATACCTTCAATAAATGACTATAAATACCCCATTCTTATATTTAGTCAGAAGGATCAACTTTTGGATGCTGAATGTGAGGCCCGACATCCTCAGATATCCTCATGGCAGGCTCCTGATAGACTTTCGATACGTGGGAGAACATTGTACTTTTCTAAGAACACACCATTGTACAATAGATTTTGTGAGATGAGGTGTCAAGGGAGACCCATACATACCCGTTGGAAGTACATAATAGTGTGGAAAAGATGTACAAGGACCTATAACATTAGTACTGGTGGAAGGGAATAATAAAGTGGTGGTAGAGATTGTTCCACAATGCCTCACTTGTCATCAAGTGAAGGATGAGAATTCGGTTCTAGAATGATTGGCATAGCCACTCGAGGTACCAGAGTGGGAATAGGAAGTAATTTAAATAGACTTTGTGATGGGCTTACCATGCATGTCCATGGTCCATGATACTATCTGGGTGATTGTGGATGGACTCACCAAGTCAGATCACATCCTAACCAACTGGGAGAAAATGTTAGTTGAGGGATTGGGGAACCTCTACGTCCAAGAGATATTGCAGATTCGTTGGGTCCTATTTTGGTATTCTCTTACCATAATGGATGAATTACATATCTATTATGTAATGTATTTTAGGAGGTGTTCGGGACTCACCTATTTTTTAGCATGACCTCTCACCCTCAGACAGATGGTCAGATAGAGCGGTCTGTATAGACCTTCTATGACATGCTTCTGTCTTGTTTCCATGATTTTGGTCCTAGATTGAAGAACCACCGTTTAGAGGTGGAGTTTGAAATCAAAAATAGCTATCACTCCACCATTGGCATGTCATGGTTTAAGGCCATGTATAGGTTGCCATGTAGATCACCTCCATGGTGAATAGACTCATGGGAGTTAACACTCATGGGTATAGAGTTGTAATGATCTACCAGTGTGAAGTTGTGGATTATCCATGAGAAAATGAATATTGCACAGTGCAAGAAGAAATTGTATGCTGATAAGAGAAAGTGACCCATGGAGTACAATGTCGGAGACCATGTGTTCTTTTGGGTCTCACCCCATTAGGGTTTGTTGAGATTAGGACAGGGAAGAAAGTTATCTATGTGGTTTATCAGACCATTTTAGATTCTTAGCAGAGTTGATAAGGTGGAATACCGCCTATCTCAATGCCCACAGATACACCAAGTGTACGATTTTTCCACTAGTCATAGCTGAGTATGTATGTTTCTGATCCATCAAACGCCATCTTCTAGTGAAAGATGGACATTGGCATGGGTCAATGTTTTCATAGTTCCTGGTGGAGATAGAGGATCCATAGGATCAGGTCCTTTGTGGAAATTCTATTCTTCTAGTGTGTGTTCAATGGAAGCATGAGAATCTCCAAGAGAGAACATGGAAATAGGATGGTTAAATTCTTGCTCAGTAACCCCATTTGTTTGATTTTCCTTTTTTTTGTATTTTGGGAACATAAATCCTTAAGGTGGGGAGAATGTAATATCCCATAATTTCAATGTTTTTTATAAATTTTGTGGAATTATTTTGAGAAAACACGCATTAAAGGCACATGATTTCGAGGCCCATTGATCCAGGAACAAAAAATTGATATTTTTTGTTCATTTAATTAAACATGAAATACGTATTTTCTAGCATTAAAACCTGAGCTTGGATAAAAAAATACAAGGGCACTGTTGAACTCAAAATGTCGAGATTCACCTAGAAAGGACAAAAATTTGACCAGCATGGGTCGTATAGAAATGTTAATTTTCCAAAAAAAATTAATTGAAATAAATTATATTAAAAATATATTTTATTTTATTCTTCAAAACCAGTGAGAAGTGGGTGGCAGTGTTGTGGTGTGGTGAAGAAGAAAATTAAATGACGATCATAAATAACACATTTTAGTTAAGTGTAATAGATAAATTGGTTCATAAATGAAAGAGTGTAACGACCAGACATCATAGTGTCCCATAAATGTTGAAATGTGTTTTATTTTAATTGGTTATCACATTGAAGAGTTGGGAATCAAAGGGTGTATTTTTATCTCACAAACTAACAGCGAGAACTCACTTCAATGATGAATAGAAAATGTTATACAATAGTTTATGAAATCGAAACATATCAAAGAACATGGACAATGAGTGATGAATACCTTCAACCTCTTGAATCCCAGTGAATGGAACTCTCTAATAGTGAATGTCAATTGCGGTGGGGTTTTGATTTTTTAGTTTTCCCCATTATAATTCTAAAAAGACAAACATAGATCAGCCCATTAATAGGTTAATCTAAGGATTGTTCATTTGTGTAGGAGAGTGTTCTTATTTGGGTTTTTATATAGGGATTATGTTTTTATATATCTATGATCCCAAGACTCCCTTTTCTTTTAAAATGCCTAACACAAAGGGCACAAGTGACAAGAACAAGGACCAACACCCTCTTTCTTGTGGGTTCTTGGTGGATGAAAATTTGAAATAAAGGAAAGGAATATTAGAGGCCTTCATAGGAAATGCGGAACTACATTGATGGTAGAGGTTGAGTCGTTGTGAATAACAAACCAACAATATGGACCTGATGGCCCGCAGAAGGACACACCGATAATGGCCTATGGCGGCGAGCGGTGGTGGACCATGACGGTGCGCCAGAGGTAGCTGTCACACCCGGATCAGGGCATAGAGAATCGGTATGACCCTGCAGCTGGTGGTTGGGATATAGACCGTAGTTTTGGGTTGCACTTATCAGGAGAACACGATCCCCTGACTGCCTGTGGGTGATCTAGCTGTCCAGACTAGTCAGTCGTATGAAAGTGATCCACGGACGTGCCATGCGATGGAGCTGGATGATGTGGCACCATGAAACCCATAGAGAGAGGGAGATCAAGATGTAGCTTCCAACTGTGTCATAAACTGTAAGACGGGGTTGGACCCGTGGGAAAAAGCACTAGTTCTAGGTTGGGTCAGTGGACCTAGATCGTGTTGGAAAGGAATCAGACCCCACCATTCCCTTTTTGGAAAACACCAATATCATTCATACTGTACACCTGATTGATGATCCATTTTCTGTGTTGGAACCCTCGTGATGAGGAGGATATTTTGAAATAATATATCGATGATTTTGTGGATATTGAAATTTGAAAAATTGATTGAGGAGTGGTTATCCTGAAATCATGTGAACTACGAGGGGAAACTGTGTTGTTTGCTAATACCTAAGGACTGCTGACAAGTGACCCTGTGCATATCAGATACTATAGAAAAATTAGGAATGGATTTTACGTATCCAAGAAGGACCAATGGGGGGAGTGGAATTTTTGTGACCTAGAAGTCCCACGATACTCATCAAGAGGAGTACCTCAGTGTGGCCATGGTGGGAAGCAGATTCTGTGTGACATGATATTCCCATAGTGGGGAGAAACATCTATATAACCCACGAAACCTATGGTACTAATCATGGATGTTTACCAAAATGGTCCTTGGTTAATGGGAATCATCTTTTGTGCGACCCAACTGGCCCATGGGTCTCATTGAGGAGGAGTTCTCTTGTAGCTCATGGTATTTGATGATTTAACTAGTGGTATTACAATGCAACTCTAGAATATACCTGGTGTGAGCTATCTTCCATCAGGGTCAAGCTTCATTCATTTTTTTTAATTCATTTTGGTCAGTCCATTGTGTTTGGGGCCCCCCAGAAATTATATTGTTACTAAACCATTCACTGGATATGCCTACATGTGTTGTGTCTAGTGCAGAAGACTGCCACCTTAGCGGAGGACTTGGTTTCCCGGGACCAATTCGTCCCCATTGAGACCAGGTAGGAGGGGTGTTATTCTATGTCTTCTGGCAGCTTCTCTGTAGAAACCCATCATGTGTGGTTTCCAGCATGAAGACTTTCAAAGTATTCCTTGTGCTTTCATATTTTCCGTTTACCTTGTTTTGGGGTTTTTTTGGACCTTTTGACCTACTGTTCGTAATTTTATTAAGTGGTTATTTAGTGGTATGAATGTTTTGCTTATCCATCTTGGGGATGTGGTTGTGTATGCATACATATAGGTACTCAAACCAATGCCTCCCTCTTTCAAGTTGATTCCTTCATCTCTAGTCTCCAACCGCTAGCCTTCGGGTGGCAGGCATGTGGTTTATCACCACATGGGTGTCGGTGGATGGCTCGTGACATAGTTTTGAAAACCGAGAAATGTGATATAGTGGTATTGTGAAATATTATGAAGACGTAAATATTTATGGATAGATAAACCTTAAAAAGTTTTTTATTTTGATATAATAATTTTAGTTGGGGTAATGAGATGTTTGATATTGATATGTTATATTTGATAGTGTAGGTGGCCCAATAATTTATTATTGATTTATTGAAAAATTGATTAATGTTATCCTTAGTGATAATTATTTAATTTTTGAATTTATGAAATATATCTGATAGTCAATAATTTAATTTTAAGAATATGGGTATAGTTATCTTTTGAAGGAATATATGTTTTTATTTGGGTTATATTGTGATTTAGGTTCTCTGTCTGTATTAGAAGAATATATGATCATGTCATTCACAGGTTCTATATGAGAAAAAATGAAATATAATATACTATTGAGGAATAATGTTATGTTGAATTTTGGAATTTTATAATATATTTTTCTAAATTTATTAATTTTAATAATCGTCAATCGTTATTTGAGTAGTTTTTGAATTTATTTATTATTGGTAATGAGTTATGTAGATAATTAGGCATTTTTATTGAAATATTTGTGACAAATCTATTATTTGATGTTTTATTCATATTTTTCTTCCAATTATAGATCTTTTAATTTATTAGAAACCTATTTTAGTTCTATAAGGTTGAAAAATTCATATTTTTAGTTAATCGATGGATTGTGGCATGAAAAGTGGTGGAAAATAATTAAAAAATAAAAACAAAGGATGAAATTACATATTTAAATTTGAAAAAAATATCATGTCTATTTTATCATATTCCATGGAAAAATAACTCCTCAATTCTGGAAATAGGATCTCATAAAAAAATTATTTTCGTTTTACAATCATTCATGATTAATTTATGACGTTTTCACACCTTAATAATATAGGGTTTTTAAGTCAGTAGATTTATCTGGATTGTGTACTTTTTCAATCTATATTAATCCTTCTCTTTTCTTTTTCTCCTTTATATGAATATTTTCACTATCTGGTAATATTCTCTTTATATAGTAACTCAATAATGTGTTATTTGATGTTAATTTTATGTTTCCCACTTCCCATATCCAAAATATGTGTTATTATAGCTCGTAAGATGTGGGTTTTCAAAAGACATATTATTAATCTTTGAACCCTTTAATATTAAGGAAAAACACTGATATATTGCAATTTTTTAGGGGGGGAGAGAATATAAAACAATGAAAGTTTAATTTAAAATAATATTATGTTTTGGTTTATTTCATAAAATAATCACTAATCTTTAAGAGTATTGAAATATATTATATAAAAAATATTATTTAATTTTTTTCATTATAAGCATGTAGTAAAATTAAATGGTTTTAATAGTAATATAAAGTTTATGAAAAATTTGTATAATTGTTTTAAATCATAAAAATGTATTGGCTTCTGCACAATAATTCGGTAGCCAAATTTCAGTAATTTAATTTTACGTTTCCAAAATATATTTTGTTTAAAAAATTATTTATTACATTTTTTCTAAAAACATTAAAACAAATTTAAATTTTTTATATAAATTTTAAATATAAATTTATCAATTTCTTTCAATTCATAATCTAAATATTATAATATGGTGATTTTTTTGGAATTTCTCTAAAATTATTTATTTTTAGTCGATAGACAAAAATAACAATTTTTTGTTAAATTTAAATTTATTATTATTAAATAAATTAGTTTTAAAGACCTATTATTTATGAATTATTATCATGATGTAAAATAACTATCCAATAATTATTATTAATCCTTTTTTCTGAAGAATATGGTGTCTTTTCCAAAATTCCAAATAACATATAGTATAAAAAAGAAGTTGTTAAATGAGTGTAAAATATAGAATCATATCACAATCCTTCTCATGAAGAGGATGTAAATCCACATAGAGATCATCCAACCAGGTAATGGTTGGGGTTACAAAAATATTAGTGAGACTATAAAAAACCATGGTTACTTCAAGGTAAATATTATATCTCATGTAGTTGATGTTAAGAAGCGGTTGGATGCAATCCATCTTATGGGTAGTAATCGACCATGCAATATGAGTCACATCACTCTTAATCGATTTCACAGTGGTAGTCAAATCAATTATAATCTAGAGATTGTTCCAAAAACAATGTTTTGTGACTGAAATAAAATGTATCATAGTTATCATTTCATCCTCCATAGAAGAGGAAATGTCGCAGCTACCAATAACTCATTAGAGGATCTGACATTAGTTATTCATGAATATGGATTCACATCCCGCGAGACCAGGATGGCCGTTCGAGGCACCATACACATTTTCATAAATACAACCAGAAAAATACTCTCACATGCACACATCAAAAGTGTGTCCATTTTGGGATAATATCCCATAAATCTAATGATGCCAAATAATCCCAATGCCATTCCCAGTGTTGTTACAATCGCCCTTATTCATCGATGCATCTTCACATATGGAAATATGGATCAGAATCAGTCCTGCATTATTGATGACAGAGAAATCATTATGAATAATAGCTTTTCTATCATACCAGATCACATGATGAATCTTATCAACAACATAATGTAATATTATCTATCTAATTAATTTTATTGGAATATAGTTTATACTTTTTGTGGGCAGGCTCATACTTTATAAAAAATAGATTTTTCTAAATTTATTTTTATGTAAAAAATTAGTTTGGATCATAGTTAATTAAAAAATTACTATTCATTAATTATGTAAATAAAAATAATAGAATAAAAACACAATAAATTATATTAACAATCATTTGATAGTTTTGAGTAGGCATGTAATGTATGTATATTCATTTTTGTGCTTAAAAATTAATTATTCTAAATTTAGTTTACTTTTTTGTTTTAAAATTTAATATAATATTAATACATGATAAATATAGAAATTTATTCTTCTAAAATTGTTTCAATTTTTGTATTGGAGTATTTATTAAAATTTAATAGTTTCTTCTTAAATTGTTTTTATAAAAAAAAGTAAATATATTAATATATTCATTCCAAAATTTACCATAATATTATTTTTTGGGGGTAGGGTTAATATAAAATATATTCACAGGAGATCCACATAAATGGTTCTAATTATTATAGGATGATGATACTTCAACATTATATTATCACAAAATAAAGTCATTGAACATTTAATGTGGCACTCAAATTAAATAAACATTATATTATTGAAATTGTTTATGTCATTACATGTGTGCCCCTCCCATAAAATATAAAGGGATCCCCTTGTACTATCTTATCCAAAAAATTAGATCCATATAGTTCTATAAATACCTTTCCAATAGAAATCATAGATTCATTCTATTCATTTTACATCAATTTTTTTATCCTAGGACCAATATTTCAAGTCATAAGGTTTAATCGAAAAGTGGTATATCACAGATGAGGTATAAATTTGTACCATGTTCCATCAATATTAATTCATCTTCCCCCATTTATAAATCATTCATATACATAATAACATGATTTATGCACTATAATAAACATATTATGATTTTATTATGGTGTTTTCATAACCATCTTACTCCCCTTGTACATCAAACATGAAATAAATGTATCGCTTTTACGTATATGTGGTCTACCACCACAATGTTGGTATATAATTAATTTTTTATCAGAATAATTTGTTGATGTTTATAATGTTTTATTTAATGTTTATAGGTTATTTTTTCACATTATTATTCATCTATAATTCTAATATCTGTTTTTCCTTATTGTCATCCCATTTTATTGAGGATTATAACATCACTCATGCATATTTTTGTACTACAATCTCAACAATGGGATATAATTTTCTTTCATATTATAATAAACTTAGATGTTAAAAAGGAATTTTTTTGTGAATATAAATACATATATATATATATATATGATATTTATGGTGTTAAAATTATTCTTTAAAATTTATTTTCAATTTACCTATCTTTTGTTTTGTCCATCGAAAAGAGGAAACATAACTCATGTGTGTGTGTGTATACTATGAAATTCATGATGTGATTTAATTAATTTTTGTTAACCAAATTATAATAATAGTAATAATAATATTAATAATTATTATATACGATACTCATTTTAAGAGTAGCATTTTAGAGAACATTTAACTGTTAGGAATCTCTAATGATAGTAAGTACATAATTGAGAAATATATGACAATGGAAATAATTATTACCACAAAATCAAATTTTAATAATAAATTATAATTAATTATGTGTTGTAATGATACAAGTGAGTCATATATGATATAAAATGTATGTTAATTATTGTAATGTAATTTTAATAAATAAATATTTATTATATTATAGGTTATGGAACTTATGATTCAAGTTTGGCATAAGGTTAGGGTTCTATATGTCAATATTAATTCATTGAGATATATCTTTTATTTTGAAACTATTTAGGTTTATCATGTGGTTATATTATGTAGTATAAATTTTATATCATGGATAATTATTAAATCAATTTATTTTATTTTATATTTCAAAATATTTCATAAAATCTCTTTTGATTTACCTGTTTCAAATGATGTAAGGGATTATCATCCAAAATTGTATTCATTATAAAATATGTTACGTTAAACTCATATATTCATTGAAATGGAGTATCTTATACCCCATTGATATATTGTGTCATTAATATATTTATTTCAATTTTAATTGATGTTTATTTTTATATTATTTGTTTTATAAGACATACGACTCCAAAGTAACCAATGTATTAATGGTTTTCTATTATAATCTCGTTTTTATTGAGATATATTATGGATAAATTTAAAATAATGATGTTATATTACCTATATGTTCAAAATATAATGATTTTTATTTCTATATATTTATTTATAGATGTTATATATTTTACTATTATTTTTATTTTACCATGTACTTAAAAGAATAAATATGGGATTTAAAGTAAAATGGAATTTATTTTTCTCTTTGAATAAGAATCGTTTTCACCAATGTTCATATTTTCATTCAAAATATTTCTTTAATTTTTTTATAATACTCTAGTGACATTAAATATGTTTTAACTTTTATAAAAATTATTAAAAAAGAAACATTTTATAATTTTCTAGTTGAGGTACTTTTTATTGATGACTTGAATATAATATTTTTTTAATGTACACATATTGCTGAATTTTCCCACCATCATCCTACACAATAATTTTAAGGAATCCATTTCAAGATTCCCTAACCAATTAAAATGAATTTTTCTTAATATTCATAAAATTTTTATATTTTAAGTTATTGATTTGAAAATGAAATGAAAATTTTCTTGAAGAAATATTATCATTATCTTTTAGATAATTTTTTATCAATGATAGAATCTCTAGATGTCACTTATATATATGGGTTGATGTTATCATATGGTGTAATTTATATTATTTATATGGTTGATTTATTATTATTATGAATAAATATTGATAAAACCTATTTAATTTTCCATGGGTTAAGAAAAAATTAATTTATAATCATTTTTATGATCGTATTGCATTCATAGGTATAGATTTTGATTATGTGATCAGTGATTCCACTATATAACTTCAATACATTGTTTATATATTAATTTTTTGTGAACTCAAAAAGGGTACATGGGAGGTTATCCCAAACCCACAAATGTAACACAAGAGGTTATCCCAATACCAATATAGGTATACAAGTTGTTAGTCACAGCCTAAAATGTTAGGAATGTATTTTTGGGTAGCTTTGATATATTATTTCATCAATTTTGATTATAAAACAATTTATTCCACACTTTTATGACATAATCTGATAATGATTTATTATTCTCATGTATAATGATTATTGATTGCTTTATGGTTCCTTTCATAAAAATAGCCTGACTTTATACTATTTTAGATGACTATGATCTACAGTTTATTAGGTCCAATTCTCAAATGTTATGTTCATGTTCTCTAACTATTATTCTCATTTTATGACTAATATGGTCATGGACTAATATTTTATATCTTTACCCTTACTCAGAATATAATATCACCCTTTATTATGAATCTATTTCTATAGTACATTTTAAAATGTTATGAGAACGATATTTTATAATGGATGAGAATTGTGATGAAAAATATTTGAGATGATTTATATCTTTGTTGTACAATTTATTTCTTTATCCTGACTCTATATACACTAAAACATTTTGTTTGTTCAATTATTCATTGTTATATTTAATGAATATTAGTCCAATAAGATTTAATAATTGTATATGTAATTTTTTGGTCAACATAAGATTATATTTATTGAATGTTAATATCAATAACTATGTATAGAAGCAGATAGAAGTATTGTATTTAAAATTGATACTAAAACTAAACCATGTATTTTAAAAAAATAATTATTTAAATTTATAGTAATTAGTAAAAGATTTTATGACCAATGAACATAATGAAACATGTTAATTTATTTCATGATCATGTAAAAATATGTTTAATGGTATTCACTAGTTTATTCTTAGTGTATTAATATAATATGTAATCATTTTTTATTATTCCATAAAACGTGTGGGTGTATTTATCATGATTTTGTATTTTATTTTTGGTGGATTAATAAGATGTGTATCCATGATGGGAAATTATACTGACTGATATTTGAAATTTTTTTCTTTTGATAATGGGTGTGATTAAGGATGTATTGAGTTCGAGAAGATTATTTTGAAAGAACAACATACATTTTTAAATGAATTTATATGAAAAAAATATAACAGGGAGTTTGAAGATGGTATATTGAATGAGTGATCTATGATCATGTGGTTACATTATATATTCACTATGGAATGTTTGACCAAGACAATTATTTTTTAGGAATATCTTATGAATCATATTTCTTCTCAACAATTATAGTAGGATCGTTATGAGGAACTGTAGTATAAGAATTTATGGATATATCACATGTCAATTTTTTAAGAAGTGTATTCAATGTTCATATCAATTTCATGGATGTTAAAATCTTTAGGTTTTGACCCAAATCTATTTCATTTTATGGTATAGTGATGAAAATAAAAAAATGTCATTTTTGAAGAAGACAAATGAAAGATCATTAGATGCTGAAATTTCACATACAATGAGTGGAAACTATGGAATTATTAGAACATTATATAAAGTGATATTGATAAAAATTAATGAAAAAATTCAATAGTTGATCGGGATGGAATTTATATTTGTAAGGTTATTAATGATCGTACCAATGTTGTTGATTTATCATATAGTTCAGAATGGTTAGTCTATGGATGTAGAATTATTTTTTTTAGTGAATATGGATATAGTGGAATTCATGAGGATAGTAAAATGTCATGGAAAAGAACCATAAGATGAAAATTTTGATAGATAGTTTCTTTAAATAGTGGGGTGTTCTATTTAATTATAGAATTCTATAAGGGTCAGAAAAGTGATGAAATTATTTAAAGTGGACGTGTAGTACATGATTCAAACAAATGGTCGAGATCCAGAGATTCTAGACGATATTGAATGGCATAACTTCTCATAATAGTGGGATTCGTAAATAAATGATGGAATGATGTTATTACATATTAATGGTACAAGTGTTCTTATGGAACATCTACAAGGGAAAATATTATTTAAGAAAAAATTAGTTTACTAGTTGAAGGGAGAAGATAATGGTATTCAATAGTACATGTAATTTTAATTTTGAATTGATTTCAATAAAATAAATATAGATATTTTAGTGAATTTTTTTATGAAAAAACTAAAAATAAATGTGGAATAATCATAAATAGAATGTATGTGAATGACCAGATATAACTTGGAAAAATAATTTCAAAATGAAATTTCATAATGGATATTTAGTGGTGTAAATATTTAGTTAGAAAATAGTAGATTTCATGGAAAATGGAATTGATATTATTTATTGAATGAATAAATATAGTTTTTTGTGAAATACAGGTATAAATATAGTTGAACCAGATGTATTATTCCTCTATGGTAGAGAATGTTTTTATCTGCAGAAATTAAAATAACATCATGTACCAAAATATATTTTCTAATGAAAGAATCCAAAAACATCTCTTGTACATTGGTGATATGATTCAAGTTTTTAGGAGATATTATATTGAGATGTTAAAAGATAAATTTTTATAAAATTTTAATGGATGTATCTTTTCTTTGTGATGGAGATTTTAGGCATCATATCAATTGGAGTTAAATGAATGATGCACTGATGTTATCCCTATTACACTACATATTCATGGTAATCGATTGATATGGAATTTCTGACTTCTAATTCATTGATATTTTAAAATAGGAACATCATATTCTATAGTGTACATTATACAGAGCCCTAAATATATAATTAATTATAGAACTGACACTATACATTTCATGAGGACGGTCAAATATACATTTATAAAACAAAAAATATAACATTGTGTATAACATCATGGTATCACTATTGGTAATATGTAAAATTCCCTAGTGAAATATTCAAAATTCCATATTTATATTTTAGTCATTTTTAGACAAAGAATTAAAAAATGTGTATAAAAAATTATTAGAACCATAGTGATGAGTGATGAAACAATGATAAAACTGAAGACCAATAGAGAAAAACATAATGAAAATATTGTTAGAATGAACAGAGAATGATCTATGTCGATCCACCATAAAATTTCTATCATAGAATAGTAAGGTTAAAACTTTTAACTATAAAATCACTCAATGCATTGTCCAAGGATCGATGAACACACCTTTCTAACACAAAAAAAAAATAATTTATGTGAAGAAGTTATTACAATAGATAATTACTATACCAATGTGAAGAAATACCCATATCATATCATTCCATTAATTAATTTCATAATGAATGAAGTGGCTGTCCTCGGATAAAAAATTACAGAACATCACCTAAATACATGATCATGAAAATCATGTGATGAAGGGGAAAAATATCAAGGGGAATAGAGAAACAGACATATCTAGTGTATGAATGTGCTCTCCCATAACCCAATTCACATTCCTGATCTCTTTGGAGTGATGAATCAGTGAATATCTTCATGAAATGAGGATCTATTATATGTGTTTTGATTCCCATCTTGAATCAATCATCTAAAATCAGTTCCCTATTTCTGGATATTCAAGGTCACAAAATTAAGAATTAAAAGACAAAATACTTATAATTTCAAAACTGAAATAGAATTAGGGTATTACAAAACATAAATTAAGATGAAAATAGTGAAAATAAAAAGAGGAAGAAGAGAATATGTCCACATCTCCTGGTGTCAATATAGTTCAAATATCTGGGGTTGAAAAAAATAGATTATAGAATCCTCCTATAATTCCATAAAAAAGAAACGATGTGATAAAATAATTGATTATTTACTAGTAACAATCTATGTGTCTTTATTTTAGATTCTCATCAGCAGCTCTGATTGAGTTCTATGTGAGTGTAGTCGGCCTCTCGAAATGATCCACTCCATCCCTCACATTTTCCCACTATCTCTTCACCTTCTATCACCATCCATGATCATCAAACTTTCCCTAAAAAAACATTGAAATAGAAGGCATCAAATACTTCTTTATTATATATGTATATCAATATTATAAATACAGAAATATAAAATATATTTATCAAAAAATGTAGTAATTATTTTTTAAACATATATTTATATATGCCTATAATTATTAACATTAGTATTAATCGATATATATACTTATATGTAGTTATTTATATATTTATATAAATATAAATAAACATATATATTATAATTATTAAATATGTATAAAAATATCTATATTTATAAATATATATATACTCCTTATTGTTATTCTATTTATATTTATTATTATTATTATTTATTTCATTATCATTATTGTTATATTAATTATATGATTCATTATAATGATATATTATGATAAATAATAAAATTATAAGGAAATAGGGGAGATTTGGATCATAATAGGAGAGGTGGGATTCGTTTGAAATGGGGAGGGTTGTGAGGATCAATAAAAATGGGTTTAGAAGGTGGAAAGTGGAAGGGTCGCATAATACTATATGTTCAGCTGGAGGCTTAGTTTCTAGATCTTGTGATTGTTTCGGGTCGTCATGGCTCAATAGCTTCATCTATGATGGTTCATAAATTTGTGGGGGCTAGAGTGATGTAGAGAGGGATTGTGGTTGAAAAAAATCAGATGAAGGTGGAGGGTTCTTCTATTAAGATTTTTTGAAATACGAACCAAATATGTTATTTAGGATTTGGGTTGTTTGGGTATGGATTTGGGTTGTGTGTCGATTTGTGCTACAATTGAATTGTTTCTTCTTCTACCATAGGATTTTCATCTACTGTCATTGATATTTTTCATTTATTTTGATGTTTTATAATGATGGAATTGTTGTGTATGTGACACTATAATCTCACCAATGGAGGTTGGTAGATGATGGTGGGTGAGTGTATGTGGGTAATACTAGTAGTTAGTTGTGTAAAATTGTGATTTGGGGTGGTGGCATCAGGGTGAAAGGGCACGTAGAGTGGAATATTGTGGTGGGTAGAATTAGTGGATGGCATAAGGTTGTATTGTTTTAGGTAGTTGATCAAGGGTTTTTTGGTGATGACTTTTTTCACTCCTCTCTATTCTGGTCGTGGATCAAATAGAATTTGGAAGTGACTTGACATAAGAAAAAAACATCAAGTTTACAGCTGGTTTTTAGAGGGGTTTCTGCAAAACCCCCTATAAATTAATTTTAGAGGGGGTTATCCACAAAGACATCTAATGATCAAATTTAGATGGGGTCACAAAATCCCCGCCAAATACAATGAATTTTTTAGCATTATTGCTTAGTATTAGGTATGATTTTAGAGGCTGTTATGTCAAAAGCACCGTAAATGTAATAATTAGTGGCTCATTATAGTTAATTGGTTTTTAGAGGAGCTATATATATAATATTTTTTGGGATATATATATAATAATTTTTTTTAAATTAAACAAAAGGTGTTCACAACCCCTTATACTTTATGATATTAGAGGTGTTTCATCATCAACTGCTAATCCATTAGATTTGAGGGAGTTGGGAATCCCATCAAATTTGGTCAATTAGAGGTAGTTTTGAACCCCCTCCAAATGATGACATTAAATGGGGTTTCAAACCCCCTCTATTTGCTGACATTATAGGGGGTTATGAACACCCTCTAATTCAATAAATTTTATGGGGGTCATTAATTATCAATAATCACTTTTATTATAGGTAATTTTAAACCGCCTATAAATTTTTATTTATTTTTTTTAAAATAAATCAAATATAAATTCAAATTTTAAAACATATATGTCTGCATGTGCATGTCTGTGTATTTATATATAGTACCTAAACACAACATATATATTTATTTAAATATATTATATATATAAGGATATAATATAAATAATTTAAATAAATACTTATACATATAAAAAATTTATACATATATAAATACTTATATAAATACTATAAATGTAATTAAAAATATATGTCTTCACGTTTATAAAATTTATATATGGTTTTAAAAATACTATAAATTTATGTTAAGATTTATATTATACATTTTTTCTATTAAATACTATTGTATTGTATATTTTTATATAAATATAAATATATTATATTTTGTAAATAACTATATATAATAATGAAAAAACTAAATATAAATACACACACATATATATTATAATAATATAATATAATAATATTATTTTGTTATATAATATGTGTTATATAATTAATATTTAGTTATATATAAATTTATTTATATTATATAATTATTTTATATATATTTTTGTATAACATATTAATTTTAAATTAAATTAGTAAATATATATATATACCATTTTACTATATTATATATTTCTTATTATATAAAAGTATTTAGTTTTGTGTATTTATATATGATATAATATAAATGTACATAATCACATACATAAATATATAAAATAAATATATTTAATATAATATATGTATAATATAAATCATTAAATATACAAATGTATAGTATTTACAAAACCAACATATTTCTTATAGTTTAAGAAATACGCGTGATAAAAATAATAAGAGTTTACAACATTATTGTTACACAAATTCAAATATATTATAATTATAATATAATAATAATTTTGTAAATATATATACTATAATTATATTATTTCTATAAATATTTTATAAACACATAAATACCTAGACATAGGAAATTATAAATATTTTTACAAATATCTATAAATATATATATATATATATATTATTATATATATAGTACATATACATAGATATAATATATATATATATATAATCTAATATTTTTGTATCAAATATACTATATATATATGTGTTATAGAAAAATATATACATCATATATTTTACACAGATATAATATATAAATATTACACCCAAGTATATCATATATAAATTTTTATATCTATTAAAATATTTATTGAAATATTATATACTTGGATCACCTTCCCAACATATATAAATATAAAAATTTGTAAATAATAATGCATAATCTATTTTGTATATTGGTTATGGGTGGCGCTAAATATACAACATGTCCACAGTTCAAAACTATCCATATTAAAATTTTATCGAAGGTGTGGGAGGGGGGAATGGTTATGGGTAGTGCTACATATAAAGGAGGGGGCATAACCTAAAAATGAAGAAAGAGGAGGACTAGAATTGGAATGGGTGTATGGGACCAAATTGGGATTGGTGCTAAAGACATGGCCTAAAAGTGATCAAAACTAGAGGAGGTCATAGAGACAAGGCCGAGAGTGGATATGAGATGGAGGAGGTGGTGGGGATAGGGAAAATATTGAATATGAAATGGAGGAGGCTGTAGGAACATGGTCAGGATGGGACTAGAACAATGTGGGGAATACGAGGGTCGGTAGGGAACATGAGAGAGGTTTGGGGGTGATTACAATTAAAAAAAACTTACTAACTAGAGGTGGTTCAAAGCTAACTATAATATTTCCTCTTTTGTAGGTTTTTGAAACACTCTCCCACATATCCTCAAATAGTTATAGTTTTGTAAATGGGCTTTGTTAAATGAATTACTCTGCAATATAGCGGCGATTTCAACTATCGCAAATTCAACCCCCCATTTTACTTGAAATTCTTTAAAACCAACTCTAACAAGTTTTTTCAGGCACAATAGTGATTTTTCTTCATAACCACCGAAAATGTGTTTATGGGGGTTAGAACACCTTATAAACTAAAAAAAATCCCTCTTAATCAGGTCATTTATTAATAGTGAGAGTCATCACTTTTTGTTCTAGTGGTGGCTCAGGTCACTGCATCTTGCAATGACTCTGTAGGGCTCTGTTTCTGGTGGAAACTCAATAGTATGACTGGAGGTGGGTTGAGGAAAACCCTAAAAAACAACTGAATAAAAATATTTAATGACCAAAATTACAAAATAAAAATAAAACCCAACAAATTAAATATAAAATCAACAATGTTAAATTACTAATTTCCATATTAATTACCATGAATGAAATAAATTCAATTGAAATAATGAAAAACTAATTTTCAATAAATAATAAAAAAATAAAAAATATAATTATAAGATTGAATTAAATTAAAATAAAAACATAAGACAGAAAAATAATTAAATAAATAATGTTATTAAACTAAAATATAAATTATAGATATTATGATTAATAAAGTTGAAAAATAATTAAATAAATGATTAATCAAATAAAATTGTGAATTCGAAAGCTTAAATGATTATTCTTAAAAACAAAAAATTAATAAATGATTTATAAATTAAATGAATTATAATGATATTTTATAATGTAATCAAAAATAAAAGTAAAAAAAATGTTGTTACAATAGTGTTTGTTGATAAAATTAAATTATTCAAAAAGACATAAATCAATAAAATAAAAATCTTAAAAAAATTGTTTTATTAATTAAGTACAAAAAATAAAACATTTTATAATTATTAATTAATGTTTAGTATTTTGATGTTAATAATACTATTAAATAAAAAACTGATTTTTGAATTTGAATTAAAAATAATACATGTTAAACTCCCCCACACATAAATATTTTTTTTCCATAAAACATTTCATGCTTTTATCTTAAAAAATGAAATGATCTTTTATAGTATGTTTGAAATGAGAATTTATAGACTTTTAAAATTAGTCAAACAAAACCAAAGGTGGGATATGATTTTTAAATGGATTATATATATATAAGTCTATACCTAAATTCAATTTCACATTAGAAATAAATACTTTATTGACTCAATAACTATTAAATTTTGGATGCCTCTTACATGAAGTCTACTTAAACCCTATTTATATGTCAGTTCATGTTCCAATTCTAAGAGTGATTACATATTTGACAATAAAGAAACCCTACTTTTTCTAACATGTCTATTATATCATTTTAATATAAAAAAATAATAGTTTCACAAATCCTGGATCAAAAGTTTTAGTGACTTAGTAAAATTAAGATCATACATAATATTTACATAATAATATATAATCATTCATTTAATTAGTTATTCTATAGATTTTTATTGGCCCTCGTGTTCACCTTAGTAAAAGTATTCAACTAGTTATATACATCAAAATAAGGATTGAGCTAAATTTTATTATGCTGATTAATAAGAGACATGAAACAAGGGTGAGAATAATTATATATAAATGTTCATTATCATAATCAGGAAATAAATCATTATATTGGGTCATGGAATATGGGAATTCATAAAATTGAAACATCATGTCTTAGTGGTCATATACCACATGTAGTTAGGAAAAATTTTAATTCCATTTTCATGCATATTTTTCTTTTCTAATGATATAAATCACATTAACCAATGTATTAGAGAGAAATATTATTTCGGCCACACCTGTCACAACCTAACATTTACATGCGATAAATAATTTCAATCACACCCATCACACATTACATTTTTCATAATCATGCATGCCACATAGAACATATTTCAATATTGGAAATAATATAACCCATAGAAAGGAATGAGTTTAACTTCATAAATAATAAATTAATGAATAAATGTTGGGGTTCTTGAATGAAATAGAAAATAAGGTACATGGAATAATAATTATCCATGTCGAGGGAAGAATATTTAGTCTCAAGAGAAATAAAATTTGTGTTTTTTTAAATAACTATTCTTTTGGAAAAAATTGTGATTTTAATAAACTCAAGTAGAAAACATGTATATAAAAGAAACTAAAAGGGTAGGATAAAAATATTATATTTACGAAACATTAATGGTACACCGATACTGAATATGGAGTTAAATAGGGAACACTAAGAGGAAGAGAGTTGGGTTTGGAAATCCCCTCACCCTATATATGAATTCTTTATTCAAATTAATATTCTGAATAATAAATTTAATTTCATTAATTTACAAATCAATAACCATTTACACATGAATTTGAATAATTATAATTTTATTACGTTCATTTATGTGAATTTTTAAGAGTTATAGAGTTTATTTTAATTATTCGGTATTATTGTTTTCATTGTTTTCATGACTGTTTCGCTTGTATATGAGTATTGAATTTCACATAAACTTGTATTTGTAATCCATAATTGAAATAATTTGTTATTAATGAATATTAATAAGATTAAATTATTTTATATATCTTTTTCATATATGGTATGTGGATGAATTATTAGATAAATATTTAATGAAAATGTTTTAATTAATTTTGGATGTTTGACACTGACTATTAGATAATATCATTTTATTTTGCGTCATGTTTATATATTGAAAACACAACATTTGTAACTTATAATATGTATAATATAATTTTATATAACCATAATTATGGTTTTTTGACCATCTTTTAATGTGGTTGTTAAAAATGATAATACATCCCCCCATATGGTGGAAAACAGACATACCAAGGATGATATTTACATTTTTAGAATAAAATTAAAGGGAAGAGACACGAAGATTGATTTTTTCACTTATATAACAATATTAATTTATATAAAATACAAAATAGTTATTTTTCTTATTTTATTGATGGTGTTGAAGAGATAATAATAAAATAATGAAATTTAATATAGAATAAAAGACAAAGTAAGAGGATTTTACCTCTTGAATTTATCATCTATAAGAACCACCATAGAGAAGTTGGTTTGGTACTTTGATGAGATAATGGTCTTCAGGATGTGTGGCATGGGCTTGGGAATATTATTGGGTTTAATTTGGACAACGCTCAAATCTTGGAAGGTGTAAGGATAAGAGGTGGTGAAAGGTGGTATATAAAGGGGATGATAGAGGTGTTTTATCATTATTTTAGTCATTAGATTATTATATTAGATCATATAAAGAAATATATTGATCATTATAACAAAATATAATAAAATAATGAAATATATTTTTGATATTTTTGGTTTACATTGTCCATAAATCATCCATGGCTCAATAAATCATATATTTAGCTTTTATTGTAAATTATCGTATTTTACAATTCATTAAAAATTCAAGAAGTTTAGAAAAAATGCATAAATTCACTCTTACCATTTTTTATTTGTATAATTAAAAAATGAACCTCATTTTATGAAAATAATTTTCTAAATCTGATAAATAAATTTTTTAGTTAAAATATTCATTTACATGGAAAATATAAATTTTAAAATTATAACTGATTTGGTAACACTTTGAAAAATTAATTAAGGTATCATAAAATCATCTTATAACGAAAGTAAATGAAAAATTAAATTTAGGAATATATTTTATATCATCAAATTTCTTTGTAAATAATTATATTAATTATAAAATTATAAAAAAAAATTTATCTTTTATAAAAACAACTACACTAAATTAATAATTTTTAAAACATTTTTTTTAAATATACTATGATATAATTATATAACATTATAATTTATAAGTCACATAAATTTTATTCAAACATTCATAGGTTATATTAATATTATATTGGTTAAATTAGTATTTCTAATGGTCACATTACTATTCCAAATGTAATGTTACTTTTCCATTGGTATAAGTTATTTAATTTCGAGGAATACCTTTAATTTCATTCACTATTCATTTATAAAGTTTTTATTTCATTCTAAAAGTATTTATATTTTATTTATACTATATTAAATTTTATTAAAATGGAATTTAAATTAAATTTGTTTTGGATCATTACATTTTTTCACCCTTATAAATGTTTGTTTTACATTCTATGTTGAAACAATGTGAGGGTAATTCCCCATCATTTCTTCCTTTGGTTCCCATGTTGCTTGTTTATACGTATGGTTCCAATGTCTCTATACTCTAAGATCATCACTGCTTTCTCCTCATAATTGAGATCTTTTTACAATTGTACCTCCTCTTGATTTTGTACATGTGAGGGATCTGGTATGTACATTCTCACGACAGATAAATGGAATAAATTTTGTATTTTAGACATGGTAGGTGGAATATCCTATCGATTGTCAAATGCTCTAACATGTCCAAGAATCTCAAAAGGGGATGATGTACATGGGATTCAACATTAAGTTCATTCTAAATCTCATTTTCCTATTCTATTGAGATATGTGGAGAAATAAAATTTATCCAACCTCAAACTCTAGTCTCATTGATGATTGTATACATAGATTATATGCCAAATTTGGTATTCCTTGATGTACTACTGTATGATTTTCACCATTTCAACCAATTCCTCGGCCATTTTAGGCCATAAAAGCTCATATTCACTGACTTCATCCCAGCATGCTCATGTTCTGTATCTTTTCCAACAATGGTATTCATATGTATCCATTTAGATTATCGAGTTAAAATTGTAGTTGTAAGAGAACTCATACAGAGTTAAATGTTGGTCCCAACAACATTTTAATACTATAGAAAATTCTATCAAAATGTCTGGTAGTTTTTGTATACTTTGATATGATTGGACATCAATTATAGTATGATATGTTATATTGAAGTTCATATCAGAGGTTATACCATATTGTTGACTTTTCTAGAACATAGAGGTGAATCTCAGATCTTAATCAGATTCAATCTATAGTGATACTCCATGAATCCTTATCACTTCTCTGATGTGTATCCATGAATGTTGAAAAAAAGATATATTCATGAATTGTGACAAAGTATGTTTTCATTTTAAGGAGATCTTAAATAACACATATAGAATTATTTCACCTACAAGTCTTTGGAAGTCAAATAACAAATTCAATGGTTATGTCTACAAATTTCTATATTGGTATGGGTATTAGTTGTATCACCCCCTTTGAAATTTTGATTATTTCCATCACTTTCTAACATCCCATTAAACTTGATGTATATTTAGTGATATCCTTCTTCATATTTTCCCACTAATAGTTCTCTCAATGATCTCGATACATATATGTGCTCCTTGGGTGAATAGGGAAGGTTGAGCTATTTTTGACATTTAGAAGCCCCTTCTCTATATCGGGATTGAATGATACACATAATCATGACCTAAATCTTATAATTAATTTTTCATAAATTTTGAACTATGGTGATTTCCCCATTTTAAAACCTTCCACTTTCATATGAATTTATGTATCCTTTATCAGAGCATCATTTAATTTCTCTATGATGGATGGTCGAAAAATAATTTGGGAAATGATTGAAATTTTTCCTTCCAGATTGATTCCCATTTTCATCCTTTTCAAATATAATAATGTTGGATCATTTTCAATTATTATCATTGATAATATTGTAGGATCCATTCTACCCTGTGCATCTACCAAATTATTCCCCTTTCCGGGATGATAGTGGACTGAAAAGTTATAATCCTTGATGAGATCTAACAATCCTCACTTGCACATATTAATATTATTCTATTTTATTAAATATTGTTGGCTCTTATGATCTGTATATATTTTACACTTATCCTCATATAGATAATGTTTAATTATTATCAATATAAATATCAAATCTACAAACTCGAGATCATGTGTTGAATAGTTTTTCTAATGAATTTTGAACTGCCTTGCAGAGTAGGTTGTCACATTATAATTTTATATCAGTACACATCCTATGAACATATCAAAATCACCTCTATACAACACAAAGACTTCCCCAATTTTTATAATTTTGAGTACCAACTTGATAATAAGACACTTTTTATAACTCTTTGATAAAATATTCACATTCATATGTCCATATAATATTTTCTCCCTTTCGATTAATCATAGTTATTGGGTTTGACAATCATGATAAGTTCTTCAAAAATATCTCATAATACCCACCTAGGACATGTAAAATATGGATCTCTGTTACAAATGATTTTATGGGACACTCATTGACCACCATTGTCTTGTACGGTTCCAGAAATAATCATTTTATTTTGACAACATTCCCTATGTATGATACTTCCTCCATCCAAAACTCAAATTATCTATAATTTGCACAAATTTTATCCCTTCACAATGTATTTACCACAATATTCAATTTCAACTCATGTACCATTACTCTAAAATTATATCGGAATATCATCAATAAATACTACAAAATAATTATTAAGGTATTCTATAAATACTATATTTATTATATCCATGAATATTCCTAGATCAATAGTGAGTCAAAAAGGAATAACTATTAACTCATATTATTTTTACCTCATTCAAAAGGTAGTCTTCAGAATATATTAAATCCTCACCTTTAATAGGTGATATCATGTCCAAAGATTCACCTTATATAAATACTTGGCATCGTTTAGTTGATCAAACATGTCATCTATCTATTGAAGGGGGTACTTTTTATTTATCATGAGTTTGTTTAGATCAAAATAACTAATGAAGTGATGAAATGATCAATCCTTCTTGATGAAGAGTACTGGTGCACCCCATTATGAAGCACTCAATAATATAAAACCCTTGTCCCGATTCTATTGAACTAATTCTTCACTTCCTCTAACACAATTATGGCCATTCTATAAGTTTTCATTGATATAGGGAGAGATCAATGAGAATGTTTAATTTAGAACTCATCCTTTAGTTTAGCTGAATTTCATGGAAAATAGTTGGGTAACACATCAGTGTAGTCCCCCACAATGGGAATATCTTCAATCATTATTGTATCCTTTTTCTCAATAATTTGAACTAGATATACTTACTCACATGGCAATAATATCCACACATGCATGGGATATTTTAAAAAATATTCTTCATCCTCTTTACACTTGTATATAATTGGAGGATTCTTTGTTATATGAAGAGTGGTCTATATTTTTTGAAAGTTGATGTTGGAATTGTATAATGATAGCCAATTCATTATCAATATAGCATCAAAATCCACCAATTGATGTAAGAAAATATTTTATAGGATTTTTTGTTTACAAACCTTAACTAGGGAGGATTTTTATACATCAGATGCAATAATTTACCAATTTTTTGTTCTCATGGATAACTCAACCTGTATATTTTGAGGTGGTGTTTAAAGAGTTCTAATAAACTATTATGCTATGGAAAAATTACTAAAAACATAATCAAAAAATTTGTTTCATATTCATGAATGATTAACCAGTATACCTTTCACCACATCATTTTTAGGATACACCATATTATTAGTGATGGAATAATCCTTCCCTTTATCCATTGACTTTGGTGGTTGATGATATGGATTACCATCAAGGACTCAAGGTTTTGTACATTGGATTTCATAGCTCCTGTTAACCATATAGTTTAAGAATTTAACTATGTGTGGTTCTGTTATTTTTTTCTAGCACATTGTCTAGAATCCTCATATATCTTTAACATTCATCATTTTGGTGGCCTTCTCTCTAATACATACAACATTTCCTCTCCCCTTATGGGAAATTCCCATGACGCTTCTTACCATATTTCTGACATGTGGGTGTTTGATTTTAATTTCCAGAATTTTTATTAGATCTTCCTGGTTGAAATTAAATATTTTTATTGTTATCATTATATCCATGGGACCATTAAATATTAACCAAACTCCATCTCCAGTTTGAGATAACATCAAATATAGTTTTCATAACCCCCACATTTTCTAAGTGTTAGATCCTTTAAAAGTGTGGTTTTAATTCAATGATGAATATATCAATTTTTTACCATTGTTGATAACAAAATATGAAGCGTACCTTGAATTCCATGTGAAAATTTCTTCATAAGTCATGAAAAATTCATCATTCTTTTGCTTCATCTCTATGAATTCTTTCACAATCGTTGTATGACTAGTTCAAGGGAATTTCTTGTTTAGTATAATTATATTGAATTCTTCCCACTCCATATCTTTAATTTCATCCTTTGGATTTGTGTTCTTAATAAATGACCACAATTGATTAGAATCATAATCTAGATGATAAAAAACTATTGTAACCTTTTCTGTCTTAGAACAACAAAGAACAAAAAAAAGAACTTCTCAATTGAGTCGACCCATTGTTCAACAACGAGATGATCCAACGATCCAAAAAATATCGGTGTTCATTTCCACATAAAATACTCAATATCCAATTCATCCATCTTAGGTGAAGGATTACATTCCAAATTATTGATGTTATTGTTCATAGCATGAGATATTTGGGTAATCGTCACCTTGTAATATTTAACTCCACCTCCCAAAGCATTGGGGATGTTGTTCAGACAATCATTTCATTGTCCCTCACATGTGTTTTAAGCCTAGTTTCTCCTGGTTCCAACCATTTTATAAAATAAAAATGATTTTGGAAAAACATATGTCTCTAATTCGTGAATAAATAATTTATTACATTGTGAAATGAACACTAAATCCATATATTCGGGGATTACAATGTTAAAAAATGTTATAAAAATTTTCTTGGGTTCTTACATGTAATAAGTGTCATTATAAGGGTTTGCACTATGGTTATTTATTCATATTCCAAAATTAACTATATTGTCATTTGATATGAACTAATGATACACTACATTTTCATAAATGAATATTACATCATTTAAAATATAAATAAAATAATAGTTATAAATTTCTCAAATAAATAGGTTTAGTTCATTAAACACATTATAACCATTCATAAAATTTATATAATATATCATAATCATTTATTTCATTCCTTCTTCTCTAGTGTCTAATTGGCCCTTGTATTCCCCTTAATAGATGTTTTCATGTGAGGATATTAATCTAAATAAGGGGAGATCTAAAATCATATTTGTTTAGTGAATAATATACAAGAAACATGGTTGATAATAATCATAAGAAAAGGATAATAAGTATAATAATGAGAGAAAGAAATATATAGATGATGAAATGGGGAAATGTATAAAACTGAAACATCATTTCATTATCTTGAAAAACCAAACATAGTTGGTATAAAAGAGAGCATCTATTTCATGAATATTTCAATCTTTCTCATGATATTCACTACATTACCCAATGTTTTAGAGCACTGTATAATTTTAGGTTCTATATGGGCTATATAATTCTAGGTGCACCTGTCACATTATAACATTTTCGTAATCATGAATGCCACATAGAACGTATATGAATCTTAGACATAATATAAACCATAGAAAAGAAAGGATTTCCTTTAATAAAGAAAATATTCATTAATAAACATTGGGGTTAATCATTAATATAAGGAATAACTTACATGGTACATGAATCATCAATCATGAGTAAAGAAGAAACAATCTCTAGAGAATTAAAAGGTGTGTTTTAGAAAAAATAATTCTTTTATATTTTTTATTATTATCATAAAATCAAGTATAAAACAAGTATATCTCAGAAAATAAAATTGTAGGATAAATAAATAAAATTAAATTAACATTAGTCAAACATAACAACAAAAAATGGAGTGAAATAGGTGATACCAAATGGAATAGATTTAGGTTCATGAATCCCCCTACTTTAAGTCTAAAATATTTATTAACATGAATGTCATATATAATAAAATTAGATTCATTAATTAATAAATATATTAAATTTTATACATGAATCTTTTTCATTATAGTTTTATTATGTTAATTTATTGGATTTATGATGAGATATAGTATTTAATTTCATAGTTTGGCAATCTTGGTTTTCTTGGTTTTCATGAACAGTTCTCTTGTATATTAGTATAGAAGCTGAATTAGAATAATAATATTTATACAGAATTGAAATTATATGACATAAATGAAAATTTATAAGATTAAATAATATTATATATCATTTTTATATATTCTATGAGGATGAATCATTAGATAAATAGCTAATGAAAATGATTTAACAAATTTTTGCAATTTTACGACCTTTATAAGCTTTTGTTTTTTTAACATCATGATTATATATTTCATATAGGAAAATATATAACATATAATATGTATAATACATTATATTTTAACCATAATTATTGTTTAATGACCATCATTGAAGGTATTAGAAAAAATGAAAATGCATCCTCCACAACGACGGTAAATAGACACACCACATATTATATTTTTATATTTAGAAAATATTAAACGTAAGAGATTAAAAAAATAAATTTATCAATTAACATAATAATAATCTAGTATATAAAAAATATTGTAGTTATAATGTCTATTGGATCAGGGGTGTTGATGAGAGTATAAGAATAAAATATTATTAAAATGAAAATAAAAGAAAATGTAAGAGGATTTTACCTCTACAGTTTATCATCCTAAAGAACCTCATTAGGGAATAGTTTTCGGTAGTTTTATGTGTCCATGGGCTCCTAGAAGTGGGGAGGAGCATGGGAAGAGGAATTGGTGGATTTTTGACATGTCTCGAATCTTATATGGTGTGTGAACAAGAAGTTGTGGGGGGTAGTATTTATAGCATTGAAGAAGGGTGTTTCCTTATTATTTTATTCATTAGTTAATTATTTTTTTCTCAAGAATATTAATAGTTTGATAATTATCACATAATATATGAAACAGATAAAATAAAGTTTGATATTTTGGGAATAAATCATCTATATATAATCTAAACCTCAATTTTTCTTGTATTTAGTTTTTATAGTAAATTATTGTATATTACAATTCCCTGAAAATTCAATTATTTAAGAAAAAACCATGAAATTGAACCTAATAATATTTGAATGTGTAGAATTAAAAAATGATATTACCTTTATGAAAATAATTTTCTTAATATTATAAATTTTTATATTATTAAAATCTTCAATTACATAAAATTTATTAATTTTAAATTTTTAACTAATATTAGACCACTTTAAAAAATTAATTAAGGCATCATTAAATTATTTTTTAATTAAAGAACAAAAAAAATTCATTTATGAATTTAATAAATGAAAATTTATTTTAATTTAAATAATTATTTTAATTATTAAATTATAAATAAACATTTATTAATTATAAAAATACCAACAGTTAATTAATTATTTTCAAAATATTTATACACTTCCACTATGATATAATTATATCATATTATTATTTATATGATGCCAAAATTTTATTTATAAATTAATAGGTGAGTTTAATATTATCTTGGATAAATTAATATTCATAATGGTCACATTTCTATTTCAAATGTCAAGTTAATATTCTATCGGTAACGGTTTCTTGACTTCTATAAATACCTTTTATTTCATTCATTCTTCATTTATAAAGTACTTATCGTGTTCTAAATGTGATTTTATGTGGTTTATAAAATATGAAATAATTAATATAGGGTAATTTAAATTGATAAAAAATATTGTTTGTTGTAGATAAAGTGGAATTATGACCATGACAAAATGAACCTTCAAATTTTTTACCTTTTTATAGTCCCAAAATTCAATGTTCAAATTGTTTATTTATAACTTTATTGATACAAATAAAATTAATTTTAAACAAATCAATTTTACCCAACCATGTATCTAGTAAAATCACTATGAAAAAGACAAGTATTAATTTAAACAATGGAATGAAATTGACACTATGTTCCTACACTATCAAATGTCTACCATGGGACTTCATTTTTAAATTATACTCTAGATTCAAAGGAATTCTGTTATTATCATTAGACGTGTATCCATAAGGTTATTAATTCATTAAAATGTTTCCCCCAAGGACCACATTCAAATTTCTCATTTCTAATTGTAATGATCATAATTACATAAATATTTTTCCTATATCACTCAATTTATTAGTTCCGAAATATAATATTTATAGAAAAAATCTATAAGACCACTCATCAATCACACATCCCCAAAAATTTTAAAAATAAATGCAACTGATAACATCTAAGAAGTTGGTATCCAATAGGTCGAATGAAATTAAGTATCAAATTGAAGCCAAAGGCCCTTATTTTTTGTGTTATTTCCAAGAGGGTCCTAGATACCCTACAAGGATGTGTATATTATTTATAAAATTCATCCGTCCCCATGGGATCATGACCTATTTATTAAAATGGAAACTATATATTATCTTTTATATTTTTAATAATCTTTTACATTCTAATTTTATCTGATGATGATACATAAATTTATAGGATGAATTCAAGACCAAGGAGACATGAATTTTACACGATTCACCCTCACTAGGATATGTACAAGGATCCTACAATGAAAATTTCCATATATACCGAATCCACTAAGGATAACTAGAAAATTAAAATGACTATGCTAGATAACTTGTATTGTTAATCTCACTACCTTTATAATGATTAGGTTCAGCTTAATACTTTACCAATGGTCACTTTCCAAATATATTTCAATGGCTCACTACCAGTGGAATAGATCACCTACTTGCTCTTCATTTTCTCACTACTATAAAAAGGATCCACGCACATTTTATGGACATATAGGTCACATTAATATCACTAATTAATGTATCCTTAATTTTAGGTAGTTGATCTATTGAATCTATTTCCATGATTCACATTCACACCTCTGAAAACAACATGATGAAATATATAATCTTTTTAGGAAACTATAACAGATTTTTCTTTGTCGTCGAAACAAAAATTACATCTTCCTTGGAGTGATCATAATGTGATGGCTTTTCTTCCTTTCACTTCACTGAATATATAAGTGAATTAAATCCTTCTACTTGTATCATCAAATAGTTCTAATCCTATTTATTTTTATTCTTATCATAAATTTGAATAGCAAAATTATATTTCTCTTAGGTCAATGTATGCACATATTTCCATGTGTAATATTCTTGTGTTATACAGATGTGAGAGTTTATCACACATAACCCCTTGTGTTTGATCCTGGCGTGTAACACCTTGCGTAAAATATATGCATGATGCCCTAGTGTAAGACCCTTATCACAATACCCTAGTGGGATACCATTCCATGAGTCCCTTCTGTGACTCTTCTTTTGCACTACGCTTGAGTTCCTTGTGTGAGACTGCTTTTGCGCTTTGCATGAGTCCTTGATGCGAGATTGATTTCACATTTTTCATGATATACCAGTGTGAGTATGCTTTCATGATTACTAATTCATGAGTCTACATTACCTTTTTTTACAATAAAATTTTAATATCATATAAAACAGTTACATGATATCAATAAGATATACAACTTTGTGTGACCTCTTCGTAAAACCCTTATGTGTGATCTCCATGGGAGACTCCATCCTGAAAATCCATCAAGTCGATGTTTTAAGAATAAATTCATAAATTTTTATTGAAATGATACGATGTATATATAGGCCTAAATCCACTTCCATAATTTCAAAAATTGTGAACATCCATCCACCATGTGGGAATCATGTGATTCGTCAGATTTGAGTGTGAGCCCCTAGCACGAACCCTGGTGTGAGTCTACATTGACAGTTTGCATGAGTCCCTGGTTCTTATTTGTTCTTTGTTTGAGACACTAGAAAATATTCATTCTTTGTGAGAGATTTGAGTGTGAGATCCATAGGCAATCATGAGTGCTTCATGTGATACCATCATGAGATCCAAATAAAATCTGAAGCACTGTACGAGATCCCATTAAGAGATCCAAAGTAAATCATGCACATCATAAGATAAGTTGAAGAATCCCATTATTTATGATATCAATTTAAAACTTCATGATTTATGAGTGAAAAAGTTCACAATTAAAACATTTTTTAGATCAGGTTCAAAAATCACACATTTCATGAATTTGAGTTCATAATTATCACATTGAGAGAGATCCAGTTCAACATTTGTGATTTGTATGAGAAGAGATTCAATATTCTCTCATTACATTAGATTAGGACTTTCATCAACACTTTTCACAAGATCTGTTTCATCATTTGTGATTTTTACAAGATCAGGATAATCATTTTTGATTTTCATGATATCGGGTTTAACATTATTTCTTTGTGTGAGATCAGGTTAATCATTCACACATTTCATGAGATCTAGTTCAACATTCACACTTTTTGTGCGAACATAAATTCTTGAATTATCATTATGCCTTATTTGACAGCCAGCATTCATTAACAATCTAAATCTTTGTCAAAAAACTCAAACTAACCCAAATAACATTCATGAGTGATTTTTTTCTAAAATTTTGAAAGAATTTAAAAATATTTATCATTTTTTTAAAATAATTTATGGTTAATTTGATCTTTCTATAATTTAATGCGAATAATAGCACATAAAACCCCCCTCCATCAAACATAATACTAAAAAATGTTCTTATTATTGAATACAAAGGGGGGATTAATATTATTTCAATATAGATGGTAATTTCAGAATTCAAAAATTGTAATGGGGTTATAGGAATGTTCAAATATTAGTTTCCCCAAAAAATTAGAGATACAAAAAAACATTCACAAAATCCCCCCATCGGCCACCACCAATATATAAAGAAAAAAATCATTCCATAAAAATATCTTGATCAGAATTAATATATATAAACAAAATATTTTTCATTTATTTTTTAATAGTATATGGATATGAAATGAAACAACAGAAAAAAACCTTTTGAAAACTAAATTTTTTGGATCTCTCAGTCTGATTTAAAATTAAACAAAAAATGGTTATCAATTTTCTTGAAATAATCTTTCTAGAAAACCATGAATCAAAACCAAATTCATAATTTTTAATTACAAAACATAAGTACTCTCCCCAAGTTAATTTCTAGCAGAAATGAATATTAATTTACTAAGTTAAAATTAATAAAAATGAAAAAATTGATCTTATGAGTGTGTAATCTTCTTATATTTTATTCATCCACATGTGGATTCTATTTGTTTTATTTCTAGATGGTATCTAAATTTTCAGTTTCAATATGTAAAACTATTAATAAATAAATAGACTTTATAATTTAAATCTCAATATGAAATGCAACAATATTTGAGTTATAGAGTTTTGAAATATAAAATTTAGTATATTGTTCCCTTTAGCCTTGACTGACTGCCACATGGAATTAATTCTTAATTATCATCATACTAAAAAACCCACAAAAATTAAAACAAAAATAATTAAGAAAATATATTAAGAAATAAAATAGGATAATCATGGTATAACCCCCCTATAAGGCCCCAGCCGTAAACCTTACTTAATCTTGAGTTATTACAAGATTACTAATTGAGGATCTTTTCAGGTTTAGAGTTTTAGAGAATTAGATCATAACTATTACACCTCAAAAGATTACAAAGTAGAAACTTCTAATAAGTTTCCATAAAATAAAAACTCTTAATAATAAACATGTCTAGTTCCATGTTTTAGATAGCATGACATTCATTTGATCCCATCCTTGACCCAATTCCACATTATGTCCTGTGAAAATAAAATTTCAAAAAAAACTTGGGGTGACCATAAAAAGCTCAGTAAAGGATACACAATGAATGAAAACTGTTAGTTCTTAAAACAACAAGTAAACCATATATACTTTATTAATGTAATACATTAACATTTATGAAGTAGTAAAAACTCTTCACTGAATAAAGTATCATTACTTACCATTTTTTAATCAAAATATTATCATAAAACCCATATAAAGAACACATAACATATAAAGGTCACTTGGGACATAATCATACTTAAGTGGAATAACCATAAGGTCGACTTCCACACATATCACTTAATGGAATAGCCATTCAGCCAACTTCCATACATACTTAATGGAATAGCCATACTGCCAACTTCCATACCCAATGCATTGGAGGTTATAACGTAACCACCCGTACTGGTATTCACGGCACCACCCATCATATGGTTTATCACCTAACCTCCCGTAAAATGTCCAAGTACCATTATAAAATTATAACACATAAAACCAATATAAAGGAATGATAATATTTCCACATTTCAATCACAATATATCATTTAATTATATTGAAAAAATAGAATCCTTTATAAAAACCATTTTCAATACCAAAATACATAAAAGAGTATATGTTATTTATATTATTTTAAAAACATTACGGCTTGTTGAGGAAGCCAAAGATCAAATAATTCTCACGGCGGCGGAAATGGTCGTTGTCACCGCGTACGTTAAAAGAAACATTCCTTTTTGTCATTTAGTAAAACGCTTCGTAGAAGAAGATTCCTTTTGTATAAAAGTAAAAGTCAAAGGGGTTTATACACCGTATAAAATAAAGTTGTATATAAAACGAAATATGCCAATAATGAAAGGATATTGAGTCGAAGTCCCTTACAAAGACGATATCCTTGGTTTAATGATAAATCAATTAAATAATTATGTGTGACAAATGAATACACCAAATATAAGTGGATATTAAGTGTAAAAAAATCAGAGCTTATTCACACATATTCATAGAACGACATATTAAAGGAGTACAAGTTTATCCCAAAGAATCAAATTTTGGTTAAGAAGTTCCATTGCAAAAATTTGACAGTCTAATGACGTCACTATAAAATTCAGAAAATTAGTTGACGAGAGGTAAAAAGGGTATCTCATCATATGGAAATAAAATTTAAATCAATAAGGATATAGAAGAACATTTCCCAACATAATTGTAAGTGAATTAAAAGACATAACAATATAAGACTTTTAAAAAGAGGAGGGTGAAAGGTTCCCTTACCGACATGGGTATCTTTCGAAACATACACCCCATGAAATAAGGACAATACAAAATTTATGTAAATACTCATAAATTAAAGTATATTACATAATGAATAAAATAATGGGCAGTACATACACCACTAAAAGAAAATTTTGGCAAATGTAGCATAAATCTCACGGGAATAAAAGTGAGATGAAAAATCCCTTACGAAAACTCGGCAGCCTAACGACGCCACATAAAACATGCACAAAAAGATTGATGAGATCAAATAGGGTATCTCATCATATTAACATAAAGTTTATAGAAAGCGGAATATAAAATAACATCCCCCAACATATAAAATAGGAGCTTAAAAGAAGTGACATAAAGGAGAGTACATTAAAAGAACGAGAGAGGTTAGATCTCTTACGAAAATTCTGCAGCCTAACGGCGCCACTCAAAACATCCTAAATGGATTGATGAGAGAGAATAGGGTCACTCATCATATGAGCATAAAAATTACAGTAAGATTAATATAAAATAACATCCCAATAACAAGAAAAATGATCTTTAAAAGGAATGACATAAAAGAACATACTTAAAAAGAAATAGAGGAGTAGGATCCCTTACCTCGGGTCCGACTTGACTCGATAGTTCTTTAACATCCTGAATAATAAACTTGAGTTAATTTATACTTGATTAAGAACATTTTTCAACTTCATTATTAATTTTATATCAATTATTTACATGTTATAAACATTATGTAATCATTTAAGTTAATAATGTTTGTTTTGTCGATATTTGGTTCGTAAGTCAAATGTGGTCTTTTACAATTAAATGTTGTTCATGTGGTCAAAGGTTATTTATATCCAGAATGAAATTCCTGATTTGGATATCATATATATCATATATATCCAGCATATAAATGTATTTATAATATTACATAATTATTTAGAGGTAAGAAATGAAATGCACCTTTCATGGAGACGGTAAGCCGTACGTACGCATGAACGCTACTTTCATTTCTATGTCATATTAATGGAATTAAAAATAAATGAGAGATGTGTATATTTTTAATTGAAGAATTATATTCATCCTTTAGATGTATCATAAACCATATATATCCATTATATGTACTTATAATAGTACAATACATTTGAGGATAAGAAATGAAATGCACCGTTCATGGAGACGGTAAGCCGTACGTACGCATGCACGCTACTTTCATTTCTATATCATACTTTAATGGAAAGAAAACAATAATTATATAAAGTTATATTATAATTACAGTATAACATCATATATAATAACATTAAATCCGTCCTTTCTACATCTCACATATGGCATTAACGAATCAAATCACTTTGAAGGGGCAGTAGTACGCACTTCCTAAAATGAAGATATCGCATATACCCATAGTGGAAGCCATAAAGGTATGCCACAAATGAAAAATATAGAACCTTAAGTAAAACATAAAATTATTATATTTCATATATAAACATATTGACATCTTAATGGCCACCTTTGAAGGTGTTATATGAGTGTTGAACAATCATCGTTTCGTGAGGCATAAATTCGCCATCCACAGAAACGGTGTTTTCTTTAACTATTAAATGAAGGTGTGTGTTAGTGTAGCTTGAATAATTATTATAACAACATCCTTGTATATTTTATATACTGTATTTTTTACAAAATAAATGAATAAAAAGAGTTAAGGTGGTTGAAGAAGCAAAATAAAACAAAAGGACACAAGTGAAGGCATTACCTTAAAATCGGGTAACTCCCATTGGTTTGAACCAAAAGGGTTTCTTGAAGAGCTTCCTGCATATTTTAAGGCTTCTAGGATGAGGAGATGGATGTGGAGAGACAAAATGATCGGATCTTGGCCGATCTAAAGGCTTGAGAGGTGTGGGTAAGGTTGTAGAGGTGGGGGCCTTTTATAAGAGGAGAGGAGGGACACTCCTGGTAAAGTATAAAATGTTAATTTATTTTCATATGGTTTTCGGATTTTAATGGCCCCTCATTTATATAATTCTAGGATAAGGTGATAAGGGTTAAAAATACACCCATAAAATTGGTTTTTGACATGTTTAGGTCCTAGATTTTGCATTATAATTCCATTTTATTTAAATCGTTAAATAATGTGGTCATCGCTGCATCATCATGATGTCATAAAGAATTTAATTCATTTAATGGCTTAAAATTATAAAAAAATACTATGATGTAGAAAACAAAATATCTTTCCAATGACTATTTATAGTAAAAATTATGACTTGTATAACCACATGTAAAAATTGTTTTAGTAAAATAAATCATGTTTGTGACATTTTTATTTTAACTTTAAATAAAAGGCATAAATGTCATTATCAAACCCATGTGGCTCCATGGGGTACCAAAAATCGACCCATGGGTTTCTTGGTCGGCCATAACTCATCCAATAGGGTTAGGACAAGTGTCAATATATTTTCATTTTATTATAATATCATTTTTACCTTAAATTACACTAACTACCTTTAATCGCGATTAATAAAACTTAAAAGTTACTTTTCATCAAAATTTAATTTCATCCCATTGAACCACATTTTACCTAACAGTTGAAATCATTTAAATTGATTTTTTAAATTCAAATCACAGAAGTGGTAAAGTCCCATTCAAACGAAAAATCAAATTTTGTAACCACCACTTTGTGGTTTCACTATTCATCAAAAATTGGAGATTTTCAGAGAAATACCAAAAATTAACCCTAAGCTATATTTGATATACCAAATTCAAAAATGATTTCTATTTTACCAAATTCATAAAATAGAATTTTCATTAATTAATTTAATAATTAATTCCCACTGTCAAAACAAATAGTGTGTTTTTATGAAACAAAATGTATCAAAAGATTGACACTAGTTTAAGTCTGATTTCAAAGTGAAATTAATTCCAACGACCACTATTGGATTAAATGGTAAAAATATATTCTAATTTCACATGAAAACTAATTCAAAATAGAATCTAATCATATAAATAAATTAGATTAAAAGTGGGTTTGAATTAAAATACAACATTTTCACTATTCATTAAAAAATGAACTTTGTCGGAAAAATACCAAAAATTTACACAAAGTAAATTTTGATGTCCCAATTATAAAGAAGAATTTTATTTTGTCAAATATAAGACATAAAATTGTCAAAAAGTGGATTTAAAAGAGGTTCGCCATCAAAAGGCGGTTAATCCACCTTTTAAAGAATATTAGATTTTCTACGCTTAAAATTGGATACGTTTGCATTTTTAATCCTCTATAATTTATTGTAAAGAGTAAAAATATTTGAAAAACATATATAATAATTTTTTAGTTTGTTCTGTTAATTTTCTCCATTACAATGGCTAGGCATTAACTACCATTTAAGGTAATATTATTTTATTATAAGAGTGCAACATAAGATTCCCAAGAAATTCGTTATTGCATATTGGGTACGCCATCGAGCATAGAATCCCCTTTAAAGTAATATTAATATTTTATTCATAAATATGGATAAATATAAAAATGTCATATTCTTTATTTACCTGGGGTGTTACATCCTTCCCCACTTTTGGGAATTGCGTCCTCGCAATTTTAAAATTGGGCTCGGAAACATCCTTGAAAGTCCCACATCGGAACAAGAGTCGGTAAAACAATCACTTTAAAATAAAGAAAGATAAGTACTGAGGTCACCCGAGTTAACCCATACTAGGATTCCATGTATAAAAACATGGACATGGATGAGGAAACATAGGGTCTTGTTCTGATGGAGAGTGATAGGAAACAAGTTTAGGAGATTGTTAACCACAAGAAAATCACAAACTTGTGATGGGTTAAACGGTATTCGATTCCCCAGTAGGGAAAGTTAACAGACAACATTTTTGTTTTAAGTTACTCTTCATTGAGAAATTTATTCATAAGGAAACATAATCACTTATCATGTTGACTTTCAACGTTTATTAGATTCATTACACAAACTCATATTTTCTCCAAAAGATGAGTATTTAGGAAGACTTGTTCATATTAAGAGTACCATAATCAACATCTAGAGAATCACATAATCCACAAAAGAGAACTATATACTTCACATGTCTTTAGACTTTAACAAAACAAAACCAAAAAGGTTAGTACAAGATCAGATAATCCAGAAAAGGATAACCCTTTATAAAAAGAAAATCTATTCTTAATCTCCAAAATTTGTCCAACAAAACCCAAAGTTCAACGAAGACCATTTGATAAACAATTGTCAATAAAATTCTTCAATGTAAACCAAACAAAGATTGAAACCCAAATATTTTAAGGATTTAGTCACATAGTCTTCCAAGTTAAATTGTAACATTTATCTCCAAACAACATCAGTTGCTTCTAAAGTCTCGTATTGAAAAGTAATTAACCTAATCACATATCCTCCATGACAGGTTACGAAATTTCCATAGATAACCCAAAATAAACTTACTATTTATTCATAAAATCATCTAACTGAAAAGAATCAGTCAAACTAACCAGGGACTTCACGTAGTCCAGTGGTAGGTGATAAATACCAGTCGCATTTTGGTTGTGAGTTCGATTCCCGCAGCTTTGTCCGACGCGACAGGTTGTCACACGGTCTGCGTGTTGTCCTTTTTCCAAAACTATATAATTCTTAAAACATTTCCCAAAACGAGATAAAATCTTCAAAAAAAATAATCATAACAAATTTTAACCTCAAGTTTATCTCATGCCTTTCATTTTCCATCGTATCATAGAATAACTCATAATTACCTCAAAAGTAAGGATCATCTAAACCCTAATGGTTACCTTTATAATTATTACATAAACTTCCACATCGATTGGTCATCTCATACATGATGCATTACAGAACATACCAAGGTTCAAGTGGTTGATCATGACTCCTTGATAGTTGGTTTAGAACAACCACAAGTTTCCTCATTGAATCCCCCCATTTTATCTAGTATCATAATCAAAGAACCACCACAGTTTCCTTCAAACCTATTGTCTCTTTGGTGCCTGCTAGAACCATCCATTCTATAAAAACAGAAATATCAATGTGATTATATCAAAAAAACCATCATGTACTAATGATGAAGGTAAACAATAATATATACTTACTGAATCACTTTATCTAAAACTAGGACTCTTTCTGAAATCCTAACCATTATGGTAATTTCACTTATACATAGAGAATACCCCAACCTCTAAGGTTATCTAAACCGACCTTTGATACCAACTATAAGGCCCCGGCCTTAAACCTTACTTAATCTTGAGATATTACAAGATTACTCATCGAGGATCTTTTCAGGTTTTGAGTTTTAGAGAATTAGATCATAACTATTACATCTCAAACGATTACAAAGTATAAACTTCTACAATGTTTCCATAAAATAAAAACTTTTAAAAAGAAACATGTCTAGTTCCATGTTTTAGATAGGATGACATTCCCTTGGTCCCATCCCTGACCCAATTCCACATTAATTCCTGTGAAAAAAACATTTCAAAAAAATCTTGGGGTGAACATAAAAAGCTCAGTAAGGGATACACAAAGAATGAAAACTGTTAGTTCATAAAACAACATGTAAACCATGTATACTTTATCAAAGTAATACCTTCACCTTTATTAAGTAGTAAAAACTCTTCACTGAATAAAATATCATTACTTACACTTTTGTAAAAAAAGATTATCATAAACCCACATAAAGAACACATAACATATAATGGTAACTTGGGACATAAACATACTTAAGTAGAATAACCATAAGGTTGACTTCCACACATATCTCTTCATGGAATATCCATTAGGCCAATTTCCATACATACTTAATGGAATAGCCATATGGCTGACATCCATACCCAATGCATTGGATGTTATAACGTAACCACTCGTCCTGGTATTCACGGCACCACCCATCATTTGTTTTATCACGTAACCTCCTGTAAAATTTCCAAGTACCATTATAAAATTATAAAACATAAAACCAATATAAAGGAATGATAACATTTCCACATTTCAATCACAATATATCATTTAAATATATTGAAAAAATAGAATCCTTTATCAAAACCATTTTCAATACCAAAATACATAAAAGAGTATATGGTATTTATTTTATTTTAAAAACATTATGGCTTGTTGAGGAAGTTGAAGATCAAATAAAACTCATTGCGGAAGAAAAGGTCGTTGTCACCGCATACGTTAAAAGAAACATTCCTTTTTGTCGTTTAGTAAAACGCTTCATAGAAAAAGATTAATTTTGTATAAAAGTAAATGTCAAAGGGGTTTATACATCATATAAAATAAAGTTGTGTATAAAATGAAATATGCCTCAATGAAAGGAGATTGAGACGAAGTCCCTTACAAAGACGGTATCCTTGGTTTAAGTATAAATCAATTACATAATTATGTGTGACAAACGAATACACAAAATATAAGTGCATATTAAGTGTAAAACAATGAGAGTTTATTCACACATATTCATAGAACAACATATTCCAGGAGTATAAGTTTATCCCAAAGAATCAAATTTGGGTTAAGAAGTTCCCTTGCAAAAATTTGACAGCCTAATGGCGTCACTACAAAATTCAGAAAATGAGTTGATGAGAGATAAAAAGGGTATCTCATCACAAGGAAATAAAATTTAAATCAATAAGGATATATAAGAACATATCCCAACATAATAGTATGTGAATTAAAATACATAACAAAATAGGTCTTTTAAAAAGAGGAGGGTGAACGGTTCTGTTACCGACATGGGTATCTTTCGAAACATACACCCCGTGAAAGAAGAACAATACAACATTGATGTAAATACTCATAAATGAAAGTATATTACACAATGAGTAAAATAATGGGCACTACATACACCACTCAATGGAAATTTTGGATAAGGTATCATAAATCTCACGGGAATAAAAGTGAGATGAAAAATCCCTTACGAAAACTCAACAGCCAAACGGCGCCACATAAAACTTACAAATATGGATTGATGAGATAAAATAGGTTATATCATCATATTAAAATTATGTTTATATAAAGAGAAATATAAATGAACATCCCCCAACATAACAAATAGGATCTTAAAATAAGTGACAAAAAGGAGAGTACTTAAAAAGAAAGAGAGAGGTTAGATCTCTTACGAAAATTTGGCAGCCTAACGGCGCCACTCAAAACTTCCAAAATGGATTGATGAGAGAGAATAGGATCTCTCATCATATGAACATAAAAATTACAGTAAGAGTAATATAAAATAACATCCCAATAACAAGAAAGATTATCTTTAAAAGAAATGACATAAAAGAGCGTACTTAAAAAGAAAGAGATGAGTAGGATCCCTTACCTCGGGTCCGACATGCCTCGATCGTTCTTTAACGTCTTGAATAATAAACTTTAGTTAATTTATACTTTATTAAGAACCTTTTTCAAGTTCATTATTCCTTTTATATAAATTATTTACATGATATAAACATTATGTAATCATTTAAGTTAATAATGATTGTTTTTTCGATATTTGGTTATTAGGTCAAAAGTGGACTTCTTACAATTACATGTTGTTCGTGTGGTCAAAGGTTCTTTATATCCAGAATGACATTCCTGAGTTGGATATCATATATATCATATATATCCAGCATATACATGTATTTATAATATTACATAATCATTTAGAGGTAAGAAATGAAATGCACTGTTAATGGAGACGGTAAGCCGTACGTACGCATGAACGCTACTTTCATTTCTGTGTCATCTTAATGGAATTAAAACTAAATGAGAGATGTTTATATTTTTAATTCCAGAATTATATTCATCCTTTAGATTTATCATACATCATATATATCCATTATATGTACTTATAATAGAACATTACATTTGAGAATAAGAAATGAAATGCACCGTTCATGGAGACGGTAAGCCGTACGTACGCATGAATGCTACTTTCATTTCTATCTCATACTTTAATGGAATGAAAACAATAATTATATAAAGGTATATTATAATTCCAGTATAACATCATATATAATAACATTAAATCCATTCTTTATACATCCCACATATGGCATTAACGAATCAAATCACTTTGAGGGGGCAGTAGTACACACTTCCTAAAATGAAGATATCGCGTATACCCATAATGGAAGCAATAAAGGTATTCCACAAATTAAAAATACAGAAGCTTAAGTAAAACATAAAAATATTATATATCATATATAAACATAGTGACATCTTAACGGCCACCTTTGAAGGTGTTATATGAGTGTTGAACAATCATCATTTCGTGAGGCGGAAATTCGCCATCCACAGAAACAATATGTTCTTTAACCATTCGATTTAGGTGTGTGTAAGTGAAGCTAGAATACATATTATAACAACATCATAGTATATTTATGATAATGTAGTTGTTACATAATAAATGAATAAAATGAGTTTAGGGGGTTGAAGAATCAAAATAAAACAAAAGGACACAAGTGAAGACATTACCTTAAAATCGGGTAACTCCATTTGGTTTGAACCAAAAGGGTTTCTTGAAGAGTTTACTGCTTATGTTAAGGATTCTAGGATGATGAGAAGGATGTGGAGAGACAAAATGATCAGAGATTTTCCGAACCAATGGCTTGAGATGTGTGGGTAAGGTGGTAGAGTTGGGGGCCCTTTATAAGAGGAGGGGAGGGGCACTCTTGGTAAACTATAAAATGTTACATTATTCTCAAATGGTTTTCGAATTTTAAAGGTACCACATTGATATAATTCGAGTATAAGGTGATAAGGGTTCTAAATATACCCTTACAATAGGTTTTTCACATGTGTAGGTCCTAGAGTTTTCATTATCTTTCCATTTTATTTAAATCGTTAAATAATGATGCCATCACTGCATCATCATGATGTCATAAATAATTTAATTTATTTAATGTCTAAAAATTATAAAAATTATACTATGATGTAGGAAACATTTTTAGCTTTCTAATTAATATTTATAGTCAAAATTCTTACTTGTATAACCACATGTAAATTTTTTTTTAGTAAAACAAATCATGTTTGTGACATTTTTATTTTAACTTTAAATAAAAGGCATACATGTCATTATTAAACCCATGTGGCTCCATAGTGTACCAAAAATAGTCCCATGGGTTGTCGTGGTCAGCCATAACTCATCCAATTGGGTTAGAACAAGTGTCAATATATTTTCATTTTATTATAATATCATTTTTACCTTAAATCACACTAATTACCTTTAATCGTGATTAATAAAACTTAAAAGTTACTTTTCATAAAAAATTATTTTCATCCTATTGAACCACATTTTACGTAACAGTTAAAATAATTTAAATTGGATTTTTGAAATTAAAATCACAGAAGTGGTAAAGTCCCATTTAAATGAAAAATCAAATTTTGTAACCACCACTTTGTGGTTTCACTATTCATCAAAAAATTGGAGATTTTCAGAGAAATACCAAAAATTCACCATAAGCTATATTTGATATACCAAATTCAAAAATGATTTATATTTTTACCAAATTCATAACATAGAAGTTGGATTAATTAATTTAATAATTAATTCCCGCTGTCAAAACAAATAGTGTGTTTTTATGAAGCAAAATGTATCAAAAGATTGACACTAGTTTAAGTCTGATTTCAAAGTGAAATTAATTCCAACAACCACTATTGTATTAAATGGTAAAAATATATTCTAAATTCACATGAAAAAGAATTCAAAATATAATCTATTCATATAAATAAATTAGATTAAAAGTGGGTTTGAATTAAAATACAACATTTTTCACTATTCATTAAAAAATGAACTTTATCGGAACAATACCAAAAATTTACACAAAATAAATTTTGATGTCCCGATTATAAAGAAGAATTTTATTTTGTCAAATATAAGACATAAAATTTTCAAAAAGTGCATTTAAAAGAGGTTCTCCATCAAAAGGTGGTTAATCCACCTTTTAAAGAATATTAGACTGTCTACGCTTAAAATTGGATACATTTGCATTTTTAATCCTCTATAATTTATTGTAAAGAGTAAAAATGTTTGAAAAACATATATAATCAATTTTTAGTTTGTTCTGTTCATTCCCGCCATTACAATGGCTAGACATTAACTACCATTTAAAATAATGTTATTTTATTATAAGAGTGCAACGTAAGATTCCCAAGAAACTCGTTGTTGCGTATTGGGTACACCATCGAGCATAGAATCCCATTTAAAGTAATATTAATATTTTATTCACAAATATGGATAAATATAAAAATGTCATATTCTTTATTTACCTGGCGTGTTACACCCCCCCACCCCAAGGGGTGTGGTATTTTGACTACCCATAGCAGGAAAATTATTAAATCATCCTCAGTACGATGAATGATATAGCTTTTTTATTAGGGACCACCATATTTTTAATTAAAACATCAAATATATTACATTTTTATAGTATCACATAAACAGATTCCATAAATCCCATATATTAGAAGTTTATTATCTATTATAATGTGATGGTGGAATGAAATTTATGGGTACTTCCCTCTTCTACAGCATGATATTGGGAGCGTACATGTTGTGGAAAAGAAAATATTAGATAAAAGTTAACCTACGATCCAATATAATCAATTTGTCTTGCTTAGACAACAATAAACATGTCATTATCCACTTATGATCCTACACATAACTAAATAAACATCTATTTAAATTAATTCAAAAACTATTATTTTTATCTATAATTTGGAGTTCCAGTAATTCTCATTAAGATCATCTTCAAATTACTCTTAACTCCCTAGTAAATCCCAATAACGGATGAAATCCTCAATACCTATAATTGGAATTTAAAAAATTAAGATCATATTTAATGAAATAAATGTAATATCAAAATACATTTTCCTTCATAAAATTTGGAACTCTATGAATTAGTGTATTATGTTTATCTTCTTGATTGTATAATGGTCCTGGAAAAAGGACACGCAATGGAATAAGGTAGTCAACCTCCTCCATCCAATCTTCAACATAAATCACCCCCATTTTAAGAATCATTCACGTAAATAGAGATTATTTCATGTGATAGATCCACTTATCGAAACATTTAGAAAACATTGGACATGTTAATTAAATCAAAATAATTAATTTGAAAATCGGGGAAATAGTGTCTAGCATCAAGAAAATTTTCATTTTCCATCTCATGTGAGTCCCAAAAAAAATGCTTATATTTTGGATCATTTCTCTTCATCTTTGAATCCAGGGGTAGTTTAATTTCAAAAGTGCACATCTTCGGTTATTTTTCATAGAACACTGGGAAAAAATGATAAAAAACTTTATGTTCCTTAACTAAGGATTCCAAAAAATATTATCTCAAATCTTTTTAAAATTATTCAATATGTTCTTCAAAAAAATATATATTTAAAATTGTGAACTATTCCTTATTTATATAAGTATAAAATCTAATAAATTCCTCTAAGTGTCAGTATAGTCTTAACATTTTTTAGTTTTTAGGTGTTTTTTTGAAGAAAAATTTGATGACCCAATAAGGAAAACATTTCCTCCACAAAAATGGTTCCAAATTTGATATCTTTTTTTTATAATGAGGATGATCAATGATGAATTTATTAAACCCAAGTTATAGAATAGTGGATAACCATGGGAACTCTCTCAATGAAGAAATGATGAATTTTTAGTGGTATATCTGAAATTCATTCAATATTTTTTATATTTTAAACATGAAAACCAAAAAAATATTAAAAAATATTGAAAACCACAATGATGATTGATAAAATAGTAACAAAATAGTAGAAAAACAAAGGAATCAAAATTAAAATAATGAAAAGAATGATATCAAGAATAGTTCTAGATCTAGACTAACATACCCCCAAATCCATATCAAAGATCTACTAAGGATAATACCCAAATTTCTCAACTCTCTAAGTGTATTTTAGATAGCTCATTGCGCAAAAATATCTCTCCCAAAACAGTCAGAATTCAAGTGAAAAGTTTCTTCCAATAGATGATCACTGTCACATTGTGATGAAATATCCTTATAAAATCACTTCAAAAATGAATTTATTCATGAATAAAGTGATATCTAAAGTATCAAAAATAAAAAAACCTCATCTAACCACTCGATAAAGCCAAAAAATTAGGGAATGTTGAAAGAGAAAAAAACTGATCTATTTCTATATTTCACTCCCACACACATGAATTCACCTTCAAGTTCTCCTTAGAGTTATGAAGAGGTGACGATCATATTAAAGTGCAAATCTCAAAGTAGTGTTGATATTTTTTTCCTAAATCATTCCTAGCTTATTAGTTTTTCATTTATGGTTATTCGAGATCACAACATTAAGAATAAAAAGTAAACACATTTCAAATAAATAATCAATATAGAATTAAGAAATTTACAAAACAAATAATGAGGAAAACAGTGAAAATGTGATGTGGAAGAAGAGAAGGGGTCCAGTCTCCACGTGTCAAGATGGTTCCCAAGTCTTGGGTTTAAAAAAGTGAGAGGATAAGCCACCTACTTTTCCCCAAACAAAACAAAAATGTGTTGATCAAATAACTACTCATAGAGAAATAAAAATTCATGTTGCTTTCTTTGAGATTCCCCTCACCAATTTCATGTAAATTTCAAGTGAGTGTTTTCAGTCTCTTGATATGAAATGCACATCTCCTTTCTATTACCCATGATTTCTTCGCCTTAAATCACCAATCAAAATCATAAATATATCATTATTATAAAACATATAATCAAATGGTGTCATGGAGTTATTTATTATATATGCATATCATTATTATTATTATAAAAATAAAAACAAATAAGGAAATATACTTATTAATATATAAATATATATCTACATAAACACATAATAATATTTATTAATATTTTTAGATATATATATTTATACATATAAATATATATAAATAATTTATTTTTTTATTGTTACGTATTATTTATGATAATTATATAATTATATACTTTCTATAGTAATATCTGTATTTATAAATATATATATAAACTTCTTATTATCAATAAATATATATATATTGTTATTATTATTATTATTATTATTATTATATTATTTATATTATTTATTATTTGGATATATTATTATAAATTATTAGATATATTAGGAGATGTAGGGTTAGTTCATAAAGAGGAGGGGGTGGGATTCGACTGAATAGGGGAGGGGTGTGTGACTCAATTAGAGGGGTTTTGAATGAAAGAAAGGGGAGGGGTTGTGTGACATCGACTATTCGGGTGGGGGCACAGTTTAAAGATCCAATAACGGTTTCAAGGGGGTGTGGCATGATAGTTTCATCTAAGGTTGTTTATTGCTTCATTGAGGCTCATGCTGCATGATGAGGATTGTGGTGGTATGATAACATATAAATAGGGATGATTCATTAGGTAATAATATTTATTGAGACCCAAAGCAAATCGATACAGTAAAAACCCATTTCAAACACCGTGATACTTAACCATTTATTTACAATTAAATAAATTTAATCTCTAATATACATGGTGATTCCCATAACACCATGTATAAATGAAACTACTCAATTAAAATATTATTTAAACATCAATATTATAACAGAATTTTCAAATTATAGATCCACTAAGATGAGGGGGTGAATTAGTGGTTTATTTGAAGAATTATATTTTTAATTCAACCATTGAGGATGGTTAAATACCATACAACAAAATATGGTTTTATTAGTGAAAAAGAAAACATTATTATCACAAAAAAATGCAGATAATCGAGGAGCTATTGAATGGTATGTCCTTTTTATCAGTACTAAAAATATGTAATAAAGGAATATTTTATCAACGATAATTTTTTTTGATAAAATTCGGGAAAAATAAATAAAATTAAATAAACATTTAAATCAGATGGTGCCCCATTAATAGTGCTTGAACCCTCGTTCAACAGTGCTAGGAGTCCTTGCCCATGCGCAATCCCACCACCCCTTTAACAATGCATGGTGAACACCACTTACCCACCATATAACTATGCTATCCCCTTTCACCCGCAGGTATACCCCTGCCTCTCCTTTGATTTGAACCTCACACCTCTCCCTTGCGAGGCAGCACCGTTAGCACTGAAAGAAATTGTTTTTTCTCTATTTAATGATCTATTTTTAAATTTATATATATATATTTTTTTTATTAATATATTAAATTATATATATATTTATTTATTTATATTAATATATATTTTTTATATATTAATATCTGTTAATATCTATTTTTTATATATATTTAATTTTATTTTTTCTGTGTATTTATTTTTATATTAATATATATATAAGAATAGTTTTAAATATATTTAATAAATATGAGTTTTGGTGTGTTTATAAGTAAATAAATTCATATATACAAAAAAACTAAAAATGTATATATATTATATATATGTGTTTTGTTGGGTATAATTATACATATTTTTTATGTTTATATATATCTACATATATTATATATTAATATGTGTACTCATATATCAGAATATATAGATAATATATATGTCTTTGTTAATACACACACACACACACAATAACACAAACACACACATTATAAATGTATATAAATATTCATATATTTATATTTTAAATAAAATGGACGTTATTTTTTATTTATATAATCCTTATATTCTGATAAATATATTTTTTATATAAATATGTTTATTTATTAATTTGTAAAAATAAAATTTTATTTGTGAATATAAAAAATAAGTATAAATTTTCATATATTTCGTTATAAATAATAGTACATTATAAAAAACAATTAAATTTTAAATCCATAATATAAATATGATTGTAAGAACAATGAATATACTAAATCCCACTATAAAATGAGAAAAAGACCCCCATAAATGAGGCTGAAAAGCCATTAAATGAGAAAAAAATTGTACCCCGACTAAAAAATCTATTTTGGAGACCTTTTGGGATTTTTTACCTATCAATTGTGACAATGGTCACTGAGAATTTATATTTCTTCGCATGATTCGATTTCGTAGGTGATAGAGCTGAAACGGACACTCAGATCAAAATTTATAGTTGTTTGATGTTTTTTTCGGTTTTCAAATTATTTTAGATATTTTAGTATAATTATGATTTTTCATGTCTTTAAATTGTTATTATATGATTATTACCCTATAATAATTAGCAAACTATTAATTAATAATATTTTTTGAAATATTTTATAAGCGATTTTCACCAAATATCTTATATATTAAGTGTAAATTTCAAAATATACTTATCTAAAAATTATTTAAATGATATATATAATATTTATATCAATATATATATATATAAATATTAACATATAATCTTTTATGATTTTTTTATTATTTCCTTTCTCAGCACTAGTAAAAAAACTCTGATAAAGACCCCCATTATTAGCATTACTAAAAAAGAACTTATTAAGGTGGTCATTTTAAAATTGCTAAAAATTACACTACAAAATAATTATCCTTCTTCAAAATGGATATATATATGTTGGTAAAAGTGCATTTTCTGTTGGTAACATTTTTTACAATAAAAAATTGTTCATTCACTAAAATTTAGGTAAAAACCATGTCACTAAAGATTATTACGACATATAAAAATGTATTGTCTCAATTATAATAATACCAATACATAATATATATGTTGGTCAAAGTGTATAGAAATAGATTCATATAAAAAATATATCTATTGGTAATAATATTACCAACATATAATATTTTTATATTAATTACATTTAAATAAACATTATAAATTTGAATTACTGGTAAAATTTAAAATTATATTTATTAATTCATCATAATTATACACCTGCTCTAATTAAATGACCAAAGTTGATTTTGAAACAAGTTCTAAATTAGAAAAATAGTAATTATATTAATAATGAAATTTATACAAAAATTAATCAATAAATTTTTGAATATGATCGCTACCTAAAAAGATCATAAAAACACAAAAGACCAGGATCCACCTATGCAGCACCGTCGCCCCCTACCCATCCACCACACCAAAAAAATTATAAAAGTACATGTTGTCTCTTGGTTTAAATCCTCTTACTCACATCAAGGTAGAATAATAGTTCCTCTAACTATTTCTCGTCACCCCCAAGTAGGCCATTAGAAGAAACAAACCAAGTCCACTCTAGTCCCAGTGAGAAACCTCAAGTTGCTGTTATGTCAGACCATCTTTCTCGAAAATATACACCACCCACAACTGAATAACATAGCCACAAATTAGTAAAAAATATCTACATGAATTGAAACAAAAAAAATTTAATGTATAAAAAATGATCTACATAGAATTAGGATTTTACATTCATCATCCCAATTGACATCTCTAAAAATCAAGTCGCCTATAATACCAGTGTAGAACCCCAACCCATTCACTTCATGATCTACACCACACCTCACCAAGTCTCATATTTACATATCAATCCAAAATATACTTCATGAATTGGAAGCAATTTAATACTAAATTATAATATAAAAAATGATATTCTTAGAATGGGAATTTATCATTCATTATCTCAATTTTACAAAACATAATTTCATTTCACCATATGTCAATAAATATTTTAATAAACGTTAGTTATAGAAAGAAATTCAATTTTTTGTAGAAAAAAATGTAAATTTGAAATGGGAATGTTAATGCTCTAATTGAAAACACAGCTAGTCGTGTTTTGAAACTTACCATGTAATTAAGTTTTTACTTACATTGATCTATCCTTTTTCCCCTACTACATGGATGCTTTTTCATATTGAGAACCTGATATGAAGGGTCAATGATCCAAACTTAATACTAAACATAGATCAAAACATCATCTTTTGTCATATTTTAGGAATATTTAATACTTTTATTGCATTCATATTCAGTATATTTAATCATTAATATGTCATGAATATTCATATTTATTACTTAGATATTGCATTTGTTTAAAAATCATATTTACATGAACAAAGTTGAAATGAAATAGATATAGAAAGTAGAAAGTGATTGTAATAAAATTATAGAATGATAAAATTAATTATAAAAGAATATGGTTGTAATAAAAGAAACTAAACATATATTTGAAATGTGAATGCAACATATAAATATGTTTTGAAAAAATATTTTACAATAATTTAATTGAAATCACTTCTGAATGTGATATATCAAAAAAAATATATTTAACGGAATCACTTTCTGCAACAAATACTGTGATCAATCAGAGAAGTGATTACACATTAGTAAATATAGCATGATGTGATATAACATAAATATATTTCCACTAGCTTAAACTTTTATATTGTCATAAACTACTAGAAGTGATATACCACCCAAGTGATTACATATTTTTATAATCTATGTAATAAATTTTCTTAGAAATATATATTGTTTTAACTCACAAATGTGATTTCGCATTGGTTTACTGGATGTGATATATCAGAAATATATATTTTTTCAACTAAAGAATATTAACCTAAATTAGATGTGATTTCAATTTAGTAAAATATCCCCAGATGTGATTTCACATGTAAATTTGAGTTATGTAAGAGTTCAAAACAAGCATTAGTATTATCATAAAAAGCATAAATTAGGGATATATTATAAAATATAACTTTTAATTAGAGAATAAAATGAAAATAATGATGAATTATAATATGTAGTTAATTATTGTGTATATTGATTACAATGATACTTTTATGCATAAATTGATGAATTACACTATAAATAATGTGAATAATTGAATATTTTTAATAATTGCACGTAAAAATTATAGATTTCATAAATGAAATAATTTCAAATGGAATTAGAAAAATAATATAGTGAACAAATAAAATAGAATTTTGATAATTTTGATTTATATGGGGGAGAAAACTACAATAAAGAGAAATTTCAAATTTCTAAATGATTGAACTACACACATATTATGTAAATACAACCACCCAACCCTCTTCCAAGTCACATCACTAAACCATTTCCAATACTATGGTCATTGATTCTGCGTCTCAAAGAAAAAATCAAATTAATGGTATGGTAATAATGTTTTTTTATTTAATTACAAAAAGAAAACTTGTTAATTTTATGCTTTAAAATAATAGATATTTTCAAAAACCTGATCATTAGCATACGAATTACAAGAAACATCTATGACAGAATCAAAAACCTATTACTTAGGAATCCAATGTTACAATATCTTTCTCTTACAAAAATTTTTAGAGTGAATGAATCATTTACCAAAGGATCATTTATAACACTACAAATATCATTAAATGACATAAAGAAAGTATAATATGCATGTAATGTGGAACCTTTATATGAATAATGGAAATAAAGTAATAATATTTATACAAATTATATGAGTAATAAAGATGAATATTTCATATAGGTATGTTCCATTACATTCATTAATGGTTACCTCTACAGGGAAGTGGAATCGTGTAGGAGAAGCGAAGAAATATCGACTTTTCATGGACCGGAGAAGTCATAAGTGGACATGATCATATAGAAGATAAATATTAATATAAGATCAAGGAATATAATTTCAAAGAACATATGGTCCAATGTAATACATATTTTATATTCAATGATATATAAATTCATGAATATAACTATAAATAACCAAAAAATGGAGGAAGATGAAATGCCACTAATATATGTTTTTACAGTGATGGGATTTAGAACTTTTTTATAACAGCATCAAAATAATGATTATAAATCAGTATATAAACAGTTCTTAGATGAATCACAATATATATAGTAAAAATATAAAATAATTTCATATAGTAAACAATTTTAGAAACTGTGAATAGTGAAAATGTAGAGTAAAAAAATATATAACCAAATTCAATTTATAAGTTCTAGTGATTCAAGGAGAGAATAAATTATATCTCTTCAATTTCTTCTACCTGATCAAGTATAATACTCAGTATGTAGACTCCTCATTGACATCCAATAGTCCATAACAAAAAAATTAATTCATATGTGGATAATTAAAATTTGAAAAATTATGATAATGAATGTGAACTTATATTCCATAAAAAGGTATAGAAATAAATATGTGAATATATAATATTAAAAAACACTGATTAAAAAAAATAAAAATATAGTATCTGAATAAAATGTAGTAGACATGAATAGAGAAGTTTTTATTGTCAATAATAGTTATACAATGTCAAAATACTGATTAAAAAATTAAAAAGACAATACATTAATAAGAATTTTCATTAAACTAAAAAGTAAAATATGTTTGGAAGTGCATAAAAATGAAAGCCAATGTATTTTTTAGATATGATGAAATAAAATGAATTTTTATTAACATAAAAGGCATTTAAATTTGGATAACTTAAAGCAGCAAGAAAAAGTGTATTAGACTTGTATATATACTGAAATCTCTTTAACCTTAAAGTACATTATTGAGGGAGTTAGATAAATTGAATGTGAACATAGAATTTTAAGGGAACTTACCTCTATTGGGAAAAAAATTTACAGATTTATTGAATGTAATGGAATTATTATATATTGAATATACTGAAAAGGAGAACGAAGAGACGTTTATATATGGATAGTAGAAGTAATATAGAAATTTTGGAGATACTAAAAGTGAATAAGAAAATTCCAAGGTATGGTGTAGTGGTTGGGAACAAAGGACACCCAAAAAAGTTAATGTTTTTTCGCCTCAAACTAAAATTATTATGAAGGAAATCAGACATTTTCAACCATAGAAGAGATTTTATTTTGAGTAAAATTAGCATTATATTCAAAATTTTCATCTTCTAAAAGATGATAGAATTATGAAATTGTCGGAAGGTACATCAAATCAGAAGTAGGAGGTGATGTCGCGAGAGGGGATGCAATTAGTATTGGAAGATGTAAGGATTGGATTATGGTGGGATAGAGAGTGGTGTGATGAAGTGATGTGCTATAGAGTGGGATTCTTGGGTTTATAGCGTCAAAAAGGTCAAATGAGGATGTGTATGTGCGATGTTAGGGAGAATCAGGGGGATAGAGGATGGGATGCGGTGGATATCGGGATCAAGTAAGGGGGCAACTAAACTGAGAGGAGGCGGTGAGGTGGGGAGGTAGGGCGGTGGGGAGGCGGGATGGTGGGGAGGAACAAGTGGGGAGGGGGGAGGGAGAATGAGAATGAGGACGAAGAAATAAAATATATAACATAACTTCTAAATTGAAAAACTAGTTATTTTGTAAAATTAAATTAATATAATATACAACAAATATATTATATATAAAAATTTAATATCCAAAAAAATATAAAAAATAAATAAAATTTCAATTTGTTAATTTCCATTACTAATTAAGTAATTAATTTTAAGTTATATATATTATATTTTATTAAAAAGATTATTTTTGTTTTATAAAAAAAATCCAATATGTGAATATCAGTGATAAATTAATTAAATTTAAATTAGGTTTATTAGTTTTGTATTGATTATTACGGTTTTATTTATTATATTTATTAAAATCAAATATTGTAATGATTTAAATTATTTTTTTAATATACATAAATGTTCATTAAATAAAAAGCATTAGAAAATGTAAGTACTATTCATACTTAGATAAAATTTAAAATTTAAATCAATTAATGAGATATTTTTCATAAAACCACTAAATGTTAATCTTGACTTTAGTCATAAAATTAATAATCTATATAAAAAATTTGGCTTTTTTCTAAATTGGTTATTATCATTGAATGATGAATTGTAAAAAAAATATTGATGAAAAAATATAGGTCGGTAATATTTTTTATTATTATAAGATCCATGTGTTAGTAAAAAAACATTGGATTTAGTGTGATAAAGAAAAATATTTAACTACTGGTAAAATATTTTTTAGTGTTAAACGATCAATACCAACAGATATATTTGACAGTAAAACAAGTGTTGGTACTTAAAATCCATAGCGATAAAACCTAATATCTATTGGAATTGGTCATTTTTACCAACAAATATATTATCTTTCAATAAATTTCTATTGGTATAAGCCATTTTTTGTAGTTAGCGATGATAATTGGGTACCTTTATCGTTGATAAGAAATACTGATAAAGGGGTACTTATAATTTTTTTTTCTTGGGATAATCTAAAAGTACCCTTTATCAGTGCTTTTCTAACGTTGTTAATGATATCCCATTTATCTTGGATTCTTTGAGCTCTATTAAAGGGTGGTGCTACAGAAACCAATATTTTTGGTAATGAGCCTCAATCTCGTATTTTTTTGAAATCCCACTTCTCTCATATTGAATAAAATAAAAAAAATATAAAAGAACACAATGATATTTTACCGGGTCTGACAATGTAACTACTCCATTCGCTAGCTAACCATATCGGTGTATCACAATATTTCTTATGCATATGAATTTTAATAATTGTTTGTGATGAAATATTTGTACAAATTTTTATACATGTCAAATACCCACCCTATAAATTATAGATGGAATCATATATACTATTTATATTGATTCTTAAAAATTCTATGTTGACATGTGAATGATATAATTGATAAACTATCTCAAATTTATCAATTTACATATAGTAATATATGAACAGTGTCTAAAATAATCTAGATAGTTATATGATTTACTATACTACTTGCCTAATATACAATCCTTCTCACTTATGTATGAGAACATTCTGTGGCATGTTCAACTAGCATTGGTTATGATGAGAATGTTTATCAACACATCATCCTCCCATTTCATGATTACCTTAATGTACGTGCTTCACCTGAGAGGAGTAGTTTTCATGGGATTGTTTATCGTCAATTTTTTTAAAATGGGTCTTAAATTTTTACCAAAACAAATGTGATAGGGTTGGGATTATTTTTTAAAATGGGTTTGGAGATGCAAGAAACCCTTTCATGATTTTCTCCTCCCAAGGAAGCATAAACGGTGATAATTATTTATGTGCAAATTTTTTAGAGGATGAGTGAACCCCGTTCACTCTTCCTCCAGAATATTAAAATTTACAATTATTACAATATATATAAATATATATCTAACTAAAAAAAGAGTTATAAAAAATTGACAAATGAATTAAAAAGTAATACATACTAATTATATATAATGCAATATTAATTAAAAATTCATCAATATATATAAAATATCTAATAATATTAATTAAATAGTTATAAATATAAAAAAAATTAAAATCCTAAATTAAATGTTCACAAATACTGATAATTTAAATAATTACTAATAACTATAAAATAAATAATAATAAAACATTCATAAGTTTTAATTAAATATTAATTAATCCAAAAAATGATTTTTTTTAAATAAATATAAATAAATAGTAATAAAATATTAATATAATAGTAATTAATAGTAATTAATTATTCAAAAATAATAATTATGTATTCATTAATGGTCATAAATATTAATTAAGATTAAAAAAATATTCTTACATGCCAATAAATATTAAAAAATATTAATAAATATAAAATAAATATCCTTAATTTTTACTTAAATATTAATAAAAATGATGTAAAATTTATTTAAAAATTCATAAATGATAATTAATATTAATAAATTAACAATAAATTCATCAATATTAATTATATACTAATAAATATTAATGAATATAATTAAATGTTAAAAAATATTTCGAAATATAAATTTATTGGAAGAAAAATATTATTAAAATATTAATAAAATATTTTTATTTATTCACAAATATTAATTAAATATTAATAAATTGTCATTAATACTAAAAGAAATTTAATAAATACAAGTAAATATTAACAAATGTTAATTAATATTAAATATATATTAATTAATAATAATTAAATATTTAGGTAATATTAATAAATTTTAATAAAATATTCATGAAATGTAAATAAAATTATTAAATATTCATAAATAATCATAAATATTAATAATTATCAATAAATATTAATAAATACAAATAAATATTAATGAATATTAATTAAATAATCAATATTATAAATACAATACTCACAAATATTAACAATTAACAACAATATTTTTTAAAATTTATATTCATTTATAAATATTGATAAAAAATTAATAACTATTAAATAAATATAATAAATGTTCTTAAATAATAACAAATATCTATTAAGTAATGGTAAATATTAATTAAATAATTGAAAATTTTAATAATATTTTAGTAAGTTGTGTGACAAGTCCTCTTTTGGTAGGAATATATATATTATTAATTAAATAATAATGAATATGAATAAATATTAATTAAATATTAATACATGTTAAATAATTATTAATAAATGTTAACAATTCTTAACAGATAATAATAAATAATATTTATCTATTAAATACTTATTCATTGATATTATTTAATATAGGTATATATTAATATTTCTAAAAATTTAATAACATTTAAAAATATATAGTAATATTTATTAATATTTTTGTTTATTTATGAATATTTAATAAATATTTAGTCATAGTTAATGTTATTTATTTAATATCTAATAATATTCATTAATATTTTCTTAATATTTATTATTATTCATATCATATTAATATAAATTTGTCGATATTTAGTTAGTATTAATTAATATTTAGTAAATATGTATTAATATTAATTTATAATTATTAATATTCAATTAATATTTAATAATATTTATTTAAAAATTTATTAATGTTAAATTAATATAAAAAATTATTAAAAAATATTGAAAATCAATCAATTAATTTATATCAATATTTGGTACTATTTTATTTATATTTATGAATATTTAACTAAAATGTATTCATAATGTTTTTTTTAATGACATTTATTATTATTTATTAATATTTGATTAATATTAATTAGTATTTTTGAATTTCTAAATAGATTTTATTTTTTTATTAATATTTGAATAGTATTTTAACAAAAAAATTTGGATATTTATATAAAATTTATTAATATTTGTTAATTTTTATTGGTATTTACTAATATTTTACAGTATTTATGAATATTAATTAATATTTAATTAATATTTTTAATAAACTAATTAATATTAAATAATACATTATTATTAGTTATTTATATTTATTAATATTTATTTACATATATTGTATTATTTAATATTATTTAATATTTATTAATATTTAGGAATATTTATTTAATATTAAATCAATATTAATTAATATTTATTTATATTATCAATATTTATGAATATTTATTTAAGAATTATTAATATTTTTTAATATTTATAAATATTTTATTAATCCGTATTTATATTTTGTGAATATTGATGAAATTTTAATTAAAATTTATTTATTTTTAATTTTTATGTATTAATTTTTTATTATATTTTATTTCCTTTATTAATATTTATCTTTTAGTTAGATATCAATATATATATATATTGTAATATTTATAATTTAAAAAATTCTGGTGGAAGACTGAACAAGTTTCACTCTCCCTTCATGAAATTCACAAATGAATTATGAACCCCATTCACACTTCCCGACGAGGGGGGAAGCATGAACGAAGTTCACGCTTCTCCATATCTCCTTTTTAAAATACCCTAAACGTATCCCATTTTGTAAATGAAATAAAAAATTAACACCCATTTTAAAAAAACTGATTTCATTGCGAGATTAGAGGACTCACGAGGATTGTCCTAAAAATGGATTATAAATACGACTCAATTATTCAGAACTCTCTCTTTTCATTCTCAAATCACATCACACAATTCCTTTTTCGGTGATATGGATTATATTGGTTGTTCATTATCATCTTCCTTTGAGAATGAATGGATGTCATGGTCTCATTATACACCCAAGATCTTGAGATATCCTTGAATTTTGAATCCTTCAGTGAAATCAAAAAGTGTCATAACTCACCTATTTCCATGATATCATATAATGATCATGTTGTGGCTCATTGAATATCTCTCTCAAGTCATTAAAATTATCTCATTCATTCTTCAAAAAGTATATTAAAATTCATCACAACTTTTCATATATAACAAAAGATCTCAGGATTCTAGTATTTTTTTAATTTTCGTGTACTTATTAAATTTATGTTGAGAATAATAACCTCTTATTACAAGGGTAATATTTCTGTGTAACATATGATGACCATTTTATTCTCCGAATTTTTAATCATTAATTCATCCATAGAGATCGACTACATGAAATGCCTCTTGTATATTTTTTTCCTTTCGACAGTGACATGTTCTTCATTTTATCACAAGCCTGAAAAGTGTAGCATGCATGCATGGAGGATCACATCCTCACTGTCTCAATATCACATCCTAATAACCATCATGGAAACATGATTTTTGACCAATGGTGAATAGGCCATGATGATGATGATAAATAGTTATTGGATGAATTCGAAGGAAAAATATGATGGGATATTTTCAATCTACATGGAATGAGACCAATAGATGGATTAGATCAGTATGACCGGAAAACATGTGTTTTGTCTGTATCTTTTAATCACCAGTGAATTGTACTCTCGGCTTCTCTATCCAATAGTGATAATTCATTGTGCAGCATGTTTAGCAATAGGAGTCCGTACTGATTTGAGCTGGGTATGAGGGATGAGAACCGATATACCACTATTTAGACACACGAGTCATGGCCTACTAGAATAGTCTTGCACCTCTACGGGCCTTATAAATAGGAAAATCCATGTGAGTGCCTTTGCATTCTCTTGTAGTCCGTAAACATGGGACCTCTCTAGCCACCATGATTCGTACATGGTTAAGATCTCCCATGGGGGTTAACCCTAGTGGCTCCCAAACTATGATCGATGGAAATCCATTATGGATTGGAAATATTTTTTGTTAAAGTAGAAGAACATGCCTTGGCCAATGTCTAAAAAACCACACAATATTCTTTGATTATTTTCATGGACTTTAAAAATATTCATCATTCTATCTTGAGAAAACTCGTTTTATAGGATTTCTACTTGTTGTATGAAATTTCCACTCCAAATAAAATGTCTTTGACATTTATGATCAGCATGAACAATATTCATAATTATCCACCAACACATATTGAATTATTGGTAATAAATGAATCCAAGGTTCAATATTCACCCATATTGATATTTTTTTCAATATCAACAAATAATATCAATGTGAATATATGTTTCAAACATTCCCCCCCTTATTGAAAATTAATGAAAAATCTATGTGGGGTATTCTCAAATACATATTATAGTAGATTTGAATAATATTTATTTATAACTTCTATGAAGAATAATTATATCACATGGTTTTCAAAAGGAATGTTTTCATATTAAATGGACTCTTTGTATACATGGGAAAAATTTTTGTAGAAATAAATATGAATTTATCCAAGTATTTATATCTAATAAATAAAAATACCATGCATGTGAAATCATGCATATAATATCTCAAATCTCATTTATGGGATATCCAAAATAAATTCCTCTTTGTCTCATCACATTACTCCCCGATTACCAATATAATCCAATGTTATATGGGGGTTTCAAACATGTGGTTTTTTTAATTAATTGGATGTTGATGAACAACTGAGTTTAACCAAAGTGGCTCAAATCTATCTTTAGGAAAATACTTGATGATGATGTCTTCTTGTTGATCACAAAGTGGAATAAATTTCAACATTATATCTCTATTTTCAAAATTATCCTCAATAAAATAAAATATGGTATAAATATGCTTGGATTATGATAGTTTTATATACATCTTATAAATATATATTAAATTTGTATTTTCATATTTAATTTTGAGTGTGTTTCCATCAGAATCTGGGGATGACCGCCTTGATGGGAGGTTCAAACATTCTGATCGATTTCTAACAGGTTTGTTTGTAGAACCAGAAATATCCAATGATTCCACATCCATTTAGACCTACTTTCCAAAGGTATGCACTCATTAGTTTGTGGATTGATGAGGATTAGAAATTTTCATTGGTAGAGTGGATAGGAGGTTGGACTCAACAAACCTTTTTGAGTAGAATTATTGTCTACTCTGGGACTCTCTTTATAGATTTAAGTTATGTTCGTGAATCCTTATTACATTACCAAGTAAAAAATGAGCTTTCCTTTTGATCTGACAATAAATGATTAAATATGTTGTAAATTTCGAGAATCTTTTATATGTGTTCTAGGATCTTCATTGATAGAGAATCATCTGTATTTATTTGAGATTCTTGGTCAATGGTACCCTTCGACACATTTATATAGAAGTCTCTTGGTCATTATAATGACCATGCTAGTTTTAAATCCAATTAGTGGGGCACTTGAAGTTTATTGTCATTCAGAAGGACATTTATTATTTCAGAGTTGGGATCGAACTCGCAGATGGGCTACCTATGCATCCATTGATTTAAAAAAGGAATCAGAACCCACATAGTTCGAGTAAGGGAGTATGATTTTTATTATTTATGGCACAAAGAAGGATTTCATAATAACTTTTACACTCTAAGCTCACGTGAGTCATGCTCGGTGTGAGAAACAAGAGGTATTGGAAAAAATTAGACAATTGTGCCATAAAAGATGCTATCATAAGAAATAATGTGGGACTTATGTATGTATGACTGCCCAGATAAATGAAGATTAGGATTTACTTCAGGGAATAAATCTAGGAACGTGGTCCAAAAAGGTATATGTGCTTCATGGAAATTTGAATACTCTAACTTGGGGCTTACTTTTGAAAAGTAGGCCCAAATTAGGATAGGACTTGTGATTGGGATTTAATCTTGAGGAGGTATCCCAGATCAAAGGTAAATTAGGACTGGTTAAGAAGAATTAAGATTGGGGCATACTCCTGAAGAGGATGCCCATATTTGTGACTGAGGCTTACTCCTAAAAAAAGGATGCCCAGATTAGAGGACATGGGGCTTACTCATAAAGAGGATGCCCAGATTAGAGGACTTGGGGCTTACTCCTAAAGAGGATGCCCAAATTCGAGAATTATGACTGGGAATTATTCCTGAAAAGGATACCTAGTTTAAGGATTCTGTCATCTTAAAGGATGAGGTTGAATGATTGAAATCTCAATATTTAGTGACATAAAGATGTGAAAATCACTAGGTTTTGAGAGATATTCCACAGAATATTTTTCAGATAAGGAAGTCAAATAAAAAAATCATGCCATAAATGGAATTGAATAGTGTCTTGAAGATTGAATCTTGAATAGGAGAGGTGAAATGGCTTAAGAAGGGTGTAATGGGCAATAAGGGCACCCAAAAAGGCAGGGGTGCGCAAGTCCTAGCAAGCGCGCAGGTACTGCGTGGGCGCACAAGTCCTAGTCACGCAGGTATAACTGTGCGACACATGGGTACTTGCATGATGGTTAACCATCAGGGTAATTCTTGAGCGATCCTTGATTAGAGCCTTTAGAATCCTCTTGAGGATCTTCCAGAAGAGGGGCACACATGTTCTATTGAAGGAGTAAGGCAGCGCGCAATTGTGGCCTTTTCCCTTAAAGACTGGCCACTCAGGCGCACAAGTGTTGATGAGTTTCAAAACTTAGGACTTCCTCCCCCTCTTTAGATCTTCCGTTCTCGGTAAGAAATTACCATAGAAGTGTTTCGGAAGCTTTGAGAAGAGACTAGGGTGCTGGGAGATCAAATCTGAGTTTCTGGAAAAAAATCCCCCTTTTAATGGGGGGCCCACATGGTGTATTTATAGGCTGAAGAAGACCCGGGCGGCTATCTTTTAGGTCGCGCAAGTCACATGCACGACCACTAGGCGGTGCACAAGGGTACTTGCGCGACAGTGATAGAACTTGCGTGGATCATGTTCTTTTGATCCCTTGTTCATACCTTTTGTTGATTTTTGATGTTTTCTTCAAAGGATAAATCAATTTTTTCTATGTCATTTCCCTTTCCGTTCTTTTTGACAATGTGATGAAAAGGAGCGTCAACAAAAGTCCCCCCTCATAGTTGGATCCAGAGATAAAAGAGGATTTGACTCTGAGGAAAAGAATAAAACCAATGGGAATGTGGTGCACAAGTTAAGGCCCGAAAATGAGCTACAGGTGCGTAGGATTTGGCACACAGGGTAGGGCCTTTGGTCGCGTAGGGTTACGGCCTTGTCTATAAATAGAGGGCCTCACTTTTGTATAAAAACATGGATTTGAAACTCTCGAGCTCTCGCCGCGCAAGTTTCATTTTCCATGCATGTTGCTCTGTTTCCCGCTGTTTCCTTGTAGCCGCGCTGCTGTCAAGGTATCTGGGCCTACGCGGTGATACTTGTGTGTGAAATACTTGCGCGGAACATCCATACTTGCGCTCCAAGTTTTATACTTGCGCGCCATAAAGCCTTTTCCATTTTTCTGAATTCTTTCACAAATTTTATGAAAATTAAACCCATTTAATAGTTAGTTTATTCAACTTTTGTGCAGATTCAATGGATCCCAGGAGAATCAGAATGGCTGATGAACTTGCTAGCAAGAGGATTGATGACATGATGAAAACTGTTGGCCATGAATACTATGATAACTGCGACAACACATTCCCAGATTTGGCTATGTACTTGAAGAAATATCATCTTAATTTCCCACAGAAAATCTACCTGTCCCTGTGTGGACACGGTCATATGCAAGGAGTAAATGTTCCAAATGCCAAGAACTATACACCTGAAATGCAATTGCACTGCTACTCCTGTATTTTGGTTATGTTGTGCATTAAGAGCAACAACAATGGTGTGAACTTTCAAATTCTCCTTCCATGCCATTTCCCTGCAGATATGAAAATGGAAAACCCATGGGCTGAAATGTTTTCTGTTATCGGTTGGTGGAGAGAAGATAAACATGGCATTAGAGTAGTATATAAAAAGAGTACTCTATCCAAATGGATCTTTACTTTCAATGAACCATTCTCAAATCCATGTATCCATCTTCCATGTCTCTTGGACAGAAATAGAGTCATTGTTTGATCAGCAGAAATTTTTCTCAAACCGCACTCAAGAACATCCTTTTACAATTGTTCTAAGAAGAGCTGGTATCACTACATCTCTTATTGTATCCATTTGAATGAATGAATTCCAGGTGGTTGCTGATGAATCTCGGGATGTTGTAAATCAAATGAAGAGTTATGTTGAAAGCCTCTAGTAATTCTTGAAAAAGAGAAGAGACTCCAGTTTGTGGATGTCCTTCTATCTCCTATGTATCAATGAAAAAAAAATTCACCTTCATTCATTAGTACCTGCATTCTCTTTCTCTACATGATTTATATTTTACCTAAGACAATGTTCATAGTAATTATAGTTTTATTTTTACTAGGATTAATGTAAATAACCCTACAAACTTAGAACCTTTTAATTGCTCAATATTACCTAAATCATAGAAAACGTATGTTTATTGAGCTTGGAACTTGACTTTGATTTAGAGTTCCTTTGAATTTTGTCGGCAGTTTAAAGTTATGCTCATCGGACATAAAAAGTCTAATGGTTAAGGTTGAAATATCTTTGACCAAATGAATTATAATTGACTCAATTCCTTGACAATTAATCTGAAAACTTAGTACCATACTCATGTATGAGGGAAAAAAATGTAAACTATGACTTAAAAATATTTGAATTTGAGGAATGATATGAAAAATAGCTCAAAGGAATTAGAAGAATTAGTTACCAGGAATGAAGTTACCAATATTTAACAAACCCTTTAGGGAGTTGAATTATGGATGGCCACCTAAGGGAATTGGCTGCATAGTCAAATAAATAGTATCTTTTGGCTAACAAGTCGGTTATGTAGACTATTTATTCAAGGCTACCTATGGGCATGTGCTGCATAGTCATGAAATAGAACTCTCATAAATTTACTTTCGTAGTGCTAAAATCCATTGAATGTTTATGGAGATTCAAATCTTCCAAAGTATAGAGTTTGTTGTATGGAAATAAGTATTTGAATATGGAGAAGATATTTACAAACAAGATTATCGAAGAACTGAATGAATATCACTCCTACGATGGTATGACCCAAACGTAGGTAAGGAGGATATAAACGATAGACATGAATACTTTAAGATCATGAAAAAGGATATGGGACAAATATGTTAAGGATGTCTGTTTTTGCGGATCCTTACATACTGTCATTTAAGACAAATAATGACAAAAGAGGAATTTTTCCAAAAAATGAAGTTACCACTATCCGAAAAACCCGTTGGGGGGTTGAATTATGCATTTCCACCTAAGGGCATTGGTTGTATAGTCAGATAATAGTATCTTTTGGCTAACAAGTCTGTTATGTAGACTGTTTATGCAAGGCCGCCTATGGGCACGTGCTGCACAGTCAGGCAAAATAATTCTAATAAGTTTGATATTTTTGTGACCTAGAAGTCATGAAAACAGTTTATAAAGGTCTAAAAATATTTAAGATTAGGATTATGACACATAAATATGGGTATTGTTCAATATATATAGAGATACACAGATCAATGCTAAGCATAATCATGTTGTGGTTGGGTCCTGAATTGAAATGATGGACTTCACTACGTATCCCATAAGGATGGGAATCTAGCTCATACGTAGTTCTTGAAATACAGTTTAATGTCGTGTGGGACAAAAGGATTAGAGATCTTAGTTTAGGGTCATAGAGTTTGGACCATTGTAAGAAATACACAGTGTGTGTTTTCATGGGGACTTTTCATCCAAGGGACTGAAAGTGGAATTTGGGGTTAGACCCAAAGACTTCGTGCTGAATTAGAGGGACACTCGAATGTTACTACGTATCCCATTAGGATGGGAATCAATCCCATGTAGTTCTCGAAATACCATCTATACAAATTTGGTTAATACGTGTGAAGGGTTAAAGGGGACTTTATTACAGTGATGGTTTAACCCAAGATAAAAGGTTTGGGCACTGCCATGTACGCACGTAGTCTTTGAAATGAATCATGATTGAAAATCAATATAAATAATTATTCCTTCTCAAGAGAGGGTCTCAAATAATATTGTAGTTTATTGTCATATTGGAAAAATGTGTTTTATAGTTTAACGTCGTATAAAAAGGACGAAAGTGAACCAATGTAATAATATTGATTCTAGGGGCGGTTTCACAAATCAAGAACATATGAGATGGAGGTGAACCGATGTGAGGAGATTGGTTTTGGGCTTGAACCTTGGGAGGTTTCCTACTTACCTAGCCTGGAAGGCAAGGACCAAAGTTCGCGTAGTTCAATAAAATAATGAATTAGTGATCAAGTTGTTCTTGGGGGAAACTACCTAAAAAATGATGTTGGGACTTACACATTGTTAGAGGCCTAGATAGAGTGTTACGGTTGAGGTTTTCTCTAAGCTCATGTGAGTCATACTCGGTGTGAGAAACAAGAGGAATCAACAACCTTGACGATACACATTTTAACGTCATGCCGGACGTATGAAGGGACTATGTAGTTTAAATTTTGAAGTTAGGACTATTGGTGTTGCATAGTTTAATGCCATATAGCAGGGACAAAATACAGTTTAATGTCACATAAGACGTATTAAGGACTTTCTGTACAGTTTAAATTCAGGTAGTTAGGACGATGGGGACAATATAGTTTAACGTCATGTTGGACGAAAGGGGGACTGTGCAGTTTAATGTCATGCAGTGAGGAAAAAAGTGTACACCAATTAATGTCATGTTGGACGCATTGGGGAATTTTTTTTCCTTCCCACAGTTTAGCGTCATGTTGGATGAAAGTGCGAATAGTTTAAGGACATATGCATGGACCGTGGATGGTTATGTAGTTTAATGTCTTTCCAGACGTAAGGGACATTTATACAGTTTAGCGTCATGTAGTTAGGATGTTGGGACTTGAAAATAATTTAGGGTCATATGCATGGACCGTTGATGATGTCGTTTAACGTCTTGTAGGACCAAGTTGTAGTTTAACATCATACCGAACCATGTTGGGGATAAAGTTTAACGTCATGTTTGTCAATGTTGCGATGTATTTTGTGTTTATAAAAAATACTTCTTCAAAAATATGGCATTTGTTGGAGTAGTGATGAGTTCTCCATCCATCGAGATTAATGAATAAGCTCCATTGGAGTAGAACCTATATATTGAGTAAGGTCCTTCCCATTTTGGATCATGCTTGTGAGGTTTCTTTCCTAGTATCATTGGAGTTCTGAGAAATAATACCAATTCTCCCTGAGTGAATGAATGAAGATGAACATTTTTGTTAAAAGCTCGTGCTATTCGATTATGATAGACTTCCATGGGGTGCGAAGTGAAAAATCTTTTCTCATATAACTGTTCCAATTCATTCAATCGCTTTTGAGATTGTTCATATGTAAATGACTGATCACAAATGGCTACTCTGAGCGAAGTCAATTGAACTTCAATGTTCAAGACAACTTCTGTTCCATATACCAGTGAATATGGAGTAGACCGGGTTGCAGTGCGGGTGGTAGTCTGATAAGACCATAAAGCATGAAATAGTTTATCAGACCATGACCTCTTATCATTATCCACAATCTTTTTCAGTATATTTGAAAGAGTCTTGTTAAAGGATTCTATCTGGCCGTTGGCCGCTGCATGATACCGAGATGAATGGTTGGATTTGATGTTGTATTCTTGATACAACTTCATCATCTCAGATGAACAGAAATTGGTTCCATTGTCCGTCAATATGGTATGAGGGACACCAAATCTGGTAATGATGTTAGACTTGATGAAGCTAACAATGCATTTAGAACTGACTTAGTTGAGAGGTATTGCCTTAGCCCATTTGGAAAAGAAGTCAGTAGTAGTAAGAATGTACTTAAACTGCTTGGTCGTAGTCGAAGGATATGGTCCCACTACATCCATTCCCCATGTGGAAAACAGTCATGAGTATTTAGTTGTATGAAACAACTCTGGAGGTTGATGAATGAAATTTTCATGTACTTGGCATGAATGACACTTCTTTGTGAAATCGACACAATATTGTATCATTGAAGACCCAAAGTATCCAAGCCTTCGAATCTGATCAGACAGTCTATGTCCAGATTGGTGGGCACCACAGACTCCTACTTGCACTTCTTTCATGACATCCATTGTTTCTTCACCTTCAATGCATCTAAAGAGAACTCCATCAAAACCACGTTTGTAGAGAATTTTCTCTAAGTGATCTAGGCTATCATAAAGAGTAAAATTGGCCACACATCGCCAGATTTTTTCTTTCTCGGCACTATCTGGTGGAAGTGTTCCATTTTGAAGGAATTCCCTGATAGGTGACATCCATCCTGTAGTATGACCATACGGTTCACGAATGGGCTAATTTCATTAATTTCCTCTGTTCTGATTCGAACATAAGGTGAAATTGCATGACAGTGGGTAATACTGATGGTTGTCTCGTCCCGATTTGGATCTACCAGAGCTGTACCTATATTAGCTAGTGCATCATCTTGAGCATTTTGTGATCTTGGGACATAAGAATATGAAGGTTCCCAAGGGAATTCCACCATTAACTCTCTTACATAATCATACAAAGGTATTTGTTCTTCTTTTCTGATGGAATAATCCCCATTGACTTGTTTGACTACCAGGTCTGAATCACCTTTCACTTTTAAGTGATTCACCTATGTTTGAAGCACTAATTCCAAGCCTACGATGAAATCTAGGTATTCAGCTTCATTATTGGTACCACCTTCCAACAATAAGAAGCAATAAGGTAACACTGCCTTTTCTAGAGAAATGATCAAAATTCCTATGCCAACATTGTTGAATTACGGATTTTCCATTTTCCTCCTTGTTGGACTTCTAGAAGCACCATCAAAATACATTTCCCATGCTTGATGGCTTTCTTGAACAGAGAAGACTTCCTCATCAGGGAGTTCAATATCTGAAGATGTGTCTCCCACTGAGGGGTGTTCATCCAGGAAATCAGCTAGAGCTTTTCCCTTTATCACTATTTGAGACACATACTAAATATCGAATTTCTACAAAATAACTTCCCACCATGCCATACGTCCTGTAAGCATTGGATGACTAAGGATGAATTTTAGTGGGTTATTACGAGATACCAACTGGACTTCATGATGTTGAAGATAGTGTCTCAACTTCTGAACTGCAAAGATTAATGCCAGGCAGCACTTCTCAATACTTGAATACCAGGTTTCTGCATCATGAATGGTTCGACTGAGATAGTAAAGGCTGTTTTCATTCCCAATATCATTTTTCTGAGCAATAAAGGCACCCAATGATCACTCTAATGGTGTCACATAGAGGATAAGTGTTCTTTCTTCAACAGGTGGCATAAGTACCAGTGGAATCAAGAGGTATTTCTTGAGAATATCGAATGCTTCTTGACATTCTTCAGTCCACTGGTATGTGACTCCCTTCTTCATCAATTTGGTGAAGGGTAAACTTTTGCCTAAGAAATTGGCGATGAAACGCCAAATATAGGCTAAGTGTTCTTGAATTACTCTTAATTATTTGAAATTTCTAGGAGGTGACATACCAAGGATTGACTTGGTCTTCTCAGGATAGACTTGAATACCACTATGGCTTGCAACAAAGTAGAGAAATTTTCCTGGGTTACCCCAAAAGCACATTTTAAGGGGTTCATCTTCAAATTATGTAATCGAAGCTTGCGGAATAGGTCTTCCAAATTATCCAAGTGATTAGAACGTTGCTTGGATTTAACCACCAAATCGTTCACATAGAATTCAAAATACTTCCCTAAGAAGGGTTTGAAGACATGATGCATGGCATGCTGATAAGTTGCACCTGCATTCATTAAGAAAAAAAGCATTACCCGGTTGCAAAACACACCCTGAGGGGATATGAAGGCTATAAATTCCTCGTCTTCTGGGGCCATTCGGATCTGATTATATCTAGAATATCCATCCATGATGGAAAGTGCTTCATAGATAGCTATTGCATCAATTAAAATTTCTGTAATAATAAATGGGAAATCATCCTTAGGACAATGCCGATTAAGATCTCTGAAATCGATGTAAACTCCAATTTTTTCGTTCTTCTTCTTTACATGGAAAATATTAACCAACCACATGGGATATGGAACTTCTCTGATAAAGTTAGATTTGATAAACTTATCCACTTCTGCCTCAATTTTGGAAGCATAAGTTGGGTGTGTTCTTCTCGCGGCTTGCTTAAATCCTCGATGTTCTTCTGGTAAACCCAAATGATGAGTAGCAACATCAGGATCAAGCCCAAGAATTTCAATATAATTCCAAGAAAATATATCTCTATTTTTATTTAGAAAAGAAATATACATCTCTTGATCTTCAAGAGTCATGGCCGCACTGATTAATGTGGGGCGTGGATCTTCTTTTGTACCCAGATTTATTTCTCCGAGTTCATCCACAGTGGTAGAGATACCCTCTTCAAATGATGGAGGAGCATCTCTGAGATCTTCCTCTTCTTCTTTATCATGAGTTATTTCTTCTATTTCTACTTTCATAGTATATGATAAAGTAGAAGATTCATGATTAGAAGAGATGTCACAATTTGCACATCTTGAAAAAAGCATCCATTTCCGACCCGATTGATGATGAATGGTCTTCTTTGGGTATTAAAGAGGAGATGATGTATTGAAAATCGACATTATTATTAACCTTCGATGTTGCTATAACTTCTTCTGGACTAATTGGCGAAGTATAGACTTGTTTTATTTCAGCAGATGAAATCAAAACGTCACCATTTGTGCTTTCATCACTACATGGTGGGTTACCAATTTCTCCCATGTTGTCTGGCTCGATTGACGTAATTGACATTATGGATCTTTCCATAAGAGTATTTTGATATGGGTCTATCTTGTCAATTTGAGTGATAGGCAACACAAAATCTGTACTCACATGTGTAAATGGATTTACTAGAATCTTCTCCAAACCATATAGAGCATTAACTTTGGTAATCTCCTTTGTTATGGATTTCTCCATTCCCTTCATGTGATAGAATTCCGCCTCAATGTATTGAGACTCACATGTCTTGAATGGGGCCTTATCACCATACAGTGTCCCAACATGACCATCAAAAAAATATTTGAGACATTGATGGTATGATGATGGGATAACCGCATGCTGATGTTGCCAGGGTCTTCCAAGAATGATGTTGAAGGCTGAGTCTTGATCAAAAACCATGAAATCTGAATTGGATATATGATCTCCAAAATGAGTTCTGAGTGTAACTTTGCCCAGTGTTTATTGTTCATTTTTATCATATCCTTGTAACATCATGGTAGACAGAGATAAATCAGATTTCGTGAGGCCCAATCGACGAAGTGTATGAATGATCATGCGGTTGACTCCTGAAACGTTGTCAATGAAAGATCTTCAAACATCTTCGCCATTGACCTTTCCAGATAAGTACAAAGGTATAATATTCCCATGAACAACATCATATTCATCTTCATCAGTAAAAGATATTATTTCATGGCATTCTGCAGGATTATTCTCTATGTGATAGACTTCAGCTGCATCAATTTCAGTTTCAAACTCCTGAGGACTTGACAAATCCTCGATGAGTGCTTCCCGAAGATCTTTTGACAGATTCAGAGCATCCAGAATGGATAAATTGGCCGGTACATGGGCCAAGTGTTTTAATACATCATACTTTTGATCCATAGGTCTGAGTTTCCCAACAAAAATATGTGTTTTAGCAAGTAACATGGAAGTAGATGCTTTGGAAGTTGATGCATCTTGTATCGGAATATGAGTTGACATTATCCATGATTTTGGAAGATTAGAATGGTTAGATCCATTTACTTGCTGAGAGGAAGAGGATGGAACATTCAACCGGTCTTCCAAAATAACTGTTCCAGGACTGAATTTTCTATTGGTAGAAGAACGTGATTGTTCTTGTTGAGCTTGTTGAAGGGCTCTACCACGAGTTTCTGCTGCGTAAACAGTTCTAGCAGGGGTAGAATTAGAGTAGTGGCTTCTGAAAGATCCACATCTTCCCCTATTTCTTGAGCCTCTGGAACTTCCTCTGATTCCATTTTTTGATACAGGGAATTCAGGCTCATCGAAATTGAAACTGCGACTGGCATATAGATCTGTTAATTGAATCATATTAACATAACCGAAGATTAACTCTTCGTCTGATAAAGACTCAGCCGGATTAGCCTGTTTAAGTTGTGTGGTTTGGTGGGGCGGTGCCCATGGATTTAATGTAGATGGTATGAAGTCTTCCAGAGTCAAAGAAAACTTAGGATTTGACACATTCTCATCTTCTTCTGATTATTTTTCTTTCTTTGAATCATGCCGTTTCATTGAGGACTTTCCCTCTGATAAAGAGGGTTTTGCCGAAAAATTCATGGCTGAATACACAGTGGGTTTATTTAATTATGTTCATAAAATAGTAGGAGTTCAGTTGATTGTCTTTCTGACAATCTAATCATCATAATTTTGTGCATTTTTTCTTTTGAATTCTTTCCATTCACCTTCCTCCTCTGGAACTGTAGCAGTGACACATGCTACCAGGGCTGAAGAGCCTTTCAATGTGACTTGTCCTAAGCCGACCATCTTTTGCTGGAGGTCTTTGAAGACAAAACACTCCTGGATGGGATGCCCCATAATTTGATGAAAGGGGCAATAATTGGGATGGTCTTCAACTCCTTCCTTATTTGGCCTCTTGGGCTTTGGTAGCTGAACCAGATTATTTTCCAGATCCGAAATGATGTAACCAGTAACTTGTTCATTTCAGAAAGAGTATGTTTTTCTCTTCAAATCCTCAAATTGTTTTTGTCTTTGATCTCTTTGATCATCTGGATGAAACGGTCTTTGTTGTTGGCACTCAGAAGATGGAGCCCATCGAGAAGATGAAGGTTTTGAAGTAAAAACAGGTACAATTGCTTGTTTAAGCATAACTGTAGCAGTTTTTGCTTTACCCATTCTTGTTCCTGTAGCTGATGGAATTACACGAGATTTAGACTTAGCCTGTATAAGGGAATATTCAATCTGCTGAGCGATTGAAGTAAGGTCTTGAAACCCTCCTGTATATTTCCCAAGGATCAACGGCGTGCGTAATTCGTCATGCAGATTTTCCACACAGATTGGCAACAATTCCTCTTGAGGAAGTTCTAATTTTAGGGAATAAGTTAATCCCTTCCAATGAGCAATGAAATCTGAGACCCTTTCATTCTCTCTTTTCTTACAGTTTGTAAGATCTAAAACTATTGTCTTTGGGAATGTTGAGAAGAACTGAAGAAGGAATTTTTGGCGAATATCCTCCCATCTGGTAGTTGACCGGGATTGAAATCTTGTATACCAGACAAAAGCCGGTCCTTTTAAGGTTCGCACGAAGCATCTGAGTTTCACTGCTTCTTGTTTCTTTGGAGTTCCGATCATAGGATCACAACAAGACACGTAATGCGTCAAATGCTGTTCAGGATCGCCTGATCCATTGAAAATAGGGAATACAGGGTTCTCAAAAACTGTATGTAGGAGGGATTGAATCTACCCATTCAGGGTAAACTTTCTTTTATGGTTGAACTTGCGCATGTTTCCCTTCCATAGTTTCTAATTGATCTATTAATGAATCAGTGGTAGTTATTAAGTTTTGAGAAACATCCGGTTGAACATGGACATGGGTAGGTGCAATGATAGGAGCTTGGACAGATGTGGTGACTGATGCTACAACTGATGGTAGCAATACAAACTGTTGTTGCACATGACCCATAGGATTAGGCATATGATGGTGTACTGATAGAGGAGGATATTCTTGATCCATCTCAGTAGCTACAACAAATTCCCTTGGCTGACTAACTCCAGCATGCTCACGAAGAAGACTACCCTGAAGTAGTTCTTCATTCAACCTCCTTAATTCCTTCATTTCATCCTCATGTTGTGAAAAACTTATCTCTAGTGAGAGCGATTGGCATTCTCTAGAGGAAGGATATGTAAACTGATTCTTTCCCCTCCCTTTGTTGGATCCTTTTCGAAGAGGGGGAGGTGGGTTACTTGAAGGATTACATAGGTTCTATGTAATCCTTTGATTTCGTGTACGCACACCTTCTTCATTTGTGTCGGTGCATACATCTTAATGAGAAGGACCCTCTTCATCTAAGTCCCCTGAGTGAACCTCATTTGGTATATCAGAAACAACGACATTGATGACATTGATTGCTGTATAATGCATCACATCCCTTCTATCAGCATTTCTGTGATATTGTATTATTCTATTTCATTGATGAGACATTGCCTTTTTTGATTCGATCCCTGAGAAACATCTTGACAAACCGTAATTTGGATGGAATCTCCTGATAATTTGGCTCTTCATTCCTCTTGAGTTTTCTTCCCCAATCGAGAAAATACCAACATTCTCTGAGGAGGGGATTGATGATTTGAAAAAGTCCCCAGTCCGGTGGACTGGGGCTGTTCCTATTGTTCTTGCTCAACTCCTCGAATCCTATTTGTTGATTCCGAGGGTTGGTTTGAAAGAGTCCCCAGTCTGGAAAACTGAGGTGGCTCTTGACCTGCTATGTCTGAGACTTTCTTAAAATTTCTCTTGATCTTGCGAACCATAGTCCAGAAATTAGCTGGATGCATTAATCTGCATCCACTTTTATCACCTGGTTCAAAAGACCGTTGGATAATTTCCGACACTTCTGTCACTTAATAATGTGCTTTCTCTATATGAGAAGCTTGCTCAAGATTCTCATTTTCTTGATGCAGGAGTAATTCGACAACTTTTTCTCTGTATGCTTGATTTTGAGAGAAACTAGTTGAAGCATGTTCTTGGGAAAGCTTTTGATTTCAAACAAAGCCCATTGGCTGTGGTCGGCCATGGGAAATAACATTGCATGAGACCATTTTCGGCGCGCTTTGCTGACTGGAGAGAACCATGAAATGCAGTGCTCCATGAACACCCCATCCTCTGACACGAATACTAGATGGGGCATTGTCAATTAACTGTTGTAATCTTCTTAGTGCGCCATGGCATGAACGTTGAAGGGCTCTCTATTGTTTTTCAGCCTTCGGATATTGAGATACTTATAGAGATGCCAAATCAATTTGATGTTGTAACCCTTATATTATCTTAAGTTTATTTTCATATTCATCATAAGATAATACTTTATTTTTCAACTGATAAAGAGTTTTCCATATGTTGAGATGAATATCATGGATTCCATCTTCTGTCAATATCTTTGGAATGTCATACTGAGAGTTAGCCAGAGGCCAAAACATAACTGGTACTTCACGTTTTGCCAGTTGTTTTCTCATGTTCAGCATTTCCTCTTTATCATTCAATGAAGATTCTTCTACCTAATTTGACCAGAGTTGGTGTTTCCTTATTGCTTCATCGGATTCAACATGATTGGAAAAGAAATCATTGATCAAACTTGAAGATGCATGACTTAGGTGTGGTTCGGAGAATGATCTACACCCTGGGCTATCTTCTGATTGAGAAAGTATTTCACATGCTAGTGATGAAGCATCATACATGACTGGTTTCACATTTTCAAGTTCCTCAAGATAAAATGTCTTTCTCGGCACTACATCATCCACTTGAGCATTTTCCGGGGAATGTGCATCACTACTACGAAGAGGAATTTCGCAAGAAATTTTATCATCATGGGTAGGACCACCATAATGTGTTACAGCAAAAGATGAGATCTCTTGCTCCTTGGTTTTCTGACCACACAGAGGGTTCCTGTGGCCCTCATCTGAAGATGAAACTTCGAGATCGACCAAATTGTCATGAATCAAGCCTTCATGAGGAAGTTTTTGTTGAAGACCTTCAGAATTAATGTTCCCATTATCGAGAACTGAGGGAGTAAAATCTTGAATTCCAATAGATAACTGTTTGAGGGCATCAAGAACTCCAGCATCGAGAAAGGCCTTGTTACAGATTGACTTTTGATCTCCTGACTGTGTTGGGCGGGTCTTTTTCTTAGACACCTTCTTACACACCTTGGAAACCACTTGTTGACAAAAGTGGCTACTCTGAGCAGGTGTATGTGACTTATCAGGAAAGATGTCCAGGTTAGGCTGACGATCTCCACTCAAATCAGGTGTATGTGCCTAACTTGGATGTCCGTATGATATGGGGGAGTATGCCCCAAAACCCTCTTGGACTGGAACAGATGTGTGTGTCTATTCCGTAGTGAACTATTGATGTGTCACTCCACTGGTAGGGATAAATTTATGTGTCTTTCCCTAAGATGCTGCTGAAGCTGTTATAATATCTTGGAAACCATCCAGAATATGACCAGGGATTTGATTCTGCTATTTCACCATTGATAGAATATGCTTGGTGACTTCAGCTACCGGAATGGGGATATACGTACATTCAATGCTTGGAGTAGGTGTATGTGCCTGCTCTTTTCCTCCTTTTCATGTAAGTAAATCCTGACTGTACTCAAGTATGGGGGCAGAGAGTTGAGTCTGCCTTTTATTTGCCACTAGGGCTTTCCGACTAACTTATCCAAATGCTACCAAGTGAGACTGTTGGTAGGATTGATTAATACTAGCAGGTGTATGTGCCTGCTGATTTCACTTTGCCAAACGTGGTTGAAGAGCTTCATCATATGTAGTCAAACGAGCCTGCTGACTAACTGATGATGTATAAATAGGTGTATGTTCCTGCCTATAGTACTCCACCGGAATTTCCTAGCGGTATCGGTGTGATGCTGCCAGACGAGTCTGCTGGACAGCAGAATTAAAACGGGCAGGAGTATGTACCAGGTCGTTTCTTGCCACCATGTTAGGTTGGTGGACTTCTTCGAAGATGGTAGAGATGAGAACCTTCTCACTGTTGACCAGATTCTGCCTCTGGTGCTTCATCTTGCCTGCTCCGGTTCGAGGAACCTGAGCCGAACTCCTGGAGTTGATACCCTCATCATGTTGTGGGTGCACTTCCGCACGATTCTGGTGGCGATTGTTGGTGGCATCCCTTGGGAAGGACACCTGTTTACTTGAATTAAGGCCCTGAGGGACCTGCTCATTCACCTCCTCAGAATAAGTAAGTGATTGGTGATTGCGTTCTGGGGATAATGACCTGAAACGGTTGGAGACGGTAGTTAGCACCGCTTTCTTCTTGATCACTGGTCTTCGTTGTTTGGATGACCGATGTGAGTTGTTCACTTGGATGGCTTGCCGGGTAGCCTCCGGAGATTGGATGGTAACTTGTTGATGGTACTCCGTAACCAACGCATTTGATAACCAGTGTTGAAGATGCTGAGTAGGTGATGTCATCCTCAGAACGGATGACGATCCAATAGGAGTAGCAGTATTAGCATTTGCAGTAGCAGCATTCACAAGTGTGAATTTGAGAGCATCCATTCTAAAAATACAGAAGATCTGGGAAAAGAGTTCCTTTTTTATATAACAGACGTAATCAATATAAATTCAGCCACTACATCTTTTGGATGATTACATATGTCAATTATTTTTTTTTGTTGGCCCTCTCATTGAGTTTTAAATAGGGGCCTAAAAAATAGGTAAAATATTATTTTAACTTGGTTAAGGATTCACGTAGGGTTCACCATTTTTTTGTTTCCCTCGTAATCCGGGGATGACCGCCTTGATGGGAGGTTCAAACATTCCGAACGGTTTCTAACATGTTTGTTTGTAGAACCGGAAACATCCAATGATTCCACAACCATTTAGAAGAAATTTCCAAAGGTAGGCGCTCATTAGTTTGTGGACTGATGAGGCTTAGGAATTTTCATTGGTCAAGAGGATGGGAGGTCAGACTCATCACACCTTTATTAAGGAAATTAATTTCTACTCTGGGTCTCTCTTTATAGATTTAAGTTATGTTCGTGAATCCTTATTACATTACCAAGTATAAAATGTGATTTCCTTCAGATCTAATGATCAATGATTAAATATGTAATAAATTTGGTGAATCTTTTATATGTATTCAAGGTTCTTCATTGATAGAGAATCATCTGTATTTATTAGAAATTCTTTGTCAATGGTACCCTTCGACACATTTATATAGAAGTCTCTTGGTCAATATAATGATCATGCTGGTTTTGAAGCCACTAAGTGGGGAAATTTATGTTTATTGTAATTCAGAAGGACATGGATTATTTTAGAGTTGGTATTTAACCCGCAGATGGGCTACCTACGTATCATTTGTTTAAAAAAATGAATCAGAACCCACGTAGTTCGAGTAAAGGAGTATGATGTTTATGATTGATGGATCAAAGAAGGATTTCATAATCACTTTTAAACTCTAAGCTCACGTGAGTCATGCTAGGTGTGAGAAACAAGAGGTATTGGTAAAAATTAGACAATTGTGCCATAAAAGATACAATCATAAGAAATAATGTGGGACTTATGTATGTGTGACTACCCAAATAAATGAAGATTAGGATTTACCTTAGGGAAGAAATCCAGAAATAGGGTCAACAAAGGTATATGTGCTTCATGGAGATTTGAATACTCTAACTTGGGGCTTACTCATAAAAAGGAGGCCCAAATTAGGATAAGACTTTTGATTGGGCTTTACTCCCGAGAAGGAGTCCCATATCAATGGTAAATTAGGACTGGCTAAGAAGAATTTAGACTGGGGCTTACTCTTGAAGAGGATGCCCATATTTGTGACCGAGGAATACTCCTAAAAAAAGGATTCCCAGATTAGAGGACTTGGGGATTACTCCTAAAGAGGATGCCTAGTTTATAGGACTTGGGGCTTAATCCTAAAGAGGATGCCCAAATATGATAATTATGACTGGGAAGTTTTTCGGAAAAGGAGACCCAGGTTAAGGATTATCTAATCTTAAAGGATGAGGATGAATGAATGAAATCTCAATATTTAGTGATATAAAGATGTGAAAATCACTAGGTATTGGGAGATATTCCACAGAATTCCTTTCTTATAAGGAAGTAAAATCAAGATATCATGCCATTAATTGCTTTGAAGAGTGTCTTGAAGACTGAATCTTGAATAGGAGAGGTGGAATGGCTTAAGAGGGGTGAAATGGGCAAGAAGGGCACCCAAAAAGGCAAGGGCACGCATGTCCTGGCAAGCACGTAGGTACTGCGTGGGCATGCAAGTCCTGGTCGCACATGTATACCTGTGCGACACATGGGTACTTGCGCGACGGTTAACCAGCAGGGTAATACTTGACCGATCCTTGATTAGAGCCTTTAGAATCTTCTTGAGGTTCTTCCAGAAGAGGGGCGTGCAAGTTCTATTGAAGGAGTAAGGCGGCGCGCAAGTGTGGCCTTTTCCCTTAAGGGCTGGCCACTCGGGCACGCACGTGTTGATGAGTTTCGACACTTAGTCCTTCCTCCCCCTCTATAGATCATCCGTTCTAGGTAAGAAATTACTGTATAAGTGTTTCGGAAGCTTTGATAAGAGACTAGGGCACCGGGAGCTCAAATATGAGTTTCTGGAAAAAAAATCCTCCTTTTAATGGGGGGCCCACAGGGTCTATTTATAGGCTGAAGAAGACCCGGGAGGTTATCCTTTAGGTCATGCAAGTGACTTGCGCGACCACTAGGCGGCACGCAAGGGGACTTGCGCGACAGTGATAGAACTTGCATGACACATGTGCTTTTGATCCCTTGTTCATGCATTTGTTGATTTTTGATGATTTATTCAAAGGATGAATCAATTTGTGCTAAGTCATTTCCCTTTCCATTATTTTAGACAATGTGACAAAAATGAGCGTCAACAAAGTGTTTTTTCAATTTTTACCCATAAATCATCTAATATTCCCTTCATCCAAGTCATTTGTGTGAAATCACTAGTTGCAACAACATATTCTATCATCATATAACTAATTGTTATTGAGTTCTATTTCTTACTATAAAAAATCATATAACTATCTCCCAAAATAGATATTCCCCATGATATAGACCATTTACCACAAAATTTGACTCCCTGATAAACATTTGTAAACACATAAATTTTATTTAGTTACATTTATTGTAATTAAGACTATCATTTATAGTCTATTTGATAACTATGGTAATTATTTTATCATCCATATGATTTAAATCCTTTGGATCTCCTTAATATCTATCACAGAATCTCATAGGATATATAATATTTGTTTTAGTGGTTGCGAGATATAGTGGAATCATAATAAGTCTTCATAATTCTCCATTATTAACTCAATCAATATTTTCCTCCTTATAATACTTTATATCGACATTAATGGGTGTATAAAATATCATTGTTTAATTAATTTCAATGTTCTTTAACAATTATTTGGTGTACATTTATTTAGATATGAAGTAAAATTATATTTTTCTCATGATATTAAATCCTAAGAAGTAACTCATCCCTCCATGAAAACACATCTCTATTTATCGTTTCAATTTTTTTCAAATTATTGAATATCAATTACATGATCACATAGTTTTTTTATAATCAATATATAAAATTATAAGAAACATAAATTTCTTTATTTATTTGATATATATGTTTTCATCAACTTTCAATTGAAAAAAATAGCTCATTGAAGAAGTTTTCTATCCTTGAGTTCCAAGACCTTTGGGATAGTTTCAATATATAATAATCCTTATTCATTTTTCATAATCTACTATTGTATATTTAATGGATAATTCATTAGGATGATCAATATATACCACTTCTTCAAAACCACAATTTTTTAAGGATGATTGGACATTAATTTTATAAATGTTATATTTCATGTAGGCCACAAAAAATGATCATTATAATGGATACCATCTTTACAAATTGTGAGAATGGTTATTCAAAATAATGAACAACTACTTGTGATTATAAAATTCATAATATTATGGATTTATTCTTAAAAACCCCTCCCTTCTCATTTATCTTGTTTTTGTTGACCCATTTGGATCAAATTATTTTTTATCAATTGTTCCTAGAAAAAGATCCCATGTGGATTTTTTTTTAAATTTGACTCAACTCCCTATTCATAGACTCAATCCAAATTCATGTTAAAATTATTATATTATTTATTTATGATCAATTTTAGAGATAAGAGATGTATTTTTTTAAAAAATTATCCTTGTTCTGAATAGATATGTTGTCTGTTTATTATATCTCTACTTTATCATGGTATGCAGTAGTGCAATCTATTCTCCAATTATATTGTATCTTTCCATATGATTCTTCATCCATTGGTAATTTAATAGTTTCAAAAATCCAATCATCATCATCTTTTAGTTATGAATCAGCACTTACTGCATAGAGTTCAACTACAGATTGTTTTCTACTATCTTGTTCACGATTCTACAAATTTTTACTGCATCTTATTTAAAAATTATTTCATATATATCATACATCAATAATTAGTTTGTAACGATTTTTTCATCATAAAAATCATTCATTTTATGATGATAACTATTCCATCATTTTTACCCTTTACCAACAGATATAGAACCACAAAAGACAGGTTGCATAGCTCTCTGATCAAATTTCTATAATTTGGTTCTTTGATTTTGATTATACGTGGATTCATAAAGGATTAATAGTTTTAACTATAGGTTTTTTCTTTCACCATGTTTTAAATGAATATTTATTCCAATTTATTATATGAAAACATCCATTTTGAATGTGTACTGCAGTACACAATGCATCCCTATAATATATTTTCTATCACTAAATCTCAGAAATCATTTTTTCCCATTTACATAATAATTCAATTCATTATTTTATACACACCATTATATAGTGGTTCAGTTTTCACCTGATGTAGCTTCCAATTAGATGTTGAAGGCTCAAATGTTTGAGATGGGCTTACACACTGAAATCAAATATCATTTCAACTTGTTCAATATGAAAACAAACTTTGCGGTGGTCGGTCAATTCGTGATGGTAGGAAGTTTTTGTAGATTAAATTATAATTTCTCTAGATAAATTTCCATAGTGATAATCAAATGTTTTTTTGAGAAGAAGTGGAAGTATAATAAATTGGATATGAGGTTTGGTGTTATCTCATACCATTCTCTTATATATTGTCTGTGGATTTTGGTGTTAGGTCAATTGTCTGCTATCAGTGTGGGAAAATAGGGTACATGAAACATGTGTGTTCCTCCCCACCGTAAATATTCCATTTGAGTGGAACTATGGGGAACTTGAAATGTATTTTCATGGTGGAATTCCCCCTTACAGATTGGTTCGAGATCTATAGACATCGATGAAATGTCATTTTGGTCAAAACAATTGAAAATAGTAGGTTATTAGTTTGGAGGTCACGAAGGCAGGGATGGATCATCCTCTAGGTAGAGTCAGTTCATTGAAGAGACACAAGTCATTATTCATTATCAAACATTTTCAAATAAGTTGTAGTTTCATTATATGAAACAAGTAATAGTGGAATTAGATGTCGGGCATGTGAATGATCGAGGTACCATTCTTATTTCATCATCATTATATATTATTATGTTTTATTCCAATTATTTGGATCATATTTTTCAAATATTTTTGATGTTTTGATGTTTACAACTTTTAAAATTTCACATGCAATGGTGTTGGTGAAAAATCATGGTAAGAATCGAGAGTAGGGTTTCAGGTGTCTGTCATGCATGCTCACTATGTCAGGGGTTCATCTAGAATAGGGTTTTAAATTTTTTTAATTGGTCCCATTGAAATGATTCTAGGTCTGGATTGGATGGTGTGATTCGAGGAATATATCGATGGTTATCATTAGAGGGTGAGTTTCATGGAACCTAATGGATGTACTCATATTACTTTAGGGAGAATGGGATTCTAATTTGGGATATGCCAGACCTCAACTAATGGAGTTGGGGAAACTCATTTTTCAAATCTTGTTGCTCACATTAGAGGATGATGATGGTGTACCTGGTGGTGGATTAACTATTGTGGTGGGTATGTTCATAGAGGTATTTCAAGTGGACTTCTTGGATTTTCCCCCACCAGAGCGAGATGATGATTTTACCATTGATTTAGAACAGGGGACACTAAATATATCTCTTCCCCTGTACCATATATATACCACCATGATTAGGGAATTAAATGTAGAAGAATTTTTTTTTGAATCTAATGGATTCATTCAACTAAGAACCATACATTGGGCCACCCCAGTTCTACTTTAATAAAGGCTGATAGATAACTCTCATCATATATCTATTATTTGAAGCTAAATAAAGAGAAAATTTAGAACACATACCATTTACCCCATATTGATGACCTTTTTATTCATCTTATGATGGGGATATGTGGATATTCAAGATCAATTTGGCATCATGGTATCACCAAGATTTAGTTAGATATCAAGACATTTTGAAAATAGCCTTCAAATGCAGGTATAGAAATTTTGAGTACTTGGTCATACAATTTTGGTTTAAAAGTGCTTCAGTCATCTTTAATGTACTTATGAACATTTTTTATACCATTATCTGGACTATTTTTCATGGTATTTGGGGATAAAATCCTCATATACTAAGCTACCATTGAAGATCATGAGCATCATTTGAGGTTTGTGTTGCCACTATTCAGTATCATAATATCTATGTGATGTTTTCCAAGTGTACATTATAGATTAAAAAAGTGATGTTTCTAGGTCATGAGATATTGGAACAACATGTTTTAATGGACCCCATGAATAGAAAGTGCAGTTATTCATTGGTATCCACCAAATAATGTTTTCATGATCATGAGTTTTTGGTCCTAATAGGTTATAATATAATTTTTCTTAGGATTTCTCTCCACTTGCATCCTTAATTAATACAATTACATGGATGGGGGGTAAAGTCTATGTGGAGGCCATAATGTAAAGATTACTTTGAAGAGCTTAATAGGAAATTGACCACATCTCCTATTTTGATTTAACTTTAATATAGTAAGGGATACATTGTTTAATGTGATGCTTCTTGTATGGGTATTGGGTGTGTGCTGATGTAGGATGACCATGTGGTGGCGTATGGCTCTTTCCATATCTGAACACTTGAAAATATATACAGAAATCATTATGTTGAGTTAGAAGCAGTGATGAATGCCTTAAATAAATGAAATAATTAGCTTTTGGGGAGAATATTGTGGTTAAGTTGTATTATAATAGTTTTTTTTTATTTTTCTCCAAAATTGATCTAAACCTGATGTAGGTCCATTAGGTTGAGTAACTTTAGTGGTTGAATTTTGATATTGTCTACACCCTAGGAAAGGTAAATATTGTGGAATATTTATTGATTAGGAATGATCTAGGGAACGCATTGAAGGATTAAAGATATTAATGTAAATTGATGTTTTTTTTACCAATTGAATCTCAAGACCGAGGAGGAAAATGTTGGTGTGTTCTAGGATGGTGTTAAGCTAGTACATTCCCTTCGGATTTGATTTGGAAATATCTTCCAAAAGATGAGTTGTTATTTTTTTCAATGCAATTTTTAAATGGTTTAGAGGTTCATTGTGAATGGTCTTTATCATTTGAGGGATATTTGTTCTTTACAGTTTTCTTCATGATGTAGTTGTCACTACGGAAGATGATGTTCTCGGATAATCACCATTCTTATTGGGTCGTTCATCCCTGTTCAACCAATAGGTATTATGATTGATTTGTGAATTTTGGTGTCCAGGCATGAGATGTGACATAGATGACTTCACATCACAGTGTTTTTCATATTATCAGGTTAATGAAGTTCACCAAATTCCCTCCAGTTAACTTCATTGTCTACTAATTACTACATTGATTTGGGACAAGATCCCATGAATTTTATTATCAGCCTACCTTGTACACATTGCTGATAAAATTTTTTCGGTTAGTGATAAACCATTTGATCAAATTATCCCATTTCATATTGAATAGGGATTCATATAAATTGGATTAGTTGGTTCAGTTGTTTGTTCAGGAGATAATGAGGCTTCATGTTATTCCATCATCAATCATTTCAAATTAGGACCCCCATTTTTCTTCATAGTATTAAGGAGGCCTTCAAAAGAAAATGTGGTCACAGATCATGCTGACTATGGAATGCCACCCTCAAAAAAATGTTCATATGTAGTAGGTGAATTTGATCATGGAACACATGATTTGGCCATGTGGGTTGGATTTTAAAGGCTCATGGGATATTAATTTGGGATTATTAGAGTTTTCATACAATAATAATTAGCAATATTAAAATCTAATGGATTCTGTTGAGGCACATTATGGTCGGTTATTTTTTATAACTTTATTTTGGGATGGGGTGTGTGGGACATCGTTTTTTTGGACTATTCCATGTGTAGGAAATGAATGAAAATTCAATTTGATCAAGTAGTGTTATTTATAGAATATACCCATCATAAGTCTTATGCTGATCATAGGCATTGAGTTGTGGAGTTTTCTATGGGTCACCAAGGTTTTCTGAATGTTGCTCTTCATTTTGGTAACTTTCATATGGATTAGAAAGGGAAGATAACATAGAGGTATTTTGGAACAGTTTATATCACTGAGATGGTTGTTTAGGAGAAATAATAGTGAAATTTTCTTTTCAATTTGACATAAATTCATTATGTGTTCCATGTCTATCATTTTAAAATGTGTAAATCATGATTCTCTCTATTTGTTTAATTGAGATGAGTTTTAATTGAACATGATTTTTTTATGTTTGAGTAGCCAGTATGGACTATAGATTCTCTAGAAAAATTTCTTCATGGGAAGTATGACTATTAGTCTGGGTTATTTGGTATCATTATAGTGATGAGCAAGAGAATTCGAGTGACTTTATGGGGAGGAAATGTTTTCATGGTTGGGAGAATTATCAATCCCAAGATTTTTTCAAGTACATCGTTCATTATATATAGTATGTATGTATAAATTGGGTTACCCATGCGTTTTTGGAGAAACATGGAGTTTTTTGGCATGACATCATGTGGCGTGTTGTTGGTGCATGGTAAGGGAAATCACCTGACATTATCCTAGAAACGATGCATCCTCATTCCATTATGAGTGTGATGGATTCAATATTGCAACATAGTTTCGAAAAATGGTGTAGGAAAACCATGAAAGATGTCCCACATCGATAGTGAGGGACACACAGTTTTCGTATGGTTTGGAACACAGTTTGGGCTAACCATTCGACCTATCTGGTTCATTAAAATTCGAAAAAATACACTTTTTTCTCATTGAAGTTAAAACTAAGACACATCTAATATGAAACCTAGGGGATTTTTACCCACCATATTTTTATCCAAAAAAAATCATTAATCCTTTTAGCATAAATATTTTAGTGTTTTTCCCTGGTTCTTCAACAAATCATCAAATAAATCTGGATTCATTCGATTTATCCATTCTTATAGTGTTTCTCATAACTCTTTCTTGGGTTATCATTTTCCTAGTTGGATTTTTGACCTAATGTGGGTTTGAATGTATTTTCTAGGGTGAAATCATGATGGATGATGTTTGATCTTGCCTTTATAGGGTATTTTTGAGGTGAAGTTGTAGCTTTACACTAGATTTAGGATTTTTCCAATCTCGAGGTATGTGGTTTAACTATTTTACATTATTATATAATTTTCCTTACTTATTTTCTTAGAGGTGTTCTATGGATTATTTCTGTGGTATATAATATTTATTAAAAAGGTTTTGAGATTCATATTGGATGAATGTTTATTTCATTAAGGAAAATAAATATTTTTCACATGTCATTATTTCTGGGGATTCATGAAATATTTTTATGATTTTTGTGAAAGATGATTAATGGGGTTTCAAATGTTTTTTATGGTGTTAATTTATTGAATGTTTTTTTTCCAGAATAAACAAAATTTTCACTATGTGACATTATTTTTTTCGCCTTAAATTTGACTTTTGAATCATTTGTATGTGATTTAAAGCATGTTATAATGTATATATTTCTAGTGTATGGATTTTAAAGGGACATTTCACAAGGAAATAGTTGGATTTAATATGTTTTATTAATGTTGTTTTTTCAAATGGATCTCATAAATTGTTCAAGTGGTTCAAAATGTGTTTTAAATTATTTTCAGTGTGGGTGTGAATATGAATGTGTTTTTTTGTATGGAAGATTGTGGTTTCCAAATTAACTATGGGTTTTTAATGATAATTATTGTGAAAGAAATGTATTTTTTGTGTTCTCATAGTGCTTGGAATGTTAATGTAAAATTTATAATTTATGTGGTATGTCAAATAGAATTTAAGCATAATGAGAATCCTATGTATCTAGGTGGGTTAACTAAAACTACTAAACTAGTTTATTCTGAATATGCTAAGGCCATGATTCTTCTAGGTGGTTTGACATTACAATGGTAACTAAACATGTGATATTATTATATAAAAATATACATTGAGATGGGATCTCCTCTAGTGGCTCATGTAAGGGAACACTGTTGTTTTTGTCTTATAATATAGAGACAACTACACCATGAGATGTGTACCCCTATAGTGGATCATTAATATGGATTTTTTTGGGTTTTCATGGAGGATCTTGATCCCTAAGGTACATGTTTTATATGGTACCACTTGTGATCATTACATATAAGGAATTCACATTGTTCCTTGCTTTGACATGATGCTTTTTTTGATATGGTTATAACCATAGGTACATGGAATAATTTGTGAAAATTATGGTTCCATGGAAGGTTTCATTGAAAAAAATATTACATTAAGAGTGTCTTCCTGATAAGGCTCTCCTTGAAAAAGTTTTTCAATGTTCTTATGAAGAGTTTCACATTAATTTACCTTCTAATGTTATCTCATGGAATATTTATTTTGGGTGCATCTTATTGGGATTTTGAGAACACCCTATATACATCGTTGGGTGTATGTATACATTGTTATTTATGACCTAGGAAAAGGAAAGATGTTCCATGTTAGTGATGGTAGAATCAGGTTGTTAGTGTACAACTTCATCAAAGACTTGGTGGTGGTGGCTTGAGGGTGATGAATCTCTTGGTACGTGGAAGTTTTTTGGATGGTTTAGTAGTGCCCTTTCTATTGTAGTAATTTTTTATATTAGTTAAACATGTAACAATTTGAATCTAAATATTGATTTATCTCATTCAATTATGATTATTAGTGAGGATATGTTTTATATTCATGGGATTGTTATTTTTATGTACATGGATGTAATATTTCATAATAGGTATTTTTGATACCCAAACACCAGTTACTAGTCAATGGGAAGAGAGAACGCCCTTCAGGCCATACCACATTATGGGTTGGGGAAAGTTTGGATGGCATGCTGACTTTCATCCTGATAATAAATGGATGTTTATGGGACTAAATCAGTATCCTTGAAACTAGATTTCGATTTTTATTATATTTTTCAGTTTTACGTATGTTTGGATTTATGGAATATATCGATAACCTTGATATTTTATTTTTGGAAGAATGCTTTTTTTCATTAATTGTTTAATTTCATAAATGTATTGGCAGATTTGGAATGTGAAAATATGTTCCACATTTTATTTTCTGAGGAATATAATGTTGATATAGTGAGATTACTTATAAATTTGGCTGAACATGTTTTTCACAAGTATTATGGATTAATATATATATAATGGATTAAGTTGAAATTTTGTTCTTATTGGATAAATATTTATAACAATTTTCGTTTTAGAGAGTAGGAGTATATTATTACCTTTTAGGGATCTTACAATCAGTTGGAATTTAATTTTTTTTATTCATCTATAAGAAATTATTTTTTTGGATATTCATTTCATAGAGTAGGAGATGAAGAGGAAATTCACGGAACCACAACAAAAGGATGATTTTATTTTAAATAGAGATATATCAATTAAATATATTTACATATATTCGTAGATAGTATAAAAATTCTTCAACTCTTTGAGAATGGTCATGAAAAAAAAAATTATCATAAAAACTTTATTTTTTATGAGCTAATAGTTTTTTATCCATTATAGATAGATGGTTTTGTTGTTTTACGCTTCTATAGATCACTCAATTTCTTGTGATCAATGATCCCTATCACTCCTTGTAATTATTTATCATTTTCTTCTATGTTCATATTTTCATTTCCCCCTAATGTTCACTCTATATGGAATCATATTATAGAGTTATTATGACTAACCTTAATATGTCACATTTTCTTCTATCATGAGGATGTTTTACTAACCCTATTAATGTTAATGGATTTCAACAATGGAATTTTTAAATTTCAAACCATTGATTACCAAAATCTAGACTAAATTGAGAGGATAAAATTTATTTAAGGGGTAGAATATAGAATTTTTCGATTTTAAAATACGAACACAATATTCAATAGAAATTAAGACACGTGACACCAAGAATATAATAGAAAGTAAATCCTTGAGACTTTATAATTTATTTATTTGTAAATAAATTCAATCTCATTGATCGCTTGTGAGGCACACAGTGCTGAGTTTAAATTAAAATACTCTTTTATTAAATTATTTAAACATTATAATTATATCTTAAACATTATTACAGGTGGTATGAATAGTACTAGCTAATTTATAAAAGATATATTTTTTACTTATGAATAATGTAAAATAATTGTTAATATATTTATTAGAAATAAAATAATCATCATTTGAAATAAAAATAATTGGTTTCTAAGAAACTATGTATTTCAAAAAGATGGTTTAGTAATGATTTACAAATATTATTTAAAATAAATTAAAAAAATGCTTTTCATTTTTTAAATGTACATTTCCATTAAATATTATGGTGTGTTTTTTATAATTTTTTGAAAATAATAATTTTTTGAGGGATAGTGAAAATAATGATTTTTATTGAAAATCACAATTCAGATTAATTTATTTAAAAATATAATTTATATTTTTAATTGGTTTTAAGGTTAAATTAATTAAACAAAATTATAATTTTATTAATATGGTTAACTAGAATCTAAATCATATCGAACTATGATATAAAAACATTCTATACCTTTTAGAATTTTCTCTTTAGTAATACACTCTTTGCATGTTAAGTTTATGTTTGAATTTTTTTTAACTTATATTAGTTGAATTTGAAAATATGGGTTCCATATTGGGAATAGGGATACTTTATATTGCCTAATTTTTTCAAAATCATATTTTACCTTAAATAATATAGAATATTTTATTAATTAATTATAAAAATCCATGTAAAAATGGGTATATCGAGGGAAGAATATATGAAGATAATGGTTAAAATTAAACAATAATTGTCCTAAAACTATTTGATAGCCATATTTATATTTTATAACCTCAATGTTTTAGTAATGGCAGTTATATAGTCTCTTAGAATGATTAAAACGTTATTATTAATTTATATTTTCTAAAAGTTAATGTGTTCTATCCCCCACACTAATAAAAGGCCACCCAATTTTCTCCCCTCTTCAAATTTCCAAAAACCCTTTGGTACATAATTTATCTAGATAAATAACATCTTTAGTTACCTCCCAACATACTAGATTCCTTTTTTATTAAGAATAACAATCCCATTAAGGCATTAGATATAATACTATATAGGATCTCTGAAAAAGAGTAAAAATTCTAAAACGTGCATATTAACCTTATTTCTCCATCAACCTCTTTAAAACCTTATTAAACAAGGATAATATTACCTCATCAACATATCCTATATACTATGATTTTATAATGTTAGAAGAATAATAAAGATTCATATCCACTTCCATAATATGTGATTTTAAACCCTTGATAATGTTTACAATGAAATACTTCCTCATGAACTGATGTAATTAGTGTTTCATCACCTCTTTTTAGAGATGTATATAATGATATATTTAATAAATTCATGTAAAATTCATTACATTGTTTTACTTATAGAATAAGAATTCAAGGATGGATATAATGATGGATTTTACAAATTTATATGAAATTTATGAAATTTTAGTACATCATGAATCATGAAATAACATATAACTATTTACATTCCATTCCATGGGGGCTACAACAACATCCCTCCTATGTTGGGAGAACTAACACATTAAAAAATGATATGATCCATTTTTATCATACACATAACATGAATTTTATTATGTTTAATGATATTTAATATATGTTATATTTTTTATCTAACCATATTTCTATAAATATAATATCACATATTACTTATTATCATCCAATATTTTCAAAAAACAGTAATGTCACTCGTGCATACATATGGAAATATTTCTCCACATAGTGGCACATTTTTTTATTTTTTACATGGATTATAATAAGCATTTATTTGAATAATATGAATTATGAATATGTCATAAAAATAAATCTTGAATGATTAATTAATATTTCTTTTTCATTCATTCAATCCATATCGAAAAATGTAAACAGCGTTAATGGCTACATATGACCTACAATATCATTGAATGGGGTAGTATATTTTTTATATCCAATATTAATATATTTATAAAAATAAATATATAATTAATATGCAATATATTTATATCATGATAAAAATTATAGATATGATGCACCCATTATCTAATTAAAAAGAAACCAAAATAAAATATACATTAAAGAAGAATAAATTATCAATTGAAACATTGATTTTAACTATTAATGTATAGATAGCTAGTGATACAAGACTCTAAGTAAATCATATGTGCTATAATATATATTATTATGGTTCTATAATATATTTAAAATAAACCTATATTTATTATACAAATAGTGTAGACACATACAAATGAATTCAAATTTGAGGTATGGGTTTCTTGTATCACTTTTACATTCTAGAGACATATTCCCTATGCACTAATTAATTCTTATGTGTGGTGTATATATCATACCTTTTATATGTTATAACATGAAAAAATTTATCAACATGGTATTGAAATTATCATTTGATGTTTTTTTGGATTATGATTCAAATATTCCAATGTGGTAAGGATTTATTTCACAATCTCACCATCAATCATTATTATTTTTTTATAAGTATTACATAAGGGAATTATTTGATATTTATATCTTATAATAAATAAATTTTCTTATCTACTCGTTAATCAATAAATTTTTTACATAATATTTTAATTCATTATAATTTGGTACATAATATGATTTAGAAAATATTTTTATTAAAATTTGACTTTATTTATCTCATTAGTTGAAATTCCTTTTTAACAATAATCTATGATTTCTAAGGTTGTTTTCAAAAAATAAATTATATACTTTTCCAAATTGTTTATGAAATAGTGTTTTTCATATTTTTAGATTTTAATAAATATTTTAGAGGAAGATTTATTTTTTTCTCAAATTAAATCCTATTTGGATTTTGTTGAAAATTTGAAAGGAATCACTATTTTAACATATATGGAATGACAATAAGTTTATTTCTTCATCAAACCTAAATGTTTTAAATCATATTTTACATGTTCACAATTTTTATTTTCAATTTAATTTTATTTTCAATTTAAGTTTATTTTCAAATGTTTATTTGTTTTTTAATGTGTTTTTTAATATTCATAGGATATATTACTCAAGAATGTTCTAATAACATATTTATTGTATTTTTAATCATTTTAGACATCAAATAATTATTATACTTATGATCTATAGGGGATATGTTGTATTGGTATCATCATTATTCATTTATTGGATAGTTTATGATCAATTTTACTGACAATGCACAGTTTTATTACCATTTACCATATTATTACATATGGTTTATGATTAGGATTTTTTATTTGGATATATAATAATAATTTTCCTGTTAATTTATAAATTTTAATGTTTATGTTCATTAATTTAAACACATTCAGGTTATTAATGAATTGAAATTAATTAATAATGTGTGGGGCCTAGTTATAGATATCCTCTCGATGAATCTATATATCTCATGAGAATATTATGTTATCCATATTATACAATTTTATATCCCTAGATTTAAACAATTTTGTAAAAGGACTTCGATGAAAGTTTTATATGACGTGAATTTTTAATTACCTTATTATGAGGTCATCAATTTTTGTCTATGTTATTATTTGAGTAGTCTGAATCTCGATGTATATTTTTAAAACATATGTGACTATTTATTTGTCATTATTTTATCATTATTTATTTCATCCAAATTATTCTACATTTATTTATTAAAGGGACAATATCATAGTTTTTTACGTTTCAATTTTTGTTATTATTATTTATTCATCATAGATTCAACTATACACATACCCTTATCGATCATTTGAGATCACCCTTTTCTTGATATTTATGTTCCCTATGATACTAGGAAATTTTTTATGTATGATATATAGGGATACACTATGAGCTATAAATGAGATTTAAATGAAAACATTTTATATATTATATGATTTAAATTTTATTGTGAATTTCAAGTATGCATCTAGTTTAATAATATGAATGAACATTTTTTCCTTTTGGTATGAAATTCCTTATATCGTATTATAATGTAATAATTTAACCACCCGCTTTGAGATAATGGGGTTGATATATTTACATGACTCATAGAATCTAGCGACATCATTAGTCGTGAATTTCATGTTACCAAAATAAAAATAACCAATAATATATTAACATAGTGAATACATAATGAATTTTTAATATGAATTCGGGATAAAATGGTGGCCATGATTTATAAAATTTGGGGAGTTTCATATGTAGTGGTAATTATCAATAACTTTTTAGAATTTTATGTAATGGAGATAAGGGTGTTGTTATGTGAAAATAAATATATTTTTATTGTTCACCATATGTTGAAGTATTACAAAAAATAGATGATATATTAAAAGTTTTTTAGGATGTATCATTTATAGATTATGTTGAACCTAATTGATGTTCATTTTGAACTTTTTTTTTACATACAATAATGATAGTTTTTTGGATATCTTGACTATAAAAAATAGTTGAAAAATCAATAGTGAATATATAATATTTTTATACTAATGATACAGTGAAAGATGATAAATGTATGAGAGGTTTTTTAGTTAAATTTATAAGGTTATAGGGTAATATAAATATATTGTTTTTATAGTTATAGTTTGATTGTCCTAAAAAAGAATATTATGTTTCAATAGTCAATTAAGACCATAAAACTGACGTATCACATAATTAGTATGTTTATGAATGAATGAGTGATAGTGAATATAATTTTTTTTGGAATGTCAAATCTGGTGGATTTCCTAAATAAAATAATTATACTAAAAAATATTGGGTGGTGTGATTCATCAGTAGGGCTTTGATAAACTAATTTATGGATTTAAGACCACAAATACAATAATAGATAGTGATGGTAGGTAGAAATTTTTAGAAATTACCCAAGGATTTTGGGGGAGTTCATTAATGTAGGGAAACATTGGTAGATTTGATATCAACACACTAGGTTAAATAACAAGATATTTTGGTGGGGTGAATCATGTTTTGAATGAATAAAATAACCCCTATTTATACCTTGATATATAATGAGAATAACTTTTTTCTCACTTTATCAAAAAATAATGTATGATGTAATTAAAATCATGCATAAGAGACTAAATTGTTTTTCTTGGTTCACCCACACTCCTCAAAAACTAAGGTGTATAGAATTATGCGCTAATGTAAGAAGAACACTATTGTTCTTTATTGTATTCAGATTTAAATGTAGACTCTTGATCCCTCTATTGTACCAAAAATAAATATTTGAGAACATATAGTTCTTCTAACTGAACATTAGTCAAGGTTGCAGAATAATATTATTTATATTAATGGAAATGAGATTTTTTATAACTAAAGTGGTGTTTAATATAAATCATATTAATTTAAAAATAATAATTCTAAATTTCTAGGGAAATTCATTATAATTCCATTAATATTATAATAAACCTCCTTTTAACATAATTTATGCTTTCAAAAATTTGTTCCCACAAATAATTTCTTATGTAATGTTATATTTTCGTATGACTATTTTTTCATATAATTCTCTATTCTAGAAATACATTAATTTAATTATTATCAAAAAAAAATTATTTATTTCTCTAGATCATCCAAAATGTATTCTTCTATCAATAAATGATGGGATTGGTACTATATATATAATATATTAGGAAAAACATATTGCACATCCCTTTATTATTTAAAAAAAACACCACCAACTATTCATAGGCCTCGTGGAGTTTTTGAAGCATTATTTCACCATACATATTCTTGGATTTTGTGGGTATTGTTTTTTATTATAAATATCTACACAATAATCATGGAAAAAAATATCATCCATTTTCATTACTTCATAAATTTCTCAAGGTCTTCTCTAGTCTATAACATTTTCAACATTAATTTTCAATAAACCCAAAACAAATTTTGGAAAATTATACATGAGGGAATTTAAAAAATAATATCCCTTTTGTTTTAGATGACAACCCATCAAAATCATAAACTAAAAAGTTGACAAACATTTTTCACTTTTCTATAAAAAATTAATACAACGATACAATAATTTAAAAAAATATATTCCATTATAATGTATTGTAGACCAAATAAATTCATTATATATGTGAGAAATAAAAGTTTCTTTAAAATTATATAGTTGAATCCCTTTATTAAGATCAGTAACCACATGGTTAATGGTAATTCCACATATTTATTTTCATCTTTGATTTACATGTGTTTTGTTATACCCCGTTGTTATTTTAATGAATATACACACCCACATTTTGGCCTTGAGAAATATCTATCATGTTCTTAAATTATCCATCACCCCTTTTTTCAATGAACCCAAAGGTCACACATTTTTCTAAATAAGATATTGAAATTTTTAACTCATAAATAATCATATTCCATTCCATTTAGATTGGGGTTCCCAAATAAAATCTTATTTATAATATATATATTGACTTGTGAGTATGATCTAGGATAATTTTTTAAAATAACTCATTGCATATGATCATTCTCATTATATATGTTACATGATATCATGAAGGAAATAAAGAATAATTTCATGAATAATATATCAATTATATGGTTTGAAATGTCATATGTTATTTAATTGTGCTTCATCAATTATTTATTTTCATTATATTTCATAATAGATTTTTAACTTCAAAAATCACATTTTATCATTATATGAAAATTCACATAAATATTCATGCCATCAATTGGATTAATCATACATAATATTTTTTTCATAGGATTGACTGGGTGAAATATATGTGTATATGAAAATGGTTAATGACATTCAATATTGAATTTTGTTAATTAAAACTTATTTTTTAATATTAAAATATTATAATATATCATCATCTATAGATTCATTGTAAAGAAATATGAAATGTAATGTACCTTTGATACACTTTATTATTGTATTTATATAATTAAAATATATTTATATGGGGGCACGAGGACACCTTACAACTTATAATGTTGAAAATAAAGTGTACCATCTTATCAATCCTATATTCAATTGTAACAACACGGTTTCAGGTGCTGCCCAGCGGAGCCCATACTTGGTTGTTCACATGTCCCCAAGCACATTTTCCTGAATTCCAGAGGATACCGAATAGTAGTGAGGGCCTTGGGTGTGATAGTGGGGAAACTATGACCACATTAGCAGAGCATGGACATCAGTATAAAAGGTAAAAAAAGTAGCGGAAGAAAAATACCATATGAAAAGTAATTAGTGGAATACTGAATGTAAATAGACAACTGAAGCACACATATTTATAAATTATGCATGTCACATATGTCTATGAAAATAGCCAATAATGTCACTATGCTATAAATACAGTAATAAACCAAGTGAAAAAGTAAACAAGTAATCTATAACAGCATCACAAGCCTCAACTTGGTCCCATGCCCTAAAACTCCACATCAATCATGTAAAAGATTATGAAGGGTAATTTACCGTATCTATAACTACAACCACATAATCTATTTATGTCCGAAATCATGACTATAATAGGGTGTTAGAATAATCCTAGGAGGAATCCACCATAATATCTATGCATAACTACGTGCGAGAATATATACCAGGTAATAATAAAGATGAAACAAAGAAACTAAAAGAACACAAAAGATCCAATACTATAGTTCCATTTAAATTAATTAGCACTAAATGTTCAACATTTAATTAAGTTATTATCACACACAATTATCTTAGATGAATACCTAACCAGACTAAATCCATGTTTGTGCATTGGAAAGGATGACACATCACAACAGTCAATATTTATGTTAAACCTATTGGTAGCACACATAGTCTAACCCCTATGGACATGTATTGATATAAATAGAAAATACTATATGAGGAAGAACTCACCATCAATTTTCCCTATGGTCATTCCACAATAATTATAGAATCTATGGGGAATAACACAATGTCAATTCCCCATGTGGTCTCGTAACATAAACAATAGACACTCTGAGAGACCACTCACCACCAATCCCCCATGTGGTCTCATAGCATGGAATATAAAAGACACTCCGAGGAAACAGTCTATGCCAATTCCCCATGTGGTTAAACTACACCAGGTCCTCACTGTCCTCTGTAATTCAAAATTTCATATACGATATCAAGTGGTCCTAAGTAATATCAACTAATACATTGATAAATATTTCCAATACATATCACAAAAATTTAACAACTGGAAAAAAGAAAACCAGTTCCATCCTATCAAGCAGGGGAACCTATAAAGGGATGCCTCATAGGCAACCTACAATAATGTCCCTAAACATTTAACGAGGAATCCCAACCATGGGGTCTTCCATAAAAGAAAAATTTTCAATATAATATCACATAAACAAACCCTATATACAATAATCAATATATGGAAGATAAAATAGAGTTTAATATCCTTAAACCGAAATACCCAAAGCATACTTAATCAGCTTATTGGCATATAAAACTAATAGGAAAACTACTAAATTCAACAAATGACATACCTTGATGTTTTGTGGTGAACAATCATGACTGTCGTCCCTTGAATCGACCTATAATTTTGTAGATCTACAAAAACTTCAAAAATGCTCAACCATAAATAACTCATGAAAGAAGAGGAATCTGGAGGAGGGGATCTAGAGGAAGGAAAGAATCACATGTGGGATTCCTACACACCCACTGAAGATCGAATCAGACCATGGATGGAGAAAAAATGTCTTGGATAATATTCATTTCTCTTGGAAGAAACATGGAAAGAATAATATGAATATGAGTATTATACACAACCTCAGTCTGATTAAACAAATAAAAAATAAAAATACACGGCATTTACTATTATTGAACATGTTGTGTATTTGCCTCAAACTACCCTTGACATTAGGGGCATGCCAGGGAACACTATAGGGTCCATGTTATGTTCATTACACAGCTATTGAAATTCTACTTACAGAAACCTAGTATGTAAAGTGTACTCTTTTGTACAGGACATGTAAATATAAAATTTCCAAAAACTCAATTTTTTTAAAAAACACTAGTAATCAACATCCATACCTGAATTGAAGAGTCGAGTACATAGGAACATCCCCGCTTAAAGAAATTTATCCCCAAATTTCCCCAATATGGTGGTGTAGAAGAATCAATGAACAGCTCCGGCCAATGCAATCACACATCAGTCCTACTCCACCAACTATTATCCTGCACTTGGCCATGTTGCCACAACACTCACAATAGAGGAACAGAATGATCCTAGAGAAAAATTGTAATCAGATCCAAACTCCATATAGGATGCTCCTCGAATGATGTGTCCACCTCCAACTCAACCTCCTCGGGATGAAAAATCGAATATGGGTAAGAGAAGCAACATCGGTGCTGAGAAATGTTGATGATGTCATGCATAGCTCAGTATCTGTGAGGTAAGGGCAACTGATTAGAAACCATACCAACTCTTTCCAAAACCTCAAAGGGCCCGATGTATCTCAGTTAATGCCTTCCCTATCTTATAATATTTTAATGTCCCATCCTCATTGCAACAAATAGAAAATCCAGATATCCAACCTAAAACTCTAAAGGTCATCTCTGTCGATCAACATAATATTTCTGTCATGATGTTTTATAATAAATCCTCTTCTAAATCAACTCCACCTACTCATTGATCTCCTAGACCAGATGAGGTCCCAGCATAGCTGCCTCTCCCTCATCTAGCCAATATAGGGGTGATTGGCATGGCCTACCGTAAAATCCTAATAAGGTTCCATCTAAATAGTTTTTGGAAAATTATAATTGTAGGAAAACTCCACTGAGGTTTGTACTTCTCCAATGATCCTTGAAAATCAAGGAAACATGCTCAATGCATGTCCTTTATCACCTGAATCATGCACTCTAAATAGCAATCTCTCTGGGGATGGTATGATATACTCAATCGTACTTGTGTACCCAAATAATTCTGTAGCCCATGTCCGAAACATGAAGTAAAGAAGGTATCCCTGTCTGAGACGATATAGTATGGAACCCCATACATACATAAAATCTCTTGGATGTACAAACATAAATGATCATCAACATAGAAGGTATCCTTGATTGGTAAAATTTGTGAAACCATCATGAGCCTGTCAATAAAAACCCAAACCAAATTATTCCCTCAAGGTGATCTCAATAACCCTATCACAAAATCCATCACGAAATTATTCCACTTCTACTCGGGAATGTGTAACTGCTATAAAAGTTGTGCATGCCACTGATAATATAACTTTACTAGCTAATAGGTGGATAATATCATAGTATAACTAGAAACATCCCTCTTCATTCATGTCCACCAAAATTGACAGTGTAGATCTATATATATATTTGTGACACCAGGAACAACTGACCAAACTGAGGAATAAAAATCCCACATCGTCTCCTCATGTATGTCTTCTACCACCCTTACATGTCCATGAAAATTTAATATCTCATCATCGACTATGGTCCATCTAGGAGTAATTTCCTCTCATGAAACACTCTCTCACATGACTAGGCCTTATGAGTCTAATAGCTACCTCATTCGCCCCTGATCCTCTAGAGTAGAGGTAATAGCTACAGAAAAAAAAAGAAATGTTCGACCCTGTCTCTCATGTACCTCCAAATTCATATCAGAGTATAGTTCCATAATTCGCCACTCACTAATGGCCTCCTAATCTTCCTGTATCTGAGCCTTCTTTCTCAACGCATGTGGTACTGTATTGCTTTTCCCAGGCATATAGGCATGTTCAATGAAAAAATATTGAAATAAATCAACCCAGCTTCGCTATCTCTAATTTAGGTCACGCTGCATAAAGATATTATTGAGAATTTTTTGGTTATTGTACATCACAAAATGATCTCCCTGAAGTTAATGTCTCCAACAGTCTATGACATGAACAACTATAGCCAACTCAAGATCGTGCTTCTAGTAATTTTTCTCATGTGGTATAAACTGCTGAGAACCATACCCAATGACTCCTTCCACCTATATAAGAACTCCTCCCACACTAATTACTGATGCATCACAGTAAATAGTTTATGTATTTTTAGACTGTAGAAAAACTAGTATTGGTGGTCATGTCAACTTCTCTTTCTACCCTAGAAAGTCTGACTCACAATAATCTAACTACCAGTACATCATCCCCTTTTTAGTCAAGCCCATCAATGGCACTGCTAAGTGTCATAATTCATGTATAAAATATATATAGTAACCAGCCAGCCCTAGAAAGTTCTATACTTCAATGAAATTTTTTGGATCCTCTAAATAAACTACTTGTCTTACTTTCCCTAGGTTTACTGATACATATTTCTCTGAGACAACATGACCGAAGAAGTGAATATAGTCAATCAAAAACTAGCATTTTGGGAGAATTTCATATAACTGATGATCTCTCAGTTTAATCATAATGATCTCAAAAGAGATAGCATGGTTTTGTTGAATGTGAGAGTACACCAAGATATATTACCCAAAAACCACCACAAAGGAGTCCAATTGTGGATGGTACACTTGGTTCATCATTTCCATGAAAACTACATCTGGTTTCATGAGACAAAATGACATTACCACATACTCTTATAGACCATACCTACTTATAATGGCTTTAAGATGTATATATGATGGTATAACACACAACTGATGATAACCAGATCTCATTTCATTATTCCATAACACCCAGTCATCTTCAATATTTTCAAAGAGATCATTAATCCTTTTAAGGGGATATTAGTTATTGACTGTAAAATGGTTCAGCTTTCGATAATCCAAGAAAATCATGATGGTATCATATGCCTTCATTTAAAACAGAACAGGCAAACCCCAAAGAGATGTTCTGGTTTGGATGAAACCCTTTCCCTATAACTCATAAAACTGTTTCTTGAGCTGCTATAAATTTGGTGTATCCATCCTATAATGATTAATTTCCACTAAAGATTCTTCTAGCACAAGTTGAATATAAAATTCTACCTCTAAATTAGGAGGAAAACCTGAAATGTCATCTGGAAAGACATCCCTGAAACAATCGGCCATTGGAGGAAATTTCGTTTTTGATGTCCTCTGGTCATCTAGATATAGACTACCAATCAGGGCTATAACACATCTCAACACGTGATGGTCGGGTCCATATAATCTCACAGGGACATCCCATTCACCTTTATGTAGAAACAATCCACCCGCTGGTGATTTGAAACTCACCCTATGATGATAGAAATCTAAAACAACATGGAAGGGAACTAACCAGTCAATTCCAAGAGAGACATCATAGCCATTCATCTCTAAGACAAAAATTTCCCAAAAGAAGTGTTACCAACCATCCTCAATAAGAAAATCTATGCACTGATTTACACAATCCGTTCTAATCCCCAAGGAAGTGTCCATCGTTATTATATTAGTAGATATAAAGATACATATCCCAAGGCTCTACAAAATGATAACTTATATAAAGATGTGGGTAGCCCATGTATTAAAATGACTAGAAGATAAAACTGAGGCAACCAATATCACACCTCTATCCGTTGAGGGTATAGGATCCTTCCCCTGCTGGATATGCTCCAGTGCAAAAGAAAGAACTTTGCTACTGTGCAATTATGTTGTTTGAGATACCTGAGCTAATCCACCCTGTGGGTATCAAAGAACTTGTGTCTGGACACTGCGGAATGACAAATACCTTATCTTGAATGTACTGAGGAACACCATACCTCAGTTTGATGTGGGACTTGTGGTCCTTCTCTAGTACAAGGAGTCGAAATAGATCCTCACTCCCTAGTATTTGGAAGGAAAGCAATGCAGAAATGAAAAATATGTCCCATGATGGCACAACATCATCACTCAAATGGGTCTCTCGATCACTTAGGTTTCTTATGTCTTCCTTTCCCACACTGGTGGAACACCACCTGACTACCTGAAGAAAATACCCGACTATTGGGATCTCAACGCATAGACTCCCTATGATGCTTATTGCTATCATTTGGAAAGGTACAAACTCTATATGAGAAACTTCCCTGCCCCATAGCTCCAGAATCCCTCAGGATGTAATCAGTGATTAGTGTCTGGTTGACTATAGAAGATATGGATGTCAAACTGATGATGTTCACCTAAGATAAAATGTTATACCTGAGATCATCCTGATCCTTTTTCACCATAAATAACACAACACCCCTAGAATGTGTGTAAAGCATTGTAGCTCTCTGACTCGAGAAGAATAATCCATGACCGAGAGAGTACAATCCCCCAAACTTAAGAACACTCAGGCATAGTCGACGATCAAGTTATCTTAGAAGAAGTAGACACTTACATTCCATTATAACTCTCACAATCCATAACCTGCTGGCGTCCAGCCAATTATATCACATCCCACCATCTTTGGGTGGAATTACATAGTATTATGTAGTGATATTCACCCTCATATATAAGGGAATCTCAAGATTATCAATGATAAACAACATGGCATCCAACCATGACACTACATCCTGAGCTCAACCATGCCCTCTAAAAGTGGTAGGATGATACTACTGAAAAACATGCATAAATTAACCAATAGATGGGTAATGATGTGGTGCTCCATGAAATGTCTGCATCATCCTTATAAAGCCTTCTCAGAACTATTCATCGACACCTGTATCCAAAATGAATGTTTTTGCCATGAATTTCATGTCTGGAGGATCTACTAGTACACTATAGTCTAGTGTTTTTGAAGTTTGACCATTGCCCCAATCCTGGCATACAACCAAAGGATATCTCAGTTGCATGACTCTTCCAGGTCAAGCACAAACCATTGTTCAAGATTATTAAGGACTAAAAAATAGAAGTGAAATAAAATAGTAGGAGAAGAAAATAGTCATGTTTTAACAAAATAGGGTTTCACAGCGTGTACAACCCCTAAACAGCGTGTTCCCTTAAGCTTTTAACATGGTGTATAACTCCGAAAAAATTGTTCGTATATCACCCATACAAACGGCGTGTCCATCTTCTGACATGACATGTACTTTAATTTTTTCTCTTTCCAAATTTCTTCTATATAGCTAACCAGATATATCTCTCATAGGTAATGCTACATGGTGTGTTAACCCTAAACATAGAGTGTGTCAGTTATGTTTGTACCACCCGTGTCATTAGTCACACGGTCAGAGACACAGTCAACTCTACATAGTTTGTAAGAATGGGACATAGCTGATACAACCTATTTTTTATCCACCTGTGTTGTTAGTCACACAACTGGATACACAGATCAAAAAACACAACACGTATTCCTATTACATGATGTTTGAAATAAAGACTTTCTAAAACATGTCTCTACCCATATAGTCAGTCAGTAGGTTATTATCTGCATGTCGTGTAGAAAATGTACACCGCGTGTACTTACGAAAACATTTCCTTCCTAAAAATAAGGATTCATGGCATGTATTCATCATCATAAACATTGTATTTTGTGGGTTTTTATAGATAGTAAGCCTCAGAAACTACACCAAAACCCCATAAAAACAATGAAAGAATCAATAAATTGCTCAATTCTGATCCGTGTGGGCCCATACACACCACGAATCGTATCTTGGCATCATATTCATGTATATTACAAAAACATACAGTGTAATAAATCACATGATTCACTGAATTCTGATATATAAGGCCCCATAACACCTCAGGGACCAATGTATGGTTCCCATTCAACTAAAAATTAAATTTTCTAACACCCAATCATAATAGCAAGTATTCTATCACAAAATCTATCACAAAACCACGCATATCTAGCACAACATCTCTCATAGATGCATGTAATATGTAATTCATCCTTAATGGCCAGAAACAATGCATGAAATGTGATATATAGCATGTTATTATATGATGCCTGAGATGGAATACCCTCAACTCATCATGTAGAAATAGATATAGGTCCTCAATTATATAAATCACAGCAGCACAAATCATATAAATCAGCCAACAGTGAAATCAAATCAACTATAACAATTGTAAAACTAGAAAATTATATTAATCAAGGTAAATTGGATTTTCATTGTACACATGTTAGAAACTCCCAAGAATAACATATTACCAACTACATATTCATTCATATCCCTATCTACAGGCTGAAAATAGTAATACAATGAATAAAAACCCTCCTTTGATTCCACTTTATAACGACCTGGTTCCGGGTGCCACCCAGGGGTACCTTGTACCCGGTTGGTCACATGGACTCTAGTGTATTTCTTCGAATGGTAGAGGATTTTGACTAACAGTGAGGGAACTCGATGTGATAGTGGGGAAACTATTCCCTCATTCGCAGAGCATTAATACCGGAATAAGAAATAATAAACAGTAGTGAAGGAAAATACCATACGACTAGAAAACAGTAGAAGACTGAAAGTAAATAAAAAACTGAAATAATTTTATATAAATTATTCATGTCACGTATGTATAGGAAAATATCCAAATAATTCGCAATGCTAAAAACAAATTATTAAATGATTTTTTTTTTAAAAAACAAGTAATATAAAAAATCATAACAAGACAAACCTTTTTCCAATTCTCTCCATCCCCATAGCAATCAAGTACCAAATGATAATGGGAACATGCCCTTATCTATACTAGCAACCACAAAATCTATTTTGGTTCAAAAGAATGACCAAAACTGGGTGTGATACAAATCCTAGTAGGCAACCACCACATGATCTATTCCTAACTATGGGTTAGTATATATAGCAGGTAATAATGTATATATATAAAGGAAACATGGAGTATACATAATTGACCAATCCTATAGTTTCCATTTACATTCATTAGCATTTAATGTTCAACGTTTAATCAATCATGTTTCACAAACATGTATATGAGAATACAACCTAATAGGACCGAATCCAAGCTTGAGCTTTGGATTGGAAGACGCATCATAGATTTTGATATTTAAGTTAGCACTCCAGGTAGCTCACACACTCTAACCCATCAGGACATGTAATTAAATAAAATGGTAATGACTCTCTGAGGAAGAACTCACCGTCAATTCCTCCTATGGTCTTTCCATAAAAACTAAAAATGCCATGGGGAAGCACTCAACCACAATTCCCCCTGTGGTCTTGTAAAATAAACAGTAGAAACTCTAAGGGAGAACTCACAGTCAATCCCCCATGTGGTCTCATAGTGTTAAATATTAAAGACACTCTAAGGAAGCCATCAATGTCAATTACCCATGTGGTATAACCACACCATGTTCTACCAACCTTTTGTTATTAAAATCGTCATATATCATATCATGTGGCCCAAATTAATTGTAACTAATACATAGATAAACAATTCCAATGCATATTACAAGAATTTTGCATGCATAGAAAGTCAATATGTTCCATCCTGTCATGAAATGAAAGGAAGTAAGGTTTCCTCAAAGGCAACCTAGACTAACATATCTAATCAATGAATATGGAAACACACCGATGGGGTATTCCATAATACATTCAATTTAAAAATAATATCACATAAAAAAACCATTAATACAACAATCAATCAATGGAAGTTAAAATAGTGTTCAATTTCATTAAACAAAAAAACCCAATATATGGATAATCAACAAGTTGGAATATAAAACTCAAAGAAAAACTACAAACGAGAACACACTACAAACCTCTATTTTGTATAATGATAACTCTCAAAAATAGGACCTTGAATCATCTTACAAAATTTTAGTTCTACTAAAGGGAACAAAATGTACAACCTTGAACAACTCACAAAGGAAGAGGAATTAAGAGGAGAGGCTCTAAAAGAAAAAGGAATCACCGGTTGGATTCCAACTCTCCTACCAGAGATCTAATCAGACCTTGGATAGAGAAATGGTGTATCAGATTATATTCATCACTCTTGGCCACTCCTCGAAAAAACAAGTCAAGAAGAAGATAAATATGGGGATTCGATGTGACCCCAGTACTATTATACAATAAAAAGAAAAGTACATGGAATGTACTATTAATGAACATGTTTTGTATTTTCTTCAACCAGCCCCAACAATAGAAGTCTACCACATCACCCCATATGTTTATGTCTCAACAATTACATGGATAGTTAATGGCTACCCAAAACAACCTGATACACAACATGTAATCATAAGTACACGACGTGTGCATATAAAATTTCAAAAAACGTCCATCTTTCTCAAAAAACATCTAAAATCCAGATCCATACAAGAAAACATGATCTGGGTTCTTACAACATTAGGTTCATAATTGTCTTCGTATACTACATGATGTTCAAAACTCTCCCATTATCCTCCCTTAAAAATATCAATCAGGTAGTAATAAGTGTTTTTAATTCATAAGAACAATCTATTGTAAAAAATTTACGGAACCACATAATACATAGATTAATATAATAATTTTTTAAAAAGTTTTTTTATATCACTTTTAAATATTTGAAAAAAATAAACTATCTAGTCATCGATATTTGAAACTCATGCATATTGAGTTTTGCAAATTCATTTCATTATGATTCATTTGATCATAAAAATAAATTGAAATCAATAAAGAATAATATCATAATCTATATATTACTCTCCATTTGAATATATATTTTATGATGAACTCCTCTATGTTGAAATCCATGACACATAAAATATTAAAAATGTATGGAATTCCATTCTCAAGTATCTTTACTTAACATATAAGGTCCCCACAATATCTTCCAAACAATGTTCTAATCATCACTCAGAATAGAACCATTCTAATAACTAACGTACATATATCCTTTTAATATATCCATTTAGAATATGTGAAATAAAGTCCATTTAGAAAACATTCATCCAAAATTTCAACAATAAGGCTAAGAATAAAATAATTATTTTAAATTGGGAAATGGATGAAATTTATTCGTTTACATTGATAGAATCAATATTGGAGTTTTTCATTAAAAACATTTCATTCTTTTTCCATCTCCCCTTAAATTCCATAATTTTTTTAAAATACGAACCCATTTAGTCCTAATAAATATTTTATCCATTAACATGAAAAGAATATTCTTGGTATGATTCTCCTCAAATTTATCCATAAATTCATGCATTTTGTGGACCCAATCCAGATATTTATGACCCACCCAAAAATAATTTGGCTCTAAATAATATATCAAAGAGGTATATTATAGAAACACAGTTCTATATTGTTTCTCCAGTGTTTCACACCTTTAGTGCTACTATAAAATTTCTAAATAAGTTTATTAAAAATCACCAGTAGTGTTTTAATTGGACTGTGTACTAGATACTTATTCTCCCCATGAGTAGATAAACATATATTTCATAACACAAGTTATTCATAATTATTTTCTTGGTATTTCAACTCATTTTAAAAAAATTTGATGTCTTTTAATTCAATAATATTTCACATCCATTTGTTAAAACACTTGACACCATTCTCTTTGATGATAAGGAATGGAATCCCCATAATATACATGAGTATAAAAAACTCTATATTTTTACTTATATAGAATTATGATTTTAATTAAATATACCCACATGTATTTTAATTTCAGATTTGTAATGTTTTTTCCCTCTCCTAGAAATTATAATTCTCTTTTTGGAATATATATCCCATCAAGAATACCTCATTCCAAAACAACTATGTGAGGTATTTTTAAAAAAGAATCATTCTTTGAATATTGATTATGATTCTGTTTTTTATGCCAACTACATCATTTTATTAATGTGTTGTAACTAATGATACTTGTTGCATTTTCTCAAGAATCTCAAGTTAATACAAATTTCTATTAATATAAAATTTAATATAGTTATATTTTTTAGATATTAGAATGTTTTGAACAATAATATTTTTATAATTATTTTTTATTTGGAGTAATTCAGCATATCAAATGATACTTTTTAGTGAATTAAACATTTTCTATCATACTATGTGAATCAAGGGTCTATATGTCCCGTTAAAACCTAAATAAAATTATTATCATATGTACTATAGTCTTGTAGAAACCATGTTTTTTTCCAATGAGTTTTAGCATCTCATTTTTTAAGATTTATTATATTTTTAATGTTTTGTAATATTTTCTATATGAATTTCATTTTATATAAAAAAATATAAATTACATAAAAATAATTGGAAAAGGTAGAATAAAAATGGAACTGAATTGAATATAAAGAAAAGGAAGTGAATTATATAGATAATATTATGGATTATTCATTCTTCAATATATAATAATTACTTCTGAAATATAAATCCCTCAAAGAATATATTTAACTTTTAAAATTCTTATTTATTTTAGTATATTAAATTGAATTCAACTACCATGATTTCAATATAAAATATTCCTTTCATAAGATCCTATCAATGCATGGAATTATTTCCTTGTACAACTACTGTGTTGAATATCATTATACATTGAATCCCTATTCAATGATTGAGAAATTTAAATTGTCAGAATCCATATAAAAGTTATATTCATCTTGAAATAACTAGAAAGATTCAAGTATTTTAACAATCCAGTTGGCAATACTCCAATAAAATAATGCATGATTAATAAGTAATATTTGTGTTAAGAGAATCATTAATCAGCCACTAAACTCATTTGATATATCAAACATTTAGAGATAATAATAGTTGTATAATTAAATAAATAAAAAATAAAAAAAGATTCCCCATAATAATTCACTATCATTGATAATTAAAATACACATCCACACAAGAATACAGAGCACAGTGGATCACTGATCTAAATCTTATTAATGGTGAATATGATATCTCTAAAATATATTTTATTTTGTGATCCCATTACTCCACTTCAAAAATAATTGTTTTATTTTTTCTTTAGGTACAAAATAAATCACTCATACTGAATCACTTATTATTCTTTTTTCACCCTCTATAAGAGTTTAAAAATGAATTTTTTTAATTTCCATAATGACCCAATATTTATATCTCTATAAGGATTATAATTAAAATTTTAATGGACTTTATTATTTTTTACCACATGGTCAAAAATACTCAAAACATTAAGGAACACGCAAAACCTTTTTAAATCTCTTATACCTAAAATAATACACACACAAAATTATAAATGAACTAAAATCAATCTAATCGCTCTATATGACATGATATTTTATGTATTGAAACATAATTGGTTCAATTAATTAAAAAAAGATAGATAGAAAAATATTCAATTGATGAAAAAAATATTCTAGAGCCATATGAAATCATCTTATCTCTTATCAAGATAGACACATAGAAAAAACAGCCATCTAATACTCATCATCGACTTGTCATTTCAATATAAATTGATCCTGGAAAATATTATTCTACATCATCTTCTTCAGATAAAAAAAATTTAGTGAACTACCCAAAATGTTTCCTACCATTATGCTAGAGGGCCCCATAATATAATGTTTTGAATAGAATATGAATGTAATTTTCAATGAAATTGTCATTTAGATTTTATCAAAAATTTAAAAAAATTTATTTTTTTTGAATTTTACTAAATGAATATAGTTTTCCAGCATCATTATCACCCAATATTTTAAATATTATTTTTTAATGGTTTGAGATATCATTTTCATTGACACATATTTTTAAAATATGTTTTGAACGTTTTTTCATTAAAATTATTATTCAAATTTCAAAGGATATTTTCCTCAAGAATATGTTTATTAATAATTCTATGGAATTTATATTCATTAAAAATATATAATATTTATTTTACATATATCCCCTGGTTATATATTATAGTGATAATATCCTTATTCATTATTTAGGTGTTTTATCTTTTGTTTGACCAAGGATGTAAATAATTATTTCTGATCAACATATTGTTCTATATACTTTATAATTATGATTATTTTTTTGGGTTAAGTATGAACATATTTAATGTTGTTTTATTAATATTTATATTAATGTTAAGTATGATTAACATATTTTATACGAGTAATGCATCATACTTAGAAACTAATTTATGGACTGGGTTATAGATTGATCCTTGATGCATCAAAAGGCGCCATGAGACAAATCTATTTTCCAAATTTGATGGTTTTATAAACAAAGATTCAAAAATCCTTATGAAAGGCGAGGATAACATGTTATAGATGTTTGGAATTTTGTATTACCTCATTATGAGATTTTTAATTCATTTCCATCGTGTTATTATATTCATCGTAATATCAATAGATAAGATTCAATATTATATAAAAAATTATATTTATTTTTTTATCATAATTTTTTCTACTGTATTTTTATTAGTTAATTGTTTAAATGTATTTTGTTTTAGTTATTTACCTTTCCAAATTGATTATTCATATATATACATGTAAGCTTATGATGTACTATTACCCTTACTAATCATCTATTCCCAAACCATTATTATGTTTTATTTTCCCCAAGATACCAAGAAGTGTTTTATGATTTATATGATGTGATACACAATGATGCATAATTGAATTTACAATGAGAAGTCAATGTGAATTTTATGATTTCTATTTTAATGTGAATTTTAAGTGTTAATCTTGATTAATAAGAAAACTAAACTATTAAATCCATCCTAATGAAAATCATTATATCTTATACCAACGTAATATATTGTTAACCGGCTCTAGGATATTGTTATTTGGTTTTTTATAGTATGTATTTTAGGAAGATTAATAGAATCCATTAGAAATAGTTTTAACAATACCTAAATTAGGGAATAAAAACATATGATAAATATTGATGATAATTATAAAATATCACACTAGTTTATTGGGTAATGTATAGATTATATGATTTTACAATAAATACATCAATGATTGTATACTATAAATGGCTTTGGATTGGGCACAAATGTACCTTGGGGGAATAACTATGAAAATAGTTTGTTTTGATTCACTGACGATTTACATGGTACTAGATTGTGGGCATTACTACACATCATTTTTGACACTCTTATAGGATATTATATGGATAATTCACTTATTATATATAAATTATTATAAACTTTTTTATAATGTTTCCATAATTTTGAAACATTCAATAAGAGATTATGTTTATAATTATAAGAGAAGAAATGCATAAAATTTTCAATTAATGTTATGTCTTTTACATGTTTTGGGATTATAAATTATATTTCATAAGGTTATGATCTAATCTAATGTATTACATTGATTATAATTGAATCATAGTTTAAATAATGTGAACTATATTAATATACACACCCCATTTAGAAATTTACCTCGTATGAAATTTAATAAATCTAGATCCAGAGAAGCCACAATAACTGATGAAATTATAACAATTTTTGTGAAACTCACTTAGGATATGAATATAAAAATATTCTATATAGATATATTTACTAATCAACCTTGTTTTTTAATGATGTTTAATTGGTTTAAATGTCAATAAACTCCATTATTCAATGGGGCTATGAATATATTTTTACCATAAAAATGGATATATTCCTTAGAGAAGCTATTTGTCACATTGTAAAGTAATTAAAGAAAAAATGTAATCGTAGAGGTGTATAATATCATAGGATAAGTTAATAAATGTTGTTTATTAATTATATATAATATGTATAATTATGAAATATAAAACATATAATGAATGGGTTATAATGGAATCTTCGGAAAAAAGAATTTTCTTCATATGAAATGAGCAGATACAAAGGTAAAATTACTATGTTTGAGATAGAAGGAAGATAAAAATGTAGCTAAGTGTTAAGCCTAATTTATGAGGCTAATAAAGCATGTTACATACTATGTATTTAATCCAAAGTAAAATATTTACTATTTCATATATGAGTTAAATCTAGTCCTTTGAAGGGATTTAATCTCTCATACACTCCCATCATATGTGGATATAATATCATGTTCTACCAAGAGAGAGAAACAATTCACCAAGTCTAATTTTATCAAAAGAAATAAAGAGAAAAATATGATGGTAGAGACAGAGATTTATAAGGTGAATAAGGGATAAAAGCATTTTCCTCATATGAAAATTAAGGAAGGAAGCACTATGATAATTTCTTGAAGGAAATTGGAGTTTTCTATGAGCATGGAGGGAAAGGTCACCATTTTCATGATTTCAATGGATATAATTCTGTTTTTCTTGATAATTGATTCAATTTTATGCATATGGGTAACTACCCAATAGAATTTCACAAGAATCATGGGATTATACACTAGAAGAAGTAAGGGATCAAGGTCAAGATTGTGTTATTGATATAGTTAAAATGGAATTACTAGTATGAATGAAATTTGATTCAAGAAATATGTTTTAGAAGTATTTCATCAATTATATTCTAATTATATGGATCAGAAAATAAAGAATTATTTTAATATACTTCCTTTTTCTAAAAAAATATTATATGATATGATGTATATTACTAATATCTAAGAAAATGGATTTTCTGGAATGTTGATATTTTTTAAAGAAGAAAAAAAATTAGTGAATACAACACATAATATGTAGAATATTTTGTGACAATAATGGATAAGGGATGTTCATGAGATTGTATTGGTATCCATGAAATGTTTTTGTGATTTATGTGTTATTTTTTTTAATTTTACTATATGATTGGATTTATGGAATATATTAAACAACCATATATTTTTATTTGTTAATTTTTTCATTATGTTTTTGTTATGATAATAATATTTAAATATTTCTAATGTTACATGAATATCCACATTATATATATTCTTTGGAATAAAATCTTGATTTACTGACCTTCCTTAAATATTTGGCGAGACATATTCTATGTATGACTTAGGGATATCTATTTACAGAATAGGTTAAGATGAAGTTTTGGTCTTATTGGATAAAATATTCTAAACTGTTTTATTTTTTATTGGTTGATTAGATTAATACTCTTTTATGGATAATAAAATCAATTAAAATTTAATTTTATTTCTACAACCATAAAAATTCATTCAGTTAGAGATAAAGTTAAAATTAACAAAATCACCAAGAAATGATTAAATCAATATTATGAAATATAAATAGATTGGTTATATATAATTATATAAATTTATATATAATATATTAATTAAATTACTATAGGATAAGTGTAATGTTCCCCATTGTGGACTCTCTGTTGTGGCCAAAATGGGTTTGTTACGAGACCTCATGAGCGACTCCCCATATGTTAGAGGATTCAAAATAAAAACAGAGGTCTGATATGTATAGTGGGGTGACTATTCCCAAAATTATATAATAATAACATAGTGAAAATAAGAAATAACGAATATATAAATATTAGAGTGTGGAAATAATGGAAACAATACGATACATAGGAAACCAACACTTAATACCATTGGAGAATCCAAAAAATATTGAAGTAATAATGTAATGACATATTATAATGTAAAACAATGTAATTATAGAATTAATATAAATCAAAGACTAAAAGAATCAAAAAAAAACTCAAAATTCATCGGTCCCAAACCCCATGTGGGTCATATCTCCAAACACCGTCGCATCTGAAATTAAAAAAACAACACCAAGGCCCTTTTCTCTATTCAAAGCTTGAATCTATATAAAATGCTTGGGTAAAAAATTAAGGTCCCAATAGGTTATGAGTATTACTCAGTTGGTCGACACTTCTGTGTATACTCATAAAATGTATGATAATAATTTCATGAAATAATGCTATAAAAAAGTGTATAAATTAAACAAATAGTTAAATTAATTCCATACAATCTTCTATCAGCTCTATGTCTGAATATATCTGAGCATGTCTCACTACCATGAAAACCATAACCATATAACCATGGGATAACATATCATGCCTTAGTGCTATGTCAGAATGTCCCATATCATTCATAAACATCCATTCTAACAATAAACTTATTACTAAGGTATATAAAATACACTAATTTGGTTCTACCCCACTATTTAATAATTTCATCAATCAATCAGGGCCAAGCCCGGTATATGAGTATTCCAGCATGTCTCTAGGCCAAGCCCACTATATATTCATTTTATCATTTATTAGAGACAAGGTGATTATATATTCATTTTTCATATCTCAAGGCCCAGCATGGTATATAAGCATTTCATCAAGCCTTAGGGCTGAGAATGGAATATAATCATTTATGAATCTCTGATAAGGAATAGCCCAATGCATAAACTTTTTAGCATATAAACTACTCCAACACCGAATATAATCATTAAAAAATTAAAATCAAACCAATGACCCATGTATGAATTACAAAACAGTAATTAAAACACATGGAATAGAAACAAGTGTATAAAAATATCACATTAATGGGATCAATGGTTAATTGTGAAAATTACCCTTTATCAATCATTTACCCATTTTATTTATTAATTAGTCATCACCAATAATATCTTTGTTATCTCAAAAAAAAATTCAATCCAAGATGATTATATATCACGAAATCAGATCAAATCCAGGTTATGTTAATAAAACATTAATCTATTAAACAATTCATTTATAAACAATGATTCACATACCCAAACTATAGCCACCAGCCATGTTAAAAGAAAAATGGATCGAAAGGGACTCTGGGGAATAATATAATTCATTATTTAATATTTTTAGGAACATGATGTGTTGGAGAAAGTTAAATATTCAACATACATGGAAATTATCAAACATTGCAGTTATGGTTTAGACACCCTTACATTAACTGATAGTATGAGTTACTTCTAATTGAAAACACCCTTGAAGAAGAAGGTTATAATGATAACAATAAATATCCATGGATCAGATGTATGATCAGGATAACCATAATCAAGAGAGTCACTCCAAAATCACATGGAAGGCGCACTAAGGTCAAGAGGAGAGGTTTTCACAAAAGGTGAATTCGAAATCTTCTTCCCAGAACCCTTTTAAAATATATGTCTAGAAATTACACAAACCTATAACTCATTAACACATCATGTATTTATTTTAAGATGGATACACAAAAAACCCATCACCTCATATTATTATTTATTATTATTGAATATTACAAATAATATAATATAATTTTATGATGTGTATTTTATTTATGTTGTGAATTAGTTCATGTATTATTATAAGTCATGAAAAGTATCTGTCAACAATTATATGGTGTGTATTAAATTTACATGGCATGTAAAGATCTATTAGAGTGTTTTCAGAATATTCTCCCAAAAGAAACAGAAACACCCCAAATCCATAGTAGTGATGGAAAAAACTCATAAACAATTTCATAGATTTCTATTTGTATTCCATTAAACAGAAATAAAATACATTCTCAGATATTATGTATTTTTTCCAATTAATTCTCTATATGTGGATCCTCTTCATTTTCTCATGTTTCCTCACAACAGAAGTCTTTTTTTTATAAAAAAAACCTCCATGATTAAAACACAACCACTGAGGCTTAAATGAGAGGGACAAACCAAAATCATTGATTTTTAATGAAATAATATTATTGAGGCCTACATATTAAAGGTTGGGATCTGACAACCACCCCACCATATAAGAGCTCATCCCCTAGCTACTACAACAATCACAATAGGGTATCAGTTAACAAGTCTCTCCACTATGCTTTCATTTCAGACTCCATCTTACCAGAATCTTCAAAAATTCAACCATACAACCATACACTTGGACCAATATAATATCCCTCCCCAATTGATACTTCTCACTGTGGTCCATAATCTATATCAGATGCTCCTCAAAGGACGCATTAGCACTAAGATCAACGTCTTCTATGTCTATCACATGATAATGGTATGAATAATATATCTGAATTTGAGATACATTAAACACATCATGGATCAAACAATAGAAATGTATAAGGGATAAATTATATCACATTAGTCCTAACCTATCAACTAACTCAAAAATACTGAAAAAACGGGTGCAAGATTTCACTTTTTCTAGATATGGAATTTCCCCAATCTAGAAGAGACGTAGAGGAAAACATGATGAACAACATCAAACTGTCGATGTCTTAACTAATGGGTTGAATATGATCTATTATTTCTATTCATGGACACCAACCACTTTATAATCAACTGAATCTGCATAGATGTCTATTGTATGGATTAGTCCAAAAAATCACTAACTCACCTCCCTCCAACCAAGATATAGGATAATGACACAACCTAGAAAACTAGGAAACGAAATGTTCCTTATGGATAAATTGTTAAGACCTGTTATTTTATGAAAAATTCTTGTGTTACATAAAATACTCCCATGAACCGCTGAAATATTGAACCATAGCTCATAACATATGCTACAGAACATGAATAATTCACTCATATTAACCATCAATCAGTCAATGACAGGCTATACTCAAAAGATAATATGATCCCATTTCATTCTGAAGACCCATCCATAACCACAATGTGAAATTTCCATCTCTATCTTAAATGATACTCCTTATAACACCGAGTATTTGAACTACCTCATGCATGTAATGACAATAAAATAATATATTGTGATGGTCTCCCTGATAGGAAATAAGTTGGATACATTCATCTATCAGTCCATAATCACCTATAAAACCTCATTATTACAGGTTTTTCTCGGTAATAATATCACAAAATCCATTATGACATAGTATTATTTCCACTCATGAATAAAAAACTATATAAAATCCCATCTGCCCATAAAAGCTCAGTTTTCACATGTTGAAAATGAAACATTTTACAAAAAATTATGTGTACCTACTTCTTTATTATTGACCACTAGTACTGTCAATCGAGATCACAATACATCTTTTTCAAACCCAAATATACCATCCATCTCAAAGCATGAAACAACCTCATTAGCTCCATGCGTAACCTGGTAGGATCACATACCCAGCCATTGAAAAGAATCGAATTTCCACTAACAAGAGACCATATTGAGATGTCTCCACACCATATATGCTGTCTCTTAGAAATAATCCCTTTATATCATATAAATTATTGGTCTTGATTGAGTGAAAAGACATTTTCATAATAGATCTTATTGTCAGATCTACCCATCTGAAGGACTCCTGAACATTTAGATGTATGTCTGTAAAGAGGAATAATAGCTATAACTTGTTGAAAGACTCCCATAATGCCTATTTTTTATATTTTTGATAAATTTATTGATAATGACATTTCCCTTTCCCCGTTAATAACCATAGTCAACGTTGAAAGACTACAAATACACGAACCACCTCCTCTGCAAAAGGTTGAGATCCTACTGAGAAAATATTTACTAGAGGATCTTGTGGTCCATGTATTCGACAAATCTATCACCCATGTCATAATTACTCCATCATCTCAGTAAATGAAACCACAATTACTAACTCTACAAAATGAATAGGGTAATTCCCCTAATGCGATCCCTATAGTATGGAGCCAAAAGAAACCAAATGATCCTCTATCATCAGAACTCCTCTATGTCTACCTTCGGTTGTGTCCTAGTACATAGTATATCCATTACCTGATATATGTAATGTGGGGTTAGGTTTTGAGGTCATCCTTCTTTTAAACTTCTAAATAAATCATTTTCAAGAACATGTCCAAATAATCATAACCGCGTTCTTTGTCATCCTAGACAATAGTGCTATGAAATGAGGGAATTTATTGATAAAGCATTTATAATAAAAATATAAACACAAAAAATCTCAAATATTGAAGATATTCATTGTCTTATACCAATATAACACATATAAAACATTAACTAACTCTTCTAACACCCATATATCTGAGATGAAATGGCCCATGAAGTTCACTTCATTCGACTAGAAATTTCCATTGATTAACTGTGTGATAATTCATTTCTATATTAATATACTCAAGATGACGTCAATATATTTGGAATTATCCTATTATAAATGGGATTATAGTAATATATCAATAGAAAGAACATCAAAAATAGATCATAAAAGGATGAGAAATCTTAATCATCAATGTCATTTATATGGTCAGTTCATTTTTCAACACATAAATCTTCACTACGAATTCATAATCTCGATAAATACTTATAAAAGTGGTATACGGTATGTAGTATGGTATAAACCACAAATAATGATATCCAGATATCAAATAAGTCTTGTAGAAGATATTAGAACCTCTAAACTGATTAAATAGTTCATTGATTCACAAAAGGGGATATCAGGTCATTACTGTCATCTGGTTCAATTTCTAGTAATCCACATTTAATAATAATTTGAAATTAATACTTTTAGAGAAGAGATCTTGAGAAAACCAAGGTAAAATACATTTCCATATGAAACATTTAGTTTCACTATCTTCCAACTAAACATTCCACTCCCAATGCTCTATTGGTGCCATTCTATATTGCAGGATAGAAACTATCTCTGAATATGAAACAATTTTGAATATAAACTAGAAATCTCGCTCTGTCAATATGTCATATAACGTATCTATAAAAAACATCTTGAAAATATTCTACTACTAGATGAAATGAATTATGGTGCATTCTACCATAACTTTGAGATTGAATGGATATATGACCCAGGAGACTCTCTACTATTCAAAAAAATGTCATGTGGGACCAACCTAAATATCCCACTCACCATGGTGATAATAGAAACCTCCATGATGAGATAAAAATGTAACTATGCTATGATAATAGTTGGTATAGGAATAGTATAATAAAAATACTCACAATTAATCAAATCAAATCTTTTCATTTCCATCATATATGGTTCACAAAATAAACTGTAACCGTCAATATCTAGAGAAAATAACTTAAAACATTTGATATTATCTAACCAAACTTGAAACTATTTAGTCAAAATACCATACCAGAACTCGAGATTCAAGTCCAAAAAATTAAAAAAATAGAAGATTAAAATTGATGTTATAATCTTGTATAAAAAAAGAAAGGGTTGACGGTATATGAATGTTACCTTTGATAGTATATTGTCCTTCATCCTAAATATCTAGAGTAGTTTTCATAACATGAAACTGACCATCCCCTATGACCTAGGCTCTAGAGTGACTCCCCAATGTTATACCCTCAGCCGAGTACTATCATTTGTGCACGTGGGTAGCATGTACCATGACTTGACCAAAACATCTCATAGAACTCCAAAAACCTACTAGTAAGGAGTAGCTGAGTACATTCCATACATATGTTCATTCGATGTTCTTTTTCCACTTCAATTCTGTTATATGCCCCTAAAAAACCTCTGTATATGGCCCAAATGTTATGCATTCACAACACTCCCACATGAGTTATCGACATTATGGAAATTTATTTCCCACATTTAGAAATTTGTAGTACTAAAATTGAGCATTATCATTAGATGGATTCCCACAACACTATATTATTTTACCAATGTTCCCTTGGAATAAGTTGTCATAATGATGCTTTATTCAACTAGATATACAGTTAACCATTTTCTGGGATAAAGCTGCCCGACCACTGCTTAGAACCTCTCTTATATTCCCATATATGATGATTTCCTGATTCACTACATTGATAAAACTGCACATATGGAACACATTTACCAGTGAACTGATCTCATATTTAAGACCATCTGAATAACATCTCTCCCTCGAGATCTCATTAGTTTCCAAAGATGGTGTAAAGCACTGTAGGTTAGTGAAACATTTAGAATAATCTAGAAATGACATACCCTCCTATGTCATGTACACAAACACATGATCCTTATCATCCAAAAACATATAGGGATAGAAGTGGCTCGAGACCTTTATTTTGAAGTACATATTATAAAAATCATCTTATTTCCCTACCTTCTTCATTATTTATCTCCATCACATAGCTGGTTCATGTAGAATACATATAGAATGATTCACCATCCTCACTATGGGTGTGTCAAGATGCATAAAGAACATCTACATTGACTCAATATATAACAAGGATACTTCGAGGATCCCACCATTGTGAATATAGGCATATGTTATGGTTATAACTCACTTCATAGCTCAAACATCTAAGGCATGGTGAAAATAGTTTCTCTTTCCATGAATCTCATACCCCTAAAGAATATTTCGGGGTGCTGAAAATCCATCTAATCCTTAGGAACTAATGGAAACAATACATTAGCTACATTTGTAGTGTGTTAGTTTCCAATAACTTGATGCTCAACTCAATGATGACGATGATGATTATTTCAACATGAAAATGCAGTCCATATTACACTATTTGTAGAAAAAGTTTCAAATTCAACAGGTAAATACAAAAATGAAAAAATTACTCCTTTTCTCTCTTAATAAGGATTACAAGTTCCCTAGAGAGATGTAATATTTTTTTGTTTAATTTGAAAGATATAATAGTTATCTCATATCTATATTAAATTGGAACTTATATACCACATTCAATCAATATGTATCTCTCCTGATCAATGCACATAAATATATATTCAAATGTTCCTATCATGATGCATTCATACACATATTTTGTCATACTGAGCCATGAGTATAAATCTATAGATTCAATAATATCATAACATGATAACACCAAACAACATTCTAATGACTAAATTTTCAATAACAACCACTATAAATAGAAATAAACATAAAAAAAATCAATACATGGTAACATATATTTTCCATCAAAAAATGGTAAGCTACTCCCATGCACATGCTCATTACTAAATCCCAACACATCATAGTCTCATTTAAACCTTTTCTAAATAGTAATGAAATGAAAAAGAACCCTCCTTTCCTTTAATACCACATTGTAACATCCCCCGATCTAGAACTATCTCACATGATGAAAACAAGTTGGTTATGAGACATCAAACGTGCCTCCATATACACCGAAGGATTCCAACTAGTAGCAGGGGTTTGATATATATATATATAAATATTGGGGACTACACCCACTAGTTATAGATATAAAACACAGTGAATATAAGTAACATAAATAAATTAATAAATATAAATGTGAGAAAATAGTAGAATCAACACTATAAAGTAGGAAAGAAAAATAAATCCAACTAAAAATTCAAATAAAAAATAAATTAATTATGTAATTACATTCTTTATAGTAACTAAATGTCATTTGAGAATTAACACATTTAAAATACTGGAATACTCAATGATTGACAAAAAAATATTAGGACGTGAACCCCATGGTGATCTCATCAAAACACTACAACCCATTTAGAAATAAAATAATTGACTACAAGTTCATTTTCCCTTTTCCAGACCTACATCCATATATTATACTTGGTTACCCGATGATATCTCGAATATGGTGGGAGTATTTCTCATATGGTCGAAAACCACCATGTCTAAAAAATCAGTCTAATAATAATAACATAAATTAAAAAATAAATAAATTTAATTATTAATTAATGTGTTAAATTATTACCACCAAAACTGATTCATCTCCATGCCAAAATATCATTCACAATGTCTCATAACCATACCAAGCATAACAATATAACCATGGGATAAAAAAACTAAACATGTTGTTTTATCGAAATTTATCTCAGCACGTCTTATGAATATTCCAACCAAATATTTATAACCAAGGTATAAAAATTATGAAAATCTGGGTCGAACCCGCTATATAAGAATTTCAGTAATCAATCAGTGTCCAGCCTGGTATATAATTAATTCAACTTATGTTAGGGTCATGCCCAGTATATATTCATTTCAGCGTGTCTCAAGGCTAAACCAAGTATATATGAATATAGGTATATCATTTGGCTAAGCCCAATATATAAGAATTTAATCATGTCTCTTAGTCAAGACATATATATATATGCATAGATGTAGGACTCACTGGGAATATCCAATAATATAATCATTTTCATATGATAACTAGGAAAATTCCCCATTTATGCATTAAAATAATAAAATAAGTTGAATGTTGTATATAAAAATTTCATTATAAATCACCACACAAGTCATAAAAACATGGATATATCAATATCACAACAACAAGCTCAATGGTTAATTATGAAAATTACCATTTATCTATTAATTGAACATTTCACTTGTCAATTTGTCATAACCAATTATATGAAATATTTCACCATAAAAAATTAAATCCAAGGTAAACCTATATCAAGAAAACATAAAAAACCCACATCATACTACACACAATTTATGAAGTTAAACAATTCATTTATCAATAAGGGGTCTCTCACACAAATTGTTGATAAAAGCCATGTCAAAATACAACTAGATCCAAATAGAATCCATTGAATAATCAAAATCATCATTTAATATATTTAGGTGAATGATATGTTCTTGAAGGTGTAATGTTTCACAAACGTGACAGTTATCAATCCATAGGGATATGTTGTGACCCCATACCTTTAATTTATGATCAAACAACATTTAATATGAAAAAATACAATGAGTAAGAGGGATTGTATGGTTACAAGAAGAATCGAGGGATTAGATGTGTGATTAGTACATATAGAATAAAGATATGCACTCATAAATTACCTAGAATATTCCCTTGGGTCAAGAGGATAGGTTAGCATGAGAGGCGACTGAGAAATAAGCCACACAACACCCTTTAAATCTATATTCATTGAAATTACATGGACTATAACTCATATACATGTAATGTATTTATTTATAGAGGGATACAATGAAAACCCATCATCTCAGATTATTATTTATTCCTCTCGAATATCACACGACATGTAATGCAATTTCACGATCTGTATTATATTCATGTTGTAACTCAATTGATGCCCAATAACCATTCTCGAAATGTGTTTTTCAACAATTACATTATGTGTATTTCATCCACACTATGTGAAATTTTTCTATAATGAGATTTCCTCCTATTATTCTAAAAAATCTTGAAACACCCCGAAGCCTTCCCAAGGATGGAAATCCCTCAAAATGGATTCCATATGTTTATATCCAGATTCCATGGATTCAAAAAAACATACATCCCTATACATTAATTCATTTTGTCCAACAAAATCTCATTACAGGGATACTCTCATGTTTTCTTACATTTTCTCACAACTCAAGTCAATGTTTATTGAAACAAACAAACATACCTGAAGAAAACATAACCACTGTGGTTTTAGGACTAGTGAAGAATTAATATAAAGATTTTTAAAAAAACTCAGAGAAATACATACATGGAAATAGATGGGATAATATAAAAAGAATCGTGATTTGAAAAATGTTATCATATTAACTTTATTTTTAAGAACCAATATTCATTTCAATTTATACATATTTATGGTTCAATGATCATTAAGATTCTATAAATCACCCAATTTCTTTTGTTCCATGGCCTATATCACTCCATATAGTTATTTATACTTTTCTTCCATGTTTATATTTCAATTTCTAACCAATTATATTTATCTTAAAAAAATATTAATGTGTTATTAGGAATTATATTTAAACATATCACTATATCATATCAAGATTATGTATTAATAACCCTTTTCATCTTGAGGAATTTCAATAACAGTATTCTCAAGTCTCAAACCATTGATTATCGAGATCAAAATTAAATTGTAAGGATATGATTTATTTAAGCGGGAAGAATGTAATACCAAGAGATTTTAAAATATAAACATCATATTCAATAAAATATATAACACACAACAATAAACATATAAGAGAATGTAAAAAATAAAGTCTATATGATTAATTTTTTTTAAATTAATCCAATATCTTTTATTTTTTTGTGGTACGCAACACTGGGTTTAAATGAATATACCCTATTAAAATATAATTTAAACATTATAACTATAACATGACCATCTAGTCAGTTTTAATGATAAGTACTAATTAATGTATAAAAATCATATGGTTTATATGTGAATAAAATAAATTAAACACTTATCTATTGAGTAGAAATAGAATAATAAGAGATTTAAATAAAAAAGAATTGGTTTCTGAATAACTATATTTTTATAAAAGGAAATATAATATTTTTTTTCACACATAAATTAATATTTTTTTATGAAAAAATAAATATAATTTTTGAAATCATTATTTTAAAATAAAATTAGGGAGTGTTTTATAAAATTTTAAGAAAAGTATAATTTTTTGATGAATAGAGAAATGTATTGATTTTTATATAATACTTTATGTTTGTCTATTGTACATAAAAATATTAAACCTATTTTAGTTTTTTATGAGAAAAATAGTTCAATAATACTATAATTTTAAAAATTTGGGTAATTTTAAAAAATATAATTGAGTTTTGAAATTAAATAATATTATAATTATGATAATTATCTGGTTTTAAAAATGGTCTTTCAATCCTTCTGTGGATTAATTTTAAAATTAATTATTCCACTTATATGAGTTGAATTTGGAAATATGGTTTCCATATTTGGAATTAGGGTAATTTATGTTTTCTAATATAATCAACCATATTTCTAAAAAAATGAATAGTGAAACTTTATGAAATTAATTTTAGTTGTTCAAGTTAAAATTGGTCTACTAGGGGCTTAAAATAAGAACATAATGGGGATAATAAAATAAAAATATTCCCAACCCCATTTGATGGACATATTTTATTATTATAACCTATAGGTTCTGATAATAACCAATTTTGAGGGTCTTTTAATGATGAAATTGTGGTTACCAATTTATCTTTTGTGAAAATACATATGTTCCTTCTCCCCCACTAATAAATGGCCACCCTATTTCCTCATCTCCACATCACACTTACCAAACCATTTGGTTCAAAATGTCCCTGAATAATAATCTCTTCAGTTTCCTCCCAACATTTAAGAGGCCTTATTTTTACTCTATATTTCACTTAGTAAGGAATCATGTTTAACCTAAAAAGTCTTTCCGATGAAGTGAAAAATTTATAAACTTGTGTAATTTTTTATTTCTTTTTCCACCACCTTAATACCTTATTAATATACGATAATATTATATATTTTTATATATTTTATACTATAATTTTATTATTTTAGTAATAAATAATCCATATTTATATCTATATAAATAAAATAGAAACGAAACAGTCGTTCATGTCTATGATGGTCTATCGTACCGTAAACCAATGTAATTCATTTTGAATCACCACCATTATTGGATGAATATATTGATGGTTTTAACAAATTTATATGAAATTTATTACATTTTCATACTTCAATACTTATGACATCACATATTCTCTATTAATTTCTATTCTGTGAGGGATACTATAGTGTTGGTCGTGTGTACGATAGACTACCACCATGTAAAGTGATGTGATTCATTTTTATATTACAATTTGTGTGTAATGAAGTGAAAAAATGATAATAAATATATATTATATTTAGTATCTAGCCATGCTACTGAAAATATAACATCACATGTTAATTTATACCTTTCAATTAGTTATAAAACAATAAAGTCACTCGTGAAAACATCAGGAAAACCTCTTCCACATAACGACACAAAACATTTCTCATTTAATTTTTACATGGATGAAAAAATGGATGTATTTAATTTATATAAATTAAAATTATTAAATTATTATTATTCATTAAAGTTGAATATATTATTCTTTTTCATTCGTTCCATCCATCATGAAAAATGGGAAGAGTGTTCATCCATACATACATCCTACCTTATCTCTGAATGGTGTAATCCATTTTCTATATCTAATTTTTACATATTAATAAATATAATTTTATAATGCTTATAAATTATATTTATATCCTGGTACAAATTATGGATATGATGTAACCATGATCTTATTAAAATAATAAAAATACCAAACTAAAATATACATGAAATACGAATACCTTATCACTCAAAATAGTGATTTCAATAAAAAAATATATAATAAATGAGTGTAGAATACTATAATAAAATAATATATGATATGGAAAATTTGATTATGGTTATAAAATATTTTTAAAATAAACATTTATTTATTATAAAATAGGTTTATACAAATACAAAATAATTCAAACCGGAGGTAAGGGTGCTCATCTCTCTTTCACTTCTGTGATACATATTCTATATTCTACACCTATTACTTATGTGTGGTGTATATTTCATACATTTATATTTCTTATCAAGTAGAACATTGTATATATTATTTTTATTATTTTCCCTGATTTTTATTATTTTATGTGGATTATGATTCCAGGGTTACAAAGTTGTATTAGTTTATTTCACAATCCCGTCATTATTCATGATTGTTTCTGTGTAAGTATCCAATAGTTGAATTAATTTATATATATTTATTATAGATATTATATTTTTAATTTTATATATATATATGGACATTTTAAATTAATAGTTCAATTTTTCTACTCTTTCTGTACGTAAAATTATTTATAATATTTTTTTAAGAAAATTTGACATTATGTCTCTATTTAACTGAAATAAATTTTTCATTGAAATCATTGTTTCCTAAGAATTTTTTTAATAAAAATTATAAATTTTTTCATGTGGTAAACTAATTAGATTTTAAATTTTTTTAAGCTTTTTAGAAATATTTTAAAGGAATCGTCATTTCATTTTTAAAACAAGGCACATTTGGTTTTACTAAAAACGTGAAAGGAAAAATGTTTTTAACATGTTGGGCATGAACACAATTTTCATTAATCTAGAATAGTATATTTTTTAAATATTATATTCTATGATTAAAAAAAATTATGAACAAAAATATTATGAAAAGTTTTGGTGAAGTTTTTGTTTTAAAATCTGATATCCAAATTGGAAAATTTATTTCCTCATGAAAATTTTAATGGTATTTCTATTCATTATAAAATTAATCAAATTATTATACGTATTATATGTATGTGATATATTTTATTGATATAATAATTATTCTTTAATTTGATGGTTTAGGATCCGTTTTACTGAGGTTGTATAATTGTATTATCGTTCACCATATAATTATGGATGGTTTATAATCATGTTATATTGATTAGGGTTAGTAATATAATTTTTCATTTTAATTATTCAATGTTAATTTTTATGTTGATTACTTTTCACTCCATTAATATGAGGAATTATTTTGACTTAATATGTAATTGGTGGGTTCCAGTTATAGATAACATCTCAATGAATCATTATGTATTATGAGACCAATCAGTTATCCAATTTAGAGAGGTTTATACCCCCTAATTAGTTTTTTTGAAAGGTATAGGAAATATGATCCATATTTTTTTATTTATAAAAGGCCTTTTTATGGGATCAGTTTTTAATGTCCACATGATTCATTAAATAGTTATAATATCAAATTTATATGTTTTATGTATATTTTATTATTTACATGGATTTATTTGATCACCATTTATGTCATCCATATTATGTTAATTTTATTAATTAAATGGAATTTTTTTAGTTAATTTTCATAAAATATATATTATCATTATTTATTAATGATAGATCTCGTTGTATTATTATGATTACCAAGCATTGAGATCACCTCTTTCTTATGTTTTATTTTACCCATAATACTATGATGTGATTTTTGATTGATATTCATAGATACACTATGTGTAATACTAGTTGTATCACCGAAAACCTTTTTTGAATTTGATATTTAATTTTGAATTTAAATTTAATATATGTATATAGTTTACTATGATTATTGAACTATTCAATCCATTGGTAAGTGATTATATATATAATTCAAATGTAATAAAATAACAACTGAGATCGAAATAATGGGTTTCATGTATTAACATGACTCATATTATCCATCTACAACATTACTCATGACATTCATGTCACCAAAATACAAATCCCCTAATATATAAGAATACAGTGGGCGCATTCTGAATGTTCTATATTAATAAGTGATTAAAAGGTCTAAGTGGTTCATAAAATGTGGGTCATTTCATATGTATTGGGAATTTTCAAGATCTATTAGGCATGTCAAGTAATAGAGAACTTTGATGTGGTGAAGTGGAAACATGAATATTTTTATGGTTCACCATACATAGAAATATTTTATAAAATGGGGGGTCTATTACTAGGTTTTTTGGATGTGTAATTTATAAATGACATGGAAACTCATAGATATACAATTGGATATGTTTTTTATATATTGTATTGATTTTGATGTTTGACATATTGACTATGGAACATAGTTGAACAATGAATAGTTAAATAAAAAATGTTTTCTCTAAAATTTTCAATGAAAGAGATTACATGGTTGATTTTTTTTTAATTTAGATGGGTGATAGAAAATATAATGATATTGTTTTATATTTAGACTATGATCAAACATGGAAATAGTATGATGTTTTACTTTTCAATGAAACATGTTCAAATAAATTATCACTTTATTATGATTTTGTTTATTGACCGGTTGATAGAGAAGAGTAATGAATATGAAAGGTTTGATTAGGTGGATTTCCTAACTAATGTTATAATAGTAATCAATATGGGGTGTTGTTTTGCCTCAGTGGGATTGGTAAACAGAATGCAATGATATAGGTCCATGGTTCCAAAACTGTTGAAATTGCAGATATATGTTTAGGAATGACCTAGGGATTCAGGGTTATTTCAGTAATATATGTTTAAATTGGTAGATATGATATCAAAAATCTAGTTTAAATACCCTGAGAGGTTGGTGGGGTGATTCAGGTTCCGAATGATTAAAATAATCCCTCACTAGACCTTGTTATATCATGATAAAAATCTTTTCTCTATTTATCGTACAATTACATATGATGGTATTAAAATCATGAATAAAAAACTAAAAAATTTACATGGTTCACCCAGACTCCTCTAATAATAGGTGTATAAAATTTTGTGCTTTTTTATAATGTACATTATTATTATTTATTGTTTAAAATGTTTATTTTATACTCATTATCCACCTAGTATACAAAAAATAATTATTTTGAGAACTCAATGATATTCTTGTTGATGTGAACTCATGGTTCCATTATATGATTTATCAAATGAACTAAAATAAATTTTATTAGAAGACAATTTTTCCAATGAAGTAATTCTGTATTAAAAAATATAGATTCCACTTTTACAAGGAAATTATTTTCATTTCATCAAATGTTATAATATTCTTATCCTTAAATAATTGATGTAATAAAAACCCCATTACATCAAATAAGTTCATATGTAATGACATTTCTTCAGGTGTCTATTTGTTTCCAAAATTACGCTATAGGAGAAATATATTTATGTGAGTATTATGAAATAACATATAATTTATTTCTCATGGTCTTCCTAAATGTCTTCATATATCAATGAGCTATAATATTTAGACAACACATAAAAGAAATTATAAAAAAACACATAGAACATCCATTTAATATTTTTAAAACACATCACATTGAGTTCATTGTCATCATTTAATTTTTAAATCATTAGTTCCCCATACATACTCATAGATTGTGTCTTTACTGTATGGATTTTATGAATATCTACATAATAATCATTGATAGAGAAAAAACTCCTCCATATCTATTACTATATAAAAACATAATGGTATTTTCTATTCTTTATCATTTTCAACATACATTTCCTAAAACAAAAATTAAATCACTAAAACTTTTTCATGATCGACTTTTTATAATGATATTCCCCTTTGGGTTTGTGAAAAAGAGATCGAATTCCTCAAAAACCACGTCAAAAATCATTTTTCACATTCTAACAGAAAATTTATATAACTATAATATAATAACTAATAAAAGTGTATGAAAAAATATTAATTTTCATCCAATTTTATTTATTCTCGATTTGGGAAATAAGATTAACATGAAATGTATATTGATGGATCACTTTATGAAAATCGATCATCACATTATGCATTTTAATTCCACTTCGTTATTTTTATCATTGGTTTACAAATGTTTTATTCTACCTCTTTATTATCATATTGAATATAGTCTCCCCTTTATTAGATTTAGAAATATCTCTCTCATTCTGGAATTATCCACCTCGATCTTTTTCAATGAAACCAAAGGTCACAATTATTTGAGAAAGATGCTGGTGAAAATTTTCTAAATCATGGATAATCATATGAAATGCAGTTTATAGAAGGTTTCCCAAACCCAAAATTATTTATGTGTAATATGTAAATTTAATATTGTGATATATGATAATATTTTTGTTGGATCGTTTTATATAACCCACCTCATGATATCAATTACATGTTTTCATGAAGGAATATACTATAATTTCATAAATCCAATCTTAGATATCTACTTAGTATATTGATATGTGATTTCTATGTGATTCATCAATTATTGATTTTCATGATATTACTAAATAGATATATCACTAGAATTATCACATTTGACTCATAAAAAAATTCATATCAACATTCAAGATAACAATTTGATTAATCATGTATAATATTTACATATAATATTGAGTGGGTGAAATATATATATCATTGAAAATGGTTAATGAAATTTGATATGGATTATTGTTAACTATGTAAACCCAATTGAGATTTTAAAATTAAAATATCTCATTCTATAATGATTCATTGTAATCAAATATTAAATACAATATGCATTTGATATACCATATTATTCTCATTACCTAAAAAAATACTTCCATGGGTATACTACAAATCCTTACAACATACAATGCTGCAAATAATGTGTCTGGCATTATTGATCTAATATATAATAGTATCTTGATGGTTATCCTATACTAAATCATATTGACCACCATCCCATTATTATAGGTCAAAAATATAATTCATGTAGTAGTAATTGTTTTGATTTCTATTGAAACATCTATTCCAAATAATATTTAAAATCACATAAGTACATGGATTATGAGAATTTTTTTTCTAAACGATATTTATATCACTTATAAAACAAATAATTTAACTCTCCAGTCATCGATATTTTTAACTCATACCTCTTAAATTCTTAAAAAACATTACTCTTATTCGTTTGATCAATATATTAGTTTTTCATCAATATATATTAATACCACAATCCATATATTACAATTCTTTTTTGATATCGAGCATATGATTAACACCTCCTTGTTGAAAACCATGAATATTAAAATATTGAACATGTATGGAATAAAATTCTCATGGTTCTTTCTTCTAAATATAACACTCCTACATTATCCGAAAGAACCATTTTGTTATCCTAATTCATTTTAGAACCATTACAATCCCCAATGTTAACATTTTCTTTAATAAATCTATTAAGTATTTGTTAATTGATGTCTATATATAAAACATTTACCACCCTTTTAAATACTATAGAAATGAATAAACGGACTATTTCAAAATAATTATTAGAAGAAACTGATTCATTTTTTTGATAACATCAATCTGTGAGTCTTTCATTCAGATTATTTCTTAATTTTGTAAAATTCCTATAAATTCCATCATTTTTCTAAAAAATAGAACCCATTTGGCCCTAATGAAATTATAATATATTATCCTAAAAAAATTTTACCCATTATTTTTCTATTCATATTTCAAGATTACAATTCATCACATGAACCCATTTTTAATATTTATCACCCACCCAAAAATACATTGGTTCGAACTATAATAATAATATTTTATGCTATACATACATAATTGTCTTTTGTTCCGAGGGTGCTGCCTAACTTCAGCGCTTCTGTGTAACTGCTAAATATGATTATTCTATCTCAACATCAGTGTTTTCATTGGAATTATTAGTATATAATTATGACCACATTAAGAATATCAATATATTATTTATTATCATGAAACATTTTTCATATTTTTCTTGATGATCCATCTCATTTTAAATAATTGTGATGTCTTATATTTCAATAATATTTAAAATCCATTTTTAAAACACTTATAAAACATTCTCTTGGATGTTTAGGAAAGGAAAAACCCCTTATCTAAAAGAGTAAAAAACCTTATATATTTCTACTAATACATAATAATGAATTTAATTATATAGACCCAATTATTTTTTAGTGTCTGATTATATGGTGTTTTGTTCTTTCACGGAGATGATAATACTATCCTTGTAATATAGATTCTGTTAAGAATGAATCATTTTAATATACTATGTGATGTCTTTAAAAATAGTAATCTTTATTTAAATAATTATTATGAGTATCAAATGGGTATATGGGGGAGTTTGTTTATCCTTCTCCCACATTGTGACAACATCAACTACATTGTTGGTCCCTACCCCACCAGAGGGAGAGGGACCTTCATCGTCATTCATGGGAGTGGTGTCTATCAATTACCCCTTCTCCAAACCTATGATTCTTCCTCAATTCCCAAAATTCTCCATATACAATAAGGTTCCCGAGTAGAGAAGTTTTCCCTAATATTTCCTTCTAAATTATGGAGTTTAATGAACCCTTTATGTTCCCTAATTGGACCTCGATTTTTTGATTTTCACAGTGAATAACTTCGGTGGAAACCTTTGATAGATTCATTTTTATTCTTGGGATCTATAGGATAGATCTCCATTCAGTTATATGGACAACATGATCTTCATGATCCGTTTCGTGTCGATGAAAGATCCAATACAAGCATAGTCTTTTATTCCTCACAGATGCCTTGCGCCCCACTTCAACATTCATAGTTGGTCTTAAAAATTTCATATGAAGTGGGAACCACCATTGGTGGAGATTTCGGTGAGTTTATCTGCCCTACCCAAACCATTTCAAAATTTATCCTTTACTAGGATTCATGGGAAACTTATAGGTAGGATCTTATGTTTAAATAGAAGAACTATTGTTGTGTGCCACCTTATCAAACCCTGAGTATGTGTCAAAATCAATGTTCCATGAACTCCATCTGACATCATTTTGATTACAATTTGAGAGGAATTTATATGTAGGCATGAGGTGGTGTGTGAATATTGGGTTGAATTATGTTCTGATTTCAAGTATATGGGACACTCATTAGAGACCTGTAGGCATGGGTCTAGACAGCAGGGTATGTCGAAGGGTGTTTGCACTAGTGAAAACCCATATAATGGTGAACCACATGATGGGATCAATTCTTCCATGATTATGGATGTGGCTTTTGGAAATAAATGTTCGGCCCAAGATTGTGGATATGTGCCTTGTTTGGATGCACACTTGAAAGAACCAGTTCAAAGAGATATTATCCCCAAGAATAATTATCAGTAAATGATCACAATATTTGATCCATATGAGGTAAGGGGTTAGATGTATCTTGATTGTATGTTAATACTACTTCTTGTATGAATTTTAAGGATGAAAATTCACAGTTTAAGGCATATTCAGTACCGTATGAAATGAATTTTTCTGATATTTTTCATAAATTGAAGCATAATCATGGAGTGAGTGATGTTATTTAGTCTGTGATCTCGATCCGTGAAACTGTAGAGGCACCGAGGGATGATGAAATGGGAGTTGAAATTGTAGATGAGAATAATGTGATGAATTGTGATTTAGGTGAACAATGAAAAGTCACATGCACATAGGGATGAATGTGTGGGATAATTGAAGGAAACATGTGGGGTGAGACCGGGAATAAAAACTCTGAAGGTTACAATTTTCAATTATTCCGAGTGTCCAGTGTTTGATGACTCATGAGATGATTCAGAGGGTGCTATTACTAATATTAGGGATGTACCATTGGCTGGTTTAGCCTCAAAATGCAATTCATTCAAACACCTTACTGGCATTCAGAAAGATAAGTTTAATGAGGTTCATTTTGTTGATGGTGAGGAAACTCTTATGGGGTGTGTCAACTCGAGTGTAGCCTCACCTCATTTCCAGTATACTATATATCATAAATATATTGATGTCACAATTCATGACTTTAAAAGTGACTAGTTTAGGGCCTCCATGGATGGATAGAAGGGAATCTATGATAGGAAGGATTACTGCTCATTGCCTCCTCCAATGCAGACTATGCCAGCAATGAACGCCATGTATATGGATAAGTAGTGTAATATATGTGATTCAATTGAGAAATCATTGGAATTTATCATGCGCTTAGAAGATGATCTGGCCATATATGACCTATGTCAAAATTATAATAAATAATAGGCCCCTAAAATGATTGAGTGATCATTACTATTGACTATAATTGAGTAGACATATACCTAGATCAACAAGAAAGACGTGATATTTGTTGGGGGATTCAATATAGGAAGATCATCCTCAAAGAGTACATCCAATCATATGAAAAATTGGCCATTAAAACAAAGGATCTTATAATTAATGGTCCAAACAACATTTTCAACAATATCTCTTAGAAATTGTTTTGGTAGTTTAATTCGGGTAGTCTTAAATTTTCATTTAATGATTATGCTATTTCCTTTTGTTGTTGAACTGAGTATTATAACATATTCATTAAAAGTGGTTGATAAATAAAAGTTTATTTTTAATCAACCATAATTATTAAGATATAGTTTCTCATATCAACGTCCCTATTCTATCAAGGATTTCTTGCTATTGATACTTGATGCATTTTCTAATGCGTCGTAAGGTAATACTATACTTTACGATTAGCGAATTTTCTATAATTATATGTTCAAAATTATATAATTTTCTGTCAATTTTTTTTTTAATTTCTTTAATTTGGTGTAATGAAATATAATAGCTGACATTAGTTGTTGAATATTGTGTGCACTACCATAATATGTTTATCGTGGAGCAGTATCCCCCTTTATAACCTAACTCTATATTTTTATCCTAAGTGTTATAGTATAGTAGAAACCAAGGTTTTCTCTCAATAAGACTTTATGTTGGAATTTTTTTTATGTTTTTATTATTTTTAATGGGAATTAATATTTCTATTGTAATAATTAATGTTGATAAAATGATATGGAAATGATATAATAAAAACCCTGCAGAATTGAATTGAAAGAAGATGTTGTGGAATAACTAAATAATCTTATGGACCAGTATTTCACCACTCTGCTAAAAATAATTTGAAATTGTAAATATATCAAATCAATTATTGAATTTCTGAAACATTTGTTTCATTCAGTATATGTAATTTAATTCAACTACCAAGATCTCAATAGAAAATTTCATTTCCATAATATCCAATCAATGCATGCAACAACTGGCTTATAAATTTACTATGTTAATTATCCTAGTACTTTGAATTTAATTTTGATAAATTTAAATAAGAATAATTTACATAAAACTCATACATGGATTGAAACGATAGAATGCATTCATATATTACCACAATCTAATCAGTAGTTCATCGATTATAGAATGGGAGAAAAATATGCAATTTAAGTGATAAGATAACAAAAAATAAATCATCAATCGTCATAGATATTACAATTATATAGAGAGATTTCTAGTATCGTAGTTAATGAAATAAAATATAAAATAATCTTCCCTAAAACAATTCTTTAGCTTTGACCACTAAAATAATCAACCACACAAGATTAAAAAGTGTAGAAGATAATCAATCATAATTATCTTCAGAATGATCAGAATATTTCAAAAAATATATTCTAGTATTTGATCCCATAATTATACTACATGGAGTAATCCAACTCAACATTTAATTTATTTATCCTCATGATAGTTTGGAAAAAATTTATTATTTCACATAATTGGAAATTATCACACTATATGGTTAATATTTAGACCTTCTATCATTAAATGCAGATAAAAAATTCATCCAACGGAAAATCCCATGAGGAATAATGAGTGGATGATCGTAAGAAGGATATTAAATTTATATTCTTGATCAGAACATCCTCAATGAATAGATTCACTCCAAAATCACATGAATGCTGACAAAGTGTTGAGTGGAGAGGATTTCAAGATAAGTGACAGGGAAATCAGCCGCACATCATGCTATAAAACTATAGGTTAGGAAATTACATGTTCTATGACTCATTTCCATGTCATGTATTTTTTTATATGGATACACTAAAAAACCAACCATTCATATTAATAATTATTTTGATTAAATAAAACACGACTTGTAATATAATTGCATGATGTGTTATATCTTCATGTTGTGAATTAGTTCATGATGTGTAACCATTCATGACATGTGTCTGTTAACAATTACATGATGTTTATTAAAAGTACATGGCATGAAATTGTTATTTAGATATGTTTAAACCTATTATCATAAAATAACTTGAATCATCCTAAATCCATCAAAATGATGGATAACCCTGATAAAAAACTAATTTATTAAATATTTTATTGATAATAAATGATATAATTTCCTCACATTGTTTTAAATATGTTCAATTAGAACGTATTTGGGATTAGACCATTCATTTGAATATTTGATGAAAATTCCAGTTTTACCCTTTCAAAATTACTGTAGTATTTCAATCATAAATATTTTTATTTGAATTATTTTAACAAACGAATTTGTAATAGTGTTACTTACATAATTGGATACAGCTTTTATTCAGGACATCAGATAAAAAGAATGCATTTTGATGGAGTAATTAGGACATAACGTCAAAGGTGGGCTGGACATGCCAGAATGGAGAAGCTTCTATATTTAGGAAATAAATCCTTCATCTGAGCTTGTATTGAGCCCAAATTTTGAGATGAGATAGAGGACCAATATCCTCACATATGGTCATTCTGGAAGGCTAGCCAATGCACGCATGTTTGTGGTAAAATGGGCTGTGAATGTTGGCATAAAATATTTGGCTAAGATTCCCTATTCAAACTTGAAACCACTTTGAAACTAGTCTCCCCACCACTCAATATATTGGAGTTTTTCTCATTTGGTGGGGTTGGGACGTGAATTGGGAAGTTTAAGGTAGAGGAGAAGTGTATCCTCTCCAATTCTCCAACCATTTAAATAAGGGTAGCTCTTGAAGCAAGGATCTCTTCGACGAAATCTTCTTCTTCTCCATCATGTTGTAATGCTTTTGTTTGTGTAATAAACATTGTTTTGATTCATTTATTTCTTCTTTTTTCTTCGGTTTTGTTTACATTTCTTATTATCTTAATCTTCCTATTTGGTCTATAATTCTTGAGTAGTAGTGTTAATGGGTTATACCCATTATAAACCTTTGCACATGCAAAACGCTTCTACGATAATTACGCCACCCATGGAAGAGTAGTCTTTTAGTAATAGATATATCTTCTACCCTATTCATTTAATTACTTTGAATCATTGAGATACTATACTTCACATAACATGTTCCATGAATTGTGTTTTTAAATTTTAAGAATCTAATAAAGAAATTGAATAATTAACACAAAAACACGCGAGGTCGAGATTTTGTGTAAATTGTGAGAGCGCAATCTTAATCGGTAATACAAGACCACATAGGATAAATTTTTAGAGTTCAAATATAATACCTAAACACAATTCATCATCATTTCTAGAATGGATATGTTCTCTAATTAACCACACACCATAAGCTAACCTTAGAACAACAATCAAAGTAGTGTGTTGTGATTGCGTGTTCCGAAGCTAGCCTAGGGTTTAAGTAATTCTATCTTTGTGGTTAAGTTAACTATTGTAGGGTTAAAGGGTTAATAAATTAGGGGATCATAATTACGTGGATATTTATTTAAATGATAATTATTAATAAGTAAATGAAGTGGTATAGTTAGATTGATTACACCTTTTGAAATATTTTCTAAAACAACATCTTCTTATTGTGCTTTGTTAATCAACTTACATTTCAATATTAAAAACAAAAAAAATACAATCTTCTTCCAGAAAAATTCTTCTGGATTTATAAAATATAAACAACCCCTATCCTTTTAACTAGTTTTGTAATTGTATTCTATTTTATTTTTAGAATACCTTTAATAAGTTGTTAAATTCACTTCCTCCTTTGAAAAATGACCTTGGTCAGCCACTCTGCTGCACCTAAGTAACCTAAAACTAAATATCATTTGAGAGCACCCACGAAGGTTCTCTTTCAAACCCCCATAATACATTTCATACATTTATATAAATATTAAACTAAATAAAAAAACATATACCCCCACACTTTAATTCATTTTCCCCCAAAAATTCTCTCTTCCTGTATCCTCTCTAGTTTTCTCATTTTCCTCATAATCCAAGTCTTATTTTATTGAAATAGATATATATCTAAGATGAATACAAAACCACCGAGGAGTAAACATGAGTAGAAACTAATCCAAAAAAATACAAATGAAAAAATTAAAGAGAGACGTACTTGTAAAAATACATGATCTTACAACCACCCCATGGTATAAAACTTGTACCCTAGATACTCCAAGAAACACTATCGGACTTGATGAACAATTCTTGTCACTATGCTCACATATCATACTCCCCCACCCGGGTCTCCTCCTAACCCCACCCATGCTTCCACTACAATAGAACCAATATAATTTTCTATCCCCAATGATACTTCTCATTATAGTAAATAATTCATTTCAAATGCTCCTCAAGAAACACATTAGCACTCATATATGTGACTTCTATATATATCACATGATAAGGGTATGAAAAATATATCTAATGAATCAATATATTAATGAAATTATGAATGAAAATATATTAATTAAGGGAATGGAACTTGATCGACCTATTCCACTAACAAAAATGGCTCAAAAAACCTAGGAATTATATTTCCCAATTTTATAATATGTGTTTTCCACATTCTAGGTGACACTAAAAGGAAAAAATTATGACCTACCTGAAACTATATAAGCCATATCCAACGGTCTGCATAGAATTTATGATTACTGTGAATAGCTACCAACCAATGTCTGGTCAACTAGACCTACTCAAAAGACTGATGCAGGAGACTAGGACCAACAGGTTCTGAATCACCTTCCTCCAACCAATAATGTTCAGAATGGACGAAACTGAAATACATTACCACAAAATTTTTCATATGGGATTATTTTTGGAATTTCATATGATGTTTAAACACAACATATTTCAATTTTTTTTTCTGATGATCCCCGGAAATCAAGAACATGTACTCATATGTATCCTCCCAAACCTATATAGTCTGCTTAGATTGTCCACTAGTCTGATGATGATTTTCCAAAATCAATAGAACATATGATATCATAGAAATTTTAAAACCCATCTTGAAACAAGATTTAAAATGATTATCTCTGTTTAAAATGATATTTTATAGAACACCATGCAGCCGAACTACTTCTCACACATAAAGTCTACCCAAATTATCCACTATAAAGATATCTCAAGTAGGAAGTAATTGGGATACCTTCTTCATGAAATCCACAATCACCCATAAATATACATTCTTATATGTTTTCCTAGTAAATAATCTTACAAAATAAATTATGACATAATCTAATTTCCACTCAAGAATGGGAAATGGATGCAAATCCCAACTAGTCTCTGATGTTTGGATTTCACCAGCTTGAAAGATAAAAATAATTACAAAAATGATTATACCTACTTCTTCATTATTTGAAACAATTTCTATCTATGCAAATAATGATTCATATTTTTAAAATTTTTATATTCCATCCATCAAGAAGCATGAAACTCCCTCATCATCTGACTGAATGCATCGAAAATGAAAATACCCTTTCATGGTTTATAAGCCGACTCAAATTTAACTGATTGCAGATACTCAACCAACCTCCTTTGTCGAAGGATTAGGTATTGATGATAAAATATATAATTGGGGATATTTTCATCTGTGTATGACAAAAACCTCTCACACATGATATAATGCTTCTTGAATCTCTATGGATATACCATTATTATAATCCTTAAATCATGCGTAGGGTTATTCCTCTCATGTGGTCTTAGCTATCTAGATCTATAATCCGCCAATTTATCCTCCTGTATCAGAACTACTCACACTCCAACTCCGAATGTGTCCTTGTACAGTGAATATTCATTAACTAACAAAAATAAATTAAGGATAGGTGATGTGGTCAACCATACATTCAACTTCTGAAAATATCTCTCACAGGAACTAGAGAAAAAAAACATTACACCACTATTGGTAAGAATGGACATCGGTGCTTCCAAACATGATAATTCATTGATAAAAATCTAGTAATGTTCATCTAAAAAATATCCATATATCAAATACATTATAGGGATAGTCCCAAGATACCACTACTATATCTTTTTTTCTGTCCAGAAAAACTCTTACCTCGGAGATGACATGGCCAAAGAAGTGCACTTTATCAATACAAAAACATCATTTGGTTATCTTGGTGTATAGATGATTATCTCAAAATTTAATAAAGATGATTTCAAATTGTTTTGAATGATAATATACTACCTAAAAACACTAATATTTCAATGATAAAAAATGACTCCAAACCTATCTAGAAAAGGATGAATGACATGATTCTTCAAGTCCATGAATACTATTGGTGGATTGGTCAACCGCAATGACATCACTAAGAATTAATAGAATTCATAAATACTCCAGAAATAAATAATAGGTATGTAGGATGGTCACACCCTCGACTAATATCATCTTGATATCAAACCAACAATATGGAAGATCTTAGAACCTCTCAAATGATCAAGGAGATTGTTGATGCGATGATCGGGATATCAGTTAAGGAAGGTCAACTAGTTCAGTCTTCGATAATCGAAACATTAGCGCAAATTACCATAAGCCTTATTGGAAAAGGGATCCAGTGAATCCAAAAATAATTACTTATCCACAAAAACAATTATCTTTGAAAACATTTAACTGAACATTTAACACCTAATGCTCTGTTTGATTCATTCTATATGGATGGATAGAAACATTATTTTCTCAGGAAACCAATTTGATCGTAAACTCGATCTCTCACTATAGGGATAAGCTGTATAAATAATCATGTAAAACATCTTGAAATGTTCACACACTAGATGAATGAAATTATGCTTCATGTTTCCATCACATAGTGAAAGACTGACTATCTAATATATGATAAAATTCAATTTACATTGAATTGGTTTTGCATGAACAACCTGAATATCCCACTACCCCCGGTGAGAATTACTACGTAATTCTAGAGATAAAAATGAAATATACCTCCAGTAACAGTCAATATGAGACATATATATATCTAACAAATCCATATCAAGACTAAAATTGAAGCCTTTCATTTCCTCCACAAACAGTTCCCAAAATAAATGTTAACCAACAATATCATGAAAAAACGCCTTTTATTGTTCGATATTATATAACCGCACTACCAAAGGTGTTTACATAGTCAAAATATCATCCATGATTTCCATGTCCAAGAACAAAATGATTATTATGACAGTTCATAAAAATTAATTGGATGATCCTGAATAAAAATGAAACAAGAAAGGGTAGATGATACAAGAATCATACTATTGATAGTAGATAGTCCTGAATCCAAAATACCCCGACTAGTTTTCTCAACATGCATATTACCATCCTCTCTCTCCATATTCTCCATACTGACTCCCCTATGATATACCCTCATGTAAGAAAAATTTTTCCTTCATGGGGGACATGTAACCTGCCTCTACTAGAATGTCTCGTGAATCTCCAGCTACCTATCTACTAAGGAGTAGTTGAGTCCTTTCTAGAATCTGATTCATTTCACATTCCCCTTCCATTGAACTCTAGTTGAATTCCCCAAAAAAATCAGTAAATATCCCAATCTACAAAAATTTTGAAACTCTAAATTGAGGTATGGGAACTGAGGCCTTTGCAGCCATTAATCTATAATGATAGCACTGCAATGGAACACGATCTTGAGATGGATCTATATTAACCTGATTTTTAACCTATTGTTTACATAGAGAAAACTATCATAATGACACATCCTTCTACTAGATGAAGATTTCGTTTTTTTACCATGTGAAATAGCATATCCAATGCTCATGACCTCTCTATGATTCACTTGGATGACGAGTTCATAATTCATTACTTCTGTAAAATTACCCAAAAGGAAGACTTTTACCTGTAAAATGATATCATATTGAAGAAAATCCTAAAAAAATATTACCCTATAGATCTCATCAGCTAAAGAAGACTATGAAATGTACTATATGTCAGTGAAACCTTCATTGTAGTCCAGCATTGACAATAAATCCAGTGTCGAGTGCATAGAATCATGATCCTTCTCATCCCTCAATGTCTCGGGATAAAAGTGTCTTTCTAAATTCATCTCAAAAACCCTTCATAGAAAACTTCTCTTGTTTCCTTACATTCTCTAGAATGTCACACAAACTCTTAGCTGGTGTTTGAAGATTATATGTGTAACACCCCGAGATTTTATGAAAATACTATTTCTAATTTCGTTGATGTGTTGTGTTGTATGCTACACTAGAATTAGATTGCACTATACACAACACTTTATTCACTTTTAGTATACGCAAACACTATTCTTTTCTTGTGTTGCATGCAAGAGCGACCTTCCTCAATAACGTGTGTTTTACACAATACCGAGTTTCACTAAACAATGATATATTATCATGAAATAGCCATTATGAATCGTATTAACAACATTTTTAATGTTATAACAATATCATTAATCTTACATTTATTCTAGAACATGGTATGAGAACAAAATAAAATTTTCAGGTAAAATAAGAATTTTTAAAAAAATGCAGTTTTGTTGCCTTTTGATAGAGCACAAAATTTTAATATAGTTTTCGACACATTTATGAGTTTAATATGAAAAAATAAACTTATTTGTTTCGAAAAGTATATAAAAATTAACTTGGGGTAATTTTATTGTATTTTTCTGTTAACTATCATATTTTGATGAATAGTAAAAATACGCTAAATTTTAATTAAAAAAAACTTTTTTCATCATGATAATTAATGTGGTTAAATTATAATATTGAATGGTTTTAAAGTATAAATTGAATCTATTTTTACAATTTAATATAATTCAGGTCATTATCATTAATTTTACATTGTACTCATAGTTAAAAAAATTTCTATCTTTTGCAACGATTTAACTTTTAAAACCCATTTTCTCAACAGCTGGATTAATTTTAAACTAAATACTGCAACTTCTGTGTTTTAAATTTGGAAAATTGGATTCCATATTTGGAATTAGTACGTCTAAATTATGTTAATAGGTTATGTTTTTTTAGACATTATGAATAGTAACTATGGTAAATTTCATTTACTATAGTTAAATGTAAATTAGGTAAGTAAGGGTAAAAATAAAATTATAAAATTACCCTAACACCTGCCAAAATTCTATAGGATGAATAAAAGTCGAACCATATAACCTAAGGGTCGGAATATATTAATTTCATGGAATTTTCACCATGAAAATGATGTAATTACTATTAAAACCAAAGAAAGTGACAACTTGTCACTCTCTTATATAATATAAGTGTAATAATTTTAATTTAGTGATAAACTTCATACACCATTGAACATAAATAGACATCAAAAATATAAAAAAATTATCTACATCATTTAAATTTATTTATAATTTTTAGGGATTGAATAATTATCATTAATAGTGACACAATAGTGAGGTATAAATTATTTTATTGACTGAAATATCTAATAAATGGTTTTAAAAATATTAAAATAATTATTATTTGAAATATTTAATGTTCTACACTAATTTTCAAGACAACTATGTAATTTTATTAATTTATTAAATATTTTGGTTCGAATATATACTCTATTTGGAATTTAATTATATTCAAATAAATGACTAGTGACAAAATTGACACTATTGTAATTCTTCAAAAATATCATATTATTAAATTGTTTTAAATAAAAATATTATTTAAAATTTATAAATTAAAAATCATATGTTCTAAAATGTAATAAATTATCTAATTATTTACATTTCACAACACATAAGTTTGTATTTATAACAATTTAAAATTCAGAATATTATTACGATAAATAAAATTAAATAGATTAAATAAGGATAAATCATGTTGATAAAGTTTAAAATAAATTACCAAGATGGCTAAATATTATTTTATTATTATATTACAACCCTATATCATCTCATCTTAGAATTTTAGTCATTTTGGTGGTTTTTAGGTGGGGTTTGGGTTTATTATAAATTAATATTTTAGAGGTTTCCAAAAGATCCCCTATCCCGTCTTATAAAAGGTAACCTCCTCCCTCTCCGCCTCAGATCATTTTGAGCATTAAAGCTCAGTTAAGCCCATCCCATTTACATTATCTAGTTAATTATAAACATATTAGAGTTCCTAGTTCTCTTGAAAGGCCATCTTTAGTTCCCTAAGAGGATGTTTAGAAGAGGCGCGTTGAAGAAGAGGTAATATCCTTTACCAATTCTTTCAAATTTATTTCATCTTCTACTTCCTCTTATTTAGTTGTTTTGTTATAAAGTAATAACATAAAAATAAATAATACACTGATATGTAATTATAAATATGAAACAACCCTATTTCACCTTCTATCCATCCTATAGAAAATGAAATCACCGCGCGTGCGTACGTACGGAATACCGTCTCCACGATGTGGTGTAATCAGTTTTTCCACCACCACCTTACTTGGATGGGTATAATTGGGGAAATAATAACTATATATTCTTATTATAACATGATTCTAATTTATTTGATATTATATCATTGAATCCAATTCCATTCAATAATTATGGAAAGGATATCATTGCTCGTTTGTACGTACGGATTACCGTCTCCACGATGCGATGAGATTCATTCTCCATGTTTACCGTTAAAAAATGATTATAAAGTATATATAATAAGTAATCATGAAATATATGAAATAATAATTCTACTTTATATATGTATATCTATATACATTTCATTCAATTTCATTCAATTCAATAAGGAAACAAAAACAACGTTAATGCGTACGTATGGCCTACCGTCTCCAGGAATGGTGTATTTCATTCCATTTTTTGATCTATTATATATATTTATATGTTGAATATATATTATATATAAATCATGTTTTATATTCTGAAAATATTTAATCACGATCTATATAATCATATGAATAATTACAAGTCAAAACATGTACAATAAATGAAACGATTTTACCCAAAACACTTCTTTAACATGGAATTGATAAAAGAACTGGTAATATAAAGTCATAAGTAAATCATATATGATATCATAAATATTATTATGGTTCCATTGCATGTTAATAATATGTTCAAACCCACTATAGTGGAGTCTCGAACACATATAGAAGAATTTGGACATAAGGTAATGGATAATTATTTCAATCTTGTTTTTATCCGAGATTGTTTATTCGTAGGTATTTACTAGGGTTATGTTTATCATCCATGTCCATGTTTTCTCAAAAAAATTTCATAAAATTTTGACTATTTTTCCATGTAAGTTTAGATTCATTTTTACCCTTTATTGACAATTACTACAAGCTATAGAAGGAATTTTTCTTTTGTTTACAATACAAGGTACTTTTTGAATTTTCCGACAAAAGCACAGGGATAATGTATTTTTAACTTATACGGCATGAATGGGTTTTTATTGTTTAATAACAGCTTACTTTCATGAAGATTCATGTACAATATTTCATGATTATTTTCAACCAAATACTTTTGTTTTAAAATTTCAAGGCATTTTGAGAAAAGGAAATGATTTTGAAGAATAAAGGATATTTTCCAAAAGAATTAATTTCAATTGTTTTATCAAAACAATTTTCCATATAAGATGAAATTATATAGTATTTTTATGTTGCATGTATAATGACTCTATTATTTACATGGTTTGATTTTTCTTATGATGAAATGATAACCATTTGATTTATATGGATCTGTTATGATGGGATGATGATTATGAAACCTATTTTATTCATTAGTTTATGATGGATTATTTATGTAAATTTTGTGGCACACATAAGAATGATTTAATTATGAGATGTGTGGGACCTATATTTCTCTTCAATTAATTTGGTAATGATTTATATCTCATGAGATAAACAAGGAACGAATAGCTAGTAAACCTGGTTCAGTAATACATGGCTAGAACGACAATAAAACCCGGTTTGGTAATGGACTTGTTCTACTATGATGGTCTTGGAATCAATGCCTTGGCTACAATGAAAATCATATCACGTGCCTAATGGTTTCCACAATAACATGTTTTATTTCCATGATATCTTATCATGATTTATGTTCCTTTATGATCTATGCATTACGTACTTCCACGATTTATTTCACAACACATGATTTTGATGTTTAAACTTTATATTCATGTTTTTAAGTTCAAATGTATATGGATTGTTTTATTTTCTCCATTCTTAACCTTACTGAGAATTTGAGATCACTCTTTTATATGTTTTCTTTTCCACATGATATAAAGAAAGGTTTTAGTTATGAAAACAAAAGGGGAATATCTTTATTGGAGATGTTGAAGATCTTTCACCATGATTTGGAGATTATGTTCTGAGTTTTCAGAGACACTATACTACTACAGTTCTTGGGCGTATGTTTGGGTTATGTTTTAAGTATTTTTTAAAATTAATGTAATGTCCATGTACATAAATCTTGGGTCTCTACTGTTGGTATCAAAGGAATTGTTTAGTTATCCTTTGGAAACTAGGATACGAAATCATTAGTGAGATCCCTAGAGAGATTTCTAAGGTATGTCTAGGGATGTCCGTAAGGTTAAGTATAAGTATAGGTTATAGTCCTAGAATTACGATAATGATCATGAAATACCTATGATTAAACCTAAGATGTTATATATTGAACATACTCCCCCTTAATTATGTTGTTTTCCTAGTATGATGTTTCCTCTCACGTTATTCTTTTTGGGTTTTAGATAATGGTTGGAACCCGAAGCAACTGTGTTAATGATCAATGCACTGGTCAATGCAATGATTTTCTTTATGAACAACAAAATTTTATGGGAAATGGAGTATAAATATTACTGCTATACTTACATAATCTATGAATCATTCTGTCCTTACAAATGATCAGAGAAAGTAACAACATTCTATTGAGTCCTTTATGACAAAATGTCCACCTTCATTCAGTGGGTCTTCTCAACCAAATATTGATGAACAATGGATTGATACCATTGAAAATATATTTTCCATACGTCGATGTTCCAAACATGAAAAATTCATTTTGACTTTTTACTTTTTAGAAGGTGAATCAGACCAATGGTGGACTCTAATTAAGAATACAAGGCCCCAAGATGAAATTGATTTCACTGAATGGGACAAGTTTAAGAACTTGTTTTTCAATAAGTACTTCCCTAATATTCTTCTAACAATGGTGGAAAATGAGTTTCTTGAGCTTAATAAAAAGTATGATGAATCTTTTGGTATATATGAGGAGAATTTTACAAGGCATTCAAGGTATAAATCTGGCTTTATCATCAAACCTGAATGTAAAGTTGATCGATTCTTCAGTGGCTTAAAACCATGTCGTCGAAGGGATTAGCTATAAGAGTCATCAGTTACTATCTATAAATTGTGTGTTGTTATATGAAGGAAGAACTGGAAGTTGTTGTTAGATATCCATCTAATGGGTTTGATAAGAAACGAATGATGGAGTACAATGAAAAATCTCAAAAAAATGTTGAAAAGAAAACGAATGTTTCGTTAAGCTCAAAGTGTGGAATGAGGCATGGAGGAGATTGTGCTAAAGGGAATAGAAAATGTTTTAAGTGTGTAAAATAAAACCATCAGGTAGTTGAGTGTCAATGTAATGGGAAAAAGGTACATAATGATGTGAATATAGAAAATACTACAGAGAATGCACCACCAACACTTCAATGGTACAAGTGCAAGTAAATTGGAAATTATGTTGTCTAATGCCTTAATCCAAGGGTTAATGATGATCGGCATCAACAAACATCGTAGGGAAAAAGAAAAATGGAAGTCACATGAAATCACTATTGGTGATTTTGAATATGAAAACAAAATAGTTGAATGATTAAGTGATTATTTAACGGGATTCCAAAATAGTGTTTTCAAATCTCATTTATAGTATTATGGTATATTGGAATATCTATGTATTTGTTTTCAAAAAATTTGTTGTACCAGTAACCATGAAAAGTGATTTAAATATATTTGGGAATAATATAATATGTTCATAATGAAGGGATACTAAGAAAATAATATGTTTCTTATTATTAATGAGCTCATGGATGATATAAGGACAATGTGACATCATGGTTTGAGTATATAGAAATTTTGGGATTTTGGTATGTGGAAATAATTAACTTTTGACCAAATTCATATTTTCACTAAGGATCTATAGTAATTCATGTTTTAAGAGAATAGAATACATTATTAAGGTAATAAAATGTTTTGAAAATGACCAACCCGATATATATTATGATATATGGGGGATAAATGATGTTAATCACATGCTTTGTATATAACCTCTCCTGTATTATTTTTCTTTGTACTATGATATTGGAAAGATGTATTTTGGATAAGCCTAAAGATTGAAATGGATTAAATTAGACATTAGATAGTATTGATTAATGCATGAAATTTTATATATTATTTATGAAATGTTATAATAGTATTGTTTTAGAAAAAGGATCACTCGTACGATGAACGACGACTCGTCGTTTCGGACAAGGATGCGTGAATCGAACCCACAACTGAAGTGTGACAGGACTTTATCACCTACCACTGGCCTACAAGATGTCCCTGGATGGTAGAAAATAGCTTTATTTTATTATGAGGTATGATATTTTAAGTATAAGTCCATTTTTGGAATCATATACGGTTAATCTCACCATATATGTACTTATGTGTATTTAAAAAATTTTGCCAACTTTTTGAGACAGATGGAATAACCTATCATTATATTGCATGATCTTCTACCATTTCAAGAAGGAAAAATTATTCTTCATTTATTTAAATAAGAGATGAAGTGGATATTGTTCATGGAATGACCAACAATGATATTACACTGAAATCAAGTAATTATTTATCCTTATGCAAAAAATCATCAACTTTATGGAAATGATCTTGAAATCCAAAAAATGTTGTCCTAGTACCATCATATTCGATGAATTAGATGGTACCTTATATAATCACAAATTTTTGACTTTGTGATTATGTGATTTTTCATAGCCATGTTCTCTACCACTCTTCCTCAAAACTTGATGGTTAGATTTCTCTTCCATATCCATATTTTCTCCTATATTCTCATGTGTGGAAACCCAGTGATGAGTTAATTTGGGTATCCATTAAGTTTCATACTTTAGTTTTTAAATTTATGTTTTAGTATTACATTTTATGATGTGGGTTTCTATGAAATAAACTTTTCAATAGTAAACCATTTATAACACTGACGAATTTCGAGGGAGAAATTCATTTTAAGGGGGGTAGAATATAACACCCTAATATTTTATGGGAAATATTATTTTTAATATCCTTGATGTATTGTGTTGTACACTACACCCAGAATATCTTGAGCTATACGCAACAACATATTATCTTGTAGTATATGCAAACACTATTATTGGCTTGTGTTGCATGCAAGAGTGAGCTTCCTCAATAGGCTGTATTGTACGCAATACCGAGTTTCACTAAACAATGATATATTATTATGAACTAGCCGTTATGAATAGTATTAAACACATTTTTTATTTTTTAAGAATATAATTTATATTAGACATATTCAAGAACATGGTATGAGATCAAAATAAAATTTTCAGGTAAAATAAGTATTTTAAAAAAAATGCAGTTTTACCCCATTTTGATGGCGCACCCACATTAAATCTAGTTTTTGACACTTTTATTAGTTCAATTTGACAAAATAATATTATTTATTGAATAAGTATATAATCATTTACTTTGGATAATTTTTTATTATTTTAATGTTAACATTCATATTTTTATGAATAGTAAAAACACGGTACCTTTTAATTAATAACAACTTTTTCATCAAGATAAATTATATAGTTATATTATAATATTGAACGGTTTTAAAGTATAAATAGAATCTATTTTTACAATTTAATATAATTCAATTCATTATCATTAATTTCAAACTATATTCATAGCTAAAAACATATCAATATTTTTCAATGTTTTAACTTTTAAAACCAGTTTTCTCAACACTGGGATTAATTTTAAATTAAATGTTGCAACCTATGTGTTTTGAATTTGAAAAAATGGATTCCATATTTGGAATAAGTAGGTCCAAATTATGATAATAGGATACTTTTTTTAGACCTTATGAATAGTAACTACGGTAAATTTTATTTACTACAATTAAATGTAAATTAGGTAATTAAGGGTAAAAATAAGATTATAAAATTACCGTAACACATTCCAAAATTCCATTTGATGATAAAAGTTGACCAATTTCACCTATGGGTATGAATACATTAATTTAATAGACTTTTGACCATGAAAATGTTGTAATTATTATTAAAACCAATGAATGTGACAACATGTCTCTCTCCTATATCTTATAGGTGTAATAATTTTAAATCAGTGATAAACTTCATAAAACAGCGAAAATAAATAGTCTATATAAATATAATAAAATCATCTACATCATGTGAATTTACATATAATTTTTAGGGATTAAATAATTATCATTAATGGTGACCCAATAGTGATGTAAAAAATATTTTGTTGATTGAAATATCAAATAAATAGTTTTAAAAATATTAAAATAAATATTATACGAACTATTTAATGTGCTCCATGAATTTTCTAGAAACTTATTACATTTTATAAATATATAAAATATTTTTTTTTGAATATATCCTCTGTGTGGATTTTATTTAAATTTCAAATAAATGACTAGTGACAAAATTGACTTATTGTTATTTTATAAAACTAAAATATTATAAATTGATTAAAATTCAAAAAAATATTTTAAAATAATAAATTGAAATTTATATGGTCTAAAATTTCATTAAATATCTAATTATGTACAATTCACAATACATAATTAAGTATTTATAACAATATAAAATTTCGAATATTATTACAACAAATAAAATTAAAAAGATTAAATAAGGATAAATTAAGTTGATAAGCATTAAAATAAATTCCCAACATGTCTAAATTTTATTGGAAGAGGATATTACAGCCCTAATTTATCTCAATTACAATTTGAGTCTTTTTTGTGATTTTAGGTGGGTTTGATTTTATTATAAATTAATATTTTAGAGGTTTCCAAAAGTGCCCATCTCCTCTCTTAAAAAAGGGCACCTCTTCCAACACCTACTCACACCATTTTGAGCCATCAAGGATGGCCGACCCCTACCCATTTTCCTTCTATTCTTCCCTAGAAACATAATAGTGGTCTAGTTATTCTTCTAAGACCATCTTTAGTGCCGTAATAGAGGGTTTAGAAGAGGTGCGTCGAAGAAGAGGTAATATACTTTACCAATTCTTTAAAATTTATTTGTACTTATACTTCATATAATTTTGTTGATTCATTATAATGTAATAAAATAAGTATAAATAATATACTGATATTTTATTATAAATATTAAAAAACACTATTTCACCATCTATGAATCCTACAGATAATGAAATCACCATGTGTGCGTACGTACGGAATTCCGTCCCCACGCTGTGGGGTAATTGGTTTTTCCACCACCACCTTACTTGCATGTGTATAATGGTGTAAATAATAACTATATATTCTTATTATAATAGGATTATAATAGTGAGATATTATATCATCCACTCCAATTACATTAAATAATTATGGGAATGATATCATCATAGATGCGTACATACAGATTACCATCTCCACAATACGATGATATTCATTCTATGTGTTAACCAATCAAGAATGATTATAAAGTATATATAATAAGTAATAATGTAATATATTACATAATAATTCTACTGGGTTTATATATATATATATTTCATTTTATTCCATTCAATTAAATAAGGAAACAGAAACAGTGTTTATGCGTACGTACGACCAACTGTCTCCACGAACGGTGTAGTTCATTCCATTTATCGATCTATTATATATATTTAAATAATGAATATATATTATATATCAATCATGTTTTACATTATTTAAATATTTAATCATGATCTAAGTAATCATATGAATAATTACAAGTCAAAACATGTACGATAAATGAAACGATTTTACCCAAAACACTGCATTAACATGGAATTGACAAAAGAACAGGTAATATAAAGTCATAAGTGAATCATATATGATATCATAAATATTATTATGGTTCTTTTACAATTCAATAATATGTTTAGACTCACTATACATGAGTCTCAGACACATATATAATAAATTGGAAATAAGGTAAGGGATAAATATTCCAATCTCGTATTTATCCGAGTTTGTTTATTCCTAAGTATTTACTAGGGTTATATTTATCATACATGGCCTTGTTTTCTCAAAATGTTTTCACAAAATGATTAATATTACTCCATGTATGCATAAAGTCATTTTTACCCATTTTTTCTTTTACCAAAAATGTATGGAAGGAATCATTTTTTTTTACCATACGAAGTACTTTTTGACCTTTCTGGAAAAAGTACGTGGAGAATGTTTTTTTAACATATACAGAATGAACAGATTTTTACGATTTCATAACACCTAATTTTCATGAAGCTTACAATACTTGATTTCATGATTATTTTAATCAAAATCGTTTTCTTTTAAAATTTCATTTAATTTTGAGAAATTAAAATTATTTTTACGAAGAAAGAATATTTTCCACAAGAATTAATTTAAGTGTTTTATCAAAACTATTTTCCTTCTAAGATGACATTGTTTAGTATTTTTATGTTTCATGTATAATATATATATTATTTACATGGTTTGGTTTTTCTTATGATGAAATGATATCCATTTTTTATATATGGATTATGTTATGGTGGGATGATGTTTTTGAAACCCATTTTATTCTTTGGGTTATGATGGATGATTTATGATTATTTTGTGGCACACGTAAAAATGATTTCATTATGAGATAGGTGGTACCTATATATCCCTCCAATAAATTGGGTAATGATTTATATCTCATGAGATAAACAAGGCTGGAATGACTAGTAATTCTAGTTCAGTTATCCTAGGATGGAATGACATGTAAACCCAATTCAATAATGGACATTGTCCACTATGATGGTCTTGGAAGAAATTCCTTGGATACTATGGAAAGCATATCATGTGCCTAATGGTTTTCCACAATAACATGTTTTATTCCCTTGTTATTTTTTCCTGATTGGTGTTCCTTTATGATCTATGCCTGGCATACTTCCAAGACTTATTTCACAACAAAATTTTTGATGTTTAAACTTTATATTCATGTTTTTAAGTTCAAATGTATATGGATTGTTTTATTTTCTCCATACATACCATTATTTAGCATTTGAGCTCACTCTTTTATAATTTTTCTTTTCCCCATGATATAAAGCACAATTTTAGGTAGAATAGAAAAGGGAAAGATCTTTATGGGAGATGTTGAATATCATTCACCATTATTAGAAGATTATGTGCCAAGTTTCCAAAGACACTAAACTACTATGGTCCTTGGGTGTCTGTTTTTGTTATGTGTTAATTTTTTCCCAAAAGTAATGTAATGTCCATTTACGCCAATCTTGGGTCTCTAAAATATGCATCAATATTTAACATCCTAGATGCATGTGTAAGAATATTATTAAGGAGAAAATGGAATAGCTCAATACAGAACATGGATTCTTGTGAGCCTACCTCCCTAGTGAACATAGGCAGATGCTGTAGCTTGAACTATCTCATCATCTCAGACATCGAATGAACATTGCGAAGAGTTTCTCATTCAATTGAAGTAATGACCCTCAAGAAGCTTTCACAATGCTGAACAACCTTCTAATACCTAATAAATATAGGAATCATCGGTTCAGCTACATTACTAGTGTGTTTATTTATAATCGTTTATCACATAACTAGTATATGAAGAGAATTATTTTTCTCTACAGGAAAAACACAATCTTTAGATAATTGCTTATAACATTAGGTTCAACCTGAACAGGAGATAACAACTGAGAACCACTAACACATGGTCTCTATAAACAATGTATAAAAGTGTTTTAACATTAAAAAATAGTTTATTAATTTCATTTATCATATATATTATGTATCTCATATCACTGTTCAATATGAATGTTTATATCACATTAAATAAATATGTCTTTATCAAGAAAAAATCATTTCAATATATATTCCAATGTTACTATAATGATGAATTCTTCAACATATCATTCCATATCGTTACTTGAATATAAATATCAAGAATCAATAATATAATATATTGTTAATACCACACAACATGTAAATCAACTAGGGTAATATAACATCAACTGTAACAAGTGATAAAAATAAAAAAAACCATCTATGGGAACTCCGATTTTCCCTCACACACGAGTAATATAATCCCATTGACAAGCTTGTTACTAAGAACTAAGTTATCATAGTATCACATCTACCACTTCCAAATAGTAATGAAATATATAAGAAACTAGTAGTTATCTGAAACCACCTTGTAACGTACCCCGACAAGGAACTCTCTCACACAGACAAAACGGGTTGGTTTTGAGATCTCATGTGTAAATCTTCACACACTAGAGGCTAACAAATAGTTCCAGCGGCATGATATGTATAGAAGAGAGAAAATACCAATATTTTCCAAGTTAAAACACATTAGAAATAAAATATAAAAATAAAATAATAAATATCATCATCCAAAAAATGGAAACAATACAATACATTAGAAACACAAAATAAATAAAACTCAATAATACAACAAATATATAACAAATAATAAAGGAATATTGTAATGGAATATTGTAATGTAACTAAATGTCATGTAATTATTAATTTAAATAAACAACTATCATACACAAATATAGACTCCAAAGTCCCTCATCTCGTACCCCATGTCCCTCCCATCCCCAAACTCTGGCCTATCTAGCAAGAAAACAATCAACAGCAAGGTCATTATCCCTTGTTGACACCTATATCCATAGGATTTTATTAGGTACCAAATGGAAACGTTAGTAGGTTATACGCATAACATAGCATGTTGATACCACCATGTATAATCCTAACCTCTCTAATAACATGTACATACAAAAAATGAAACAAACATGTGTATTAATTAATGAAACTATTAAATTAATACCACATAATCCTTTTTCGTCTCTATGAACGAATATATTTGAGCATGTATCAAAATAATGAGAAACATAACCATATAAAATGGGGATAACATAACATGACTTGACTCCATATCCGAATTTATCTGAGTTTGTCTTATGACCTTTCCAACCATTTCATAAAAACCAAGGTATATAAATTTCATAAATCTAGACCAAACCTACTACATAATAACTTCACTAATAAATAGGAATAATCCCGATATATAAACATTGAATCCTCTATCAAGTTTAGGAACAATATATTGGAATTTTTTCATGTCTTAAGGCCATGCCTCATATATAATCATTTCATCATGTCTCACGGCCATGCCTGTTATATAATCATTTCAATTTTTTATAATGTCAAACATAATATATCTTCATTTTCTCATGTCTCACTAGGAACAGACTATGATATAATCATTTCAATTTTTAAACTGGTCAAGCACCCCATATAAGAATTTAGAAAATAAAATTGGGCCAATTTTCTATATAATCATTATATCATAGAAATCATAAAACTTTTCTTAACAAAATGGATATCACAATATCAAATTAATAGAATAAATTTTTTGCTATGAATATAACCATTTATAATTCGATTACACATTTCACATATCAATTGGACCTAAAAAATAAAATATAGTCTTGTAAATAAAAATTACAAGGTGAATATATATTATGAGACCACAGAGAATCTATATCATGTCAAACAAATACTAATCCCCTGAATAGTTCATTTATAAACAAGTCTTTGCTCACCCAAACAATATCCAAAAAAAATGTCAACATCCAACTAGATCCAAAAATGTATCCTGGGAATAATCAAAATTATTATTTAATTTATTTAGGTGCTTGATATGTTGGAACAATTTTAATGTTTTACATAAGTGAATATAATCAAACCATACGGTAAAGGTTAGATCCCCAACCTTTAACTGATGATCAATCGATGCTTACAATGGGAAATGTAAAGAGGAATATGGATCGTATGATTTCATGAAGGATCCATGGATTGAATGTTATATAATTTATTCTAATATCAAGATACACACACTAGAATCACATTACAGATAATATTGAATCGATAGGGGAGGGCTACATGAGATGTGAATGAGAAATCATCAACACAACTCACTTTGAAAATGTATTTCGGGAAATTACGCAACCTATTACTAATTTACAAACCATGTTTTTCTTTTTTGAGGGATATGATAAAAACCCATCACAATGTATTATTATTTATTCTGTTCAATTATTATCTAATGTGTAACACGATTTAATTATGTTTATTCTCTTAATGATGTGAATTAGTTCACAACCTATAGCCATTCCAAATATGTTTCCGTCCAAAATCACATGAAGTGTAATTGTCTGAAAGATTGTTTTCCACGTATTCTCCAAAAATAATATGGAAGACTCCAAATGATTCCCACATATAGAAAAACATCATATAACTTTTCATATACCTATATTAGGATTCCAATGAATCAAAAATAATACATCCCTATACATAAAGCCATTTCCTCAAAAAATAACTCCCTGTGTGGATCCTTGTGGATTTTCTAATGTTTCCTCACAAACCAAGACTCTATTTATTCAAAATTTATTCATCCATGTTTACTACACAACCACTGTGGTTTAATAAAGAGGACATAAATGTCACGACCCGACCTCGGGGCCCGTGCCGTGACTACCCCAAGCCCGCCTTCCATAGGCCAGGGGCTGGCGACTAGCACCAAGGCGTAAAATCCCAGTAAACAGGGAAGGCATTGCCTTTAAGTAACAACCACACAGAGTCAGCAAGCGGAAAGTAACTACAAGTGCAGAAAAGTAAAGGGGGCCGGAATACAAGCCCAACTGTAAAGTACAACTGAAAAAGTAAAGTACAGCAACTGAAGAAAAGACGGCGGCCTCGTGTCGTCCACTGGCAATCCCACCTGAAGGGTGGGTACAGATAGCCTCCAGGCTCCTCGGGTTCCACATCCGCTCCGAGCACATCCCGCCCAGTGGTCCACCTCCAGGTACCGTCCTGCTCCACGCCCCAACCGTGATCAGCGCTGTCCGTCGTCTGCAACCAACACAACAAGGTGCGGGCATAGCCCGTGCAGGGGTGAGTACAAGCTACTCAGTAAGGACCCCGAGACCCTCGAAGGTCTCCCGAATTCCACAAAGGATATAGCACAAAAGAAAGATGCAATCACGAAGTAACATCTGACTCGACTTAGGTATATGCCCATACATATACCTAAGTCCCCAATTCCAGCTCTGCTCACGAGCTCAAGAACAACTCAATCCACAAAGGAAAGCAAGACTCATATCCACAAGGAGAGTAAACAGTAAAATCCACATAGGATAGTTCAACACAATCCACAAAGAAGAGTAACATACGATTCAGCTCAACCAGGTATACTTTTTTCAGATGACGTCAAAGATGATCACTGATCCATCTAAGTCGTCGGACCCACGAAGGATCGATAGGTACTAACCCCCGCAAAAGACCCACGTAGGATCGGGCTCACACAGAACCTGTAGGCAGTGGCTCACACAGAACCGGTAGTAAGGACCCACATAGGATCGGGCTCACACAGAACCTGTAGCACTGATCCACGTAGGATCGCTGAGTGCAGTAGTCGACGCAGTCCACTGAGGATCTCTGCACAGTCGTCGCCGCAGTCCACGGAGGATCTCTGCTCTGTCGTCGAAGTCACAGCCAGCGCTAGGGTTCCCGCACATAGCGAGCTCGTTTAGGAGGGTCCGCTCCACGAGCCGAGAGGCTGATACATCAACTGACACGTAGTCCGAAGTTGATGTATCCAAAAGTTCCGTATCGACAACAGGATCTCAACGCAACAGACGGCGCGTCAATCGGACGCCCGGTCTGAGAGTTATTGGCATTTTCGTCCCAGGGGCCCGGTTGGTTTTTTAGGGCAAAACCAACCCGACCGTACTCCGCCTATGTCCGGTCCTCGGGCGGAGTATGCCAAAAGTTCCGTCTCACTTAGAGAAAACTACCACAGCTGACGGTACGTCGATCGGACGTCCGTAGCTCAAGTTATGAGCGTTTCCGCTCCGAGGGCCCGGTTGGTTTCGTGTACGAACCAACCCGGCCGAACCCAAAGTCTTCCGAAATCTTGAGTGTAATATACTGAAACGACCGTCTTGATCCAAGGATCGCGTAGCCGCTGACGGTTCGTCAATCGGAGGTCCCAGGCCCAAGATATGGGCGAAAGACCGAAGAGGGCCCGAAACGGGGGTCCTGGGCCCGGGGCGACCCGGCCCGAACCCCCCCTTGGGTCGGCCGAACCGGGTCGGCCCGACCCGGCCCGACCCGGCTAGGCCGGGTCCGGTCCGGCCTGGGTGCGGCCCGGCCGACCGGACCGGCCGGCTCGGCTTCGGCCGTGCGGCCGAGGGAGCCGCCGCGGGTCAAACCCGCGGCTTTGGAGAAACGCGGCCCGCGCGGGCCGCGTGCTGGGTGGCCGGACCGCGGACGCGGTCCGGCGGTCCGCCGCCGCCGCGGCGGACTCCTCCGGCGGCGCGCCGGGCGCCGCCGCCTCCGGTCGCCGGCGCCGCCGCGCCGCCGCCCCCTTCCGCGGGCCGCCGGAGTTGCTCCGGTGGCCCGTTTTGCCTCCCGTCTGCGCCATTGTTCCTCCCGGGACGCGTCCATCACTGCGGAATCAACAAATGGCCCTTGCGTCGTGCTTTTTCCGTCGCCCGCCAAATCCGCACAAAAAGGAAGATCGGCGGAGGGTTGCCGGGTCTTGTTTGTTAGACCCGCACCCTCCGCGTTAGTCATAAACAACGGGAGAAACAAGAAATGACCAATCAACAATTTTAAACAAATTTAAAATTGTTCCGTGATCGGTTCCTTATTTTGAAAGAAATAAAATCACGGGAAAGGAAAATATTTCAAATCAACCCTTACCTTGTCGTCGTCGTCGGAAGAGAGGTCGTCGCAGAAGAAGGGGGATCGTTGCGTCGTCGCGGTATCCGGCGTCGCGTCGCCAATCTCCGGATCAAGAGCAAACAGATTTAATTAATTAAATCCGTTGTCATCGAATTATAAAAAGGGAAGAATTAGAAGATTCGATTCTCACCTTTGTTGCCGAACGAGGATCGGTCGCGGAAGAAGAGGCGTCGCCGAAGAACGTCGCGGGTAGAGCTCGTCGACGTCGCAGATCTCGGTGTGCGTCGTCGAATTCCGGTCGCCGGCGTTCTTTGCGTTCTTCGCGTTCTTCGCGTTCTTCGCGTTCTTCGCGGGGAGATGAAGAAACAAGATCCTCTCAAATCCTTTCAAAGGATTTTTAGGTTGGTCTTATTTTATAAACATGCCAACAAACGCAAAAACGTAAGTAACGACCCATCAGTTCGTGAATTAATTCAACGAGCGAAACAGCCCATTTAATTCACGAAAGAAACAACCCATTTAATTCACGAAAGAAACCGCCCAATTAAATGGTCTGTTAAGAATTATAGAAAACGCGTCGGTTGACTTTTCAGTTACTTTGACGGGTTTTCGCGGGTGCGTTACTTAGCGAAAGAAACGGCGGGGCTCGTGCGGGCCCCACCTCACAAATATCCTACCAAGGGGGTAGGATATTTCTGGATAGCATCCTATCCAGTTCAACTCAGTTCAAGCCGTCTTTAAGTGGCTTTAAGTGGCTTCCAAGCAACATAAGTGAAATAAAATAAAGTTGTCGCACAAACTTTATTTTATTTCTGACTTAAAGCCGCAAAATTTAAAAACCACGTCTGAGCAAACGCAACTCCGGAAGAGGCGTTTCTAAGCAAATACCGGCGCTGCGATTTCATCGGTGCCCTCAGAATTTGATTCCGGGCACCGGTTCAAAAGATAGAAAAACCCGCTCGTCCGTTCACTGAACGTACCCGAGCCAAACTTCGGAAATTGATTACGGGCACACCGGGCCTCGGAATCAGGTGCCGTCTGAAGCTGCGCTCTTGTAAAATTCCAAAGAAAATTAAGAAAAAAAATTTCCTTGAAATTTGTGGGTCTTTACGTTACTCCCACCTCAGGGCTTTACGTCCCCGTAAAGATACATCAAAAACTAGGGGAACAAATGGGGGTACTGAGCACGCATCTGAGCCTCCCGCTCCCAAGTGCTCTCCTGGAGGTTCCCGTGCTGCCATCTGATGCGCACAAGAGGAATCGACCGCCCACGTAGGACCCGCTCCTGTCGATCCTCGATCTCCACTGGGACCTCCGCAAAAGTCGCCCCATCGTCCACGTCCAGCTCCCCAAAGTCGATGATGTGCGTCGGGTCGTGCACGTATCTCCTCAGCTGAGACACGTGAAAGACGTCGTGCACCCGGTGCAACTGAGGTGGTAGAGCCAGGCGATAAGCCACCTCTCCTATCCTGCTGAGGACCTGGAAAGGCCCGATGAAGCGTGGAGACAACTTGCCGCCTCGGCCAAATCTCCGTAAACCACGTCGAGGTGAGACACGCAAAAAGACGTGGTCGCCATCCTCGAACTCTAGTGGCCTCCGCCTCCTGTCATCATATGACTTCTGCCGGCTCTGAGCTGTCCTCATCCTCTCCTGGATGATCTGGACCTTCTCTGTCGTGGCTCGGACCATCTCTGGTCCCACGAGTGCTGACTCCCCAGGGTCTGTCCAGCACAACGGTGATCTGCAGGGTCTGCCGTACAACGCCTCGTATGGTGCCATCCCGATGGTGGAGTGGTAGCTGTTGTTGTACGCGAACTCCACCAAGGGTAGGTGGTCCTCCCAGCTGCGACCAAAGTCGAGAACACATGCACGGAGCATGTCCTCGAGTGTCTGTATGGTCCTCTCAGTCTGACCATCCGTCTGAGGGTGGAAGGCTGTGCTCAGATGGAGCCGCGTCCCGAACGCCTCCTGCAACCCCTTCCAAAGCCGGGAAGTGAAACGAGCATCTCGATCGGAGACGATAGACGATGGCACACCGTGAAGCCGTACGATCTCCAGGACGTAAATACGTCCCAAGCTCTCCACTGAGCCCTGCTCTCTGATGGGTAAGAAGTGTGCCGACTTGGTGAGTCGGTCGACAATCACCCAAATGGAGTCGTGACCTCTGGAAGTGCGTGGAAGTTCAGTCACGAAGTCCATAGATATGCCGTCCCACTTCCACTCTGGGACCTCCAAGGGCTGTACCAAGCCTGCTGGTACCTGATGCTCTGCCTTCACCTGCTAGCAGGTGAGGCATCGTGAAACGAACTCTGCCACAACTTTCTTCATGCCCGGCCACCAGTGTTGTCGTCTGAGATCCTGGTACATCTTCGCCACTCCGGGATGCACCGCCAAGGGAGAAGTGTGAAACTCTCTCAGCACCTCCTCTCGCAAAGCGACTGGTACGAAGGTACGTCCTCTGAAAAGGATGTCGTGCTCTGCTCCAAGGGAGAAGCCATCAGGCGCCTGTCCTGAGGATATCAGTGCACGCCGGGTCTCACAGTCAGCGTCCTCACGCTGAGCCTCTCTGACCCGCTGTAGAAGTGGAGGAGAGACTGTGAGAGACTGAAGAAAGGCTGCTCCGTCTCTATCCACGAAGGATATCTGTAAGGAGGCTAGCTTCTCTGTCGCCTCCTCAAGTAGCTGAATGCCCGTCCTCCTGCTGAGGGCATCGGCTACCACGTTCCCCTTCCCAGGAGTATAGACTATCTCAAAGTCATAGTCCTGGAGGAACTCAAGCCATCTCCGCTGTCTCAGGTTCAGGTCCTTCTGAGAGAAGATATACCTGAGACTCTGGTGGTCAGAAAAGACTGTGAAGCGCTCGCCCATCAGATAGTGCCGCCAAGTCTTCAGAGCGAAGACCACTGCTACTAACTCCAGGTCATGAGTGGCGTAGTTCTTCTCATGCGGCCTCAACTGACGTGATCCGTAGGCGATCACGGACCGCTCCTGCATCAGGACGCACCCGAGTCCAGTCCCTGATGCATCGCAGTAAACTACGTATCCAACTCCCTCCTCAGGCAACCTCAAGATAGGTGCGCTGGTCAACCTCTGCCTCAGCTCCTGGAAGCTCTGCTGACATCTGTCTGACCACACGAAGGGTTTTCCCTTCTTCGTCAATGCTGAGAGTGGTGCCGCAACTCTAGAGAAGTCTGACACAAATCTCCGATAGTATCCCGCTAGGCCCAAGAAGCTCCGCACCTCTGTCACGCTCCTGGGTGGCTCCCAAGCTAGCACTGCCTCGATCTTCGCAGGATCCACTGCAACTCCCGCCTCAGAAATGACGTGCCCCAAGAAATGGACCTCATGTAACCAGAACTGGCATTTTGAGAGCTTGCCATAAAGCTGGTGCTCTCGGAGTGTGTCTAGCACAAGTCGCAGGTGGTAGGCATTCTCCTCCTCAGTCGTCGAGTATACCAAAATGTCGTCAATGAAGACAACGACAAATCGGTCGAGGTATGGCTGGAAGATCCTGTTCATGAGGCTCATGAACACTGCTGGAGCATTGGTTACGCCGAACGGCATAACCAAGAACTCATAATGGCCATACCGACACCTGAAGGTCGTCTTCTGCACGTCCTCGTCTCGAACTCTGAGCTGATGATAGCCTGACCGGAGGTCTATCTTCGAGAACCACCGCGCTCCCTTGAGCTGATCGAAGAGGTCATCAATCCGTGGCAGCGGATACTTGTTCCTCACTGTCACCTGGTTCAGGCGACGATAGTCGACACACAGTCGCATGCTCCCGTCCGTCTTCTTGGCGAACAAAATCGGGGAAGCCCAAGGTGAAACACTGGGTCGGATAAACCCCTTGCTCTGCAAGTCCTCCAACTGTACCCACAGCTCTCGAAGCTCGGCGGGGGACATCCGATATGCTGGAGTAGATATCGGGGCTGTCCCGGGGTACAAGTCGATGTAAAAGTCTACCTCTCTACGAGGAGGTAGCCCTGGAACGTCGTCGGGAAAGACGTCCACGTACTCGTCCACCACTGCAGGAAAAGATGGACTCCGCACGTCCACTGCTCCTAGAATGAGGCTAGCCAACTGATGAGAGATGGGCTGCACTCTCCTCCGCAGAAGTCCATCCTGTGCTGCAAAGGTTCCCTTCTCGCCGGTGAAGGTAAACCTGCTCCTGTCGGTGCGAACACATTGCACCTTGCGCCTAAAACAGTCGATCTGGGCATGAACCGTGGATAGCCAATCCATGCCCAAGATGACGTCGTAAGGCCTCGACGCCGCTACAAGGAGATTCCAGCCAAAGCTCTCGCCTCCTAGAGTAAGCTCACACTGTCGGCAGCAGTGCGTAATCGTCGAGTCTGCTCCCATAGGAGTCTCTAGCCATAAGGATTGAGCCAACGGCTCAGTCGGAATCTCCGAGCTCCGAAAAAGGGCAGAGGCTATGAAAGAGTGACTCGCTCCTGTGTCTATAAGTACTGCAGCAAGGGTGGAATAGACACAGATCGTACCTCGAATCATCTCTGGCATGTCGGGGTCGTAGGCCTCCACTGCCTGGAGCTGGGCCTGTCCCTGCCAGCCAGCTCCCTGTGGTCGAGGTGGCCCTCCTGGTGGTGGTGGGGGTAGAGCCTGGAAGCGTCGCCCACCACCCGCTGCTCGGCCAACTCCTCTGCCTCGTCCGCCTCCTCCCTACGGACCGCCACGGTCGACCCTCTGCCTCTGCCTGGGTGGCCCCTCCACCGTCTGCTGCTCCTCTGATCGGCGAGTCGGGCAGTCACGAGCCATGTGACCCTGCCCGCCGCAGGAGTAGCACAGCCTGCCTCTCGGAAGGCTTGCACTCCGCTGTGTGCCCCGCACCGCTGAGCCGGTGTCCTGAGGCCGTCTGTGTGGGGGTCTGGTCTGCCTGGACCCGAGAGTCATCCGTCGGCTACCTGCTGCCGAAGACTCAGCTACCTGCCGCCCTGCGCTAGGTCTCGCCGCTGAAGAAGGCTCTGCCAGGAAGCTCTCGATCAGGAGGGCTCGCTCCAGCACTCCCGCCTGGGTCGGAATGCTGAGGGAGATCAGCGACGCCCGAATCTCCTGTCGGAAGCCCTGCTCGAAGGTCCGGGCCCGGAAGAAGGGGTCCCGTACCATGTCGGTAGAGTAGCGAGATAGGTCAGTGAACCTCGCCGCGTACTGAGCGACCGTCATGCTGCCCTGGCGCAGCTGGAGAAGCTCCTGGATGCGCACTGCTCGGAGGGTGGCCGGGACGAACTCAGAGCGGAAGAGGCTCTCGAAGTCCGTCCAGAGCAAGGATGCCTCATCGTGAACCTGGAGCATCAAGCTCCACCATCGTCCTGTCGCCGCCTGCAGGAGGCTCGCCGCGAGAATCACCATGAGATCCGCTGGTGTCCTCACTAGCCTAAAGATCCGTACCACCACCTCTAGCCAGTCCTCGGCGGCCTGGGGGTCCGCCTCACCGCGAAACCTGGGCGGTCGCTGGCTCTGAAACTCATGCAGTGCCCTGAGGCGACGTGCATCGTCAGCGTCTGGTACTGGCAGCATCGGTGGCTCGGCGGGTAAAGCTACCGCTGGTGCCACTGCTGTCAAAGGGCCCTGCACCGAGGCCTCGTCGCTCGGTGGGCTGCCGTCGCGCCCTACACTCGGAACCCTAGCTGGCTGTCGTCGCGGGGCCATCCTGAAAAGGAGAACAAGAGCACCACAATCAGAACAGTATACCTGGTGAGCTGGCACAAGTAATCACAAGGAAAACTTGAGACTTTCATGAAGCAGATCAGTATACCCGGTGAGCTGACACAAGTAATCACAAAGAAGACTTGAAACACACACGCAATCAATGTTTTCATGCATTAAGTCGGAAATCAGGAGTCAGGGTCCTGGTGTATGGATACGTCGGCCGCCGCACCAACACTGGGCTCCCTGAACTGATAACCACACTCAATACACTAAACATTATTGCTTCATATAGAAAGAAAAGACGATCAGAGTCTGCGGTAGAACCGACCACCTCTGATACCAATTTCTCACGACCCGACCTCGGGGCCCGTGCCGTGACTACCCCAAGCCCGCCTTCCATAGGCCAGGGGCTGGCGACTAGCACCAAGGCGTAAAATCCCAGTAAACAGGGAAGGCATTGCCTTTAAGTAACAACCACACAGAGTCAGCAAGCGGAAAGTAACTACAAGTGCAGAAAAGTAAAGGGGGCCGGAATACAAGCCCAACTGTAAAGTACAACTGAAAAAGTAAAGTACAGCAACTGAAGAAAAGACGGCGGCCTCGTGTCGTCCACTGGCAATCACACCTGAAGGGTGGGTACAGATAGCCTCCAGGCTCCTCGGGTTCCACGTCCGCTCCGAGCACGTCCCGCCCAGTGGTCCACCTCCAGGTACCGTCCTGCTCCACGCCCCAACCATGATCAGCGCTGTCCGTCGTCTGCAACCAACACAACAAGGTGCGGGCATAGCCCGTGCAGGGGTGAGTACAAGCTACTCAGTAAGGACCCCGAGACCCCCGAAGGTCTCCCGAAATCCACAAAGGATATAGCACAAAAGAAAGATGCAATCACGAAGTAACATCTGGCTCGACTTAGGTATATGCCCATACATATACCTAAGTCCCCAATTCCAGCTCTGCTCACGAGCTCATGAACAACTCAATCCACAAAGGAAAGCAAGACTCAAATCCACAAGGATAGTAAACAGTAAAATCCACCTAGGATAGTTCAACACAATCCAAAAAGGAGAGTAACATACGATTCAGCTCAACCAGGTATACTTTTTTCAGATGACGTCAAAGATGATCACTGATCCATCTAAGTCGTCGGACCCACGAAGGATCGATAGGTACTAACCCCCGCAAAAGACCCATGTAGGATCGGGCTCACACAGAACCTGTAGGCAGTGGCTCACATAGAACCGGTAGTAAGGACCCACATAGGATCGGGCTCACACAGAACCTGTAGCACTGATCCACGTAGGATCGCTGAGTGCAGTAGTCGATGCAGTCCACTGAGGATCTCTGCACAGTCGTCGCCGCAGTCCACGGAAGATCTCTGCTCTGTCGTCGAAGTCACAGCCAGCGCTAGGGTTCCTGCACATAGCGAGCTCGTTTAGGAGGGTCCGCTCCACGAGCCGAGAGGCTGATACATCAACTGACACGTAGTCCGATTTTGATGTATCCAAAAGTTCCGTATCGACAACAGGATCTCAACGCAACAGACGGCGCGTCAATCGGACGCCCGGTCTGAGAGTTATTGGCATTTTCGTCTCAGGGGCCCGGTTGGTTTTTTAGGGCAAAACCAACCCGACCGTACTCCGCCTGTGTCCGGTCCTCGGGCGGAGTATGCCAAAAGTTCCGTCTCACTTAGAGGAAACTACCACAGCTGACGGTACGTCGATCGGACGTCCGTAGCTCAAGTTATGAGCGTTTCCGCTCCGAGGGCCCGGTTGGTTTCGTGTACGAACCAACCCGGCCGAACCCAAAGTCTTCCGAAACCTTGAGTATAATATACCGAAACGACCGTCTCGATCCAAGGATCGCGTAGCCGCTGACGGTTCGTCAATCGGAGGTCCCAGGCCCAAGATATGGGCGAAAGACCGAAGAGGGCCCGAAACGGGGGTCCTGGGCCCGGGGCGACCCGGCCCGAACCCCCCCTTGGGTCGGCCGAACAGGGTCGGCCCGACTCGGCTAGGCCGGGTCCGGTCCGGCCTGGGCGCGGCCCGACCGACCGGACCGGCCGGCTCGGCTTCGGCCGAGCGGCCGAGGGAGCCGCCGCGGGTCAAACCCGCAGCTTTGGAGAAATGCGGCCCGCGCGGGCCGTGTGCTGGGTGGCCGGACCGCGGACGCGGTCCGGCGGTTCGCCGCCGCCGCGCCGGCGACCCGCGCCGCCGCCACCTTCCGCGGGCCGCTGGAGTTTCTCTGGTGGCCCGTTTTGCCTCCCGTCTGCGCCATTGTTCCTCCAGGGATGCGTCCTTCACTGCGGAATCAACAAATGGCCCTTGCGCCATGCTTTTGCCGTCGCCCGCCAAATCCGCACAAAAAGGAAGATCGGCGGAGGGTTGCCGGGTCTTGTTCGTTAGACCCGCACCCTCCGCGTTAGTCATAAACAACGGGAGAAACAAGAAACGACCAATCAACAATTTTAAACAAATTTAAAATTGTTCCGTGATCGGTTCCTTATTTTGAAAGAAATAAAATCACGGGAAAGGAAAATATTTCAAATCGACCCTTACCTTGTCGTCGTCGTCGGACGAGAGGTCGTCGCGGAAGAAGGGGGATCGTTGCGTCGTCGCGGTATCCGGCGTCGCGTCGCCAATCTCCGGATCAAGAGCAAACGGATTTAATTAATTAAATCCGTTGTCATCGAATTATAAAAAGGGAAGAATTAGAAGATTCGATTCTCACCTTTTTTGCCGAACGAGGATCGGTCGCGGAAGAAGAGGCCTCGCCGAAGAACGTCGCGGGTAGAGCTCGTCGACGTCGCAGATCTCGGTGTGCGTCGTCGAATTCCGGTCGCCGGCGTTCTTCTCGTTCTTCGCGTTCTTCGCGTTCTTCGCGTTCTTCGCGGGGAGATGAAGAAACAAGATCCTCTCAAATCCTTTCAAAGGATTTTTAGGTTGGTCTTATTTTATAAACATGCCAACAAACGCAAAAACGTAAGTAACGACCCATCAGTTCGTTGAATTAATTCAACGAGCGAAACAGCCCATTTAATTCACGAAAGAAACAGCCCATTTAATTCACGAAAGAAACCGCCCAATTAAATGGTCTGTTAAGAATTAAAGAAAATGCGTCGGTTGACTTTTCAGTTACTTTGACGGGTTTTCGCGGGTGCATTACTTAGCGAAAGAAACGGCGGGGCTCGTGCGGGCCCAACCTCACAAATATCCTACCAAGGGGGTAGGATATTTCTGGATAGCATCCTATCCAGTTCAACTCAGTTCAAGCCGTCTTTAAGTGGCTTTAAGTGGCTTCCAAGCAGCTTAAGTGAAATAGAATAAAGTTGTCGCACAAACTTTATTTTATTTCTGACTTAAAGCCGCAAAATTTAAAAACCACGTCTTGGCAAACGCAAATCCGGAAGAGGCGTTTCTAAGCAAATACCGGTGCTGCGATTTCATCGGTGCCCTCAGAATTTGATTCCGGGCACCGGTTCAAAAGATAGAAAAACCCGCTCGTCCGTTCACTGAACGTACCCGAGCCAAACTTCGGAAATTGATTCCGGGCACACCGGGCCTCGGAATCAGGTGTCGTCTAGAGCTGCGCTCTTGTAAAATTCCAAAGAAAATTAAGAAAAAAATTTTCCTTGAAATTTGCGGGTCTTTACAATAAATTTAACCAGAATAATTTTAATGAATAAATAAAATATAAATGTACTTGGAAGAATATGCGATCATACAAGAAGTATCATAATAAAACATATCTTAATACCTTAATTTTTTATGAAATGATTTTCATTTAATCCATTTTATATTAATGGTTTTCGTTTTATTATCCTTCTTATAGATCACCCTATTTCTTATGATCAATGATCTATGTCACTCCATATAATTATTTATTCTTTTCTTCCATGTTCGTATTTTCATTCCCCACCAATGTTCCCCAACGTGGGATGCTATTAATGTGTTATTATGGATCAACTTTATACTTCACATTTTACCTTATAAAGTTGAATTTCTATTAACCCTTCTCATGTTAATGTATTTCAAGAATTATATTTTTAAATTTCCAACTAATGATTATCATGATAATGATTAAATTGTAAGGACACAATTTATTTATGAGGGAAAGAATGTATCAACCTTAGAAATTAAAAATATGAACATCATACTCAATAACAGACATGGCCCAATACACTAAGAACATAGAGAATGTAAAACCACAAGACATTAAATTTATTTTCCTTTTGGAAGAACTCAATCTCTTTGAAAAATTGTGTGGCATGAAACATTAGGTTTAAATAAAAATGCTCTATTAAAATATTATTTAAACATTATAATTATATCCTAGCCAAAATGTTGGTTGTTATCAATAGTAATAACTGAATTATAAAAAATTTCATTTTTATAAATGTATAACATAAAATAAATGTTTATCAATATATTATAAAAAACATAAAAGTTTTATAAATAAAAAAGAAACAGGTTTTAGAAAAATGTTCTTTTATAAAATATTATTTAGGAATGATTTACACAATAATTTAAATTTATCCTTAAAAATTATACTTTATTCTGAATATGTATAATTCAATATAATATTAATGTTATTTTTTTGATAATTTTTATAAATGAATAATTTTTTGTGATGAATATTGAAAAGTACCACTTTTTATAGTATATCGTATTTTCAAATATGTGATTTACAAATATAAATTATATTTTATATATTTTGATGGTAAAATTATTTTAATAATATAATTATTTTTCTAATTCGTTAATTGAAATCAAATTCAAATTGAAATATGATATTATGTCATCATATACTTATTATAATTTTATTTTCAGAAACCACTCTTTCAACGAATATGTGATTTCATTTCAGATTGAATTCTACCACAAATGTGAGTTTAATATGGAAATATGGATTCCATATTTGGAATTAGGAATATTAATATTATCTATTTAAAATAATAATTTATCTTAATTAATAGTTAAAATAGTAGAAATTAATTATAGATATTCATGTAAAAATGGGATTACTGGGGGGCTTGAACTAAGAAGATAAATAAATAAATTAACATTAAAATTTCTCCAAACCCCTTGAATGAACACATTTATATTTTATCACCTATAAATATGGATAATAAAAAATTCTAAAGGATCTTTTATTGAGGAATATATGATAATGAATTAATATTTTCTTAAATATCATGTGTTCTACCTCCCCTGCTACTAAAATGCCACACCCATTCCTCATACCCTATGCAAACTACCAAAACAATTTGGTTCTGAAATTCCCTTATTAAATTATATCCTTAGTTCCCTCCATTAATTATATATACCTTATGCTGATTATGGATTTATTATATGATGTATATAGGTATAAACTTATATAAGGCTCTCTAATTGAGCGGAAAAAATCATAAACGTGCATATTTTTTTATTTATTCCTCCACTTCCTTAAAAAACATCATATATGATAATATAATAACAAAAATATATAATATATACTATTATTTTGTTATTTTAGTAAGATAAAACATATCCATATCCACATCCATCAAATGGGAAATGAGAATATAGATCATGTTTATAACGATCTACCACCTCACGAATGAATGTAATTAATTTTTCCTCCCCACCTCCTAAAGATCAATAATGATGAATTTAACAAATTAATATGATATTTATAAAATTTTCATACATTTTTAATTATGATTTCATAAATATCATAATAATTTTAATTTAGTGACGATACACGATAATGTTGCTCGTGGGTATTGGAGACTTATATCTTGTAAAGGGATCAGATTCATTCCTCTCTTACTCTTTACATGAAATGTTTTATGGTAAAAGAAAATGAATATATATTATATTTAGGATATAAACATAAATTTTTAAATGTAATATCACTTCTTAATTGTTACCTATTAATCTCTTAGATAATAATAATTTTACTCATACATACATGCAGACCACCACTTCTACATAATGACATAATATATTTTTCATTTTATTTTTACACAGATGAAAAAAATGATTTATTTGATTAATATAATTTATAAATAATAAATAATAAATTTTTTTTGAATTATTTATTAATATTTATTTTCTTTTATTCCATCCATTATGAAAAATGGAAACGGTGTTTCTGTATAATTACGACCTACGATATCTAGAATGGTGTAATCCATTTTTTATCTCTAACATTAATGGATTAATTTAAAGAAATATTTAATGAATATATATAATATATTTTTATAATAGTAAAAATTATAGATATTATATAAGAATTATCTAATTATGAGTAAAAATACATTGAACTAAAACACATATGAAAAGGAAGAAATTATCCCTCAAAACAGAGATTTTCACAAATAATTGATTACAAATGAGTGATAAAATATTTTAATAAATCATATGTGATATTAGATATATGATTATGGTTATATAATTTATATAAAATAAATCGATATTAATTATAATAAAGGTTGATATTCCACGAAATGAATTCAATCCGAGGGTAAGTTTTTCTAATCAAAATTTTACTTCTGTGAATCATATTCCATATTCACCACTTCTTTTTTATGTTGGTGGTATATAACAACTATTTGATATGTTTTTTCACAAATAAAACATTATAAATTATATTTAATGTTTCAATTTTTTTGTTATTTTATGTGGATTTCGATTCTTATGTTACCAAATTGGTATGGGTTTATTGAAAAATCACGTCATTATTCATGAATGTTTTTGTACAAGTATCTCTTAGTGGAATTATTTGGTATTTATATCTAATATTATTTACATATTATGAAAATAATATTTTTAAGAATCATTTTCTAGTAATATTTAATTTTTTTTCTACTTAGTAATTATAATTATTATAAATTTATTTTAATAAAATGTGACATTTTTTCCTCTTCAATTAAAATTCCTTTTTCATTAAAATCTTCATTTATTAAGAAGGTTTTTAATTATTTTTAATCATTATTGACTTATGAACTAAATAATTTTTTTACATTTTACATTTTAAATTTTTTTCATGGAATCTTCATTTAATTTTTAAAATAACTCATGTTCGGATTTTATAGAAAATAAGAAAGGAAATTTTTTTTCATGTGTGGGGAATAAATACAATTTCCCCACATCTTGTATAATCATTTTTTTAAATATAATTTTATAATTTTTAATAGTTGTTTTTAAAATAACATTATTTTCAACAAAATTAGTGAACATTTTTTAAATGGTATTTCTAATGTAAAAGAGGAATATTTTCCTCTTGAATATTTTAATGTCATTTTTATGGTATTTATATTCAGCATCGAAATAAACAATTTATTTAAACTATAACCAATAGGGGATATGTTTTATTGATAACATAATTATTACATAATTTTATGGTTTATGATTATTTTGACAGGGGATGTACAATTTTATTACCATTTACCATATTATTCTGGATGCTTTATAATTATTGTATTTTTATTATGTTAGGTATTAAAAAAACATTCAATTTCATTTGAAAATATGATTTTTTATGTTTATTAATTTTCACCCATTTAATATTAGGAATTCATTGTAATTAGTATGTGAATGGTGGTTCTTAGTTTTAGAAATCCGATCGATACATTTATTGGACTAATCATACCAATCAGTTAGCTAATTTAGATTGGATACTACCCACTGATTAAAATTTTCATATAAAGAGTCTGGGTAGTATGTTTTATATGTTTAAAATTATGAATTCACCATATATTATTAGTTATTGAATTCCATGGGATTATTTTATTATTTAAAATATCCAATGGATAATATTCAACAATATGTAATTATTTATTTGGATTTATTTTATAATCATTTATTTCTTTTATATTAGTAACATTTTTCTGATTAAATTGAATTTTTTTCTATTATTTACATCTCCATATTGATTATCCTTATTTATTCATGATAGATTCCATTATATTCATTCCTATACCGAGAATATTATTTCCCCTCTTTTTTGTGATTTATTTTCCCCATGATGCAATGATGTGTTTTTGGATTGATATGAATAGATGCACCATGTGAGATAATTGTGCTCTCAAATAAATCATTTTGTGTGTTTTATGTTTTAAATTTTAATTTGAATTTAAATTATGTGTATATTTTACGAACATGACTAAACTATTTGATCCTTTGGAATGTGATTCCTTATATCTTAATCCAATGTAATAAGGTAATTACAAGCATCAATATTCTGGGGTTAGCATTTTTACATGACTCATAGCATCTATATACATCACTAGTCCTTAATTTGATTTTACTAAAATTTAAATCACCATGTTTATTAGAATAAGGTGAGTACATTATGAGTGTTCTATATACATAAGTGAGTAAAAGTGTTCCACGGTTTATAAAATGCAGGACATTGTTATTAATTGGGAATTTTCAATAGATTTTGTACATGTTAAAGATTATAGAAAATTTATGTGGTAATGTGGAAACACATTTATTTTAATAGTTTAATATTTGTGGATGTATTATAAGAAATTAATGATCTATTACAAGGGTTTTTGGATGTGTAATTTATAGATGATGTGGACCCTTATAGATGTACTAGTAGCTTTGTTTTTTATATATTGTAGTTGTTTTTTGGATATATAGAATATAGAATGTAGTTAAATAGTGAAAAAAAATTATAATATGTTTCCACTAAAGATACATTGATGGAGTTGATATGGTAAATATTATTTTTAGTGGAATTTAAGAGAGTGTATGGTAATAAAAATGTATTGTTTTATATTTAGACTATGACTCTCCTAGTGAAGAATCTGTTGTTTCACACATGAATAAAACACATCCACTAGAATTATCAATTAATTAATAATTTTATCAACGGTTCAGTGATAGTGAAGAATAATAACTTTAAAAGTTTCAAAAAAGTGGATTTTATAACTAATGTCATTATACTAAAAAATATGGGGTGGTGTTAAGACTCATTGGGATTGGTTAACTAATGGTCCTAATATAGAACTGTGGAAACTATAATAGATCAAAAAGTTTGGTAGATATTTCTAGTTTAGACCTATGTATTCATGGTGAGTTCATTAATATAGTATTCCATTGGTAGATTTTATATCCCTGCACTAGGTTAAATACCCTAAGAGGTGGTTCAGATGAATTACGGTTGGAATGGTTAAAATAATACCTCTTTGGAACTTTTTTTATCATGATAAAAATTACATTTATCTATTTATCCTAAAATAATGTTTAATGGTTTCATAAATTATGCATATGAGACTAACCAAGATTTACATGGTTTACCCACACTTCTCTAAGAAAAAGGCATATACAATTATGTTCTAATGTATAATGTATATTATGGTAATCTATTGTTTATAATGTTTCTAGTAGACACAATATCTCCTAGTATACAGAAAATCAATACATTGAGAACTCAATGCTATGTTAGTTGAACTATACTCTTGGATTTATAAAAATATTTCTCAGATGAACAAAAACATGTTTTCTAACAACACAATTGGTGTTTAGTGAAGAATTTATTTATTAAAAAATATGAATTCACCTTTTCTAGGGAAATTATATCCAATTCCCTTAATGTTATAATAAAATTATCTTTCACACAACTAATATATGTAAAACACAAATTTTCATATATCATTTTCAATATCATTTTAATTCTTCATGTTCATATTTTTTTAATAAAATTATCTATAACATAAATACATTTATTTATGTATTATGTTAAAAAAAATATGTATCATGATATTCTTAAAGGTATTATTCTATCAATAAATGATGATATTTAGACAATACATAAAATAAATTAAAATAAACACAAATCACAAATCACACATCCCATTATTATTTTAAAAAACATCACATTGAGTACAGATATATCATATATTTTTGGATACATTAGTTTCCTATACATCCACTTTCATTCTATTTGTATTGTATGTTTTTTATAAATATATATATAATAATCACGGATTGGATAAAAACTCCTCAATATCCATTACTTCTTAAATACCTCATGTTATTTTCTAGTATGGATCTTTATCGATATTACTTGTCAATAAAAACAAACAAAAATCACTAAAAAATATACTTGAAGGACCTTTTATAATAATATTCCTATTTGGGATTGTTGGAAGAACATAAAAATTATCAATAACCACATCAAAGAACAATTTTATATTAAAATAATTACAAAAAATGTATTCTAATAAATTGTATTATGATAAAATCTCTTTATGATTGATATCGTAAATAAGTGTATCATTTAATTAATATCGATAAACCAATTTATTAATATCAATAACCACATGATGCATTATAACTCCACCTATTCACTTTTACCCCTCATCATCATTTTCTTCATTATATCTCTTTTTATATTATTGCAGATAGACACCCCCTTTGTAGGATTGAGAAATAACCTTATCATTTTGGAATTATATAGCTCCCCCATTTCCAATTAACACAAATGTCAAACATTTTTGATAAATTAGATGGTGAAAAATTTATATGTTATGGAAAATTATAGGAAAATAATTTTATAGTGGGGTTCAAAAACCCAAACTTATTTAGGTTTCATGTGTTGACTGTGGAATGAGATCTTTTAACATCTTTCAAAATAACACATTTTGAATAACCCTAATCATCATATTTGTTATTTAATGACATGAATGAATATACAATAAATTCATGAATCTTATCTCATATATATGCTTAAAAAAGTGATATTTGATTTTAATGTGCTTCATCCATTATTAATTTTCTTGATATTTCATAATGGATATTTCACTTTAAATATCACATTTGATTCACATAAGAGAAATGACTACGAATTTTGAGTGAAAAAATTGATTCATTAAACACAATAATTTCTTATAGGGATGATGGGGTGAAATTTATTAATTTTTAGAAATGGTAAATGAAATTGGATATTTATTATTATTATATAAGAAAACCAAATTAAAATTCAAATATTATAATATCTCATTCTCTAATGATTTATTGTAAATAAAGATAAAATACATTGTACATGTAATATATCATAGTATTCTCTTTACATAATGAAAAACATTTCATGCGGATACAATGATACTGTAAAACTTATAAATTTGAAAATAAATTATATGGTCTTTTTGTTCTTTTATAGAATATTCTTTCGATGGATTTCATATACTAATTGATGTTAACCACTCTCTCATTATATTCCTTCCAAAATTTAAATCATTCACTAATACGTGTTTTTATTTCCTTTGAAAACTCAATTCCAAATAATTTATAAATAAAAATTAATATGTGTGTTATGATTGAATTTTTAAAAAGGAGTTTTATACTACTTGTAACCCATAAAAGACAACTCTCCTTCCATTTATATTTTGAACTGATACCTATTGAATATTGAAAATTGATTTAATTAGGATTCGTTTATTCCCAAAATTATTATTTCATCAATATAGAAGAGCACCATCATTTGTATATTACTCTCTTTATTGATATAGAGATTATGATCTACACATACATGCTAATTGCTATGACACTTAAAATACTGATCATGTATAGAATACCATTCTCATGGTACTTTTTTTCTATAAGGTGCCTTTATTAGATGACAAACCATGTTCTGATCATCACTAAAAATAGAAACATTCAAATTCCAAATGTATAGATTATCTTTAAGAAATACAATTATTTTTTGGAATTTATATCCACATATAAAATATTCATCTTCATTTGCAACACTATGGATAAAAATAATAGAATTATTTTCAACCTCGTAGTGGAATAAAATGATTCATCTTCCTTGATACATTCAATATATGAGTTTTCATTCCCAAATTTTTTGACTAGTTCTGAATCCCCAAATATTACTTGAATATTTGGAAATGAGGAACCCATTTGGTCCTTATTAAATTATTATAAATTATCCAAAAAATTCTACCATGTTTTATTATTTTCACATTTCATTAACTCAATGCATTTTTTGGACTCATCTTTCATTTTTGTCACCGATCTAAAACCATTTCATCTCTAACTAAGTGAATAATTTTTAATGTTATATGGATTAAATTCTATTTTAATTCATGGGAGTTTCCAATATTTAGTGCTTTTATTTAACTACTAAATATGATTATTATTTCTTATCATCAATGTTTTCTTGAATTACTTGTAGATCCATTTTCTCCACATTAAATGATCAACATCTTTTTTATTAACATTAATCATTATTCTTATTTTTCATGATATTTTATATTATTTTACACAATTATGATTTCGGTGATTTAAAAAATACTTCAAATCCTCCCACTAACCAACACCTTTTGACCCTGAACTGGCAATCCAAGATAGCCCACAACATAGCCCGAAGTGTATTCTTGACACCCAAGGGCTGACAACTACTGTCAGGTATCAAAATTATATAGGTGGGAATGATTGGCACAAAAATGAACGAAACATAAATAAATTAAACTGAATAATGAAAACCAATACTAGAAACATTGAAAAATTATAATTTTAAATACCTCTATGTGTCCCTACAGGTCACCACCGACCTCAAACTAACGTTGCACTACAGACACCTAATACGAGAAAGAAGGAAACCCCAATGATAATATATGATATAACTATAGGTATGAGTATTAAAACATAGTAGGCTATGCCGATAATCTATTCTTGAGACACATACCTTAAAATTAAATAAACATCAATTTTCACATTTGAAATATAATATATGAAATCATTTTCCTCTACATGTCTACTCAAAAAACAAATTAAAACTCATTTCCCTTATTTAATTTCAAAAACCTTGTTCATTCTATTTGTGTTCCATTAAAATTATATAATGGAATTAATTATTTTCATTTTCTATTGTATGAAATATTATAAAACATGTGTCGTTTAGAACATTTTTCACAAGATTTTAGAAACCGACACATCACATCCATGTAGACACTACAAAATAAAGAACAACAATATTTACATAACATGGTAAATAAAAATATAACTACCAATACACTATTTATAATTTCTTGAAACTAAGAGATAATAAACATAGATGAACCCATGAGATGAAGAACAATATAGAACATACCAATAAGTGAGACCAAATCCCAATAGCATACAACACTATATGAAATAAAAAACACCCAAATTCCTAGACACCCTAATGTAGGACAAATTGAGGGGCCCAATACCATATTAACAAATATATATGCAGTTCATGGTCCACTAATTAGTACATGAACCAGTTGAGTTGAAAATATTCTCAGATAATCTTCTCAATATGCAAGTTTCCCATTTCTAATTTATATAACAGGGGTAATCTAATTGATTACATCTGAGAATCCAATCACAAGATATATATAATATTAATAATCCACAATCATACTCTCCCCAGGTCTCCCCATGTTCTAATCTCATGCCATAAATCAAATAGAACACAAAAGGCTCCAACTAAGGATCCTTAATAATGGATCCCACGTATTCCACAAAAAGGAAATCAAATTCCGTATTTAAGAGAAGGCATGAGAACATCAAACATATGTTTTTATAATAAACATTTTTTCATCATTACCAAAATGTGACCAAATTCTCCCAAAAACATATCACAAAACCAAACATTAAAAAAATATAATTGATCATTCTATAGGAGGAGTCAAACACACCATTTCCATAAAATGACATGTATATAAATCCTTAAAAATATTTCCATCTCACTTTAAACCAAAATCATTTTCTATGTAAATTCCAATCGGGCCATAATTCATCATCACATGTTAAAAAAATTTCAAAATCTATATACACAATTATTTTAACAAAAAATCATTTCAAAAACTCATTCATGAAATACAAACTAATCATTTATAATTCTACATAGTCATTAAAAATATCAAAACACACATTAAATAACATAATATTCTCACAAAATTGATAGATCCATTTGGTTGAACATTTGGTGTGAATTAATATAGAAAATAATGTCATGCTATCACAAAACATGGATTAAAACAACCATTTTCATACCCAAATTTTATTCCAAGAATCACATTTAAATATTCCTTACTCATAGAAGGTGTGAAAATCCTGAAACTAATTATTTATATATTATAAATAAAATTGCATGGGAAAACCAACCTCAAAGGATTTCCATGACAAAGATTTATAACTCATGAAGCAGCCTGCTCACATGCATGAACATCTATGTGAGTGTGTGTGAGTGTGTGTGTGTGTGATGTTAAACCTATGGATATTTTCCCCCCACTCTGAGGGAACATTCTCATAGATGAAATTCATATTTATATTAATCCATATCTAGGAATACACATGCACACCTTCAAAACCGATCATAACTCCCCCAAAATTATGTTGGTTGAGCAAATCAACCCAAACCACCTTGCCATCGGAAATAGTTTCCATAACACGAACCAGTGGGTACCGATACACAATCTTCATATCACAAAAAATAGATGAATCATGAAATAATCAATCAAACCCTCACCTTGGTGTAATTATGTAATTACCAAAAAACCAAATTTTATCAAATTCAACCAACACGAAAACAAAATAATAGACCAACTATATACTTCATGATGGTGTGAATTATATTTTAAAAAGTATCAATACAAGAATTGTCACCTAATCAAACATATTTAGAATAGAGATATATAGGACAAACCAATAATCACCTCCAAACATAATTTTATCAGAAAAATCATCAAAAAAACACCAATGTCATTTAACCATGTGCGTCAATGAGATGAGATTTATGTTTTGAAATTATTTTAATGAACATAATTAGAAACATAATTTTTTAGAAAGGAAATACATGAATTAAATTACCTTAATGGTGTTAAATTGTTATGGAAACCTCAATGGAGTATGAGTACATCCCAGCAAATAATCAGCACACACTAAACAATGTACAAGCACAAAAACATAATCCATTATAAATAGGGTTTTTTCAGGATAATGAAAACCCCCAAAAATAGAAATAAAAATGCACCGAAGAGAGAATATGCTACTGGAGAGAGGTGTCATGGCTGGAATATGTGGGTCTCACACAAGGGTGGTTAAACTGAAGAGGGTTATGTGATGGGGAGTTCTGTAGGGAAAGAGGGCGCCGCAGAAGCTGATGTAGGAGGAGGGGAGGCTCTTCTGGTGGAGAAAGGTGTGGCTGGAAGGGATGGTTCACCGAAGGAAGAAGGGAGGTCTCTGACACAAGGAATGTCAGTTGGGTGATCTGGCGGGACATAGGGGGGAAGGTAGGGGGGTCAAATCGTGCCACACATGTTGGGGGTTGAATTAGGGTTCCTAAAAAAGGAAAAATAAAATAATTATATTAATAACACTAAATATAATAATAATAACAACAAACCATCTTATTAATAATAATATTTATGATAGTATTATTACCCATTTTAATAATAAAAAAATGATAATGATTATAATAATTAATTAATGATATTAATAAATATATTAGTACTAAAAATAATAACGACTTAATGATAATAAAAATAATAGTAATAATAGTAATAATAGTAATAATATTATTTTTACTAAAACATTCATTAAAATTTATTTTCATACATTTTTTATTTATATTAAATATTGTGAAACTGCACGGTTTGCTGGGCTGACTAAATAGTTTCCGCTAATAGTGTGATTCCCCTACACCAGCCCAAAACCCGTCAATATTATCAGACCAAAAAAATTGTAAACTAGTGCTAAAAAACCACAATGAAATGACCTGACACCAATAATAGGATAGAATGAAAGAGTATCAGAGGTCTAGTAGTGATAATTAACTCCACCATGGATACTTTTTACCCCCCAAAATGTCACCAAACCAGATTCCGATCAAAAATTATGTTCATGCCCAATAAAAACTGAGTAATACCATTAACTCTAAGATGAAAATTCTCTCCACATGTCACAAATGACGGATTCATGAAAATATTGAATCCCAAAATTAAATTGGGGGGAATAAGAGGGTTCTCACCAACAAAATAGTTTCACTGTTGCAAAAAACATTAACATCAGAACAGACAACCCCTAAGAAGGGCTAACATGACACCTCTCAAACCCTAACCTACCAAAACGACGACCTTAACACAACATGAAACTAAGGAAGTATTAACCCAGACTAAACAAACATCCTTAATGCTAAAAAAAATAAACCCAACATTAGTATTTAAACGAGAGTCATATTACAAGGAAACCCGATATACCATTACACCATAAGAAGGGAGATATCCTACATGAATGGAAATCCCTCCGCACAAGGTTGAACAACAACAATTCCAATTCAATGGATAGAAACCCAAACTATATAAAACCCATAAAAATCATCCTCCCATTTCACAACACCCAAATATCTCTAAACATGTATAGTTGAAACCAAAACCAAAAAGTTCCCATTCATCAATGGGCCAAAAACAACTCACAGAAAACACGTTATTTAAATACAAAACACTTAGAACAAACACAACTGATTGGATTTCAATAATGATATTTCTTCAAACCAATTCAACAAATAATGAACGTGTAAGGAAAATGGGACAAAAATAAAGATAATATAGACATTTCCACTCTAAAGTTGGAAACATAACCCATGATATGGTTTCACACATCCTTGGAAACTTCTGACTTTTTGTAGGCTTCACCACAAGAACTGTGGCTGAGGAATTGAAGGTCGAAACATCTTAAGACTCACAATCAGGATCTATTATCACCTGATCCTAAATACATCCTATAATTACTCTTCCTACAACACATACCCTAGTGACGTGAACTTCCACAAAGATGGAAACACATTGAAGGGACGTGAAAAGATGACACAGAATGTCAAAATTGGCCATACTGACGGAAAACTAAAATGTGTTCTGATGATGTAGGTGTCAGAACCAACAAAGATAACATCACATAAATAGGCTCCTCTGTCATTTTTTATTCATGAGATGGGGAAACCTCATGAAAGCTGAACACCATTAATTACACACCAAGAAACAACCCCGCAAAGATTTCCCCATTCTCTAACCTCATGAAATAGGTTTCACTGGAAGGGAGAATATTTCCCATCATCTATGGGTGAGAACACCGAACCAAAAGAGGATCCAACTCTAAAGATTGGTAATAGTAGACATTTGGTGACTGTTGTCAGAACCAAACATCTCCAAACTCCACAAACTTCCATTACTTCACTTCCACAGGTATATGCCTTGGATAAATCTGGCCTTGGTAATTTTCCATGTCTCCCAAATTCCAATAATGATGATACATCAATCCCCATAGGTCCAATATGGGACCCTCAAACAAAACCAAGATGAAACATAACCTAATAACCGTAGGAGTTTCCATCAACTGAAATTCATATTATATTTTCTTCATGCCATTTCACTAACAATAGCAGTCATCAATAAAATCGATTAATAGGTGAAAACTAAAATTATTTAGATATTGTTCATGGATCATTAAAAACATTAGGGACTTTTTTGGGTGGAATAATTTGAACAACATAAGGAACAAAAAACCAAAACTTACATCAAGCCAAAACATTGTCGAAAAAAAACCTGAGCTGAGAAAACCAGCCAAAAAGCCAAAAATATAATGACACAAAAAAAATACTCTTTTTCAAAATCACCATTATTCAATTAAATATCCAAAAGAGTTTATCCCAAGGACATTTTTCATAAAAAAAATCACTTTTAACATGGTAAAAATCTACTCCTCATGGAAATGAAAATTTCTCGACCACATTATATTTTAAAAACTCACCCATGTCATCATAAGAATCACCAAATGTTTGTCTATTAATTTTTAACCACAGTTTATTTTATCATGTTCCTCACACACTTTCCGTATGTACCCAAACACATATGATCCTTCATAAAAAATACCAAGGGTCACATCTTTCATTTACTCATCAAACCCAAGCATTTAAAAACTTTTCAATATGAAAACATCCAATTTAGGAAACTCAATTTACCAATTTAAAATCTATATTAGAGAAAAAAATTTCATTTAAATGTCCTCATTAAATTTCAAAAGCACGCTTACACTAACTAAGACCAAATTAAATAAAACTCATAATGAACCCATGGAATGAGGATGTAGTAGTTACTCTTAAAAAATGATATCGTACTGGTCCACACCCCATGTAAGCATCACCAACTATGAGAGTCCTAAAACATGTACTCAAACTCCACATGGGTCACTACTCCATGTGGGATCACAACATAACACCTGATCACCTCCCTTATTATTCCTCAATCCAAAACAAAGAAAAATGCCTCAAAACACATTCTACGCTTGGTGTCTCAAGGATTATTACATCAAAGGGTCATGGTGTCATTTACATACCTAAATCCCCTGTCCCAACAATCCTAATCTATAACTACCAAACACCACAAATAACAAGGGCCTCCACTAATATAATTTTATCCTATAAAATTCCTATTCAAAAATGAACTTGTCACTCAATTCAGTCCGAGGAATGGCCCAAAGGGCATTCTTGATCCCCATTGCTAGAAACCAGTTCTAGGCATCCAAATTTAATAAGTGTGAATGATATGGACATCAAATAAATGAAAGATAAATAAATAAAAAAGAAAAATGAAAAATAACACTAGAATCCGTAATAAATTAAAAGTGTACATACATCTATAAAACCCTATGAGTCACCACTGACATTATGCCAACGCAAAACTAAGATGACTGAATCCGTGAAAAAGAAACAACCAAAGAATAAAATAGTGATAAAACAGTAGGATTGTGTATTAAAACCCATTAGGATATCCTAATAATCAATTCCCAAGGAACATGACTTAAAATAAAAAGAAATATAATTTTTCATTCTTTTAACTACAATATATAAAAGTTTTATTTTTACGTGTAAACTTGAAAACAAAGTACGAATCATTTACCTTAATCCTTTACAAAACCATGTTTATTATATTGGTGTAATATTTTCATTTTAGAAATGGGTGTGATTCGTTTCATTTTCCATGGTACAAAGTATTATAAAACATATTTTCCTTTAGAATAAATTTCACAAGCTTTTCTAGACCAACACATATTTTCCATGTAGACACAACACAAGAATAAACTATAATATTTGCCTAACATGGGTAACTAAAATATACCTACAAGTACCAGATTTTTCACTATAAGAAACTATCATATAATAGACATGGGTGATCCCAGGAGATCTAGAACAATACAGAACATTCCAATTCCTTAGAACCCATCCCCGGTAGAATACCACGCTTGATGAAATAAAAAACACCGAATCTTCCAGCCACCCTAACTCATGAAAGAAGACGGTGCCCGATCCTATTGAAATAAATCAAAATATAAATACTTTTTATGGGCCATTGATCATTATATTATCTACTAGTATGAAAAACATTACCAGATAATTATTCCAATATTCCAGGTTCCCCTGTCTCATGTATAAAATTGGAGTTTTCCAATTGATTCCATATTAGTATCTAATCACAAGAAATATATAATAATCATAATTGACATCAAGCCTCACTTATAGTCTCCCCAAGGACTAATCCCATGACTTAAAATAAATACAACAAAATGGGTTCGAACTGAGGAAACTTGATAATGAATCACATGGATACCATAATGATGAAATCCCATCCATTATTTGAGACACGGAATAATAACATCCCACAAAGGATTTAATATTGAATAATTTTATTAATTATCCCATAGTGACCAAATCGGCCTTTAAACATTTCGTAAAACCAACCATTACCAAAAATTAATTCCATTATTTACTAAGAGGTCTAAAACACACCATTGATATATAAAGGCATTTATATAACTTCTTCCAAATATTTCAATCTCACTTTAAAACCGAAGAAAAATTCTATGAAAATTCCAACCAGGCCACAGTTTATCATCACATGTCAGACCGATTTGAAAAGCTAAATACTAACTTCATTTAACTTATACTCATTTGGAAAACACTATCAGAAAACCCCAAATCATTATTTCACATGATATATATTTGTTAATAATCCAAACCACGCTTACAATACTACAATTTACTCCCAAAACCCGACTTGGGATTTTGTCTTACAATTGGTGGGCACTAATTTAGTAACAAAAGTATACCTATCATAAAAAATGATTAAAACTACTATTTTCATACAGAAAAATAGAACACGAATCACATATCAATATTTATTATTCATATAATGTTTAAAAATAATTAAAATAATTATTCTAAAATTAAAAAGGCAAGTGCATGTGAAAAACTACTTCAATGGATGACCATGTCAATGATTTCTAACTCAAGAATTAGCTCACTTGTATGCACAAAAATACACATAAAATATATATATATATATATATATATATATATGTACATAAACTAATTCAAGTGTTCCCCGCACCATGAGGGAACACACCCATAGATGATATATAAATTTATATAAATCTATTCAAGAGAATATGCGTACGAGCCTTCATAACTGATCACAACTACCCCAAAATGATGATGGAAGAGAGAATCAACCCAAACCACATTTTCTTCGGTGGTTATTTCTAGAACAAAAACTGATGGGTCTTGATATACACTCTAAATAACCCTACAAAGGTATGCTTCATGAAAAACCAAATCAAAACCTCACCTAGGGAAAAACATAAACTTAACCAAAAAATTATTTTTATCCAATTCAACCCGCATAAGAAAACAATAATAAAAAAACTACATACATAATGATAGTGAAAATAACATTTTCAAAATCATCAAAATAAGATTTTTTACCTAATCAAACTCATTTGGCATAAACATATATATGCATAAATCTTGAACCACCTCAAAAATATTTTTAACAAATCAAATCATCGACAAATCATGAAAATAATTTATCAAAAAGAGTGTTAATCTGATGACATTCATGTTTATCAATTAATTGAATGAATCCATGATTATACATAATTCATTCGAATGGAAATACATAAAATCTCACACCTTAATGGTGTGTGTTTGTGATGAAACCCTGAAAGGATGAATAGTACGCCCTGAGGAATAATCTTCCAACCCTAAACATCGTGAAAAGAACAACAGCATGAACCCCAATGATTAGAATTTTGACAACATGATGAAAACCCACAAAAAAATAGGATGAAAAATGCATTGAAGAAAGAAGTCTCTACCAGTGAGAGGAGGCGTGTTTGGAATAGGGGGTCGTGCACTGGATTGTTTGGCAAGAAGATTGTTTCACCTAAGGGTGGTCCAAAATGAAGGAGGGAGGGCCATGAAAGCTGAAATAGTAGGAGGGGAGGTGATATTGGTGGAGGGAGGTGTACCCAAAATGGAGGGTTTTCCAGAGGGAGAAGGGAAGTCATCCGTGCTAAGGGAGTAAACTGGGTGGTCGACCACAGCATGCAGGGGAAGGGGGGGTCAGATCGCACTAGGGGGGGTTGTATAATTTTTCTTCTTATGAAAAACAAAAAAATAGAAATTAGTTATAATAATAAAAATAAATAAAATAAATAATAATCTACTTAATATTCATATTTATGATAATATTAATACCAATTATATGAATAATTATTACAAATACAATAGTGATAATTATAGTGATATAATAATTATAATAAAAAAAATAAAAGTAATAATTAATTAATTAAAAAAATAATAATAACAGTAATATTATTATTGTTGTTATTGGGACTAAAACATTCTTTAAATTTTATTTTCATTCCTTTTTTTTATTTTAAATATTTGGAAACTGCACAGTTACCTGGGCAGACTGCATGGTTACCGATAACTGTAATGTGCCCATGAATCAGCCAAAAACCCACCAAAATTATCAGACATGATATACTATAAGCAATTTCTCAACCTTAACTTTGATGAAAAGATCCTTTATTAATAAAAAGATAAAATAAAGGAGTGTCCGAGGTATGGGTGTGAAAATCCATTTTTTGAAACCCATGTACCGTATTCCCTTAGTTGAGTAGACATTGAAAACCCCCTTATCTCAGAAAATGTTGACCATTATTTATTTCTACTTATATAGATTGATGAATTTAATTATATATACCCACATGTATTTCAATATCTAATTCTATGGAATTTTTTACTTTCATACAAATGAAAATTCTATTCTTTTAATATATATGTTTTCTAGACTACTTCAATCAAAATCATTTTTCGAGGTCTTTATAATTAAGAATAATTATCACTATATTTATTATGATTCAATTTCTTATTTCAAATATCCCATTTTATTACGTTGTTCTTACCAATGATACATTATTTGTGTTCTCATGCATCTTGATGTAATACTTGTTTTTTCTAATAGTGTATTTTCTGTCATTATATGTTCATAATATTAGAATCATTTATCCAAAAAATCTTTTTATCATTTCATTAATTCAGAGTATTAAAATATAATAGTTGATACATGTCGGTGAATACCACATAGCCTGCCAAACAATGGTAATCGAGTATCTATATATCCCTTTAAAAACTAACTCAAATTTTTTATTATATGTAATGTATTATAGTTGCATCCAAGGTTGTCTCTCCATGAGACCTTCTGTTGGAGATTCATTTTTATGATTTAGTATGATTTTATGTTTTTTAATTTCTAAATGTGGTTACTATTTCAATAAAAATATTTATGTAGATAAAATAAAGTGGAAATGATAGAATGAAAAACCAACTGAATTGAATAGAAAAAAGAATTATTATAATAACATAGTAATCATATGGATTTTTCATTATTCTCTATATTAAAAATACTACCCAATTATAACTCTATCAATACATATATTGAAACTTTGAAACATGCATTTGATTCGGTATAATAAATTAATATAAACTACCATGATATCTATAGAAAATATCACTTCTGTAAGAGCTGACCAATGCTTGAAAAAATCATCATTTATAATGACTATGTTGACTCAACTTGTACTTTTAATCCTCAATCATTTTTTGAGAAATTTAAATAGGGAGAATATTCCCATAGGGCTTAGCCAAATGGAAATGGGTCTATTGGGGTATTAGTGAGCTCTATAATTCATGTATGTTAGGATTTTAGAATGTGTGGTTGTTTGTGTATTTTTGTTGTAGCTGTATAGTTCCCCATACATGACCATTTATATTAATTTATACATGAATAATATACTTGAACATTATAATGTTCTTGAACTGGTTGGCTGCATTCAGTGATTATCACACTCAAATCCATAATGTGCAGATCATAGAATGGTTGAAAAAGAAGTAATTGATCTGATGAGATAATGAAATATCAAACATCAATAACAATAGATTGTTCAATTATATGGAGAAAATTACATTTAAATAAATAAAAAAATGAATAATAAAATATTCTTTACCACAATAAATCTCTATCTTGGAAAAATAAAACACTAATCCACAAAATAACTTTGAGCATAGATGATATTTGATCTTCATATTCTTTGGGGTGATCATAAGAACTCTACAAAATATTCAATTATATTGTCCTATCACTTCACTATAGAAATTATTTATGTTATTTTTATTTCTATATTGAATAAGTTTCTCATACTAAAGTAGTTCTTTTAAATATTTTTGGCCTCTTTTAGAGAATACAGCCGATATGAGTTTTTAAATTCTAGAAATACACTTTTTAATATCTCTATTATGATTAGATTTTGAATTTTATTAGACTTAATTATTTTTCGTACAATATGGTAAAAAATAATCCAAACATAAAAGAGTTCTCTCATGTATTTGGTATATCATATTCATGAAAGCCTACACATACATCAGTATCGATGTAGTAAAATGAAGCCGTATCCCTCACACAGTATAATGTTTTATGTATTGAAGCATAACTGGGTCAATTAATGATATAACTAAGACACATAAACAAGTTCACTTGAATTAAAAACATTTTAAAACCACCCGACCTCATCTTATCTCTACACAGTACAAACACGTAGAAAAACAAGGTCTCTCGGACTCATCATCGACTTTTCTGTTCAAGACGAATCGATCCAAGAACATTTTTATTCTTAAAATTCATTAGGTAAATTGAGTTAATCAACAATATCAAAATGATTCCTATCAATATTTTAAATGTCCTCTTAATATAATTCCTTTATTTAAACTTATATCCACTCATAAAGTGACACTTGTTATTTCTTCTAGGATTCGTGAAATTTTTTAATAAGCTCTACTTTATTGCTTCATCCGCTCTCAATATTCTCATACCTGACTAGAGTTTCTTCATCATCATCTGTGACCATGTTATTTATCATAATGGTGCATTTAATCTTCAAAATATGATCCATGATTCCTCATGAAACTTTTTTCAACACAAATACAAATCTAGGGTAAGCTCTTCAGTTTGACAACATCATCTCAGATCTAGATTCATTTTCTCAAGTAATTTCATCATGAAACACCATCTAATATTCATGTAAGTTAATTTAAATTAATATTAGATCTATAAAATATGTTCTTATCACATTGATAAATAAAATTCAAAAGAAGAAAAGACATACCTTGATCCATTGAATCTTATGGATTTGATTCTTCTTGATTTTCTCCAAATTGAAATGATTTTAAATATTTTCTACTCCCTTTTGTGATGTATAACTGATAGAACATACTAGAATTGAATTGATATGTAATTGGACAAGAAATAACCATTTTAATAGAGATAAATTAGTTTTTGTTCATTTTTATTTAATTTACTATCAAAGTCCATTAAATGGAAAATTTTATCCCTCATTATGCCATTATTATAATATTTATAAAATAAAACATCAGTTATTAATATATTCAACCAATTAAGTATTTTGGTATTACATTTTGATGTTTATTATTCAATTAGTAATTATGCAAATTTATATCTATTATATCATGTATACAATATTTATCATAATAAAGGATAATGTGCACAAGTGTCATAGAAGTCGTATATTGTCTATTAATATACTCCCTTCCATGTATCGAAATATGAAAATAGTCCCTACCATAATTAATATGAAATATATATATATTTGGACCAATGATAATTTCCTTATTAATAACTATATCAGATATCATTATTAAATTAAAATTTTTATACATAATAAAAAACATGAAACATGATCAAAATATTTATATTTCCACGTGTCAACTTTAATATTCATTATAGTCAATACATACAATGAAAACTTGTTCGTGACAATGTCGATTCATTCAACATATCCAATAAATGTGTTGGATGACAACCCTTTCTTAAAGGGGTTGAAACTCATAATATTTTCCCTAATATGTTCAATTGACACCTTATGATTTTCAACATCTACCATAAACTTATAGTACTTTAATTCCACATGTTTATCACCATTTTAATAATAGTAATTCTTGGAAAAGAACACTACTTCTTTATTTTCAAAATAAAATTTCAAGGTATGGGTGATATTGTCAACAATTCCAGGTCCGGAATTAAATATATACACCCACATACCCTGAATTATAGATTCAAAGAATGTTACCAATTCAGATTCCATGGTCGAAGTAGCTGTTAATGATTTCTTTTCACATTCCCCTGATATTTATCTAGTGGCTAGAAAATAAATATTAACAAAAGTGGACTTCCTAAAATCAACGCATCTAGTAATTTCTGAATGAGAGTATTGAATCAGCTTAATATAATTTTATATTCTATATTTAATAATGTGATTCATTATTCATAGAAAAAAATCATAAATCATTCTTTACATCACTCTAATTATCCAGTACATTATTTATTTGATATCTTCCCATCATACAAACTGAAAACTAATATTTGGCCTTGTAAATTTTTGAGCATACATCAAGATTATGACAAAAAATTCATAAGGAATTCCTTCAATCTATTTTATTTCCAAATCATTTTTTTGATATTAATTGAGATTAAATTTATCTCCTTTTTAAATTGTAACCAGGGATTATGAACATTGTTTCATCATAAACAACTCTAAAATTTTATTGATATATGAATTTTGAGATAGTCATAATAATCCATGATTTCTATTACGGAATATTTATATTCCAATAACATGATTTTCTTCTCCCATGTATGTCGTTACAAAATTATTATATAGAAATTTATTGGTCTCACATAATAAACCATGAACATTAGTAGTACCCAATATGTTGTCAATATGTAGAATCAATAATATAAATTTACCCTCACTTTTCATCTAATATATACCCTGATCATTGATATTTTACTTAAATCCAAAAGATAAAATGGTATTATAAATCCTAATATAACATTTTTTTGATACTTTTGTAATTCCATATATTGAATTATTTAATTTACATACCATGTGTTCCTTTCTTCCAATGAAAAAACCCATCGGTTGATCCATGTATAAATCTACCACTATGTTTCTATTTAGAAGGGATATTTTAACATTCATTTAATGTAAATATAATTCCTTTTAGGCTACCAATTCCATAATAATTCTAAAACTGTATTTCTTTGAAACCAAGGAGAAGGTTACTCTTATAGTTTATACCATCATTTTGAGTGAATCATTTAGCAAAAAGGCTAGCCTGGTAATGTTTAAGGTTATCAAAAGAGTAATATTTGGTTTTTAAGAACCCTTTTCATCCAACTATCTTGAATTCATTATGAAATTCCATAATGTCCCATACTATATTTTGTTCTGGGGAATTCATATCAAATTCCATGGAATCATACCATTTATCTATATTATCACACATTATGTATTGTGAATATGAAACTATGTCATTTTCAATTCTAATATAATTGTGTTTTTTATGTAGATATACAAAATTTTCATCAGAAATTATTGACCTTATTTCCCATTTGGATATTATTAATAATATATCTTGTGGTTCATCTACTAGTTCTTCATTTTGAAATTGGGAATCATTTTTTTATTGTTCTACATGATTATCTTTTGATGCAATAATTTCGGTAACAACAACATGCGAAGTTAGAATACAAGAAAATCGAACATGAATTCTAAATTCTTTAATTTACTCATTTTGTTGAACATCACTCCCACTAAATTCATAATTCTTGATAAATATTTCATTTCTAGTTTCAAAAATTCTTATACTACGGTAAGGATAATAAAATCTATAGCCCTTTAATTTCTCCAAATAACCAATGACATGTAAACTCATTGGTCCTGCCTTATGTTTTCTTTATCTTGGATCTCATGCTCTTATTTCTTCCTGAACACACCATACCTACAGGTGTCATAAACTAGGTTTCCTACTAGACCAATTTTCAAAAGGATTCTTTAGACCAGGTTTACTAGGAACCCAATTCAATAAATACATGGATTTTTTTTAAATCATACATCAACAAGATAATGGTAAAGAAAGATTACATAATATAGTACTAACCATATCCATTAATGTTGTATTATTCCATTCCACTAAAAAAAATTTGTGGTGTACCAGGCATAGTGTATTATGCACATTTGACATGAATTTTCAAGGACATGGAAAATGGACCATCCTTTGTCCACAGATATTAAATCTCTAATAATATTCACCTCAAATATCATATCTTATATCCTTTACCTTTCTATCTAGTTTCTTATCATCATCATTTGCCTAAATATATGAGACATTTATTGATAGATATTTCACATAAAATAAATAGACATATCCATAACGTGAAAAATCATCGGTAAAGGTGATAAACTATTTTTTACAGAATGAATTGAAATAAAAAGGAAAAAATATGTTGGTATGCATAATCTCATGTAGTTGAGTAATTCTTGTGTCAGATTATTTTTTGTTTTATTTGTTTTAAATTAATATATTCAACACAAATGTTTAGGTTGTTAAATTCCAAATTTGGCAGGATTCAATCTCAGTCAATATCTTGAATATATCTTTTTAAATATGACATAAACATTTTTTCCATTAATAAGTATATGTTTCATTTACTAAAGAATGTTTTTTATAAAATTATGAAGAATGATTATATGTTTTTCATCCTATATATTATCAATATTTGGTTTATATAAACCATCATATAATAATTCATATCCAATCATGTGTGTATGCTTAAACAAACAAAAATTTTCATTCCAAAATTTAAAATAGCATCTAACAACAAAAACGTTTTTATAAAAAATAAAATTACTTGATATACAAGGTACACAAAATTTTTCATATATATCCATACAATATCCCCTACAATCTATTAGAAAGTATGTCCTAATAGCTTCAACTAGAACCTTATATATATTCCCTATGAAGATGAACATTTAAGTTGATCTTGTGATTTTGGTTGAAAGGAATCCCTAAATCATTTAGAAACATGGTTTGAAAAACCAGAATCAATCCGCCAGGTTTTATGTGAAACATCTTCTATTTTTTATTCATAAATGTATAATCATATTTTATAACATTCTTTTCAAAAAAAATCCTTACGTTTCATACAATCCTTCTGGAAATGTCTAAATTTCCAATAGAATATAATTTATCTTTATATTCATTATTTTGGTTCTTGATAAAAGTATCATTAACCTTCAACTATACTTTCACTTTTCCATGCTTCTTTATAAAATTCTTCTTTACCAACATGATTTTGAACATATTGTATTTAGTGTATTCAGCGACTCTTTAAATGAATTTTTTCTCGAACTAGCATACAATTCAATTGATGCACATTCCATTTATGTTTCATGGTTTTGTAGTTCATTTGGAATGGTCTATACTAAAACGTTCATGAGATTAGGTAAATTATACAATCAAACATTCATCAACTTCCATTCCTAAAGTCATAAGTCTTGCTGAAATATTTTTCCTTTCAATGACTTGCTCATGCATAATACGAGAACCATCAAACATTATGGTGGTCAATGTACTCTTTAATGTACCAACAACAGATTTTTAAGAAGTTTGAGATCGATCTCCCATTGATTTCATAAATTCATTAGTTTTTTTTGTTTTATGGAGACCAGATCTGATGGTACCTACAATACTCATTCACACGGACATCAAACATAATATGTTCGATATTTACCATGTTGAATAATATAATCTATCATTATCACTTATTTTATCCATTATAGAATCAGGTCTCCCTACATAGAGTTCTAAATCAAGATCCAATTCACCAAGGTGAAATTCGATATTTTCACTATAATCAATGAAATTTAATCCATTTTATATCTGAAAATTTAATGTATGTGGTTGTATTTATGATAAAAATATATCTACAAAGAATAAATGTTAAGCATATTTTTTGAAATAATAATAATTCACTAATGAAGAATATTTATTTAAAATAATTGTGTATTACCGTTCTCTGTTGTTTAATACATTAATATAGAAACATAATTGATACTTATTAAGTTATCTTTATTTGGAAATAGTATACAGAAAAATTTTATTTATTTTTCATATTTTGAGACATAAATAAATAAGATAATGCATATATATATATATATTGCTAACAATTATATTCATAAATATAAAAATATAAAAATTTCTTTTGTGAAATTAATAAATATCTCAATATAATGACTTTTAATTAATCATAAGGTATTAAAATAGTATGAAATTTTTGAGAAATTAATAAATATTATTTTAACATAATTTTGAAACAATTTTATCTTTATTATTTGATCACTTTGGTGATTAAACAAATCTCATGCAGTAATGTTCCAAATATAAAACATCATAATCATAACATAGTTATAAATACAAATAAATTTCAATAAACAAAAATCATGTTTTTTTACTATGGTATTATATAGTTTTCGTAAAACATTAAACAATAATAATTATATAAAATAACTAAAAATCAATATTATTATTATTTTAATTACAATATTTAATTTTCCGACTTCTAAAATAGAATTTTAAAAAAATATTATAATATTTGAGCTCACCTATTTTGATAATCTCAATTATGTTTAAATATGCTTTGATAATCCCAAATAATGTTTATATATATAATAATTATTCATTTAATCAATGACATCATATTATTATGTTGATAAAATATCAAAATGATCACTGGAATTTTTTAATCAATGGTTATCTATGTTTATACTTGCTTAGAAATGTTACTAATTCAATCTGAATATGATTTGCATAGAATATGTAAGTATTAAGTGTTACGTCACTGATACAGACCTACCAGTACATAGTCTTCCAATAAGTAAAGGTCACTGATAGACCAAGGTTCCTATGACACAAGGTCACTGGTACATAGTTACTGATACAATCTATCGGTACAAACAGACAGACAGAAATCTACCGATATGAAGTCCACTGATACAAATACACAGCCACCGATATAAATAGACAAAGTCCACTGATACAGACAGATACCGACAGATAGCTACCGACAAAAGCCTGCTGATACAGACAGAAGACTACCACTACAAAGACTACCGATACAAGAATGTCACCATTATGGGTCACTAATATAGGAGCTACTAATAGAAGGAGAAACTGATTCAAGCATTCTACCATTATAAAGAGTAACAACTACTGATACAGACCTACTGAATCAAGTCCACCGATAAAATCTGACTGATACTAAGAGCTACCTATGGAAACTAGTCACTATATCTCTAAACTCTATTACTATTGTTTTATATATCAACAGTCATATTTGATGTTTTTAATTCTTCTGCCATTAATTAATGATAGTTGTTGGCATGATAGGAAGCATACCTCGTACCTATAAGAAGGTAATCATTCCTATTTCCAGAGTTGAAGAAATATATAAGAGAACCTTGAACTACTAAAGAAATAGATGCATAAAAGAAGAATGAAGAATACATTCTGATTCAATAGAACCTGATAATTTAAGAAGTAATGATTTTCAATGATTTCACTTACACTCAAGCTGATTAGACTGATCTACTTGGTCCTGGATGTCAAATACAAAAATAACACTCTGTTTTTCCTGACAAAAACTAGAGAAGGACTCAAATATTCATCTACATCAATCCATGTAGTTCGGAGTATCACGCAAAACACATAAAGCATTCTAAAGTCATCTCTATTTGTTTAGCTCTATTGTGTTCCATTTATTTACAATTTGAGCAGTGTGTGTCCTATATTTACACACTCACTCTTGAACATAAAAAGAAGATATCTAATATCCTCACTCTATCTTTCTAAACCCATCATTTATTACCACTGTGAATTGTGGTAGAGGTCATGTGTGACCTGGATAGTCTGTGTGCTATTGTTTTGGTTTTTCCCATGTAGAACTGTGGTAGAGGTCATAGGACCTGGACAGTCTTTGTACTATTGTTAACCTTGATCCATGGTTTTGATCAAAGTTTTTATAAACTGTTTGAGAGGACTAAGTCTGAGCTTGAGACTGAACCTCTTGTTTAAATCAGTTGTTCTTGTTACCATTGTTAAATCTATTTTAAATATTCCACTGCTAAGTACTTTAAATATAAATATGTTGTAATGTTACTCTAATAGTTAAACATGAAAGTTTTTGTATTTATTATAAACCAGTAGGTCAGTTTCAAAAGCTAATATAATCTTCATACTAGATTAACTGAGAACTAATCAATCTCTTGAGAACCTAACTGAACATTTACTATGTCACAAATTCACTACAGTTTAGCTTGTTATTTAAATTGGGGTATTTTTAAATATTAATCTTTTAAACAGAAATTTCTAAATTGGAACTCAATTCACCCCCCCCCCCCCCGTTTGACTGTCCACTCCTACCAATATTTTGTATCAAAAGATTGTTATTAATTAAATATTTCCAAATACTCTATTTTCAACTTTGATTTTAGTTTTATCTTAAAGATCGTAAATTTCTTTTATTTCTAAATATTAAATCTTTAAATATATTTTCTAAAATCAAATTATGGATAATACACTAGATGGTGATGCTACCAATAACACACCTTTATTTAATTGTGTTAATTATGCCCAATGGAAACTGAAAATGAAAATTCATTTTGAAAGTATGGGATTTGATATCTGTACTGCTATAGAGGTTCGGTATAAGATTCCAGAAACTGAAAGAACTACATGGGATGAACCTATGAAAACTGCTTACAATAACTATTGTAAGGAAATGAATACTTTGTATTGTTCTTTAGAAGATGAAGAATTTAATCGAATTTCAGCTTTTAAGACTGCTTATGAAATCTGGTATACATTGGATATTTCCCATGAGGGAACAACCAATGTTAAAAAAATGAGATTGAATACCTACACTATTAAGTATTATAATTTTAAAATGAATCTTAATGAACCTATTTCAAACATGTATCTCAGGTTCAACAGAATAGTAAATACAATGAGCTCACTTGGAAAAGTTTTTCCTACAAAATATAAAATCATGATGATACTAAGATGTATTCCAGACAGATGGAGAGGAACATCAGTTTCAATTAGTGAATCTTGTGACATTAGTGCTTTTCCTATTAGGGAACTCATTGATAAATTAATGATGTATAAAGAGGATCTGAAGGTAAAAAAGGAAGAAGACGGTGAACCAAGAAACAAATCAGTATCCTTTAAGACCTCTACATCAAAAAACAAGTACAAGGAGAAAATTCAAATACATGTGATAGTTCAAGTAGTGAAGAAAGTGCCTCTGACAGTGATTCTTAAATGGATTAGATAGCCATAAAATTTACGACATTTTATAAGAAAAAGAACCTCTTCATAAAATCCAATTATAAGGAAATGAATGATAGTAAAGGTCATTGGAAGATGTTTTTGAAAAGAACTGACAAAAGTGATGACATAGTATGCTACGAATTCAAGAGAAAAGGACATGTGAAAGCTGACTGTCCAAAATTAAAGTTGAAGAATAAATATGAAAACATTGAAAACAAATATATGAAAGCTATGAAAGCAAACAGGAGTGCTTCAGAAGATAGTTTGAGTGATTCTGATTCTAATTAGGATGAAAAATCTCACAAAGCTAATATGTGTTTCATGACAAACACATCTGAGGTAACATTGGATACTCTTGGTTTAAATTCGTATCATTCTGTAGATGATTCTGATTATGAAAACATGACTAGCGATGAATTATTTGAATACTGTAATATGTTATAAGATACATGCAATGAGATGAAAGATAATAAAAAATCATTAAAGAAACAATATTCCTTGTCGAGTTCTATTAAATATGATCTTAGTATAGAAAAGAAGAAGAATGCTCAACTGTTAAAGGAGAATAATCAACATAAATTCTCAATTGAGAAACTTAGAACAGACATATAAAAATTCACTAATGGAACGAAAACTCTTACACAAATTCTAGGTAAACAAGTAGCACCAATATATATTACTGGTTTAGGCTATCAGCTTGGACAGAGACAGATTGCAAAAAATAGATTTATTAGAAAATCTGGATAGTATGGTGCTAGTTCCAGCTCTATAAATTCCTATGTCTCAACCAGCTATTCACATAGTTATAGGTCAAAAAAAAGTTTATCTTTGAAAATATTTTGAATATATTGACTATATTAAACCCATTAGACAAATCTGGGTACAAAAATTTTATCTTGCTAACCTGTCTGTACCCAAGAAAATTTGGGTACCAAAATCAAATTCTGTCTAAACAAGTTTTGTAGGAAACCTGCTTAAAAAAGATCCTGTAGGAAGACACGGTACTTGGAAAGTGGATGTTCAAGACACATGAAAAAAATATTTCATGCATCAAGAGAATAATCAAGGTTGATAGAGGACATGTCACCTTTTGGTGATAATTCACCAGGAAAAAATCATCAGCTTAGGCTATATTGGTAACACTGATTCAATTTTAATTTCTAATGTATTATTCGTATATGGATTAAAATACAACATGTTAAGAAATTATCAGTTGTGTGAGGATGGTTTCAACGTTATGTTTGAAAATTATTCTATCAATGTATTTGATTCTAAATTTTTTTTGGTATTTACTACCTTGAGAAATGGAAATGTATATGCTGTTGATTTAAATTATTTAGACAAACAAAAGGTTACTTGTTTAAATGCTTTTCATAAGGAGTCTTTGCTTTGGAATATAATATTAGGACACTGCAATGTTCATTCACGTAAGAAACTGACTAAGAAAAATTTAGTTAGAGACTTACCTCAACTGAAATTCCCAACAGACAATGTTTGCTCTCGCTGACAAAATGGAATGCAACATAAAGTTTCATTCAAATTAACAGAAGAAGTTTCAACTTCTCATCCTCTCTATTTGGTTCACATGTATTTATTTGGAACATCTAGATTTTCTAGTTTGAATGGGAATTACTACGTTTATATTCTAGTAGATGACTTTTCTATATATACTTGGGTATATTTTCTATCTCACAAAAGTGAAGCTTTCTCTTACTTTATTAAATACTCCATGTCTATAGAGAACATTAGTGGACATAAGATTAAGACCTTGAGAAGTGATCATGACTTTGAGTTTGAAATTCATGAGTTTGAATCATACTTCTCACGCAATGGCTACAATCATAATTTCTCTTCCCCTAGGACACCTCAATAGAATGTTTTAGTATAAATACGTAATAAAAACATTCAAAAAATTGTAAGAAATATTCTTAATGAGAATGACTTTCCTATTTATTTTTCGGCTAAAGATTTCAATACCGCTTGTTATATTATAAATAGAGTCTTCATTATACATGTTCTTAAAAATACCCCATATGAACTGTGGAATAATAGGATGCCCAAATTCAGTTACATTAGAGTTTTTGGTTGCAAAGTCATTATTCTCAATACTAAGGATATCCTTGACAAGTTATCTTCTAGAAGTGATGAGGGAATCTTTCTAGGTTACTCTATAACCAGTAAATATTATAGAGTCTTTAACAAAAGAACAAAATGTGTGGATGAATCAGTACATATCAATTTTGATTAAACTAATCTGCATGAACCTATGTCTTCTCTTGAAAATATTAGAGAAGATCTGTCTATTCAAGACCTTAATTATAAAAGTAGTGAACCTGCTATAAAATCAAGTAATTCTGGAAACATTCCAGAACCCTATTCTGTAGGAATTGAACCTACAGAAGAACCTGAAATTTCTATTCCTACCTTTACTAGATCAACTAGGATTATAAAGAATCATCCTTTAGATGCTATTATAGGTAATCATGATAGAGGGACAAAAACTAGAGCTTCTCTACAAAATCCGTTTGAACATAATGCCTTTATTTCATAGTTAGAACCTAAAAATATCAATGATCCAATCAATGATGAAATTTGGGTAATGGCCATGCAAGAAGAATTAAATCAATTTGAGTGAAACAAATTATGGGAATTAGTTGACAGACGTAAGGACACTTTGACCATAGACACTAAATGGATTTCTAGAAATAAAGTCAACGAATCAAGAAATATCATTAGAAACAAAGAAAGGCTAGTTGCAAAAGTGTATAATCAAGAGTAAGGAATAGACTATGAGGAAACCATTGCACCTGTAGCTAGATTAGAAGCTATTTGGATTCTACATGCCTATGTTGCTCATTTGAATTTCATGTTATATGAAATGGATATTAAAAGTTATTTTCTTAATGGTTTTATAATTTAAGATGATTTTGCTGAACAACCACCTGGATTTACTAATCCTCATTTTCCAAATCGATTTTTTATTCTCTCTAAAGCTCTATATGGTTTTAAAAAAACTCCCCGATCTTGGTATGATAGACTTAGTAAGTTTATTATTTCAAAAGGTGTTTCTAAAGGGATTGTTGATCCAACTCTCTTTATCAAAAGAATTTCTAAAGATGTTTTAATAATGAAAATCGATGTTCATGATATTATTTTTGGATCTTTTAAAAATAATTTGGGTATTTATTTTTCAAGGAGTATACAAAATGAATTTGAAATGAGTTTAATGGGAGAACTCAAATATTTTCTTGGATTTCAAGTTTTTCAAAATGAAAATGGTATTATCTTAAATCAAAGTAAATATACAAAGGATCTATTAAAACATTTTTGTTTAGATAGTAGTAAGGGTAATGACACACCCATGAGTATCACTTGAATGTTGGATGCTGATGAAACTAGAAAACCAGGAGATCAAACCAACTACAGAGGTATGATAGAGAGTCTACTCTATCTTACTACTAGTTGACCAGATATTATGTTCAGTGTATGTATGTGTGAAAGATTTAAAGATAATCCAAAAGAGTAACACTTTCTTGCTGTTAAAAGGATTTTCAAATTTCTTAATCATAGTATTAAATTAGTATTATTTTATCCAAAAGGACAATAATTTGATTTAATAAGTCATTCAGATGCTAAATTTGGTGGTTTAAAGTTATATAGAAAGAGCACTTCTGGAACATGTCATATTCTAGGTAAGTCCCTAGTATCTTGGTGTAGTAAAATGCAGAACTATGTTGCATTGTCTACTACTGAAGCACAATACATTTCTACTGGTAGTTGTTGTACACAAATTTTATGGAAGAAACAGACTATACTAGACTATGGATATCAATTTAGACATGTATCTATAAACTGGGATAACAATAGTGAAATTAATATTTCTAATAATTATGTATCTCACTCTATGACCAAACAAATTGATGCAAGGCACCACTTTTTGAGAGATCATTACCAAAAAACTGATATAACTCTTGAATTTATAGGTACTGAACATCAATTGAATGACATATTAACCTAGCCCTTAAGTTCAGATATGTTTTGTTACATTAGACTTGAGTTAGGAATGATAATCTTTTTAGAAGCCAAACCTCACCGTTAGCCAAACCTCACCGTTAGCCAAACTTCACCATTAGCCATACCTCACCGTTCGCCAAAACACACCTTTATCCAAACCTCACAGTTAGCCAAACCTCACCATTAGCGAAACCTCACTGTTAGGAAAGCCACACCGTTATCCAAACCTCATCGTTATCCAAACCTCACAGTTAGCCAAACATTACCGTTAGACACACCTCACCGCTAGAGTCCTCACCGATAGAGACCTCACCACTAGAGACACCTCATTGTTAGAGACACCTCACCGTTAGAGACCCGTCGCTGATAGATAAACCTCACCATCAAGGCTCTCACTAGTAGTTGTCATTGATATGTCATGGGCTATCTATTTCTTTAAACTATTATTATTTTCAGTAGTATTCTTCTTATTAAATTTCAGTTCCTAAATGATAAAAACTAAGCCTTAGTCACATTTAAATCCACCACAAACTCTCTTATGTTTGAAGTTCTCTACTCGAACCCCACATTTCCCGAGAACCCTATGTTCTCCGATTGGAGACGGCAAGAACAAGACTCTCGATAGTCAGGGATGAGAGTGATGAGTTAACTGTGAGGAAGCAGAAAACAGTACTTGAATCTTTTGGTAGTGGCAGTAGAACATGGTAAGGAAGGAATGTATTGAATCCGCATTTACAGAATAAAGAAACTGTAATAGAGAAGGAACTTTTTGTAGAATGGCTTATGTCCATTATGTCGTTGATTATAAGGATATTAGAGGAGAAGGAATGTCTCGAATGCTTCAAAAACAACAATGTCCCATATTATCCCAAGAGTTATATGCATTTGTCCTTTTTAAGAAATCTGAAGAGGAAAATATAATGGTTTCAATTGTGAATGGAAAGGAAGTATCATTTTCCTCTATTGAATGGGCTGAATGTTTGAAATTCCCACATGAAGGTGTTTTTGGGTATTTCCCGAAGACAATTCCTCCTACTAGTGACATTTTTTTTATAAAATTGCCTTGTAAGAGATCACCGGTATTAGAAAAAAGGGAATTAGTTGATGGAGATATGGATGGAGAAAATAGATTGTTTTTCATGTTCATCCATCATGTGCTTAGTCCAAGAAGAGGGGACTTTTCCAATCAGAGGTATCAAGATATATATTTGTTGCATCTGTTATCACATGGTGTTAAGGTGAATCTGTGTAGACTATTAATGATTCCGATTGAGGATATGACCAGGCCCAAATCAAATTCCAACGCTTTATTCTTTTCCAAGTTAATTCTGGTTATTATCAATGTGAACGAAGTAGCTGAGTCTCACGATGAGATAGTGGTGGTAGGGAACAATTTTTGCATCATAAGCACAGTTTGTAAATATATGAATATTGGGTGGAACCCATGGAAAAGGCAGTGGATAATTTATGATGAGAGGTTTTATGATAAGTTTAACCCTGTTGAACATCCTAATAGGCTAAAAGATATAAGGGATCCAGGTCTAAGACCTGATGAAGATGATCCAAAATATAGTGATGATACTGATGGGGAGGATACCTCTGTAGAAGATAGAGGGGATCCTGATTTTCCCCCTAGTTCAGCTGGTGAAGTTATATCACCTGAAAAGGAAAATCCTTCCTTGATCCTAAATTGCTAAGAAACAGTTATGGGTGTAAGAAATGAAGAAGCACCTGTTGATGAGGAAGAACAATCCAGTTCAGATCATTAGAAGAATGCCTTAGAGAATGAAGTAGAAATAGAATCTGAAAATGAAGTATATTTTTTTGCTTTCTTGAGTCGTAGTCCACAGATTGGGCACTCCTCAATTCTTGTTGAGGAAAGTGATGAAGTAAATAAACATGCACCTATTTCTGAGGAGTCACCTTTTTTGAATTGGAAATGGATGTAGATGATTCCTCTAAGGAAGACCTACCTTATAAGGCTGATATTAATGTAAATATACTGGAGAATGAACATATTGATGGAGAGCATCCTACTAGACACGGTACTGTTTCAATTTCTCATGATATTGAAGACTTGGTTGAAGACCCATGTTTTGTAGTGTTTTGGTTAGACTATCCTGATTCAGAAGATGAGACACCCATCAATAGACCTCCGGTCACTTATAATCTCTTTCTGAAACTTTACCTGAGGACCTAGTAAGAAAATATGACTTAAAATAGTTGAATTCTGATATCTAGGCCAGTTTTGTAGATGAAATGAAAATAATGGAAACCTCTTTAATATTTACTATTTAGTCTGTGATGACTGAATCTGTATCTGGTGTTTTGGAAGAATTCAAGGCCTGCCAGAATCATGTTTCAAGTTTGGCATAGGATGTTGAATCCCTAAAGAATTAAATTGTCTCTTTGAAGTCTTATATGAGCTCTAAATCTCAAGACGACAAAGACTTGTCTTTTTTGAAGAGTGTAGTTGGCCAGATGGTATCAGGTTTTGAGGAATTTAAGACTTCCATAGAACAACATGTCAGCACCTAGGACTCTCTTGTGAAAAATCTCATATGTTGGCTGACTAAATCCTTTATGGGAATAGTTCCCTTTATTATTTCACCTCTGTGTACTACCATGAATTCGTTGGATATTGATCAGATTCGATCTATAGTGAGGGAAGAGATTGGATAGCCTTCTACTAGTGGGTATGTAGACTGTTCTTCTTTGACCCAAGTGGTGACTACCACTAGGGATATAAGGAAAATTGTTCATAATTTTATGATAGACGACACTGCTTCTCAAAAAGAGGTCAAAGTCAAAGTGGATTTCTATTTCCAAAGGATGTACACTAAGTATCAGTTGAACAATCATTTCAAAATTCTATTAGAAAACCTAAAACTACCTCTAGTCACTTGGGATTTCAGAGAACAAGTAAGTATGATAAGGGAGTTGACTCCATCTCTAGATAAATTTATTGAGATCAAGGATGACTTCATTTCAACTATGGAAATAGGGGGAGGGATCACAATGGACATTAGGAATTTGTTGTTGCCATTTTTTCTTGTGGATAGTACTCCAATTATTGTACCTCTATCTCTGCCTGCCTCTACTCAGTATGCCTCCATTCCTTAGATGATACCAGCTCAAGGAATCTGCTATCTCACTCTTATGATCACACAGAGAGCTACACAGTATAAATCAGGCATTGTATCAGTTTCTCTACCCCCATTGATCATCTCTGGTGTTCCTAAGCCTCCACCTACATCCACCAAGCCTGAATCCTCTTCTGCTCCCAAGGGAAAATCACATGCTGAAGAGGTGGATTGATTCGTGGCTACACAATTTGATAAGAACCAATTGTATTTTTTTTGCCTCAATTTTGTATCTCTATGTATTTTTTCCATAAGATATATACCTGATGTCAATTTCTTTTCATGAATTTCTATTGCAGACTATTGTTTTTTATAATCACAATGGGAGAGAACTATGATATGAAGCCTAATATTCTATTGATATGAAATAAAGAGCCTAAAATTCTATTAATATGTAGCCTAATATATTTCACCTCTGGAACATTTGTTTTATAGTTTCACCTCTAATGCATTAGTGATTATTTTAGAATTTTAATATCATAATTTGTGATAATAAAAAATGGGGAGATTGCTGACCTCGCCTATTTTGATAATCTCAATTAAGTTTCAATATTATTTGATAATCCCAATTAATATTTTTCTTTATAATAATTATTCATTCAATCTATGACATCATATTATTAGGTTGATAAAATATCAAAATGATCTTTGGAATTTGTTAATAAATGGTTATCTATGTTTATACTAGTTTAGAAATGTTACTGACTCAATATGAATATGATTTTCATAGAATAGATAAGTATTAAGTGTTGAGTCACTAATACAGACCTACCGGTATATAGTCTACTGATAAGTAAACGTCACTAATAGATCAAGCTTCCTGTGACACAATGTCACCGGTATATAGTTACTGATACAAGGAACCGATACAAACAGATAGATAGACAACTACTGATATGAAGTCCACCGATAGAAATACACAACCACTGATATAGACAGAAGAAGTCCACCGATACAGACAGATACCTACAAACAGCTACCGACACAAGTCTACTGATTTAGACAGATTCCTACCACTACAAAGTCTACCGAAACATGAATGTCACCAGTATGGGTCACTAATAAAGGAGCTACCGATATAAAGACCTACTAATTCAAGTGGTCTACCGTTATAAAGAGTAACGGCTACTGATACAGACCTACTCACTCAAGTCCACTGATATAAGCTCACTGATAATAAGAGCTATCGATGGAAACCTGTCACTATATCTCTAAACTCTATTACTATTTTTTTTTATTTTTGAAAAGTCATATTTGAGGTTTTTAATGCTTCTTCCAATAAATATTGATAGTTGTTGGCATGTCACGAACCGTACCTCATACCTATAAAAAGGTAATCATTCCTATTGCCAGAGATGAAGATATATATAAGGGAACCTCGAACTAATAAAGAAATAGATGCATAGAAGAAGAAGGAAGGATACATTCTGAATATGTCGAACCTGATCATTCACGGAGAAAAGATCTTCAACGATTTCACCTACACTCAAGCTGATCAGATAGATGAACTTGGACCTGGAAGTCATATACAAAAACGACACCCTGTATTTCATGACAAAAACTAGAGAAGGACTGAAAGCTTCATCTGCATCAATCCAATGAGTCCATAGCATCACTAAAAACACATAGATAATTCTAAACTCATCTCTATTTTTTTTATCTCTATTCTGTTTGATTTATTTAAATTTTTAGCAGTGTGTGTTCTGTATTTACACACTGACTCCTGAGCATAACTGGAGGATATCTAATATCCTCAATCAATCATTCCAAATGCTTTCTATATTCCTACTTTGAATCGTGGTAGAGGTCAAGTGTGACCTGGATAATATATGTGCTATTGTTTTGGTTTTTACCACCTAGAACTATAGTTGATGTCGTAGGACCTGGACAAACATTGTACTATTGTTAACCTCCATCCAGGGTGTGGATAAAGGTTTATATAAACTGTTTGAGAGGACTGATCTCATATTGATACTGAATCTCTTATTTTAAACTGTTGTGCTTGTTACCATTGTTAAAATAATTTTTAATTTTCTATTTCTAATTAATTTAAATATAAATCTATTTTAAAGTTGCGCTGATAGTTAAACTTGCAAGTGTGTGTATTTATTGTAAACCAGTAGGTTAGTTTCAAAATTTAATCTAATCTTCAGACTAGATTAATTGAGACCTAATAAATCTCTTTAGAACCTAACTGAACCTTTAATTCATTATAAATTCACTACAGTTTAGCTTTTTATTTAAATTGGGGCATTTTTTAATATAAATCATTGAAACAAAAAAAATTTTAACTGGAACTCAATTCACACCCCCCATTTTGAGTGTCCACCCCGACCTATATTAACAATAATAATTATTTTATCATTCAAATATTGATAATCATTTTTTTAATTGTAACTTTATACCAATAAATATGAATTAAAAATAACATATAAGAAAAAAAATTTCTAATTCTAAAATCGAAAAGAGGCCAAAACAATTTAGAAACCCACGTCTATAAAATAATTTACAAACAGTTAGGAGAAAAATTGTAACTTCACTTGATTTAATATCCAATAATAAAAATAAATAAATAAAGTGATATTTCAATTGTACAGTTCCTGACAAGAGAGGTACATTTTGGGATTTCCATAAAAAATAGGCATCTAAAATATATTTGGTTTATCAAAAAATACACAACAGATTTGTTTTCATAAAATATTTTCACGAGTTTTGAATACCCATGACAAATAGGGATAAATCATTTATTATCATTAAAGAATAATGGAGGGATTGCAAGAGAAAAAATGACAACACATCATCACATTAAAAAATGACAACATAATTCCACGTCTAAATCTTTGAAAAAAAATTAAATATAAAATCCATTATATTATCAAATAATAATAAATAAATAAAAATAGATTTCAATTTAAAAATCATGCTGAGAGAGGAAATATATGGGTATCAATATCTGATTTAAGATATTGTGATAATTTGAGTTTTCAAATCTATAATCACATATCCTATCATCATGAAATGAAACAACATTGCAAATCTCCCCATAATTAATGGGAGATGCGTCATATTCTAATTAAAATTACATGCACAATGTATTTGTATTTCAAAAAATTTTACATAAAATATTAGATTCCCATGGATTTTGAAACAAATTAAAAAAAATAATAAAAAAATAATATATTTTGTTATCTGCAACATGAGAGAGGAATCATATTTGGATTCCAAGAAAAATTTCCCATCATGCTTGTAAAGATAAAAAAATTCACAACATATTCATAATTTAAAAAAACTATTCTGTGATATTGATAGCATAATTTAATTATGTACATAATCCATATTTCAATTTCTAAATTCAATGTAACACATAATAAATTTAAATATGGAAAAATATATATATCATAAAAATAATCAAATACAACATGTAAGTTAATTTCAATTAATTTAAGATTTAGAAAAACTATTCTCATCACATAGATAAATAAATTTCTAAATATGATAATACAAACCGTGATCTATTGAATCTTATGGATTTGAATGTCTATGAATTTCTACCATATAAAGAGATTTATATCCTTTTCCCACTATCACATCTATAGTAGAATTTTTGTAATATACCATAATGAAATTGAGACTGAATTGGAAAATACATGACCCATTAAATATGGATAAAACAATTTTTATGGGGGGATATTTAATTAACTATTAAAGACCATCAATTTTTCAATTTTACCCCCCATTATCCCATTATAAAATTGTTAAAAAAATTATAATTTGATTTATTACAAAAAAGTAAACATGGTCAAATTAAAAATATTAAATTGGAATCATATAATAAATGATGGTTTGGAAAGCCTGGAATCTTCAGTTGTTCGTGGTCACGGATTGACCGAACTAGTTCATTATTTTCAACGTAGATGAAGGTGGTATCGATCTTCCTATCAAATGGTGATGGTAAATCAATTTCATACATAGTCGTGGGGGATGATATCTTGGTGGAGGTGTTATATATCTCAACAGAGGTGGCGTCTGTCAGCATCCAGATCAGGGTCTTTATGTGTGGTGAGTTCAATAGATTGAAATATAGGATTTTTTAAGAAGATTTTTATTCTATGAACGTCATCATTGGAGTTTCAGCTATCATGGGATCCTTCTCCAATTATTCTATGTGGTTCTTGTTCAAATAATCTACATAGATGAAAAATTTTATATAGTTTATATAATGGAATTCAACTATAGAGTCTGGGTAAAAAAAATCATATAATTGACTGCAATTTTGGTATTAGATAAATTTATATACCCAAAATTTGCAACATAGGTAGCAACGACTTAAGCTATGTTAATGAATATAAGAAATCATCTACAACGCAACTACTATAACGAAATATCTTTATAAAATTAGAGGATTAAAAATCGATTAATGATTAAAATAAAAAAATATTTCCTTTTTTAATTAATAAATTAAAAACACATTTAAATTAAATAAATTCACAATTATTATTTTCTAAAATAATAATTTATTAACAATTATAATCTAATCAATTAAATTAATTAAATATTTAAATAATTAACAAATTAATACTATGGTAAAAAATAATAATGTATTAAATAAAAGTCAATGTTAATAATTGAATTGTTTTTATTTAAAATAAATTAAATTCATGTATTCAATTAACATTTATTTAACTGGTTAGTGCCTGCAACCCATTAATTTATGGAAATTATGATCTACAATATGAGGATGTCACCAGATAAGGAATCCTTCCATCATCAATTGAGGAAAAAAATAAAAAAAACTGAACAATTTCCAAAAGAGATCATTATAACACAAGCATACCAAGACCCATGAAACCCAAACATGTGAACATCAATTACACTACAGAAGATTAAGTGCTCATATTGTGGTTTGAGATATATCTTAGGTAATAGTGGGTGTGATGGAACAGACTATACAATACATATTTTAACCATTTAATGTGTTCGGTTAGATATACATGATTTATTCTTACAATTATAGTGTATATATTTCTATATCCACTACATAATGGTAATGTCTGTAGACTAATTATTATATAAAAATTTTATAGAAGATGTCAGGATATAATAAGAATCTTCAAATACTATGACAAAAATCACAAACATATGTCCTATGGTCTAGATACATCTTACAGACAGAACACAGTAGGTGTTTGAATATGTGGTGCTACGGACTCATAATCATTGAGACTTTTTATCAGGAATTTATCACTTTTTGATCTCAATTAGGGACATTTTTAGGAAATACCCAACAATATGAACACCACGTGTTTTAGCAGTCATTGGATGTTCATATCAATGAATATTTGTAATGGTCTTCTACCCTAAGATCATATCCAATGTGATCCATTTGATTGTATATATTGATACATAAAAAAATCCATAACATTGAAATCGTGGCAATGTAGCTTATAATTGGTTATTAATTGATGGTATTCCATTGGTTGAGTGGTTGTGAAATGATTTTTCAATTCCCTATTAAGTAAGTAGCATATCTCAGAACGTGTGCATTAGGATGATTGTACCTTCCTAAGACAATAACGATGTTACTTAATGGTAAATACTTCTAGTTAGATCGAAAAATAATAAATTAAGACAATGATATGACATGGGTGTGTCATTCCTTATGATAGTGTAGTGAAAAATAGATTATATTACCTAATGTGTGTTTGTAGGTTGATTTTCATTACTATGACAATCTATATCACTTTATGGGCCCTAATGGGTTACTTGATCTCTCTATTGGTCTGTGAGTAGTATTCATGACTATAGAGATAAGATCCTAATGGGGAAAACATAATAACACATTGAATAATCATTGTTATATAGAGGAATATATATATATGACATGGTATGCCCCACCGTGGTGGATATGGATTTTTTCATGAATATACAATCACCAATGTCATAAATAGATTCCTATTTTCCAACTTAAGAATATTTGGAATAGAATTTATTTATTAAATGTATCCAAATTATTAAATGAAAATAAATGTAAAATATCATTTGATCAAATATTATTTTAAAATATTCAATGTTCATTCTATATATGCATGAACAAGTTAAGTTAATGACATAGGAATTATCATGAAATATATTTATTATACTACCAAAATGTGATAATAATATAAATGGTATTTATTTATTAGTATAGTAGTATAAATATCATTTATATTGTGTGTAATTTATTCGGGGGTTGGGTTCCCTTTACAAGTAACTTATTAACACGCTATAAATATGGGGAGAAGCTCTCAGAAATGTAACTGTCCAGGGAATGATCTTGAAAGGTTTCTCTCATATTCCTTATTATATAAAGAGAATATCTCAATCTAGGTGAATAGAATCAATAGCTCCATCCTAAATCAATAAATCAGAAATGTAGTGATTGTTGAAGTGTAGAAGGAACGATCAGATCTCCACGCTAGCACCCAGATTTCATTGATCAGAACATTGGTAGAATTATGAAGCATATTTGGATGATCTAGAGGAATTACTCTTCAGATTATTCAGGTAGAGATCATTGGAAATGAATGTTGGACGAATAGATGGATTCAGATTGAACCTGTAATTTATGGATTTGTTTTCTGCTTAATATTCTTCATGAAATATCCACATATGGTTTTCAGGTAGCTTTCACTGATGACAGTGACCTGAAGTTAATCATCGGGGGAAAAATATTAAAATCCCATGTTTGGGGGAATCCTCTGAACACCTAACACCATTAATTTGTATCATAGGGACACATGAAGATACTAATACAAGGAAAAAAAATTAAATTTTCATAAATTTTCTTAAAGGTCATTGTTCTAGTCACAACAACACATTTGGCAGTTCACTCCGATATCAAATTACCAATTTACGATCATCCAAACATATAAATAAACATTAAACTATATTTTTTCGGTCTTATTATTCAATAAAAGAAACACAAACATACACAAACACAGACACATAAACACACAAAAACCCACACACAAAAAAATATATTTTAAAATACATGTAGAGGTCGACACAAATATTTTATACAAAACGCAAACTCTGATTAAAAGTCATGTCACATGAAGAGTAATATCAGGATGGTGAAATACATGCTGACAAGGCAACATTTCTATACGATTTTTGAAAAATGAAATAAAAAAAAATAATTTTTAAATTGTTTTTGTTTTTAATTAATAATAAAACAACATGAATATACACATTTTATATTTCCCCTTTTAAAAAAACAGGTCTACAACCGACCAAAATTTTAAGGGATGGGGTGTAATTAAAAAATTTCAAAATAGGGTTGAGACCTATCAGTCATGATAAAAAAAAATTTAGAATACCCATGTCCCAATAGTGGGTCTTCTTATTATTCTACATGAGGGTATCCACGACCACTTTTCACCATTTCTAGCCTCCAGTCGGGGAATGATATGGCCATGCCCCTCCCAGGTCGGATCCATGCCACCAAATTTACATGGAGTCGGCTTCAGCCTCAATGCGAACTCAGAACAGCCTTGATTTATCCTTCATGGTGTCATGACCTTTTCTAGAGCTACACCTCCCAACCAGATATGAGATCCACAACCATGGACCAACCATTATCCTTCGTGCACTGCCGCCCTACCGTAGTGAGTAGTCTATGCATGATATCCCATATTTCACCCAAAACAACCCCTCCCAACCATCCAAAAATCTTTTCAGCACCTAATCCTACATTCTGAGAACCATTAGCCTACATCTCCTTCCATCGATAAAACATCTAATGATCGCCCTTCTCCACCACGACGAACAACTACCACCTTATGTGTCATCCTTTCATTCACCATGTCTGAGCCCCTCTATTGTCAATGTTGATTTTATATGAAATTTTTAGATGGCTACACCTTGTTGGGACACCACTTGATTCAGTCCGGAATCCTCTGATAGGTTCTAGTTGATGATGTTGACCCCACCTCCCAACCAAAGATAGTTGCGGCCCATCTTCCACCCTTGCCGAACCCAACTCAAGCTGACCCCATCATCAAGGTTCCTATACTACATTTGAGTCACCCATAAATATACTAGGTGGGTATAAATTAATTAACATGGGTTTGGACTGGTATTTTTGGCTTAGAATGGGCTTTTCCTGAACCACCAATGGATTTACATGAGTATAGTATGACCCTCTTATGGAAAATCATTTTTCAGAGAATGAGTAATATTAAATAATCAATAAAACTAATAAAAATAATTAATTTAATGTTGGTTTTATATTAAATTAAATAAATATTATTTTATGTTATAAAAACATAATTTTATCAATTACAGTTGAAATTAAATTAATTTTTTGTTTAAAATTTATTTTATTAATTGGACCGAATGATAAAATTTATTGAATTAAACAGAGGAGTAAATTTGTAATTCAAAAATATTCCCTGTGAATAATTAATTAATTAATGTTTAATTATATTTCTTTATTTGTTTTAATACTCTAGTTTAATGCATATAACACTCATCATGAGACTTATACCAACCAAATGTATGTCTAAGTTGTGTTTTTTTGATTAATTTATTATTACAACGGTGATTTGTAATAAATAATTTATTTTATGGTGATCTATTAGTCATCTATTTCATTATATGTATATGGGACAATGTGTCCATTTTTTGGTATTTTATACTGTCGAGACCCCATCACTTGTATGTGAGTATTTTTTTATAATGATGAAGATGACCAATGATGCACACTGTTCCAAGTTATAGTGATACTCCAGATAAGAGTTCGATGATTTGGTTACTAAATTTATGTAATATGAGTCGCATGCAATGAAGCCCAAGGTATTTCCCCTTGATTCTAGTTAGATCCATTATTCAATCAGTGGATCAACCATTATTATCCTCTCATGATCAAATTATCATTTTATATTTTTCATGGATTATTATTTTGGGAATGTTTTGTTTTTGTGCCATAACAATGAATAATAAACAAGCATTTACAAATAAAATAAACAAGAGACACGATGAATATTTTCTATCACCTGGCTAGTCGTTTGTGAGATCACGTAGTAAATTCATATGAAATATAAAATTATTTTACTCACACCATAACAATATAAAACACTCAACAAAATATTTTTTCTTCACCACCTTCTATCATTTGAATTTTGAAAAATCTATGTGTTTGGGGTACTCATTCGCCAAAGATAAGAGTTCCACTTTCTACAAGGGATCCGTTATAAAAGTGGTAGGTTTAATTGGATAATGTTGTAGTAAGGATTACAAGATAATAAATTTATATCATCTTAGAGGAAAAAATTTAGTAAATAAATTAATGAGTTTATAATATTTCTTCATTCAATAGATTATACAACCATGAGTAAATATGTGTGCCATCCAAATGAATAAATTAAAACCACAAAGTAGTGGAGTAGTCACATCTTGTTGACTATTAGAAGAAGATCACATGTATTTCCACTAGAAAACTAAAGCAATAGAGTATCCAAATTCTAAAAAACAATGTTCCTAGAATTCAATAAAATACTGGGAGACATTTAATGATTTGATTATTTAATCCAAATATCTAAATTGGTAATCAAGATATAAAAAAATAACTTGTATGAATTTACTTAGTATAAAATCAATATTAATTTCACAATAAATTCATTGTTGAAAAATAGATATATGAAATTTCTAAACTGGGAGGAGTTTTCCAATGTGGTTGAGGTTCATATTCCCAATCCTATGGTATGGTAAAATAATGGTACTGGTTTCCCTATACCTATTAAGCTACCCCAAGAAGAAGGGGTGTAAATATACTTACAGTAGACTCATGTATGTAGAATATAATGGGTATTTAATAATTATATCATCAATGTTTGATTCTAGTAGTGCTCGATACATTCAGACATGGGTGATACAACATGTAGTATCATCACTGAGATGTTTTGAAGGAGAAAGTGAAGCAATATATTAATAAGGGTATGATTACACTGGACATGTGTAAATTGAATGATAGATCAAATCATTCAATGGATCCCTTTATCATATAATTTTTACCCATTTACTTAAATTTTGTTTTACATTACAAAATGAAAATTAATGACTAAATTCTTTTATTACCTTTTTAGGTATGTTTCACCAAGTAAATAAAAACATAAATGAAGAATAATATTTAATTATTATGGCTAAAAAATTTAATGACCAGGATAAATGAAAATGTAATATAATTCCAAAATCACATTCAAAACATCCTTCAATGCAATGACGTTGAATATTAATATGAGGTTATTTTATATTTATATCATTAAATAATTTTATATATGTTTAATCTCTATAAACATAATTAATGAAAGTTATCACTTACTCTTTGGTTATATCCATTTTGTTGAAATGTAATGATTCAATCATATATATTGGTTATTAAGTAAAATATTCCTTTGAAATATATGTATTTTAATATGGTAACCATTTATGTATATAATCATTAAAAGATTCAAGTTTTATTCACAGTCATCTATAAAAGGTTGATTCTTAAGTCATCAGTGAGAATTTAATGACATGTATATTTTTAGGTGAATGATTTTTTAAAAACAACTATTTAGTATAACCATATCATTTATCTCATTTATCCTTTAGAAGAATGGAGACATTATTCCATGCTTAGGAAGGAATGTTCTTTCTGGTGTTTAATGTAAATCCACTAGTTCAGTGATACATGAATCATAAGATATACCCAATGAATATAAAATTTAAGACTCATTTACCAAGTTCTGGATAGGTAATTATTTGTCCCGAGAATCTCAAGTGGAAAACCTTGATATACATGGGATGCTATTTAGAATCAGTCAAGATAAAAACTTAGGTATTATCGATGTATATAAATTATTTTGGATGAATGGATCCTTTAGTAATAAGGGAATGACACAATGTTTTTGGAATAATTTCTACATGTGAGCATGAACTATTCCAAGGGAAACTGAGCGGTAAATATATTTCATCATATTACATTATGTTATTGTAAATATGAACATTAAGTAAAAAATATTCATTGTTATAAGATATGAGTTTCTATGGGCTGAAATGTTGAAGAATATCTTGACCAAGAAAAAATTTTCAACATAATGTTGCATTGAGTAATTCCAAAATAGACATTACCTTGTCTACAAAATGACATTGATGTTAATAATGAGGATTGATGATAAATTATTACATGTTAAAATTGATCATTTTTTTCAAGGATTAATTCCAATGCAGACATTTTGTATATATGAGTAATAAATTAAAAAGAATCGATGAAGAAACATTAAAAAAATCCATTATATTTCATGACGTGCATCGAAAATAATAGAGATATCCCATAACTTTTTTCCAACTATAAAGAAAAATGGATATCAGATGGCTCATAGTATAAAAAAATACATTATGTAATAAGGAAATGAGTTTAGATTCAAATAGTTGTTTATGATATAAACAAAAATGCATCAACAATAACATAATGTGCTTTTAAACTAACTATCTTAACTTTTTCATAAGATATTACATAAATCAATAATATAGAAAAGTTGTATCCAAGTGATAGAATAAAATTTTATATAAGGTTGTAAATCACTATTATCGATAGTGGGATCCATATGGAATTCGGTTCAGTCAATGATATACAAGAATATATAATTGTAATATAAACATGTTCTAGAAGAACATTTGGAATAAGAATATTCCAGAGACACATACTACATTGAAAGGAAAATACATGATGACTGTTTTTGTTTTCACAACAGCCGGTTAAAAATAATTCATTACGAATAATAAATCATACAAGTATAAATTATATATAAATTATCTATGGCTGACATTATTAATTAAATTTCAGTAATGGATTCCTTGTGTCAATGTGAAGAAGGGATATTTATTTTAAAATCTATAGTGGGTATTCAAATGATATTATACAAGGATGGTATAAATGTACTAACAATAAGAATCCATTGGTTACACTATGTAATTATTCCTATATACAATATAATTTTACATATCATAACTAATATATATGATCATTTTATTTTGAATAAGATTTCCTGATAACAATTCATGGATGGAATAAATATGACACAACTAGAAAGGAATGGTCGCATAAAAAATTATAATAATGGTTGAATGTTACTGAAATAATGATTAGAATTAATTTAAGAAACCTGATTATAGAATATTCATTTTGGATGAATGTTTTTAATAATTCTACCTGAGGTTAGTGGGAGAGCCTTTAATTTCTTGGTAATATTAGTTCTGTAACATATGAAGAAAAATTATGGGTATTCATGTTAGTTAGGACCAGAAAGAAATAATATATTATATGATGATTGAATTAATTTACTAACCTAAGTTCTAGGGAACATGATCTATTGAGGTAGATCAAATGTTTTGTTGGATCTAATCAATCCTACAAATAGTGACATGGTATTTAAAAATTCAAGCATGTCAAATTGAAGAGATAATTGTTACTAATGTCATATGGCATAATATCTTCTGGATGACATGTCCTAAACATGGGAGCATATTTACATGGTGATTTTAAATATTTATTACATAGAAATAGATTAATCATGTATACCATAATATTTTTTTGTCAGGATATACATTATAGTAGGTAGATGTCAATAGTATTTAAGAGCACTATTAATAGTGATACCATAAATATTTATTTGTAATTGGGAAATTATAAATGATATGCACATACAACGTGGAGAAAAATGGATAACAGTTTTGAGGGGACATAAACTAGTCTTCCTTATATCAATGTGATCTAATATCATAATTATTATTGGTCATTGAGTGAGAAATGTTTATAAAATCCAGTGGTAGTTAGAGCTATAGATACTGAGTACATTACAGATTCTGAGGTAGATAAGAAGAAGTTATTAATTGTAATGATTTGTTCTAGTTCGTGGAATCATTCTATATATGGAATGTTTTTTCATAATTTATATTATGATATTATTAGTATAAAAAATGTCAAGTTATGATAGTGGATATAATGGATATATAATGGGATACCATCTATATATAATATTTACTAAAGTATGAGAGGTCACATAATACATAAATTCCATATACCTAAATCAAGGAATACCTAGAAACTAATGATGTGACTCAGCAGTAACATGGTATTTATAATTAGAGTTCTAACACATTTAAATAGAATGTGGCCTCTAGTTAAAATTAGGGCGTATTAATAGTTAGTGCGTTGAAAAACTATACAGTACATTCTATTACTATCTCATGTGTATTGTTAGATACGAATGACGTATTCTTACCATTATAGTGTAGATATTTCTACATCCCAAATTTAATGGTATCGTCTATAAGTTAATTATTCTATCAATTATTATAATAGGTACCATGCTATAATAAGAACAATGAGATTCCATGGAATTAGTCTTAAACCTATGGCATATGATCTATATACATCTTACTGAATGTATATTTTTGATTCCTAACTATCAGGTATTTGGGGTTCATAATAATTGAGACGTATTCTAATGAAGTTTATAGTTGTTGATGTCTGTCTGTGAGATCATGAAGATAAACCATCCAATAGGAACACCACATGATTTTTGTGTCATTGGATGGTCCAATCTATAGACATGTGTAATGGTTTTCTGACCTAATATCATCTTCAATATGTGCCATTTGATTTCATATTTTGTGTAAATTATTTACTGGGACATGGTTATATTTCTAGGTAATTTATTAACACTCTATAAATAGGACGAGAATCTCTCAAAAACAGAACTATTCATAGATTGATCTCAAGGTATTATCTGTCATATCAAACTTTCTAGAGATATAATACCTTAATATGGGTTACTAATATCGAGATATCCCTTTAGTATCACAATAAGGGAAATGAAATGATATTTGTAACATCGAAGGGATCAACATATCTTTTCACTAGCACCAATATTTTGATGACTATTTCTCCATCATATTTCAAATGTGTGTGTGGATGATATTGAAGAATATGAATTCAGATGCATCATACAATGATAACCAGTGGTGACCGATGTATGAACCCATATCTTTATAGAAAACAAGGTATTTATGGTTTTATTTTTTATTTAATATTCATCATAAATGAACCTTGGTTAGTTATTAGGAATCATTTCACGAATGACGACAAGCTAATGTAAATAATTGGGTGGGTGAATTTTAGAATCACATGTTTTGGAGATTCCATGGTGTGCCCAGTACCTTAAAGTTATACCCCAACCATTAATATGTTTAATAATCTTACCGCATCCTCATCGTATAATTTCTTTTATGTCCATTTCGAAGTAATAGATATTGAATCCAAATTTCCAACAATTTAGTCCTTAGAATTCCTACATTTAAGCCCAACCAGGGGAATGACAGTATGTATCTTTTTTTCTATAAGACACTTATCCACATATTTACACTCCCCCATTTCATGGGAAGATATAGTAGAGTTAATGACTGTCATGGGAAAAATATCAACACACCCTGAATTGAGAACCTCACCTTTTCTTCTTGACAAAACACTAGGGAAATCCAATCCCATAACTAGATCATTTTTCATACACATGGGGTAAGATGGATTAAATGAATCGAATTATGTTTTCAAGTGAAAAACTATAATTAACATAGAAGTGATTTCTTCCTATATGTTAGAGTACCTAAAATGATTTATTCCACTAGATTTCATAGTAAACATCCGATCTGAAGGAGGTGTTGAAGCACTAGATTCTTATTCCATTACTTCATATTGGAGGGAGTTAAAAAGAACCCAATTTAGTTTTATCCACTAACATTATGTTGAGAACATATTTTAGGTTCAGTTTTTTTAGTGATAGAGGTAATCATTTCATTGGAAAAATTATTTCTCAAATTAGAGTCCATCATTATTTTACCCATTCAATTATTCAAAGATACAATTTTTTCCTATAAAAAATATGGAACATCGATATTATTTTTATTAATTCCCATTTTCATATTATCTATATTCCCCCTCCATAGGTACACCCAAATATATACATTAATATAGTCACCCTTTATAGATATATTTTCATTCGATGACCAATTAGATTTAACCAAGAGGGAAATAATATACCCTATCATATCATCATCTATATAACGACACATTATTATAGATTCCACATCATTTTGATGTGATAGTGACCTAGAATCTATTAATAAGTCTATAACATTGTTGGAAAGGATATATGATTTGAAATAAATTAGATAAACATAATATCTAGTGTTTTTATAAGATCACTCGGTATTTCCTTAAACCCTCCAAACATTTCACTATTTTGACTCTAATTATTGGTTATCATCATTCACTTTGTTTCCATTAAACATTTTACTAAAGCCCTTGTATGAGAAAACATATAAATTATAGTCACCAAAGAAAATAAATTATTGAATGTTATCTTTCGAGCCGATAACTATATTACAATCTTCACAGTAGCGAGTACATTTTTTATACTCCACATGAAAGTAAATTTTGCCACTAGGGGTGGGAGTAATTACATTCTCAATGGGGTTGGAACTTAGTTCCACTTCCACCATCCTTCTTATGAAGTTTCCAAATATGAAATTCCTTGATTATATTTCTAATATTACTTTTACTATAATTACCAAATCAATATCCATATGGATCTTCTGGTTCTATTGTACCGAGTTGATCAAATGAATCAGAATCCAATCCTATGTAAAAGGGTTCTAATCATTTGAATTAATAATTTCTTGATTTTAGTCATGAAATCAAAGAGTACTAGGTTCTATAAATACTGACCCAAAACTTCATGTGTGGGTTTTAAGATCATATGAAGGGAATAAATAGTTAAAAAACATAAAAAATTGAAACAAATATCCAATATTTATAGAAACCTTGTGGACGAAATCATAAATCAAACACATTTTCCACCATTTAAAAGAGTTCATATTTCATTTAGATATTTCTTACATATTTCATGTCCCTATAAAAACACATCAATATTTCCTTCAATGATACTTAGAGAACCTTTCCTGAGTGTAATATGTTGAAAATTAGAATCCTATTAAATCCACTAAAAAATTTCAAACATAGTTTAATTTAAAATGAATAAATTTTATCTCAATAACTTGAATATTTTTAGTGAAAAAATTTATCCTACTTTAGAAAGATGATTTAAATTTAAATATTTAAAAAAAAATTAAGCATAGTTTAATTTAAAATCAATTGAATATAAATACATCCCATTACATCCATAATAACAAACTCATATAATTAGAAATATACCATAAAGAGTCCCTATTTGGAAGGGCGATACTAATTATTTAATATGTATAATGAATAAATTATAAAATTTTTAAAGAATAAAATAAATAGTTAATACTTTATTGGGATTATATTTTTAAAATTAATTTTAATGCATATATTAAATTTTTAAATATAAACTAAAGAAACCTGGGAAATTGTAATTTTTTAACGTTTAGAAAATATTTTACCAACTCAAATCACATTTCATGATGGCGATGAAAATTAATTACCTAAAAAAATCCAATAGTATTAGAGATTTATCCTCCTAAATGTTTATATACATCACTCAATCTTCATAAATATATGAATAAACATAAAATGATTCATTGAAACATAAAAAAATATTAAAGATATTAGTGGTTCTATTTGGGTTCACATTGTGTTATAGTTTAACATATTGAAAGATAATCCCCACACTAAATCTCAACATTATATATAGTGATGAATGAAATGTGGGGAAACATGTGAATTCAATTTTATATTTCAAAACTATTTTTTAATTATGTAGAAAATAATATTTTAGAAAGGGTAAAAAGATGTCTAAATGAAATTTTCCAAAAAATAATATTTAATCAACTCACAACATAATAAATGTTTTCTATTGAATACCCCTTAAATGATATAGTAGATAAATAATGTTTGTAGTAGTTATGTGTCAAGGATATTTTAAAAAAATATACAAGAGGATCCATGATTATTTACCATTAACAAATAGTATATATTAGAAAGACTAATAGAAGAAAACCCCCAAGATTTACAAGTTATTTTTCATGAAAATAATCTTATATTTATATTTTTTATTCTAAAATAACACAGTCAAACTGAAAAGAGTAATCTAGTTTTAGACACCATAAAAATTTCATCATTTTAATGAAAAAGATCCATGAAATAGAATCTATTTTCCTATAAAATATAAAAAATCCACCTTCTACAAATTGGAATAGTTTTAGTAGTTATCGGAAAAACATATATTGTTCAAAAAACAATGATGTCCATAAAATAGAACTTATTTAAAATAAGACTTCATTTTCATAAAATGACAATGGTATCAATGTTAATTAGGGTGTAGCTTCTTTTGATCAATTTACATTGTAAAACTATTTATCAAGAAGAAAGAAAAAGTGAAAATAATATTCTTGTATATCCTTCCTATTAAATAATAGGAATACCCTATTTCAGTCAAGATATACATATCCACTACAATGTATCACTAAAGTATATCCTATAAATAAAAATGGTTATTAGATGACACCATTTTTATTCCCAAAAAAAGAATAGAACACACATCCTAGATTATCTAATGTTAATTTTCCACTATAATAGGTAACTATGTTGGAGGTTCTTTATTACCTTCCTAAAACATTTTAAGCATATGTTCGTTAATAAAATAAGGATAATCATTCCCTGAATTTGTAATCTAGAAAACACTAAAATAGAAAATATGATTTACACTAAAAGGCCCGTCTTTGTTGGGAAAAAATTTAAATTGGAAAAGATCTATCCTGGAGTTGAACAACATCACATTTTCTTGAATATGTACATATTTTTTATAAATAATATTTTTAATCTCTATATTAGTTTGATTTTAAAATATCCATGTATTATTTAGTGGAATTCTTTTATTTCATCCATCTCTAGTAAACCTAAAATTATTTCTTCTATACTTTAAAATGGATTAAAAATACATGATTTGGTAGCCCCAAACCATTATGATATAATTTAATTGGAAAATTATAGGCTCTACCCTCGACAATCCTATAATAAGACATAACAATTGGACTAGTACATGTATCTGTATACACACATTAAAAACCCCAAAGCCTTATTCTCCAATAATTTCTTTTTAGGATAATTATTTTCTTAAAAATATTCATGTTCTCTATATTTGAAACATCATCCATACATTTCATGTTATAGTGATAGTGTTTCTAAACTTTATTATTAATCTAATATATATTGAATAAATCATCCAATGTTCAATTATAAAAATTGGAACCTTGTTTTGTGAGAATAACTATGGGCATCCAAAATCTATAAATCACATTGAAAATTAAAATTTTTAACACCATCATAACATCATCAATTCAAATTGGAATAGAATAAATACACTTTGAAATATAGAAAACAGTAATAATTGTTGAAGGAAAACCAGTATAATTTGGATAGAACCAAAAAAATCCATTCACAAAACATCAATGATCAAAAAAATGTTTTATGTGGAAAGCCAGGACATCAATAAATTATTATTTTAGATTTAAATATTTACAATCACAAACAAATATAATTATAATAATGGAAAATTATATTCATAAATATTCTTGAATATGAAACATTAATATAATTATTATTTAGACCAAACTGACCTGCACAACTCAAAATTTTGGAATATTCTAGAACTGAATAATTTTCATAATTTAGGATAAATCTATTCAAATTTTATCTCATTAAATATGGAATAATAATGATTATCCAATATTATTTAAATTACTAAAATCTTATTTAATATATCATTTTAATGGAAAACTAGTGAGGTACCATTTTAGGATATTAGTAATAAAAAACGATTTGAAACTAGAGCCTCTTATAATCATCTTTATAATACAACTTCTCCATAAGGTGAAACTCTCTTATATGTTCAATATATAAACTATCTGAACACAATTAAGTAGGTATCTTACTCAAATTATCATCCATATTGTTCTTAATCTCTTTAATATATTGGACATTATTTAAAACTCATAATATAAAAAGATACACCTATCAATCATTTATTTTGATTTTTTATTTTTTTTATAAATATTATAAAAGAGAGATCAGTGGTAACAAAAATGTTAGATTACAAAATATTTTTACTAAATGTAAAAATTGAGAAAAAAATATCAAAATATTCATTTTCTATTGTACATTAATTGTACTATGTAATAACTTAGAGTCATATAAATATAGGGAAAAAATTTTATTTTCACTCCACTCATTTACCTAGAATATACCCCAAAGTTAATTATGATGAATTAGTTATAAACTAAAATAAAAATTATCTATTTGGGTGATGAACTATTTATTAGGACACATGTTTATTTTTGAGTTAATTAATGTCTTCCATACAATTATTTTAAATGTAAAAAATGAGGTTTTTTGTAGAAGTCATGTCAAAAGAAAATGGATGACTATAAAATATTTTATGAACCCCTAATATAAAATATTGTTGTTTAGAAAATAAATGGAATCATTCAAAGATGTAGGGAAAAAATTATTTGATGAATACATACTTAGACTTATACACCTAAATTACATTCCTAGAAACATTATTTTATATAACAACCCCAATCTCAGTCATAAAATAGAATTTATCCATTATTATAATAATTTTCTTATCAGATAACACTCTAATATCCTCTCTTAAACTCATATGTCTACTCGTCAACGACATAACATAAACTATTAAATCATCAAAAAAATTAATACATTCCTTATGAAATTCAAAAATAATACATTCATACATCTTGGAATGGTGGTAATAACATTACGTACTCAAATCAGAATCCACATAAATGAAATAGTACAAAATTGTCATCTGTATTTTATTTTATCATCATCTTCTAGACCTATCTAAAAATATAAGTCTAAAAAATCATATTAGTAGAAATAATTGGATTTAATTTCTAACCATTGAATGATTTGATGAATAAAAGGAAAGGCAAAGTGTCCATTGTCAGTTACAAAATATAACCTCCTATAAAAAATTCATACCCTTGACTATTTTGGAATCATACCTAGAACTGACTATACAAATTCATTAATAAAATCTTTTAATCCTCCACTAAAGGGTATAATCTAATTTCTACATACCCATAAACTATGTGAATTACGGTAAATAATACCCACATAAATACGGCAGAGACTACATTCTTAAACATTTAAATAACAATATGACTAAATATAATCTTTAAATTACTACCATGTGGGAAATTATCATATAAATGAATCCAATGAATACACACCAAAGTACTAATCTCTAAAAAATAATCTAACTATCATAATATGGCCTTCATATTCTAATTAATGCCTCTAAATGTATATTTTCTTGTGTATTGGATTTTCTACCAGTAACTTTAAAAAGTAATATTCTTTTGTCTTTTGAGAATGCATATTTCAAATTTCCACTTAATGGATTGACTTCATGTATTGCTTGGATGTACTATTGAGAAAAATGGGGTTTAGGTGTTCTTTCACATCATTTTGAGCATCTAAATCATAAATACGATTTATTAAATAACAACATACTTGATAAGAAGTTCATTTATATTAAAAATGATAATAATTTTTATCCTCAAAAGAAATTTTATATTCATGAAAAAAAATATTATGTAACATTGAAATGAAATTTAATGCTTAATTTCTGTTTGAAATAATGGATTCAAAAAAATATTACTATACAAATATGTATATTCCATATTTCTATAATTTTTTGTAGAATATAAATTAGTTTTAGTAATTTCAGGAAAATTATATAAAAAAATAAATAATAATTTTTAGCATTTATTATTTATTGGTATTGTTTAAAATATAAATGATTTAAAAATATTTATTTTGAAAAATAAATTTTGTTTCATGTCCATAAATCTCAAATATCAAGAAATATTTCAAAAAATATATTTCGTTTCAAAATCATTACAATAGATTTATTATTTAAAAAAATTATTTTCAAATAAAATTTCATTTTCCATAAAGTTTAGAGTTTGGTTATCCTAAATAAAATATAGAAATAAATATATTGAAAATAGTTGATGATTTTTATATGGTGTGCATATTAGAACTCCACATATTGTTTCATTGATCCCAAGATATGATGATTTATCATATTACAAATTAATATTAATTTAAGAGTCCCTTTTAGGACATTGATTATGGCCTTTTCGATTTTCAGCAGTAGTCATCCAAAATTCAAGGGTTTGTATTTATTAAATCTTCCAATATTCACATCTAATATGTAAAATTTATTATGAAAATCATTGTATTTAATCCTTACCAACACATCATTAATAAAATATTATATCTTTGATAAAATCTTATTTTCAACTTGGATGACAATAAAAGATTATTTTTTCTCACCAAACATAATAGATGAAAGTAAATATTATGTAATAACATTTATTGAGAAAATTGAATCTATATTTTCATCAATAATATAATTATTACAAATTAAGCATGAGAAAATTTAAAAGGGTCCATTCATTTATTTTGGTGGGATTATTTGATCGGGGAAGAATCATTTATTCTCAAATTATTATTTACATATTACTTGGAATTCATTTTGTTAGTGCACATATCCTTAAGAAATATATCATTTAGAATGATAAATCTTACAACATCTAACTATAGTATATTAATTTATATGTTTCTAAAATTTTCAAGAAAATCGTGTTCTATTTTTGTTTCAAAATTATTTTTAACTATAGGGATTGTCAAAGGTTAAGCTGATGATCCTCTATACAGTATCAAATCGCCATTATCATTAACATTCACTGTGTGAGATCCCATTATATTTCTAAAATTAATTTCCATTTTTTCAAGATGAATTTATTTATATTTTAGTTTTTATTTTTATTTTCATGTGTGGATACTAGTTTCATTAATATATTGGACGGTGGTAAATCAAATTTTTTATGTGGTTTGAAATATTTTACCAGTGATTCTTCAAAAAATTCAAAAGTAGAACATTCATTATCATGTTCTTGTTTATTATTTATAGTTTACGGGTTATTAATCTCAGTTCTAACTCTCAATATTATATCACAAACAATCTATTATCGTGTCAAGTTCACTTATAGTTATGATATATCATTACAAGTTTTGTGTTTTATAATACTATTGATTTATATTTCCATCTAAACCATTTGAGGCAATATGTTTTCTAGAAACACTATTTTGTTATTAAGAAATAATTTTCTTAAACATTTCTTCCAGATGGGAATAATTTAATTTATTAATATTTGTTTTTTATCAACCTTCTTAATTCTGGAAATTTTATTAATTCCATCCATATTATTTTACAAACTAGAACTACGCCCGTGCAAATGCACGTGACTATACAATTTTCATTCAAATCTTCTTGTTCTGTGTCATTCAAAAAAATTTGTAATGTCATTATACTCAATATAATGTTTAGAATAAAATGTTGATAATGAAGTGAATGGGGTTCCCATTACATGAGGAAATAAAGTGAAGACTGATTGTGATGGAGATGGAACACGATATAATGGAAGAGTTAGATATAGGAGGCATAGATGTAATAGAAGGTGGAGGTGAATAGGAAGTTCGAGGAAAGAGGTGAGATTGTGATAAATAGTGGAAGGCATCATTGAGAGAGTTTAAAGGTTTATGGATTTTTAAAATTACCGAAGGGCTTGAGAAGATGTATGAGTGAGGATTAGTAGGAATCATGATTTAGTTCGGTGTGGTTTCTTTGAAAGCTAATATAGTTGGGATTTGATATTTTAAACCTATCATCATCATAAATACATTTCACATTATGATGAAATTATTATTACCATTGATTTAAATGCATACATTATATTTCCTATATATATGAATAAAAATTAAAAAAATATGAAATAGATTCCTACAATCAAGAAATGTAATCCAAAAACTGTAAATAATAACTTTTAATATAAATCTAATTGAGAATAAGAAATTGTAATAAAAAACCATTTTCAATGATAAAACATTACACTATATAATATTTTTATGATCCATGTGCATAAAAACTTTTGAAATAAAATCTGGGAGAACTTATTTTTGTTGCGGATGTGAAATACAAATGTAAAAATAAAAAACAATTAAAATATATTGAAATAAAATATGGGTAAACTCAAATGTATATTTATGTGAATAATAAAAAAACGATATTCCTTCCAATCCATTAAAATGATTCCTCGATTTAAAAAAAGGATTTACCTTGACATATAAATTAAAACATCTAAAATAGATAACTTGGTGATTTGGCAGCATTATAAATCTTGAATTTAGTGAATGAATCATCTTAATAGCGCCAATATGTGGCCCTTAAGTATCTCTGTATGATCTTGAGATTCTCTGTCGGCTCCCTAAGAAGTTCATTTGATCGATTCTAGGATGTCAAGTCTTTATCAGGCCTGAAAGGCATAGAACCTCTAAATTCAGTGCATATGTCAACAAATGGATGTGGGATGTAATCAAATGCATACATTCTACTCTTATTATGTTTCTAAAATCATTGTATTATAACTTCTATAATTTTTGTAGATATTACTAAAAAATCAACTCATTATTAAAATTAATACATTCTATTTCCTATATATATGAATCAAAATTCAGAAAATATGAAATAAATTCCTACAATCAAGAAATGTAGTCCAAAAACTATAAATGATAATTTTTAAAATAATTCCAATTGAGAATATAAAACTGTAATAGAAAAACCCAATTTTGAGGATAAAACCTTACACTGCATAATATTTTTATGATCCATGTACATAAAAAATTTTGAAATAATATATGGCTGAACTTATTTTTGTTGTGGATGTGAAATACATATGGAAAACTAAAAAATATTAAAATCTATTAAAATAGAATATGGGTAAACTCAAATTTATGCTTATGTGAATAATAAAAAAACCCCATTGCTTCTAATCAAATAAAATGATTCCTTGATTTAAAAAAATAAATGACCTTGACATATAAATTATAAACATCTAAAACAGATAACCTAGTGATTTAGTAGCATTAGAAATCAAGAATTCAGTGAATGGATCACCTTAATTTCACCCATATAAAGCCCTTAAGTATCTCCATGAGCTCTCTTGAGATTTTCCCGCAGCTCCCTAAGAATTTCATTTGATATATTCTTGGATGACAAGTCTTTAGCTGGCCTGAAAGAAATATAACCTCCAAATTCAGTGCACCTGTCAACAAATGGGAGGGATGTGATCATGGGATGAGATATGAAGAGAAAAACTAAAGAGAACAAATTTTAAGAAAATTTTATCAACTCACAAACATGCATGATTACAAATATACCAGCCACTCCAGGACTTAGTTTAAAGAAAAGGGTTGTTGAGTTTGTGGAAAATTAAACACAATAGAATCCATTACGATTGTTAATATATATTCACACAAAATATATAAGGAAACAGTCTATTAGGAAACACATTTCTCATTGAAATCAAAAGCACTGGAACATTATTATACAACATATATTATATTTTTTAATGGTGGATGAAAATTTCATTATGCATGTAAGGAAACACCATTATAAAAATAAGCAATCAGGAGTACCTATAATATGCAGGAGATAGAAATAAATATATTGTCTAATGAATAATGTAAGTTAGGAATATTCATTAAGCTCAGCATTGATAGAATATTATTTCAAAAAGCATAAGTTAAACATAGTTACCAACTTTTGTAGAACATTCCTCACTATCTACCAGTAGTGAGAGGGATATACATGGAACCTATGAAGTAGCTACATGTTGCTTCTTGGTTCAATCAAAATCTGGACAACAATGTTTTATCTCCATAGTGACCTTCATAACCTGCATGGGCTTAGTTTTATCATTAAAATAGTTTTCAACCATGATCCAATGATTTAGGTGCCATGAAATCAGTATTAAAGGGTTTATTTAATATCTTAGTACACCCAGAAATGGAAGGATTTGTTACAGTGTTAGGGTTAGTTGGAAGAGTAGAAGATGGTTCATCATTTTTCATTGTGATTTTATTTTTTAGGCTTAGAGAGGTGCCTTTGTTAGCAGGTTGAATGGATGAATCCTTACCTTTTGGAACTATTGGTTCCATGCTAGATGACATCATCTAGACAAAATTAACACCATTTTAAATAGCCTGAGACCGATCCGAAGAGGAATTTGTGATAGTGAGGAAGCATGTATCATTATACACCCCATGTTGCTTGGTGTTGATGTTTTTGGTTAGTGTGGGGACTTGTACCGAGGGTGGTGTTCCCTTAAAAGGGTTGATAGTTTCCAGTTTTTTGGTGAAATTTTCATTCATATGATTTGTAGTTTGTTTGTTGGGTCTAGAGTGCATTTCAAGGTGGTCATTAGTTTACCAGATTCTGAAATCTGTCCAGTGGAGTTCTGATTTTGATATCAAATAATAAATATTCCTTGAGTGTGTGGGAATGAATCTAAATTATCTTTTTTATTGCTAGATTTAGTATTTCACTCTAAAATATCAGTGGAATTTACAAGATATGGGTTCTGGGTCTGTTTAGTACCTAAATTCATGGTGTGTTTCAACATAATCTGAATTGAAAAAATATCATGACAATCATCATTAAAAAGAGGATCATAATATGGGTTTAAAGTATTGCATAATGGATACAAATTACACTTAATAACAATACATGTTTCAATATGAAAATAATACATTGTCAAGGTTTGGAAAAACTATTCAAAAAATAGTGGTCAGTATAATTTAACACTAAAAAAACTAAATATAAAGTCATATCAATATGCAGATCAAATTTAAAATACACAAACTCACATGAAACTCATGATGATGAAATAAACAAATGTATAGATCATGCTTCAGAACATAACTGATCAGTAAATAAATCATTGAAGAAAGAAAAGGAAAATAATTACGCATAAAACAATTGAAGGGGGAAGAAACTATGTAACAAAACTCCCTGAAAAAGAAGGCAATCTCCCAACCTACAGAAACCACAGTAAAAATATTACAACTAACTTTTGGTTGAAACTGTAACTAAATCAACAAATTTTTACCCTTTTACGGCTAGTCAAATTTTCTTATCCTAAATAAAATTTAAGGGTTTTTAGGCACATTTACAGAAATGGGATTTCATTATTATGAAATAATCACAGTGAAACTGATTGTAAGTAAAGTAACCTTGCAGTGTTTGGAATGAAAATAAATAAAATAACAAAATCATATATTTGTTAAATCTGCTGTGTGTAGATACAATAGAAAAATGTTTGGATACTTATGTTACTAATTGTGTTGCAGATATGTGAATTTTTGTTGAAGTGGATCCCCACAAAAAAAATTTGGTTTCACATTATAGTCCACATTCGTAGAAAGAAAAAAAAAATTAAAAATCAGATACTTCGAAAATCAGTTTTATTGGAACAAACATTATAAATAAGAATATGCGAAATCTGTTTTACAGTGTATTAGTAAACTATAATATTAGTAGATATAAATATGGATATTAAATTTCTAAAAGAAAATTTTAAGGTTGCATATTGGGGAACATGTTTCCAGTTCCTATATGGCATACTATAAAATACAGGATATATCTACACTGTATATAGTAAACAGTTTTGTAAAAACACAATGTACTGAATTTTGTTTCAAAAATACACTCATGGCACAAAATTGCCCTCATGTGTGAATATTGCTATATGAAATATGCAGTTTTCATTGAATGATTAAGAAATATACAAATAACATTTTAATAAATAAATATTATTTCATGTTATAAAATAAATTAATATACATCATAGATATATGGAAGTCATTATTGTTTCATGATGATGAGGTGTGATATCAAAGGGGATGCTAACCATTTTTATAATTACCTGTTGGGGGCATGGATGGGTAGCTTTCCTCTTTGTTGAGTATGTGGTACATGTTCACTTATCCCATTTATATGAACCTTCAGCTAGTGTTTCTGTGCATGGCTTCGTATCTTTAGCCATGGTGAAAGATTGAAACAGGTTCAAAAGGACAATTGTTAGCGCTGTCAAGGAAATTTAAATTACCTGAATCACAGTGTTTGAGACCACGATGGATTCAAATTTCTTCTCATAATGATCAATCCTAAAAATGATCAGAACATGTTAACACCTGGACTGTTCCAGCAGGTAAACCCCATACCATTAATGGGTGTGGTCTTTATAGAAGAAACCACAACATCTTCTTCCTATTGAGTGTTGATTTGAGTTCCTATTGTTCTTCCGCTTCAGTGAATTCAATACGATGTCCATTAAGAGATCCCATATAAATCATTTAATGATGAAGATAAAAAATTATCCATGGATCAAAATAAAAACTACTTATACCACTAAAACACAGTACATGATCAACTGTTTAGAAACATATATCAGTAATGATATAGAGAAAAACTACAGTAATGTTAATATTTATTTAATATGAATAAGAAACATCAAATAGCCTCCCAATACTACCATGATCCATCGATGCATAGCAGCAGGACTTCACCAAGTTGGTAGACATTTATATTGATCCCTGAAATAGGTAATTATACCCTGCTATGAGTAAAAGATGCATATTACTATGAGAAAACCTCATAGAGCAAGGCTGTTAGAAGTAGACAAAATTAACATAATTAAATTAATTAAATAATATACTTTAGTACACATCAAATTTATCCTTAAAAATAAATAATTGAGCAAGTTTCTTAATTCACAACTCCTTCCAAGAAACAACCATAAAAAAATGAGGAGACATAAGTCTTAACATGTATATTTTGTAATATAAAATAGGAATGTTTAAATTTGTTGATTTTGCAATAGGCCTATATTTCCATGGAAATGCATGGCAAACAGTCAGTCTAGTTTGTGAAGATTTTTTATTTCTATTATCAATTATATGAAGATGATCTTCAGTGGCATTAATTGGCATGGAGTCTATAGACAGAAATTCTTTCCCTTTGACTGCATATTCATCCTCAAACTCAGTCAATAACTTTTTCTACAGGAAGATATAATTTTAAAGAATGAGTAACAGTTAAAACTTATAAGATTTACCAATGAATCAATAATATAATATTTAATAATTGGCATATCAGAAAAATAGTTTTAGTGCCTTTGTAATAAAATGTTAAAATAAAACAAAAATAAGGGAAAACCAGTATATTTTTATAATATGTACACCTTGACTGTAACACAAAACAAAGATAGAGAATCTATACCTTTGTTGAAGATACGATTGTACTTGCAATATTTAATCCAGCATCACTATTGCAGCTTAATATTAAAGATGCAGCACGATGACATTCCAAAAACAGAAGGGTGAAATGAATTTTATAGGTATGTGGTGACTGGTTTAATAGTTAACTGATTTCTAAGTATGGAATAATACTATAATACGTCATAGTAAAAATAATGAGAATTCTGTAATATGAAATTTTTAAGGCTGGGAAGTAAAATTTTGGGGAGTAATTACTCGAATTACCTGACTGTCTGCAAAACATTGATGATAATTGGTGATATAAATGTCATTATCAGTGAGAAAGAGAACTGTGTATGTGTTCAGTTCTGAAGAACGTTTTCGATTCTGAATGTTGTAATTTGTGACATCTACTGCTATCAGTATATATATTTTATGAAAATGTTTAGCTCTGGGGGAATTCCATATTTATCCTAGTCCTATTATGTAATGAAAAAGAAGTGTGAGTTAAAAAAGAACATTAAATACATAAAGAAGATCAAATAGTTCATGAATATTACTTGAATTCAAGATTATATCAATTGAGAGGCTACTTTTTTAAGAATTGCATGACATGCTTGTTGAATAGAATGACAGATAGTGAGTCTTTCTCATCTATCAACAGTAGTTCAACTCTAAACCTGTTGTATTAATAGTGGTTAGAAGTACTGAGGTTATATCATTACAAATAAATTTGTATAGTAAGACTATAACAAAGTAATATATATCAAATGAGAAACACATTAAATGAATACCTTAAGGTGGTGAAGCGTGGTTGTTTCTTGCAATTATAGCACCATCTATTCCCATCCACAGTTTGAACTTTTTTAATGAAAGAGTTGCATGATTCAAAATACCAGTTATGAGTGCTTTGAAGTTTAACTACTGTAGCAGAAATAAGACACTTTGTTGGGTATGAGACAGTATTTCATATTAATATACTAATACAAATTGTTTTACATGTAACTTTATTGTAAATGATATATTAAAAAATCAATATATTGTACTTACCTGCAGAATATTTTTTACATCAACAATTTTTTTTGTTATTCCAATAAGGCAATGTTGTAACAGAACTATTTGAAATTGATGATGGAGGTCTTTTTAATTGCAAATGACAGATTACTCCATATCTATTAAATGAAATAAAAGTAGCATTATAGACTACAATTTATGCTGTAGTCGATCAATTTGATGGTGTTTCTAGAAAAAATTGCTGGACAAGAAATATAAGTAATAAATTTCCCTGCATATGAAGTTGTAGACTACTGGGATGTCCAAGTCCAAAAGTATTTTTGAAGAATTTTTTGAAGTGGTAATAATAACATATGAAAAAACACATTGAAGAGAATAATTAGGTTTAGAAATATATAGTTGTAAACAAAACAGTCAATGTCTGGAACATTTAGTAGAGAATATCGTTAATTTACAAACATTAAAGCTTACAATAAGGCATAATTGAATTTCACCTAGTCGAACATTTCAATTATTCATATACAATTATCAAATGTTATCTGTTGGAATGTATTAACTACTGGGTATAAATATTTAAATAACATTTTTGTTGTCACTTAGAACTTAAAAATTAACGTGTTTTTAATGAAATATGATAGAACATGTTGAAGATCATAAGAATTACTCCCACTAACCAACTCTACTTTATATTTTGTAGTAAGTAAGATATTATAATGTGTAGTTACATACCTTACAGCTCAATCTATTTTTCCCGACCATCTGCAAGATAATTATTTTAGAGGAGTCGTTGTTGTTTTCCAAGTACCGAGACATTATGTTGGAAAACTTCCCTTATAAGCTACAGTTCATTCGCAAGCCTCTACAAGAAATCATTGTAGTTATGTTGGTAATTCCAATATCCTTTTTAATGAATGTGATTAGTAAAATATGAAGGCCCTTTCATCCTCTATAAAAATTTGAATCTTCTGATTGGAAGTACCGATGGACTGTATAGGATATGAATGTCGCATATGTCCAATAATTTCTATGATAGGAAAAACCGATGTCAAATAAACATTATTTATGACAGTAGTATCCCTTAATAGTGTGTGAATAACATAGTAATTTACTAAAATAATAAGTATTGTGTGTCAGATCTATAGTTGTGGAAGATATTTTTTAAAGACCTATAATAAAGATGCATTTGAAAATAGTAGGTTTCCCCACAAATGGAGTTGTAAAGAAACATACCTATTAATTGTTGTTTGGGAATGACTTTGTTAACAATGTCAGCAATAGAAGTGAAGTCAAAGCTGAACCATGGATGTTGGACATCGGTTGGTCAAACATATTTTGTTCTTGTGAAAAACAGTCAACAAGCACGTCTTGTATCCATGTAGTTACCTTGATTAAGAGCAATTTGGAAATTCTATGTGATGTAGCATAGGCCTTCACTAATTACGGGTTTGTACTTAGTGATTAGCTGGAGGTTTGTAATTGTACACTGAATTTTGGTCTCCTGCATCATTAATTTACAAAGTGAACAATTTAAAACCATATGACAGAAATAAAATACATAAAATATTGTGCTGCAATAGAAGTACATAGAATTAATGTTATGAAAACTGTATAGAAATTGTAACTTCTTTTTAAGGATAAACTCCCTTCAGCATCGCACATAATCAGATTGATAAAATCAATTTTAGAGTTGGGTGACGAGTTGCACCACAAATTCAGTACATGGACTTGTATCTTTAATGTTTCATCAACGTCAATAGTAATCTCTTTCAAAAGACACGTTCCTCGCGACATGTTTTGGATTCTGTATGAATTCAATTAGTGTACATATATAAAATAGTAAGTAGCAGCACAAGTAATCTGTTTATATATATGTGAATTAATAAAAGCAATGAACTGTAAAAATAGTGAATGAGAAGATACCTAAGGAAGGTTATAAAAAATATCTTTGTAGACAATGTTTTGTGTACAGTCAGAGTTTGGATTATCTTTATCATCAAGAAAAATTTTCATTCCTTTTGGTGACATCAATCTTGATTCAGAAAAATATAGTTTTCCATGACAAAACATAGTACTACAAAGATATAAACAAACATGTGACAGAGATTGACCTTGACTCTTATTAATTGTAATTTCATAAGAAACATTCAAAGAATATTGTCTTCTTTGTAGTTTGAAAGTCCATCTGTCATCATTGTGTTTCATATTAATTCTAGGGAGGAACGCCAGAAACCTGAAATGACTACCTGTTAAAATTTCAACACTAATGACATGGTCACCCAAGTGGGTGACAATAAGATGAGTACCAGTGCATAATCCCACTGATTGATCTACATATGGTAGAAATATAATTGGCACTCTTATCTTCAATGTAATTTTGTGTGCAGAAAGTCCAGAGACATTGATAGCATTCAACACATCAGTTTTATATATGTTCTAAGGCCGATCAGTATCAAAACTGGCATTGAAAATAGAATCAGAACTGAAGTAATCATTTCCTTCTGATGTACTAAGAGTTAACATGTAGTCATTAACATCCTGAACAATTTCACGGGTTGGTTATAATGTTGCACGACCTTTCAGATATGATACATCTCCATAGTTATTGTTGGAATATGTGTAAGAAAATTTAACAGATGCTTCCAATGCCTGTGAAAATCATTGTACCTCATCAGAACATACATTTGAATCTGTAGAATGAAACCTCATGTTTTGGGTTAATGTTAAAACATGACAGTGTTTCCATAGAGATGACCTTATACTTGCAAATACGATGTCACTTCTGTCACCACTAGGGATTACTAGAAGTATTTGACTTAAATCACCTCCTAGGACAACCGTTAATCCACAAAATGTTAAATTAGAGGAATTTTCATTATTTTCTGAAAGTATATCTCATAATGTACGATCAAGATCTTCAAAACAATTTTTATGAAGCATTAGAGCCTCATCCTAGATAATAAACTTTGTTGATTGTAGTAGTTCTGCAATATCACTCCCTTGCTGAATGTTTCATATAGAGTGATCATCTGTAGGTATCAGAATATGAAATTTTGAATGGGTTTCCCTCCCACCAGGTAGGAGTAATGATGTTATTCCACTGGAAGAAACTGCAAGAACAATTTTTCCTTGTGACCTTAGTAAACATGTTAAGACTCTCTAGAGGAAAGTTTTACCCATCCCTCCATATCCATGTAAGAAAAAAAAATCCCCAAGTAGTAGAACAAAATGCATACATAATTCTCTCGATAACCTCTTTCTGTTCAATAGTAATCATATTGTGCAATGATGAGTACTCATTATGATGTTCTTCTATATTTTAATTGAGCTCCTCAGCAATCTGTAGATTACATTGGCCTGTTAATGAGTAATATGGAACGGGCATTGGACGATGACATTGTACATATTTACCATTGTTGTGCAGAATGTTTTCTATTTCAATCAAACCTAACATTTGTCTTTGATGATCCATTATTTTCTAGTCTAAAAGAGAGTAAAATAGTATTAGAAATCAATATACTATCATAGATATGTATTGACAAAGACGGTAAGTTTCTTGTACCTCTTATTTGTAGCAATTGTTGTTGGGAATATATAATATAATTGGTTTGAATCCTCCACGATTCAAGCCAAACAATGTTAGGTCGGGAAATGGTATTTGAGAAAAACATTCGAGCAAGAATTCTTCGCAATGATTATCTCATTCCCCAAGCGGAGACATCATTCATTGCTTGAATGAACTCATTTTCATCAGCTAACAGCCCCATTACTGAACATGGTTTTCTGAATGAAATATGAGTAATGTTGTTAACTGTTCTAATAGAATCGTATGAAGTCGCATCTATGTCCATTTTTAGTAGAATCCGCAAGTTGTAATGCTCTCCAAAAGTTTGTGGCACATAGTAAAGTCTGCCAATACTGAATCCCTATTTTCAAGGGTACCATTTTTTTACGGTATAGGTAGACAAATATTATTGGGAATTCTACATATGTTAGAATTCTTCCTTCTTGGTACAATAGATTTTCTTAAAACCAATATGTGAACATGGTATTAGAAATATTACTATTACATAATATGTCTTCAACATTGTCACAATCTGCATACGTCACGTTGTTTTCTCCAGGTAAATGAAACTACAGTCTATCAACCAGAGGATATCTAAAATGGATGTCATACGAAAAGATCCTCCAAGAAGATTCACAAGCTGAGATGTAATGGTAGTCGTAGTGCATTTTAATTTCATCGACACTATTATCAGAGAGATGATTGTTGTTGCCATAGAGTGTCGCGGTGGCACGATCATGACCTTTTCTTATATATTTAAAAATGTATTTGATAGAGGATGAATGATTGCAAATTTCAAAATTTAGATGAGCTTTATATTTCAGAAGCAGAAGGGGATTATATGGCACAACAAATCAATTTTATAATGTTATTCCATTTTTGACAACTGTCAATCTAGTATTCCTTCTCTAATATACAACATAACCATTGTCATCTCTTGTGGTATGTTCAACAAATTTTTTTGGATAAAAATTTGAGCATTTTCCATTCTGCATACAAGGTGACTGGTGTTTTTCATTCCCACCGGTCCCATGGATCATAAAATTTGCAGCTGCTTCATGATGTTTTGGGGATGTTTCTTTATTTGGAATTTCAGCCGTAACAATTCTGTTAATGTCATTTGTAGAGGATACATTTTTTTCCTGACTAAGAAATAGTAGAATGTGCACATGCAGGATTCCCCTCTTATGAAACTCCAAAGTATGCACAACTACATCAGAAAATGAAGGACATATGAGATAACATGTGGAAGAAATATGTAATTTGTTGGTAGAAGTTGTCATTAAAATATTTCATTTTATGTGTGAGGAAGCTGTGTACCTACTCAAGACCTTCCGAAAGAAAACATCTTTCTCGTAAATCATTCCTGATTTTTCCCACCTTAGTATTGAATATTCGCGAAAGAATGTGAGGACAGTTTGATCGGCGAAGATTGTGTAGCTTTACAAATTTCAAAACATCATCCCACATGGGATTGCATGTAAATAATAAAAAATGATCTAGATAGCTTGCATAATTATAGATAGACATAGTATCTTGGTAATTCTGAATCATATATATCGGGCTGCCTATAAATGTGGAAGGTAAGATGATTCGCTTCCCACACAAAGTTCCATCTCGGTCACCTCTATGGAAAGCATCTTGCAAACCATTGTATAGTTATGCTCTCAAACACTTTTGATTGAAGTGAATAAAACTAATTCTTTGAGATTCAGTTGTTGTATATGCGTCCACAATAAATTGTTGAAGCAGCCTCCTAGAATGAAGTAGACAAGATGAATCATTGTAACAGAATTAAAGGTGAAAAGAGAAATATTCTCTCATTGTAACATTACTCCATTTTTCACATTGATTGAATGGTGTCGCATGATGGAATATGTTGTCGACATATCCATCCTCTCCTCTTGTAAAAATTAACGGATATTGTAAAGGCAGGTATAGCGGGTGAAGCTCATCTATGCGCTGAAATTTTCTACTTTTTCTTTGAATGGTGACATCTCTCTGATGATTTCGATCTTCAATGACGCCAACAATCAGCATTTCTATCTCAGATGTAGTTGGTAATTTATATCTTTGTGTATCACTTAATTGTCTTCTAAGCAGTCATAGCTTTAAATTTGTAGTGTCATTACTATCAATAACAACCCTACATGTTCTGAATTGTTGTTATAAAGCATTTATTTCGTGGAGAATTTCATGTATTTTATGAACAACACTTAACTGTATAACAGAGATTTGAATCCTGTCGTCGAAGATACATTTGATAGTGTTACGTTATTATCATAGGACATAAAAAATGAGACTTTACCAGTTAATAAAGTAGTCACCTGATGCAACGTACTCTTTTGTGAGCTTCATTTGCAGTGTCATATACATATAGTTGAGAAAACCTTGGTGGTTGTCCATCAAGTGGACATAAACATCCAATACGATGGTAGTTTTGTACATTTAATCTAAAAACATGTGAAGACCTCCAAAGTTCACATATTTGTGTAATTTTCCACCCAATTATATGAATGAAAACATTGAATTTTAAATATGCATGTGGTATTGGAATGTTTCGAAATGAGTACAGGTTGTATTGAAAACTAAATTCATAAGGTATTCTAGACAAGAAGGCAGCTACTACAAAGTAATTTCCCCTAGGGAGCAACATAAAGTAAAACATGGGATTTGTCTCTGGCTATATTTTTTACTCTTATCTTCATACGTGAAAGTTGAACTATAGTACTCAAAAATTTTTGAAGGTTATCCACAATATGAATATTATGTATGATCAAATTGTATGTATATTAAATATTTATGGTTTTAGAAATAGCATACTATTTCAATTTTCTACACATAAAAGATATACAATTGAGTAATACTTAAATGTAAATAACCTGTTTGTTTAGGATCTGTGTCCAAGTTCATTGAAGTAGTACTTTCTATTGTTTTCTGATTCAATGTTTGCAGTTCGTCGGTCGGATGTGAAGTACATGCATGCCTTTGTGATGAATTTCAAAACAATAATGGAAAACATGCAATGGAAGATTTTATTCTTGAAAATATAATGTAAACTTTGACAGACCGTTGTTGTTTATTACAGGAGCTATGTCATAGTTTGTTGAAGTAGTATTTTTTGAGGTCGTCCAATTCATGGCTTGTTGTTCATCTGTGAGTTCTGTAGTACCTACATGCTTGTGTTGTTATAACAAAACCATTGGTGTCATTGTTAATGTAGCTTATAAATTGTCAATATAAAAAGGCATAGAGATGACATACCTGAAATGGTATTTGGATTGTATTACAAGCTCGTGGATGGAAATGAAACATGGTTTTAGATATTAGTAAAAGTTGCATTGTTCATTTTTTAAGGTAGATGTGCTCTAATTAATATTTCACTGTTAGAGAGGATCTCATCCACTGAACTTAAATGTCCTTACCCTGATGAGTAGGCATCAGATGACTTCGTAAGAATACATTAATTGGAATTCATACCTTATTAGTGGGTCATGAAATTTCTTAATAGAAAATAAAAATATAGTAAATTTTCTTATTTAATGTTCATTGATAAAATGCTTATAGAATGAAAGACTGTTTTGTATCATGGTATTTGGTCGTTGGTTTTTTTGTTTGATCCACTGTATATAGTTGATTTATCTGAACATTCTTGACGGATTATGTAATAGGAATATGAGAAGACTTAGAAAGATAAGATTGTGTATTTTGCAGTACAAAGTTAATATATTTAAAGTTGGGATAGTAAACTGAATTTACCACTGCTGCATATAGCTGACAATGGAATGAGTCTTTGTTATAATGTGTTATTAATTGGTGTGAAAACATCATCTATAAAACATTGTCCCCCCAGTTAGTTTTACCTTAATAGTCATATTATATTTGGAATATATATTGTCTAGAATTAAGACTCTATAGAATAGTGGTATCATACATTGATTTGAATTACGATTACTAATGAAACAGTAATGAAATTATTGAATTGAATCGACAGTTACTGGGTATTAGCAAAAAAAGGAAAATGGAGTCCTTGTTGCATGCCAACTGTTGGTGTTACAGATTCAGATGGATTAATGTTTTTAGTAGACAACATGACAATTGAATTGCAATCATCATAAAATTATAAGTTTATTGATGACAAATAACGACACAGTATTAGGAATACTGGGAAATCAGAAGGCAACCTGATTGTCTTTGCTGTCGTAACAGTCATCTTTGAAGTCATGCATCTCCATATCTCGATTGGGATTGCATCTTTATATCGTGTATGTTTTTATTTGATTGCAATGGAAAATAATAGAACCATACAAACAGGAAATACATGATAGTGTTTAGATTCATAACAATATATATGCTACATAAAATTTTTCTTTAGAATGTGCATATAGTCACAGTTACCGGACTATATGTCAGAACGGTACACTTGACAGTTACAAACTAGAAGTAGTCTAATAGAAGCTATTATATTTTCAGAAAATGAAGTTAAATTGGTGATAAAATAAGACATGGGTTATTGGAAGCAGTATTATGAACATATTATTGAGAGTATACCTTCTGAAGACAAATAATAATTAGAATCGTCATGAACATACTGCAATAGTTGGCTGTCTAGATACATGTTTAAATACAGGTTTAGATAAATGATGAAGACATATAATACTGTCACTATCGAATTAGGATAAAGTTGAATGAAATTTTGTAATCATTTGTGCAGCCCAAACAAATGTGATGATGAACCTATGTTATAGGTATGAGAGTATTGTATTCAAAAAAACATGTTGTGGAACCTTACAGCTGCTGCCTGGTAACCGAGGAAGGAAGACTTCAAACCCAATAGTTTCGGCACCATCCGTTCTACCTTCTGAAACCCTAGTTTTTAGAATCCCATTATATGGAGGTTGTGTGTTAAAAATAAGTGTCGGCTGTTGATTCTTGTGATTTATGATCTTGTAGCCGTCTGTGGCTGCTAAAGCAATTGAACCTGCAGGAGGATGGTTTATTGATGAGATAAAAATCGGATGATTTATGTCGGAATAGTGGGAAGTATAACCTGAGGGAGGATGAGTTATTGAAGGGTCGATGGTGAGGAGATATGGCCGAACTATCGCTGAAACGAAAATCGGACTGTTGGAGAACTCGACAGATGTGGGAGGTCACGTACAGTTTGTGGCAAGCAGATGCGGGTAGGAGACTCGAGAGTCGACGATTGATCCGGGATGTCGTGTAGGGTTTGCAGCAGGCAGAGGTGGGTAAGAGAATCAGGAGTCTCTGATACACGAGAGATGTTGCGTAGGGTTTGTAGCAGGCAGAGGTGGGGAGATTTACTCGGGTGTCGATGATGAGGTTTTTTTCAGTGCATGAATCCTGGTGAGGAGCGGAGCGCGGACGGAGCGACAAGTGTTGGAGAAGAACCTTAAATTAGTATTTATATAGATTTATTTTTACAATACCTATAATTATAATTTAATATTTTGGTGATGAAATTTGTATATTTTTTATCATTTTGAATAAAACTATTGTTCTGTTAGTTATACAATCTTTCATTACAAAATAGTTTATTTTAAAAAAACATAGATTTTATATTTTAGGGGAGAAAGTTTCTTGTTGGGTTGTTCTAAAAATTTGTTTTGTTAATGATCCCATTATAGGCTGAAAACATCTATCTATAGTGAAGAAATTTATCATTAACGTGATCAATAGAAGAAATAATTTTGTAGTACATCTGAATTGGATAAACATGGCCAGTTTGAGAATGGGAAGAGACATATGTAGTCTATATCTATCATACCATACATTCAATATCACATAGATGATTATCTTGTTGGCTATTATAAGAATGAGATATGGAAACTTCTATAGACCGTTTGATATGGATCAATACACTATTACGAAAGTGATGTGAATTCCATGAAAACGTGATTCCTATCCACTATAAGAGACTTATCTACCAATTATCCTCTTACCACAACATTAATCATGATCTTATCCATAAAAAATAATATTTCGAATAAATATTAGATAAAAAGAAGATCATAAATTTGGTGATGAGGGAATGTTGAGAAAAAATTATTGTTCTATCATAGTACTCATAAAGAATCTCCCATTATATATACGTAATTACACATTTATCTTTCCTCAGTAAGGTAGTATTATAGGTGGAAAAAAATTCAATGATTGTTTTATTATGTTGGTTTTTTCTCCTTATAGTAGCATATTGGGAGTAGTAGAAGAAAGAATTTACAACCCATACAAATAAAAAGGTAATATCATAATCTCAATTTGATCCTCAATTCATCCTTGGGGTTACCTGCTGACACACACCATGTGAAATTATTAGATGTTATTGTGAGTATTTTCTTGTAATAATGTAATTTAGGTATATTATGAAACAATCTTGATCTATGCTCAAAAAAAGTGCGACATCAGTATATGGAAAATAGTTTTGAGAATTTTCCAAATCAAGAGCAGTGAACTCCTTAAGCGTACTCTATTTAGCCAAATTTTATAATTTTTTAATGTTATTTATTTTTATGATTTAATGGGGGGTTTATTATTAATTATTTCATTTTTTCTAGATTTTGAAATTCTATTTCTTGTTTATTTCCAAGTATTTATACTATTCTAGTTTTCATAGATAAATAATGTTTAATTTTTGACTTTTCAGTCCTATCAAAAATACATTAGAAAAAACTTTTTTTAAAATTTTAATATTATTTTATTCTCTTTTTAAATAACAATATAACAGTTTTGAGGAATTTTGTTAGAGAACCCTTTGGAGGACTCTTGATCATTGACACTAATTAAAATAAGGATTTTTTTTGTATGTTTAAAACCTAAATCAAATTTTTATTCCAATGTAGTACTCTACATAAAATCTATTGATTTCAACCAATTATACTGCCCATTAGAGGTTTCTTTATCATGATTAATAATTTTTTTGAATATAATATTACCATGTATAATTACTATTATTGTAAAAGAAATAATTGAAGTTGTCAAAAATTAGGTGAAATGAAATAGTAAAAATAGAGGTAAATTGATCCCATAAAAGTGGTAGAGTCATAAATAGTTAATCATATGTATTATAATTTCATCATTTTTTAATAATACATCACAATTTTAACTATCTTAACAAAAAATTGAAATATGAAAACAAGCCTTTAATTTAGATTATTAAACTAAATTCAACAAAAATGATCTTAGTATAACATCCCCTTTTCTATAAGAGTTTGTCAATTCACACAGCGATCATCATGTACAGAGTTTAATGACTCTCCTAACACTCAAAATCCTATATATAGGTTTGTTAAATTTTAAAAAGATGAATCTACTTGACACTCCTACTAATTATAGACATACTTCATATATTGAATGATGGTCACACTCTATTTTGTAATGCGCCTATCAAAGAATTTAAGAAAAATTAGTAATTGTAGTAAATGTAGAATCAATAATAAATTAATAATCTTATATAAATGTTTAATTATCTATAGATAATTATATATTCCTAATAGAAAAATAAAATTTTAAAAAAAATTCACCTTGAAATTCACTAGGTTCGACCACTAAAATACTGAACCACACATGATCGAAGAACACCTAAGATATTGGATCTTACAATTAATCATGATGATTAGTATATCTCCATAAAATTTTATACCTTGAAATCCCATTACTCTCCTCTGAGAATTTCTTATATGATTCTTTTTTCTATTTAGAGTAATCCATTCATCCATTATCTCTTTTTTTCTCTATCATCCAATTTAAATAATGAATCCATTTTATGTTTCAATGTCTAGAAATACCCAATCCTATATCTAAAAACTGATTTGATTAAGAATTTTAATTTACATTCTTATTTTTCGTACACATTGTCAAAACTCCTATAATATTAATATAGATCACTCAAAATTATAGAAGATATAATACATGAAACCCAATATAGAAAACCCCATCATTTTAGTAGAGTAAATGCAAGACCCATAAAAACCTAATATTTCAAATATTGAATCTTAATTTAGCCAATTTATTGAATAACTAAGAGGAATAAAATGTGAAATAAATACCATTGTATTATATAACCTCACTAACCCATCTCATCTAATTATAGAAAGAACGTGCTAACAAAATATATCTTCTAGATTTATCTTTCTCTTTCACATAAACTGTAATTCAATTTTGGAAAAATCATATTCCTAATTTTTAGACAAAACCGGTTCATCAATAACCACAAAAGGATCCTGAGTATCAAAATATGGTGAAACATTACAAAACATTTCTCTCCGAACATCATACTAGACATAGATTAGAACCTATAGTTTCTTTTGGGAATCATGAATCATTTCAATAAGAGTGAGTTCAATGATTCTTGTATCATAAAAATCATGATTCTAAACCAATTTTTATTCTTCATCATTCATATATTTGGTCTTTATCCCAAAATCATCACCAATATTCAAACTCAGATCAATGCTTCCTAATAAGGATTCATTCAGCACAAATCTAGTTTATGGTCCAGTCATTAGTGCGATGACATAATCTTAAATCTGATTTCATCATCCCAGAGACTTATATATTAACACATAATATAAAATTCATCCTTTCCAAAAATAAATTCTATATTAAACATCTTATGAGAATTAATTTTCATTAGTATTACACTATTTAGTTCTTTGTGGCAATGGATCGCTCGAACAATTTCTTCCACATCCTCTATAATGATTGTGATCTTGGTATCACCTATAAAAGGTGACAATAGATCAGTTTCATCCATGTCTTTGAGGGATGATATCCTGTTGCTGGATTCATAGATATTAATTTTGGAGGTCATGGTATGTTTCTATGTTATCTTCTCAGAAGTGGTGATATCAGTGAGCTCAAGGGTGATGTCAGCCTCTCTCTAAAATCGTTATAGCCAGAGGATCAATGGATGTTATAATTCTACAAAGTTTATTTGGGAAAACATTTCCTATTTTGGAATATGAACCATCTTATAAATATATGTTGATTTTTGGATAATGAAATATAATCGTCCTAACAATTCATTGGCTTATTATATATACAGTAGTGGATTAATGGCTATTTTGGATTCCACATTCAATCAAAATGAAAATTTAAATATCAATTCAGATAAATTCAAGAAATGTACAATACAGTTGATTGTTTAAAATTCGACTACATCTCTTGGGTATTAAAAATTGGCTACATGATAGAAATTTGGAAATTTTTCATGTGGATATATTCCCATAATTTGTTATATTTGCAGCAAAAAAATCAGGTATGTGAATCCTTTTATGAATTCAACTACATCACTACAGCTGCTACCAAAAATATCCATATAAATAATGTATTTGAAATAAATCAAATATTAATATAAGATCAAATTTTATTTTTTCATTAATCAATATCATATTGAACCATTTAAATTATATTAATAGAATCATATTATTTTATAAACAAAATATAAACATAAATTAATCAACTTATTATATAACTAAAAAACAATGAAATGATAAAATTTATAATAAAATTTATTTAAAATTACAAATTAGTAATTATTATTTTATTTTTATAAAATAATAAAAATTCTACAAACAATATATTTTATTAAATACAAAAAAAAATTAAAAATTAAATTTAATGAACACAGTACAATATTATACAAAATCACTAAAAGTAATATTCTAAAAAGATCATCTGAATTATATAATAAACTCAATATTTTTCCAAAATGTATGAATACAACATAAATGGAATCAATAGATCCGAAAATAAATAATTAAGAAATATACATAAAACTTTTGCAAAAATATAACCAAATTTGTTTGAATCAACATATAATCAACTTGGAATAGAAAATTAACTAATTAAAAAATATAGATATAAAATTATGTGTTTTCATTTTTTAAATAAAATCTATAAATATTATGTAATCAATAAAATAATTATTTTAGTAATTAATACATAACTAAATTAATGATAATATGATAAATATTATTATCCAAATTAGGCCACACCACTATGATAATATTTAATGAATAGAACTTGGTATCCCTTCTCATTATTTTTTTATTGATATCATGCCACACACATCAAAACAAACTAGATAAAAAAACCTTATGGAATTTTCATCATTTAGATTATGTATCTTCTAAATAATATTAAATTTTAGGAAAATAGCATTCCTCAGTGTGAAATAAATATTAATATTTGGATATTAGAGGCTCCCTCAGTCCTCAATTTAACTTCTTATAACTATTAGATTTTGTCATTAAGAATTTTATGCCAAAATATATATTATTATTAAATTGTTTTAAAAACATATCATTTTCTATGATAAGGAGATATAGATTCCCCATTGTGTTCATCTATTTCAATATAAATGTACAAAACTTCATGTTAAATATATTATTCATCTTAGTGAAATTCACTACATAATGTTAATAAAATAGTTCACATGCTTAATGAATATGTCACTAGGACCATTGAGGATCAATTAATCTATTAATATCATACATTTTATATCCAATTTAGTTTTTATTAATCAAATAATTTACAATCCTTAATAATTTCCAAATCATTTTCACAATTATAAAAACAACTTATGTTAGTGTCTAGATCATTATTTCAAATTATATGAGAATTATATCAAATATGATGATTCTAAAAACTCGTAATATCGTATTTATTTAGATTTATATACAAAAAAAATGCATTATCACACAAATTCAATTTAATCCATGTCTTTGACGTCATAACTCGAGGTGATTGATTTATTTGATCCCCTCTCGAATATATTGGGTAAACATCATCATAAAAAGGAAAAAATTTATTTTTTATAACAATTAATGATTCCATTGAATACTATGTATTGGTGGAATTAGACATTATAAGGTCACTCCTATACAACATCAAGGAAAAAATACATATCCATGTTTGCATATCCACCACACTCGAGATAGGGGTATTGAATGAAAACTAGAAATATTATATTCTTGTTGGTACCTTTATCTAGATCACATCATTTACTATTATTAGGGTTCAAAATTTTAGCTTCACTGAAAACAATCATCGACATTTAAATATGTTTTTGTCACATAACATGAATCAAAATTTCCATCAATTTGATTTATAACACAATTTACCAACATTTTCACTCTGATGTGTGTTTTGATCATGAGAAAAATTCTATTCCTATATTTAAAAACATTTTTTAATGAAATTACCCATATCCACTAAAAATTTGAAATATTTTACCATTTCAATATATGGAGTCACTATTCCCCCGCTATATTTTTATTTCAAAACAATTTTTTCATTTACAATTTCTTTGATAGATTTTATCCAACTGTTTACTATGTTAGAAGAATTATATATAATCCTTCACTTCTCATTTATCTTAATGTTGTTCTAAAAACCCACAGATGAGATTATTGTATTTCCATATTTTATCCATTCAATTTTTATCATTAACTCATATTTGACTTATTCATGATCTTACATATATATTTTAGAGCCATGTTTTACTCCGTTGGATTTCATTATTTTGCGTCTTTGAAGACACATATTTTTTAGTGAATACTCAAAATATAGATTTATATCATATAATGATTATATTTTTTCTTCGCTGTAATTAGTGTCTTCCATTTTTTAATTCTATATATCTTCTGTAAGAGCATATTATTCGACCTATTTTCACATAGATTATTTTAAAATAATTTATTTCAAGCCATTAAAATAATATAAAACTAAATAATTCTTCTAAATAATGATTTATTATATACTAAAACCTCTCACATTATATTATTACATTTATATGGTATATTATTCATCATCAAATAAATCTTACACCCAATTGGGTCACTTTACAAATTGAAACAAAATAGTTTAACAAAGAAAATATATGATTGGATGCTACCCATTAAACATTATTTTAAAATTATTATATTTAGTGTATGTAATTATACACCCCAAATAATATATTGTGATTTAGAATATTCTCTATGATAAACATCATTAATTTTTTAAAACAATATTTCTTTATACATTAATTTTCAATTATATTATTTTTTATTCCTCATTTCTATGTAAACTAGATTTTCATGTAGAATATCTAGTGTCACTCCCATTCAAAATTTTCCCATAATAGTGGAGATATTATTAATGAACCATGTTGGAAATTTCATCACTATATGACTCCTGATTATTACATCATCAATTTTGTTTTAAAATTCAATTCACTTCCTCCACAACCACCTCCACCTTCTTCTCTAATTCTATTTTTAGTACAATTTTAGTATAAAAGAAATTTTGAACTTTGGTAGGTAGAAACTTATAAATGACTTGAATGACTAATAATTCATGGTTTAAATGCATTTAGGTATAAAGAAAAATATTTGGACACCCCTTCTCAACTTCATTCCATATTTCTGCACTATCACACATCCATGAGGGCTCATTTGTATCCTATACTTGATGCCCTATGAAAATTGTTTGATGACTTTTTATTTATACATTGAATTATTTTTTAATCTTATTATGAACATTAATATTTTTTATTATTAAACTTTATCTTAATACATATTTGGGGAATATCCTCATACTATCATGTATACCACTATTTAGAAGGATTGATGAATAAACCTACTAGAAATAATTTGATTTCTTGTAGGACATATATACTGATGGAAATATTTTATTGATCAGAATATCAATTTAGATTATTAGTACTAATAAAAATATAACCCACTATAGTACCTTTTTACATACCCCACTAGTAATAGATGGAGAAAACTGTAGAAATTTTTACCAATACGAATTGAAAAAAGTTTCTTGATACAAGATTATATTACGAGTATACTATTATGGAATTCCACTGTGTAATGTCATATTCCCCATATAAAATAATTCCTCAATAGATTCATTATTATTTATCATGATTTCATGTTACTGATCCTATGGAACATGGGATTCATCTTCTCCTTACATAAAGTAAGCCTAATAAATATTATGTAATTATTATTACATAGTGTGTTAGTATTTTTATGCTGTAAATGTTTTATAGATTTTTCAAAATATAGTTAAAAAAATTCAATATTTTTGATTGAAAAATCCTACTATTTTTTTCACATTTAATAAAAATCCATTTTCCAGGTTGATCATAATTCATTGAATATTATTTTTTAAACATTCACTACAAAATAGCATAATTAATTTTTAATCTATTTCTAAATAAAATGATTCTAATTAAAAATGATGTTGAATATTTCATTTAAATGATATATTTATAGGAAATAATGTTAATGAATAATTAAAATCAATTTATCCTTCATCTCTGCTTCTACAATATCCACCCAATTGGTTCAATACCTTGGTAAGTGGGAGGAGCTGAATTAGGGTATGATTGGTGAGAAAAATATACCCTGTGATATTTTTTCAGTAGTGAGAATAATTCAACATATATATTTATATTATTGAAATGTTATAGTGAAAATACATATTAGACAGTGATATTGCATCATTTTTATGAATATTTATTAAATTACTCAAAAACATCCTTGAGGACCGAAACGGTTTAGTGTCTCTAGAAATTTTGATTCATATGAAATAGGTGTATAGGAAAACTATTTCATCTCCAAAAAAACAACATATCTAGATCCATTATTAGGCATATAATACATTTTATATTTCTTCAAATCATGATGATATGAAACATATGTAAGGGATAGATCAGACGCTAAGTATTGGTCAACACATAAGATAGATAATAATAAAATTAATAGATGGGTTTGGGAACACAGTCATAACATTTGAAAATCACACACTGCATTTTATAGATCATAATAATGTGTTATTAAATAAATATTGGATGTTCATTAGGCATGAATCTTTAGGGAATCAAAGGAAATTATCCCTGATTACATATAATTTCAATAATACATTGAATTTTGGAATACAGATAATTATATAAAATCATATAAAAATTATTAATGGGTAATTTTCAATTATATAATATTGGAATGAGTTCACTCTCAAAAACATCATAGATTTCAAGTTTCACTCTATAGACTATCATCGAAAAAATACATTTACTTATCTAGGATCACTCCCCTTTCTGGTCCAATATACCTCATGAGATATAAATATTTTTCCAACGCATTGGAGTGAGTTATAGGTCCCAGTCATCACATAATTAAAATCATACAAATTTTTTCCACAACTTCATAAAACATTAATCACATCATAAACATTGAATTTAAATTTATTTCATAAACATTTACTCATATCATTAATTTTATAAAAGAAAATTGATTCATTATAATTTCATCATTTCATCACAACATAACTGGTTGGAAGGAAATTATTTTCATAATAATTTTATCATGGTATAACCCATGGAAGAGAACTGGGTTTTATAAACATCATGTCATCATAAAAATAAACCATTAAAATAAGGAATAAGAATTGAATCTTGGGATCATATTCCCTGTAATATTACATATCATTAACAAATTTCATCTTATATATAAAAATGTTTTTATTGATCATTTGAATTTTTTTTGACGAAAATATAATTTCTCAATTGAATAATTCTTATTAAAATAGAGTGATTTGGGAAATATTTTACATCGAAAATGAAATTGAAAACATATAAAGGAATATTAAAAGAAAATAATTTCATAAAAGTATGGATGTATCATCCATTCCATATATGATAAAAATTATTCCATTCACATTTCCTGTAAAATGCAACATAGAAATGTTTTAAAAACAGCATGATGATTAATTTGATTTATTTTAAATATTAATACATGGTTAATGATTTAAATTAAAAATAATATTATAATAATATAAAAATTTAGAAAAAAATTTATAAACAATTGGTTGGAAGGAAAAAAGATTCAACTAAAAAAATATAGTAAGGTTTTCTTAAAAAAATCTAAACTATTTTGACTAATAAAGAGTAGAAAAACAAAACCATTACATGAAGGTATAATGAATAAATATATGATAGTAAAATTAATGAGTTTCTTAAGATATGGATAATATGAATTATCATAAAAAACATAATCATAAATAATCCTAATAAACGATGAGATTGTAACATAATATCATTACCAATTTTAAATCCTTGATTCGTAAGCTCCAGGGTGGAATAACATAAAATGGAACATTAAATATCAAGATGATAAATAATTTAATGTTATTACATTAAATATGAGATTGATATACCCCTCATGAAATAATATATGTGTATAACATAATTCGTTAATCAACGAAGGATAATGGTGAAAAAAATCTACCTTAAGTTTTAACATCCAGCATAAATGTTAAAAACTCTTGGATAATAAATATAAATTTATTATAAATTTTTTTTCTGAAAAATATTTATAAATATCATACATTATATAATTTTCAGATTACTTTTTATTACCTGTTTATTAACAGTACTATGTTGTTGTTATGTTTTGAGTAATAACATCAATATTTTTCGAATATGTATTGATATTCTTTCAATGGTTTATCTGACCATGATTCTATAATATACCGAAATTTAAAAATAATATAACTATCATATATATTTAATATATATCTATTTAGAATATTCCATTATATTTAATGATAATATATGAAATACATTCATGGCGACAGTAGGCCATACATACAAATGTTTAGATATTTAATTATATTGTTTAATTTAATTAATGTATGGTAAATTATACACTAAACATCTAGAATAATTTATATTTCATATATATAAAAAAATTTCCATTAAATTTATTCATATTACCATCAATATTATGTGTGAAGAAATGAGGCAAGACACATTTTTGAAACTCCACACTTCGAACAACTACATGGGAAAAATAGTGATATAAAACGTTAATAGAAGATGATATAATGTAAGAAATGAAATAAAAATTTATAAATAATAAATATATAGACCGTTATGTGTTCGTGATTTTCAAAATAAAAAAACTCTCTCAAATCTTTCATAAGATGATCAACCTTAATTTTGAAAATTTGATATAATATCTGGGGACAGTCAATTTGATGATGATTGTTATTCATAACAAATCAAGTAATTTCATGCCACATTGGGTTACATGTGAATGTTAGAAATAGATCTGGATACCCTGCCCAATTACAAATAGACATTGCATCCTGGTAAATTTGAATCATATACCTGGGTCCACAGATAAATGTTGAAGGTAAAATGACATGCTTTCCACATATTAACTCTTTCACGGTCACATTGTAAAAATGCATCTGGTAATCCATTTTATAATTCAACCCTCAACCTTTTTTGATTGAATCGAATGAAATATAGCCTTTAGGACTCAATCATTGTATAAGAATCAACAATAAACTACTAATATAATATTCCACAATGTACTAATGTTGAGCCATTATTTTGAAAAAATTGCAAGTGAAAGGAGAAGTAACCTCTCAGTGTTACCTTCCTGAGTGCAGTACTTGTTGTGAAAGGAGTATCTCGATGCAATACATTGTCATCATATCCATACAGACCTCCTGTAAAAATCAAGGGGTATTTAAATGGAAGATATAATGGGTGATTCTTATATAATGTTCTCAAATCACCAGTTTTCTTTTGAATGATGATATCACGTTTCTGGTTGAGATATTCAACATCACCGACAATCAGCATAGCAATTTCAGAAGTGTTCGGTAGTTTATATGTGGCTTCACTTGTATGTCTTCTTTTAAGTATCTTTAGATTTAATGTTGGTAAATCATTATGATTAAGAACATCCCTTTCACTTATGAATTCTCATATAAAAGCAATGTGCTCATGTAGCATATGTTGTAGTTTAAATAAAATATTGTCGTCAACAATCGAATGTTGATTACTGACATCAAAGCTACAGAAATGAAATTGTTAGCGAATATTAAATAATGAATGGTTGGAAAATTTAGTATGTAATGTTGAAATAGACTGATACCCATTTCTGTGAACCCTATTCTAACATTCATATGTAGTATCATACACGTAAATTTGTGCAAAATGTGGCAGTTGTCCATCAGGTGGACATAAAATACCAATACGATGGTATTTTTGTCCATGTTGTCTGGATATACATGGACCTGTCCATTTTTGAATGACTTATCTACCTTTCCTCCCATGGACGTGAATGTAAACATTGATTTGTAAACATGCATGTGGTCTTGGAAAGATTGGGACTCAGTTGTAGTTCAATAGAATACCAACATCCTTAGGTACGCAGGACATGAAGGTAGTAAGTCCAAAGATATTTTTTCCATCAAGCAGCATAGTGAGAAACATAGGTTTTGACTATTGCTGTAGTTCTTATTTCTCTCATCGAACGATATAAACGAGTGAAAATATTTAAAGACTTTAGAAGGGTCAACAATGTTCGAATAACCTGATTGAAAAACGGTATAATGTTGAACATATTAATAAAAAAGCATAGTGACATTCTGAGCAAATGATGCTTGATTATAGAACAATAATGCAGGTTTTGTAATCACACTAACATGTGTTCTCGGCATTATGCTTCTCTATTGAGTATTCTGTAATAGAAAATGTTAGGTTCACATTTATTGGAAAAATTAACCGTAATTTGATTTCAAATTATAGAGAATATTGTTAAATGGCATACCCATATATTCATTGTCATGAAAAGAATTGGTAACACAGAATCTGTATGTTCACGAAACTATTAGAAATAAAAATTAACTAATTGAGATATCAACTTTTAGAGATAGTTGTTGGTCATACTGTGTTGAGGAGATAGGTGAATCATCTGTCAGCATATCTTTATCAACCATTGAAGCTATTAAAAAATTGAGCGAATAGTTACTCGGTGTATTCCTAGTTTATACAACCAACATTTTGTTCATTAAAAAGGCATTGAATATCTACATACAGAATGGAAGTGGGGATAGTGTCATTTCATGTGGTCTTTGTTTTCATTTTTTTCCCTTGTACACAATGTTGATGGACAAGAAGATGGTTCTGGAACATTGTTCAATTAAGAAGTTTAATATAAGTAGTTATGTAATTATTAATTTCCCGTGAATAGTAATAGTTGATACTGTTAAATTTATAAACTACTAACCATCTATACATACAGGAGATGATGGTACACTGGTGACTCAATCTCTACCGAAAATAGTTGGTGTCTCTGTAGTAATTGTAGTAGTAGACTAATTGGTACACATCACTGAACATATTGTAGTAGGATTCAGTGTTGATTTCGTGGCCACTAAAAGAATTAAATGTGCAGAAATGTTATTTATTTTGAAATTGAAACAGATGTGATTATTGACTAGAAAATATGATGAAGTCTTACCTGTGTCCCTTCGTGTGATGTAATAGTTTGATACAGGTATAATTATTTGAGTAGCCAAATCATCGAAATATATAAATGAAGCATCTCCACTTGTTTTAGAATCTATTAATATGTAAGACATAATGAAATTAAATATTGAAAATTTCTTTATTAGTAGAACATTATATGGGGAACATAAAAGTATTACTTACAAACTCCTTGTAATTCATTTATTAATTGTCTCCCCAGTATCCTTTCATGTCTGGTTGATGATGGGCCAGAAATGAATGTATTTGATTGTGGAGTATCATGTCCGGCGACTGTTTTAAAATACAAAGTTACATATCTATCATTTCTGATAGTCTGGATAGTAGTTTCAAGTAATGTGTACTATTATGTTAATGATAATTGAATTAACCATTGACATAGAGAGATGACAATGTAATTCGTGTGAGTTCGTGTGTGAGGGAATTAGTTGATAGTGGTCCAGTTAATGAATTTGCAGTCATATTGGTAGATGACACTGAATAATCTACAATAGATGTTGGAAAAGTTATGTTGGCAGTTGTAATGAGATGTACTAATGACACAATGACATTTAGTATCACAATTATACACAAACATAGAACTGCAATGAAAAACATTGTATTGTGTTATATTCATTAGTTAGATAATTTGATGCAAAAATAAAAAATACTTACAAACATTATGTCGTTCCATTAGAAGTTACATTTAATATAACCTTGCATATCTTGAGTTTGATGGGCCATACACGTTTTATATGGTTGAGAAGCAGATATTTTAGGCACTATTGTCAATGATTAATGTGGGTGTTAGTCATTTGTTTTAGAACGCAAATCATTTGGAAGTGTAATGTTTTATGTAGTGTAATATAATAAGAACTAACCATTGATAGACAAAGATGATAATGAAATTCATGCAACTGTATGTGTAATGCCATCAAGTGACAATGGTTGAGTTGATGTTTTACCTGATATTTTTTTAGACATCATTATATAAATTTCAGTTCATGTTGACACTGTTATTGGTGCAATTGTATTGAATAGATATACTGAACCACTGATATGAATTAGAACATGAGTTAGAGAATAATATTGAGCACATATCATATTTAGGTTTTTTTCATAAGTTGGCTCTATTGTAACCTTAACTCTATAGAGTTTATAGGGAGAGACATGTTTGTATTTGGGGGAAAACAAATTTCACTGGAACTGTAGTCTAAAAAGAAGTTAAATACATATAAATTATGTTAGTATGGAAACCATATAATTAGTGTAGTTTTTTTTCTACAAAATTTCGTCACTAAAAACTGTTGAAAGATAGAGATCGCAATAGAATTTGTATGATTTCATGTGTGATGCCAACAGTTGATAGTGGTTATGGTGACTAAGTACATGAAAAAATATTAGAAGATAATGACAACTTTACAGTACTTTTTAGCAATGTTAAATTAGAAGTAATTATTAGTACTACTAATGTGAAAAATGGAAGTAATTTGAGGTATTTAAACATAAAATAATAGAGAAATCACAAATTTTTTATGTTCCATAGTTATCATCCCTTGATTGTAGAATTTTTTCTCTGTAGCTTGATGGGGAATCATGTTTACAATGTTGTTCATTATATATAATTTTCAAGGTCTGAAAAGAAAAATATGAACAGTTGAATGTACTTATAATGTAATACAAAGTCCATAAGCAAATAGAAAGTTTTGTAAACTTTTAAATGGACTGGAGTAAATTGTTAGTAATGAGAAATATATGAAGCGTGACAAAATAATAAAGTAAAAATTGATTACTGCAACTAATTATAATAGAATAAACCTTTCAGATGTTATTATTTTGTGTCAAAGAAATTTTTGTTTCCTTATATGCATAGAGGTTGAAGAATATGTGTTTATGTAAGAGAATGATGTTTGTTTAGCAACTGTACTGCAAATAGAGAAGTAGTTCAGATAAGTAAAAAAGCTAATTGAAATTATTTGAGGTAATTAATATTAATTAATTGCATATGTTTAGTTTCACAGGAGTGAAGATTAATGTAGAAAGGCTCGAGTTAACACTTTTTGCCAAAGATAAACAAATGGAACAACTAAAATTTAAAGTTAAGATTATCATACCACAAATCTGTGCAATGGGTACTATTAATGGACAGTGCAAGACACAACATGAATGTGAATTGAAAATAGAAGAGTCTGATGGAATAACCTTATTAAAGTAAATGAAGCTTTTAGTATGCAAATTTTATCCCCAAAAATGCGATGAAATTACAAACCTGAATAAAAATTAAAGGAATTGGTTGATGTTGTATGAAATTGGTGGATGCAGATGTTATTTTTTGAGGTCCCAGGGCCTGGTGGATCACGCAGCGTTAGAGTGTCAAGTTTAGAAGGGTTTTGTTGAGGGGGTGGGATAGGGGATTCAGAGAGCGAGCTCAGTTACAAAAACTGCAGAGCTATGTGTAGTCAGTGGCTGTCTTTTGTGAGAACCGTCAGACAACAGGATGAGCGGGTGGAGAAATATAGGGAAAAGGTGCTATCAAGGCAGCATTGCAGAGTCGTTAAAGGTGTTGGGAATTTGGTGGAGACTGATGTAGGCATCAGGAATTTGGGGGAACTGTAGGTCACAAACAGGTCAATCCTGAACACAATCGGAATAATGAAGAACGTAGAGAATGTATATTAACTGAAGAGAAGGCGGAGGTCGGAGAAGAGGGGATGCAGACTTTGGGTTGATCGGGAGTTAGAGGATGACATAGGTGGGGGTCGTGGGAAATCTAGGAAGGCGACCCCGGAGAACGAAAGTGGGAGTGGGATAGGGTATCACAGAGAAGAATAGGTAGCACGCGGTGGGGCAAAGTGGAAAATGGGTTGGAGGACACGTATTGAAAAACTGACATAGAGGCCTAGTATATTGACCTGTGGCACTGGAGAATACCTAAGATTAGTATATATATAGGTACCTTATCATCTTCTTCACTATAGAACATTGTTAACATAATATTTTAAGAAATACCACCCAAAATCTCATGAAAATCGACTTTATATATTTTATCTAGGAGTATTGTTATAATTGAAAGATGCTTTTGAACTATATATTCACAATTCCATTATATAAGGGGAAACGATTAGGAAAATTGTGGAAAAACATTGAACTATTGAATTATTTTTTCAATTTTCGAAAATGATTATGTCTATAATGTGAAAGTATATAATCAAAGAATATAGTCTTCAGCACCTAATAGATTAATGTACACAAATAAGTAGTGGGTAGCAAGTTGTTGCATTGGTCAATATAATATATTACAATAATGATAATATTCCATTGGAATTAGGTTCAGGGGTGTGATTATTCTATAAATGGAATGGTGGGTTTGCATGATTGAATATTCAGTTGAAAATGGTTTACATTTTTGTAGTGTTTTAGATTTAAGTGAGTGTAAAATTAAGATATGTTTTTATTCATATTAATTTAATAATAATTGTAGTGTTCCAACCATAGAATAGGGAGTTTTTCAAATCACCTATTTTTTCATTCATTATTATATTAACATGTTTCTTAATTATTATTATGCTTCGGATAAGATCTTTTAAAATATTAAGAACAAGGGATGTGATTTAGCATGAAAAATAGCATCCAAAATACACCATATAAACAATGAGATATCATAATGGCTATATTTTATAATCTATGACCTTGATTTTAATTTTTAGATTTTATATGGTTGGTTATAGATGAAAAAATTCATTAAAAAAATCATTTTCTTAATATTTTTCTCCCAGAAAATGTATCACCCAAATTAATCCCCTATGTTTTCCCACAAACTCTAAGATACGACCAATAGTATGTTCCCTATCCCACATCAATAGAACTATTTTTGGAATATTATATTCTATTAGTAATGAAATACACTTTCCCTTTAAATAAATGATTATATATACAATTTATATATATAAATGTCGGGGACTTATAAAATGTCATGTAAGATATTCCGAAGGCTTATCAAGTACCCCATAAATTTAAATATGAGATAAGGTATAAATATATATTATAATACATTCCCCAAAACCCATGAATATTTATAAAATTTAATAAAAAATAATATAATTAAATCATTTAAAAGTATTTCATTAACTAAATATCATCATATTAATAATCCTATAATTTCCAAATAAGTAAACCACAAAACAATTTTCCTACAAATCAAAATAAAATGGATCCATAAGTATATATATTATATATATGAGTTATAATATATTATTGAGTGAAATAAATAAAAATTTCTCTGTCATCCCCTACAAATGCGATAAGGATCTTATACTTTTGTGAGAGTTAAAAAATCATACCATACCCAATAAGACCTAAACAACCCAAGTAATGAATTCCATATCATGTCCAATACCTCACCTCAACCATCCCATTAACATAAATAACAATATATATATTAATGTAACCAAATTCAACCACTTAAAAATAATTCCATATAAAATTACACTTTGAATGATTCAATAATTTTATAAAAATTCACAAATATAGTAAAAAATCAACCTGTTAGGTTCTTATTACATCCAATCATATAAAATATGTTATTTTTCAGAAATAAAATTAAAATAATAACAATATCATTTTATAATAATAAAATAATTAAACTCCAAAAAAACTTCATATAATCCATTTATTTTTACTAAAAATTTTGTTGGAGAAGGAACATAACTCATCCTTAAAACAAAGAGAAATAATCCTTCATTATTCAATATCTCTAGTCACCTTATCGTCCTGAAACACCATAATCAAATTCCAAAAATCATTCAAGAGAAAAAATTATATTTATACCACACCACATATAGTTAGGGTTTCACTAAAATAATATGATATATTTATAAAATATCGAGTGATCTAGAGTGAATATATTTATATATAGCACCCTAATAAAAATATGTTGAACATATAGGGTGAAATCTAAAAAAAGAATCCTATATGATTTATTTATGTCAGTTATTTGAGTGAAATATTAATAATTTAATGGAAATCCTCTAAATAGAAAAGTTTAATTGTTTAAAAGTATTTTATATGAAATGAATGAAAAATGATATAGTCCAGATGACTATACATCAAGCAATTCATTCCTCTTTATAATGAATTTTTTCAAAAATGGTAGATTACACTCATATTCATAGTCATTTCACATCCAAAATTTCACTTTTTCCCTCCCCCTATTCTATGATACCCAACTATTTCATAATAATTTATGGTCCCAAGGTAAATAACTGTCCAATGGAAAATCTATTAATCATTCCAAAACATCTACTTTCATGAAATAATGTACCAAAATTCAGTATACATAAAAGAGAAACATTGAGTTCCTCAATTGGTGCCCATATTTTTTGGAATCATAGTTTGTATGGAAAAAATGTTTATATATATTTTTTAATTGTTCATAATGAAATTAAAATATTATCCTTTTGTTTCAAATAAAAATTTCAAAACAATTCATCTTAATTCTTAGGTCAGTACTTCCAATCTATATTAGTAAGTTATATTATAACATAATTTTTATATTTTCTAATTTATAATAATTTTATTTGAATAAGATGAATAAATTGAAACATTATATACAATAAAAACATTATCCATAAATAAAACATTATATAATGTGATAATGGAACTACTATTAAATGAAATAGAATTGGTGGGGGATTAAAAATAAAATATTAATATTAATATAAATACTATATTTTTTGACTTGTAGATGGAGTTTGTATAATATATTCGTATAATAATTTATCTATATTATAGTATAATGGTTTTAAATATATTTTTAATATATTATAATTCTAATAATCCAAATATAAAACAAAATCATAAATGGTTATCTCACTGATTTTGGAATAATGAATTATTCATCTTCAATACAATGAGTTTATAAAGAATCATTTTCTGCATGTGAATATATACAAATTAACTCTACCAAAAATGTAATTTTTTATAGTATTTACATACACTCAGTGGGACTAAGCCATTCATGTCTACTAATATTGTTCAAATTTTTATTGTGTTGACAGTTTCTTTTTCTTATTTAATCAACTGTAACCATTTTATGTAATAATAAACCATTAATGATTCTTAATTGATAGTAGGATAACGATTTATGTAAAAATTATCAGCATTCACCATATTAATAACATAACCTTATAGAATTCTATGAATCATACACAACAATCATGTTTTTTATTATACTTAAGTCAATTAAAATTCTAAAAAATTATAGGTAACCGATTCACTTTTCATAAAAACCTATATTCAAGTTTTATATATTACAAAATATTTCTCTGGTATAAATTAGAAAAACATGGATTCTTTTTAGTAATATTATATATTAAATATATTATTTATTTATCTGTAAACAAATTATATATTTAATAATAAAAATTTTAATACTTTAATTATTTGGATATAAAAAATTGTAATGTCCCAGATTTTTCTGTGTATTATTTAAATATTATATGGAATTTTTATGAGACTAGGAGTAGAGAAGACACATCATTCTGAGGCTCAGTGAGCTTGGAATGGTGGTTTGAATGTTTTTATGTTATGTGAGCTAGCACAAGTGTGCAGTTGTGGAAGTTTTCAAACAGATGCCTAGATTAAAAATATGAGGGCAGTGTTCCGTCCGGGACAACGACTTTACCAAATAATGGGTATAACCCTGACCGGCGTGGGTCAAGAGAAAAATATAATTTTCATACATTTTTAGTTAAGTAAAATAAAATAATTTTTGAAATTTATTTTTTTCTATTTTGGAAACAACCACAGCAGTGTAGTGACAGGTCAGTTGTTTCAGTAATTAATGTCATGTCTTAATGAATCCGAAAGAGAAACGCTGACACATTAATATAGCAGTGTATTTTGAATTCAAAACATGTTTCCCTTTTTATTGGTATAATTGAACATTAATTGTTGGTGGATGTTTTAGAGGATACTCTGGGAGAAATTTTATGGCAGTTTGGGGAAAACTCTTAGCGATGAACGACGACTGATCGAAGTTGCGAATCACAGCACCAACGAAGGTGAAGGATCTTGGTAATGACGGTAGCACAACCCCTTCGTCAGTGATCGATCCCTTCTTGAGGTAGGGGTTGTTATTTCATTCCACATTCATAGTTTATGTATTTAAATGATGAATTCGGATCAAACATGAACAATTTAATCCGTGGATTCGTACATTCGTGCGGGAATGTTTTATTGGGTTGATTATGGGAAATTAATTCATGTTGATTATTATTGTTGATTTTTGATCCGTTTAATCCTACTAAAAAGAGTGGATCAACCCCTTGACTAACGACAGTGGAGGTTCATTCCTAAAATTGTTTCATTGGATTTTCTTTCCCCATTTCTTTCTTGCACGTTCTTTGTGTTCTTTGTGTTCTTCGCGGGGTGACAAACAATAGATTGTTGCACACCTGTCGTGCAAAGAAACAATCCCAACCTGGAGATCTGACATTGCAATGACCCTACGGAGGTGCAATTTCCATGGCAGACGACGAATCGACTAGGATCGAAAGTGTTCATTCTTCGAGCGTTCTTTGCGCGAGATTATCAAAACTTGTTTTCAGAGTCGATCGGAGGTCCAAAAACACCGAAAGAAGATTCATGGCATCGCGGTGACCAAAAACCTTGAGTTTCATGGTGAATGGAGGACCGGATCGACAGACGAGGCACCAACGGTGGTGCGATAGTGGAGGTTCTCTTTTCAGGAAATTTTCATAATACACGACGTGTACGTCCGAAGAACACGCCATGTAGTACTGGTGGAAGCGGATTGGGTTTTAGGGGTCAGAGAGGAATCAAACGGTGTATGAACCTGGTGACACGGTGTGTTGGACTATCCCCGATGCTCTGTGTGTATTTTGGGATGTACACGGACACGAGATGGAGTACACGACATTAGAAGATAATTCATATAATCTCTACGTGGCATGACGTAAGTACATACGTGGGACTCGAAGTGTATCCCGAGGATACCCGGACACAGAATGGAGTACACGACCGTGTACTCCATCACACGGCTAGGCAAGGCATGTAAAGTGGTTCACCTCGTGTACCGATTACACAGGTTGGAGTACACGAGTTGATAACCGTGTACGAGTGCATGGCCAGCATACATGGAGCCAACCCCTGTCACTCGGATATAGAGTGTACATCGTACTATACACAGTGTACTAAATTTTCTAAATGACCAGCCTTACGACGTAGTCCGTTTTACAAGGTCAGTACCCGGGTTCAAACAACACGAAGTGTAACTTTTTGACACGCAGTGTAATTTTTGTAAAATAACATGGTCCTACTGTTCAACTTATCTTGGAAAAATTTAGTTTGGGTTAGTTCCCCATTTTCTCATTCCCATTAAGGTCAGGCATCGTTTCCTTCTACAAGAATATGATCCCTTTAGCAGGACTTTCTTTGATAGAGTTGGCGTCCCTCTGAGAGGCCCGGAGTGAGACCCTCTATCCATTCATGGTCGTAGGTAGATTTAGGCATTGACATGACCAACTCTATCGGGCATTGATCCTATACCAAGCTTTTTAATCACATACCTAGTGAATCTAGACAAGTCACGTTATCCGCCAAGGATTGGGCAGTGATCCTCATGTGTGTATCGTGATGTTTCCCACACATGAGTGTGTTTCTCGTAAAGAGTGTATCTATCTATCGCGATTTTTCCACTCAAGAGTGGGTCTCCCATAACTATTGTATCTATTTATCATGATCTTTCCACTCAGGAGTGTGTCTCCCATAATGAGTGCTTCTATCTATCATTATCTTTCCATTCCGGAATGTGTCTCCCGTAATGAGTGTAACTATCTCTTGTGACGTTTCCCAACGAACAGTAGTTCTCATACGGACGTCATCAAAGCTACCAGACTCTTGGAGTGTGTTCTCCTAGAATGAGTACTTCATGGAATCTTTGAATTGAATCCCTAGCAGGGGTATGTCGTTGTGGGACTTATCCTTAGACTAAGGGTTAGGGTTTAGAGTATATATAGATTATTATCTCTTATTATATGATCAGTAGACATATACTATGTAGATCTGACTGTTCCTTTCTTTTGTTACTTTATTTTTGTTTTTTGGAGTCCTCTATAGAGTATTGTAATACTCAACCTTGAACGGGCTTTGCCCGGACGTTTCATGTCTTGTGCAGATGAGTAGCCTTTTGACAGAATCCAGGGCGGACCAGGATAGGACCGAGATTTTTGATTTCCCTACATGCTGAGGAGTTACTTCGGCTACGAGAAGTCTCCATAGTACGTCTTTGGTTTTTTCAGGTTGGACATTACAGTATTCAGACACTTCTTTTGTTGGTCTTGTTTTTTGGCCCAGTTTACTTTCAGCACTTTACCTTCCAATGTACTATGCTGATTTGGGTTTTGTTGAATGCATGCAATTTTTCCATTAGCAGTTTTTTTCCTTTCAGCATTTATGGGCTTGGAGATGTGTGTGTGTGTGTGTGTGTATAGGTACTTAGGAAATGCCTCCCATGATAGTAATATTCCTACTCTGTGCTAGTAACTAGCCCTGGCCTATTGGAGGGGAGCTTGGGGAGTCGCGGCGTGAGCTCCACTGGGATGGGTCGTGATAGAGTGGTATCAAAGGTGGTCGGTTATACCTTAGGACCAAGAGTCTATGAGATTGGCTTAGGGATACAGTGTTCAGTGTTTCGAGCTCAGAATTCAAGCCATAGACTCCTGTGTTGGTGTGGCGACCGACGTATCCATACACTAGGACTTTGATAACCGGTTTTTCAACTCGGTGCATGAAAACACTAGTTGTTGGGAAATAAGAGAAAGGTACATGCGTCATATAGGAATGGGTTGTGTTTTATCATGTCCATTGAGTCATTTATCCACATATACTCATGGACCATCTTTTTTTCTTATGAGATGCCTTCGTGACACATCTCCACTTGGATTTCGATGCTCAATCACAAGGATTTCCCCCCTCCATGACGAGGTGTCGATACAGGGACCAGTTCCCCAGGCATTTCCACCAGCAGGTGCACTACCTATGCCACCAATAGTGTTCCAGCCCGTGGTACATGCAGTACTGGACGATGAGGAGCACAGTCTTAGTGCACTCCATGAGTTCTAGAGACAGATACCCCTCAGGTTCTGAGGTGAGCTCGACTCTCAGGCGGCTGAGGATTAGATTTAGGCGGTGAGTAGATTTTTCCATCTAGTGAGGACACCCGCAGACCAGATGGTGATCCTAGGAGAGAGCCTTCTACAAGGATCGGCGGGCCGATGATGGGGTCTAACCACACAGACTAACGATGAGGAGACCATTTCATGTACGGAGTTTGAGCGACTCTTCAGGGATGAGTTCTGTCTCGTTATGCTGAGAGCTGTATGAAACCAGGAGCTTCTTCATCTCCAGTAGGGCAGTTTGACGGTAGCAGACAACTCATCGAGATTCGCTAACCTTTCCTGGTACTCGATGGATATAGATAGCGATCAATACTGTAGGGATCAGACCTTCAAAAGAGGTATACAGAGGGATATCTGAGCTAGTGGCGTGCCTCTATGCATTTCAACTTAAGCTAGAGTGCTCGAGCGGGATTTGGTGATTGAGAGCAGAGTGGCGGAGCAGAGATAGTCAACGACAGTCAGCAGTAGGAAGACAGGTACAGAGACCACGGATGTAGGGATCCGATGTTAGACGCAGGGATCAGGAAGTAAGAGAAATCAGGGGAGTACCCATTATAGGGGAATGAAAGTCCAAGGCTCTCAGGTTGGATCCAGTCACCAAAGAGAAAAGCAGTGCTACACATGTGACGGTAGGGTACATCTCGCTTGTGATTGTCCGACCCGTCGAGCTACAGATAGGGAAGCGGTGGATGAACCACCAAGGCAAAGTAAGAGAGTGGAGCATATAGACCCTCCAGACGGTGGATGTTGTAGAAGAGCAGGGAGAGCTATTGGTGATGGTAGAAGCTTACACTTACATCCACCACCACCCCTGGAGGTCCGCACCAGGCTCAGGGAGCTAGAGGAAAAGAGTGGGGACTGTTGCATGTGGTCGAGGCGTATGGCCCATGGGATCAATGGATGATCTGGGGTACGATCTTTGTCTTCTCTACCTTATCTTCCATATTTATAGACACAGTTTCCAGTCATTCCTTCACAGCCACATTTCTTGAACGAAACCTTGAGATTCCGGTTTAACAGTTGAGTTGATCATTAAGCTTGTAGAGACCACCGGGGTGTGACTCGATGTTCACACACCTTTGCAGACAATGTGACCTTACCATTGGAGGAAAGAGTTTTGTTTGGAACCTCATGGTGGTAGCATCGAGGCCTTACGACTTCATTCTCTATATGAATTGTTTATCTTAGGTCCTTGCCCAGATTGACTCTTTTAGGCGATGAGTGCGGTGTGTCAGCTATGATGGAGCGATGTTTCCCTTTTTTAGGGAAAAGTAGACACAAGAAGCAAAGAATGGGATCATTTATAGGAGGGTGTAGCCAATCAATCATGAGATGGCTAACCGTACCCTCATAACAGTAGATTCCAAGAGCTCTCAGTTCCCAGTACTAGTGGTGGAGTACGAGGGCGTCTTTCCAGAATATGTTCTAGGAATACATCTTAAAGAGAGTGGTTTGTCGCAAACCACAATTCAATTAATTTCTTATTAACCTAATAATATACCACAGTGAAACACCCAATGGTTGATCACAAGGCGGTCGTTTACACGCACTATCTTCATACTGTCAATAATATAACATTACTAATTTAAAAGGATTATACAAATATAAATGGGGGGATAATTTAAAATAAACAAAATATAGATATATAATAAATATATAAATATATGAAAATAAAAATTAAAAAGTAATGGAAGAAAAAACCCAAATAATTTAGTATAAGAAACCATTATTCTTGGGGTTTCATGGTGGAATTATCATTGTAATTCAAAATCTTCATTAATGAGATATTCAATGTGGAGATCAAGACCCGTCACTCCACACCATCTCATTTGAAATGTATTACTCTACACCAAGACCTCTGCATGTAGCATTAAACTCTTCAAAATCAATACCCAATCAAAACTCCACCTTTTGAATGAATTAGATATTGATGAGAAGAAAAATTATTAAATGTGGAGGAAGAAGATAGTACTAGAGAAAGTGGGGTGATTAGTCACCACAATCATTTAACCACTACTGATTCTATAAAATAAAACATGATAAATCAGTAAAGCACATAAAACACATATACAACCACTTCCAAACTTGAACAACGGTGAGGTTTATCTCTCCACAAACATGGGGGTTAGAAAGAAGCCCGGTGGGAGAAACACGTAAAATTAAAGAAATGAAAAAATAATAATTGAACAAAATATGAAGAAAGCTACACAAATATATATTATAAATAAATATAACAATTACATAAACAAAACACCACCTTATCCTCTTTTAAATGGCTATCCTTGTAAAAAGAGTGGAGGTTCAAATGTATAGGTGAAATGGGTTAGGAAATATATCTCAATTCTGTCTTCCCAAATATCATGGCTTTTAGGACAATTAAATGGAATAATTAGTAAATGGAACCCTATTTAATGTTGTTCCTTTCTTCCTCACGCATGCCTCCACAAAATATCTACCTCATTGGTCACATTATGAAGGAGTTATGGATGATTTAGTGCAGCACATTTAATCTGTCTAGGTGACTCTTCGTATTCCACAACTCCAACTTCCCAACAATTTAAGTCCTTGAAAATAGTCGATTAAGACATGGAACCCTTAATTAAAGATGTTCATTAATTCCTTTTACTGATCCATGAAAAATTTCATCTTCAATGGGCCACCTCAATTTGAGATAAGTTCATCTCTTTAAAACATTCCAGATCATCACATAGTTTACGAGGCATAGATTGTGAGCTTAGTTTGGGACTTAAAATGATTGATTGATCTGTAGATCCAAAAGGATGAAATGAGTCCCATGATATAATGGAACCTAAAAAAGGAATTACACAATTTTTATTAGTGTATAAAATTATATGGCCTAAATAAATAATACAAATAAAATAGTTAAATCCCAAAATTATGCCATTTCTGCACTTGAGCTTAAAATACCACTAAAAAATAAAAATGTGACAATTTACCATAAAATAACACTCTGGTGGGTATTAGAACTATGAAATATAGTATTAAATATCTAAAACATTTATCTTCATCACTCCCCCAAAATTAATAATTGCACTCCTGGGCGATCATCATATATTCAAATCAAAATTCACACAACCATAAAAAATGAGAAAACATCAAGGATATCTTCCAAAAATGAAATTCCATCATGTCTCTTCTATAAAATTAAAATTCCCAATCATATTTATTCCACACATTTAAATTTTTTCATACTTAGAAATTTATCCATGTCCCAATCACAACCTACCTCACCGTGGAATTTTGGGTCACTCTTCACTCAAGAGAAATTATATCTGCAGTTATGCTCATACGTGGAAATTTCATGTTTCACCATAGGCTTGTGAAAATTCTCATATCTCCACAGCATGAAACATGAGAATTATTTCAATCATGAGGTCTTTTTACAAGGTGAATTCTGTGTCATTGGGATGGTGGGTAAATTATTGAAAAATTAAGTCTTGAAAGAGGAGGTTGGACTCTTAAGCACAATGCATGAATAATCAAGTGAAAACACAGGATGAACCTCACTAAATCCCCTTATGAATGTGAACAAAAACACCGCCCATTTTTGTATTACATGGTAAATGAGCCAAACAATGATTCCAAAGAATGATATCATCCATGGTATTCACTTTTTTTATTTTACCCTTTATTTGTAATGCTCTAGAAAGGCACATCTTTATTTTAATTTTTATATTTTTTTTCATAGAGAATGAGTAGAAAATTGAATACAATGAAAGAATGACCATCATGAACTTGAATTTAAATAGGGAACTAAATCATAAAATGAAGTAAAATGATAAATTCATGATCATCTCCAATTTATTTATTCTGTCATTTTTTTGAAGGAGAATCAGATGAAAAATATAGCTCAATGAAAGGATTACCCATGACCAATTTTATCTTTATCATTCACTTCCCAAAATGTTGACATAGACTTCGCATCCCCCATAAATGAATCTTATCCTAAATAACACACATGAAAGGCCCTTCCCACACACTCAAACATGAAATATCCACCCAAAAATACCTAGAGTGCGGGTAGGTAAGGATAAATCGGCTTGTAATGTGGCATAAATCTATAAAGAAATTCATGGAATATAAAGGCTAATGAGGGATAGATGAAAATTCAGGTCTCAAGATACAATATGACTCGCCAAAAAAATGCCTCAATCATATCAAAAACATTCCATGAAATTCAAAGCATTGAAATAGAAAAGTCACATGTTTTGGATCTCACAAAAAATCCAAGATTCTATCAAGAAAGTGTGGGTATTAGAAAGAATATTTCAAAGTGGTTCAGAATACCTCACAAGACAGGAAAATTGTATTGAGTCAGTGTTTCGTGGGCATGAATTTCAAAAATCAGTCAAACTCATAAAATTTATGGAAAATCCAATTCACAAAAACAGTTTCTCACATCAACAAACATTTACAATCCATTTTATCCAAAAATCATCTCAACTTTCTCAAAATCAATTTGTGTGTGAAAAATGAAAAAAATATTCATTAAAGCTCAATGTTACTAAAAAGGTTAAAAAAAGAAAAAGAAATAACATAAAACAACTAAGTAGGTTAAAAATCCCCCCACACCAAGATTTCACTACTCATCAATGCAGCTCAACAAAGAATAATAAGGGAAGAAAAATAAATAAAAGGAAAGATACAAGCTGACTTTATTTTTTAGTGGCAGCTTTGAGTTAAGATCTGGGCTACTAACACTTGACATAAAAGGAATAAAATAATGAAAATAGGATAAAAATAAATAAAAAGAAATATTATGGGAAAATAACGAGGATAATGATTGGTTTGACCCCCCAAACGGGTACTAGGTTTTTAATGCCCCATGTCCAGTAGTTTCAGCAATTTAACCCCAATCTGATGGTGGATGAGGTTTCTTGCCCAAAAACCACCGGAAAATTTTTATTCCAATGATCTTCAACTAATACAGATCATGGAGGAACCCACATATAGATTACATAAGCTCCTTCACCATTTTAATGTGGTACAACTGGAATGATGGGGGAAGGAGGAAGAATTGGCCCTCTTTGACCACTGCCACAACCTGTATGGCCTCTTCGACTTCATCATCCAGGGATTTCTCATTTGATGATATTTCAAAAAATTCATAAGGGAATTGAGAAAATAATTCCAATTGGATGTGATTAAAATATAAAAAATCAATATAAATATATTTCCTTTCGTGTAGGCCATCTTGAAATACGATCTCTTCAAGAAATGCTACTGGGAATTCTTTTTCAATAGGGACTTCTTCATCTTCTTCCAAACAAAGAGAGGGGTAATGAGGTACTGAATATACTTTTAAAAATATTTTTGGATATCTTATAATTTGTTCTTTAACAAAATCTAACCAATGTTCATCCAATGAATGTTTATCTCCCATAATTGTATTAGCTGGCATGACATTTTCAGGATCCTCTTTTACTAGAGTTCAAGGAGTGACGATTGCATCTTCAAGTTGAGTCTTCAAGCCTTCCTTGGGTTCATTGACTATAAAAATGGGTGTAACAAAATTTAACTCTTATTCTTTCACTTGGTTCTTTTGTTGTTGTCGTTCCAGCCATAGAGCTTTAAATTCTCCAACTTCAGCCGCCAGCGATGCTACTATCTTGCTTCCTTGTTCAAGGATTTTGAAATTATTTTCATTCATTTTGGCTTCTTGTTCCATCTAAAGCAAAAAGGATTCTTCCATTCTAGATAATTAATCAATAGTCCATGCATATGAAAAATCACTAAAATAATCAACGACCTAAAAAATAATGATATGCTATGAAATAATTTTTATTTAGTTTTTGAAAATATTAATTTTTTTGGTTTTGAAGAAAAATATTGTACGTAATAATTTGATCTCCGTAGAAACGATGACACAATGATGAGAGTGGTTTGTAGAAAACACCAATTCAATTAATTTCTTATTAACCTAATAATTTACCATAGTGGCATAACCTATGGTTGATCACAAGGAGGCTGCTAACACGCAATATCTTCCTATTCTCACTAATATAAGATACCGAATTTAATAAGATAATACTAATATAAATGGGGGGATAATTTAAAATGAATAAAATAGAGAAATATTATAAATATATAAATATATGAAAATGAAAAATAAAAAGAAAATAAAGAAAATACAAAAATAAAATATTATAAGAAAACCATTATTCTTGGGGTTTCATGGTGGAATTATCATTGTTATTAAAAAATTCATCAATTTGATATTCAATGTGGAGATCAAGACCTTTCACTCCACACCCTCTCATTTGAAATGTATTACTCTACACCGAGACTTCTTCATGTAGTAGTATACTCTTCAAAATCAATATCCAATCCAATCTCAACAGTTTGTATGAATTAGATATTGATGAGAAGGAAAATTATTAAACGAGGAGGAACAAGACAATAGTGGTGAAAGTGGGGATACCGCTCACCACTATCATTTAACCACTACTGATTCCTTAAAAAATGATAAATTAGTAAAGCACAAAAAACTCAAATACCACCACTTCCCCCCTCAAACAACAGTGAGGGTTAGCTCTCCACAAAAATGGTGTTAGAAAGAAACACGGTGGTTGAAACACATAAAATAAAAGAAATGAACAAAAAATAACTGAACAGACGAAGAATAAATCTACACTAAAATATATTATAAATAAAAATAACAATTACATAAGCAAAACTCCACCTTATCCCCCTTTAAATGGCTATCCTTCTAAAAAGAGTGAAGGTTCAAATTTATAGGTGAAATTGGTGATGAAATATCTCTCAATTCTGTTATCCAGAAGTTCACAACTTTTAGGACCATTAAATTGCATAATTGATACATTAAACATTGATTAATGTTGTTACCTTATTACTCTCTCATGCCTCCACAAAATATCAGCCTCATTGGTCCACATATGAAGGAGTTATGGTCATTTTAGTGTGGCCCATTTAATCTATCCTGGAGACTCTTCGTATTCCACAACTCAAACTTCTCAAGTATATAAGTCCTTTAAACCAGATGATTAAGACATGGAAACCTTAATTAAATATGTTCATTTATTTATTTTTACAGCTCCATGACACATTTCAGCTTCAATGCGCTTCCTCAATCTGAGAAATAAGTATCTCTTCAAAACATTCCAGATCTGTGCACAGTTTACAAGGCACAGATTGTGTGCTTAGTTTGGGCCATCAAATGATTGATTGATCTATGTATCCAAAAGTTTGAAATAAGTCCCATGATGTAATGGAAACTAATAAAAGGAATTAAAAAATTAGGTTCAGTGTGGAAAATTATATTTCCTAAATACATAATATAAATAAAACAGTTAAATCCCAAAATTAAGCCATTATTTCATTTGAGCTCAAAATATCAATAAAACATAAAAATGTGACAATTGCCCATAAAATAACACTGTGGTGGGTATTAAAACTATAAAATACAGTATTAAATATGTGAAAATTATAGCTTCATCACTCCCCCAATGTAATCATTGCACTCATCAGAAATCATCATATATTCAAATCAAGATTTCACACAACAATAAAAAATAATAAAACATCAATGAAATCTTCGAAAAATGAAATTTCGTCTTGTATTTTCTACAATAAAATTCCCAATCATTTTAATTCATCACATTTAAATTTATTAGACCTCATAAATCCATCCATGGACCAATTAAAACCTACCTAACCTTGATATTTTGTGTCACTCATCACTCAAGAGAAATTGTATCTAGAGTTATGCTCATACATGGAAAGTGCATGTATCACCATAGGCTTGTGACAACTGTCATCTCTCCACAGTGTGAAACATGAAAATAAATTAAATCATGGGGTCTTTTTAAAAGCTTAATTCTGTGTCTTTGAAATGGTGGGTAAATTATTGAAAATTTAAGGCTTGAAAGAGGTGGTTTCACTCTTAAGCACAATGCATAAATAATAAATTAAAAACACATGTTGAACCTCACTAATTCCCCTTAACAATGTAAAAAACAACACATAACCTTTTTTATGAAATGTTCATGAGCCAATAAATGATTCCAAATAATTATATCATCCATGTTATTCCCTTTTTTATTTTTCCATTTTTTTTGTAAAGCCCCAGAAAGGCCCAACATTAATTTCTTGTGTTTTTATTTTTTTTCATGGAGAATGAGCTGAAAATTAAATAAAAAGAAAGAATTACCATCATGAGCATGAATTTAAATATTTACATGAGTCATAAATGGATGTAATATGATAAATTTAAGCTCATCTCTGTTTTTTCCAATTTTTCATTTTTTTCAAAGGAGAACCAGGCGAAAAAAATAAAGCTCAATGGATGGATTACACATGACCTATTTGATCTTTATCATCCCCTACCCAAAATGTTTCTACACACTTCACATCCCCCATAAATTAAGTACATACAAAATAACACACAGTAAAGGCCCTTCCCACACAATAAAACTTGAAATATCCACGCAAAAAAACCAAGAGGGCGGGTAAGTAAGGAAAAATCATCTTGTAATGTGTCTTAAACCTATAAGATAATTCATGGAATATAAGGGATAAAAAAGTATAGATGAAAAAGAAAGTATCAATATTAAATATGGCTAGCCAAAAAAAATCCTTAATATTATCAAAAAACAATCCATGAAATCCAAATCTTCGAAATAGAAAAGTCAAAAGTTCTGGCTCTCAGACAAAATCCAAGCTTCTCTTAAGAATGTGTGGGTATTAGAAAGAAAATTTCATTGTGGTTCATAATACCTCATAAGATAGGAAAATTGTTTTGAGTTAGTGTTTCATGGTTATGAATCTCACAAATTTTTCAAACTCATAAAAATCCTGAAAATCCAATTCAAGAAAACAGTTTCTCACATTAACAATCATTTAAAATAAATTTTATCAAAAAATCATCTCAACGTTCTCAAAATCAATTAGTCTGTTAAAATTGATCAAAATATTAAATCTCAAGGTTACTCAAAATATATAAAAAAAATAATGTACACAAAACAACTAAGTAGTTTGACACTCCCGCACACTTATATTTCACTATCCCTCAATGCATCTCAAAAAATTAGTAATAAGGGAAGAAAAATAAAGGGAATGAAAGATAGAACCTGACTTTATTTTTCAGTGGCAGATTTTCGATAGGATCCTAGATACTACCAGTTGACCTAAAAAGCATGAAATAATGAAAAATATGAGAAAAATAAATAAAAATAAATAGTAAGTGAAAAGGAAGAGGATAATGCTTGGTTTGACCCCCCCCCCCCCAAGTGGGTGCTAGGTTTTTACTACCCTTAGTCCAGTAGTATCAGTTTTTTAACCCCAATACAATAGTGGATGAGTTTTCTTGCTCATAATCCACCAAAAACTCTTTCTTACAATGATACTCAGCTTATACAGGTCTTCGAGGAACCCACATATAGAGTACATCATCTCTTTGACCATTTCAATGTGGTATAACTGGAATGATAGGGGAAGGAGGATGAATGGGTCCTCTTTGTTTACTGCCACAACTTGTATGGCCTCTTCAACTTCAACATCTAGGTCTTGTGCATGTGATTATATTTCAAAAAAATCAAAAGGGATGTAAGAAAATAATCCCACGTGGATATGATTAAAACATTAACAATAAATATAAAAATCTTCCCTTTCTTGTAGTTCATCTTGAAATACAATCTCTTCAGCCAAAGCCACTGGGAATTCTTTTTTAACAGGGACTTCTTCTTCTTTTTCCAAATAAAGAGAGGGGTATAGAGGTATAAATTATTTTTTTAAGAAGATTTGAGGATCACATAATTGTTTGTCTTAAAAAAATCTAACCAATGTTCATCCAAAGCATGTTGATCTCCCACAGTTCTATCAGCTAGCATGTCATCTTCAGGATCCTCTTCAAGTAGTGTCCAAGGAGTGATGAATTCATCTTCAAGATGAGTATTCAAGTCCTCCTTGTGTTCTTCAACATCAAATATGGGTGTAACAATATTTACCTCTACTTATTATTCTTGGTTCTTTTGTTGTTGTTGTTCCAGCCATAGAGCTTTTACTTCTCCAACTTCAGCCGCTAGAGATGCTACCAACATGCTTGCTTGTTTGAGGATTTTGAGCATATTTTGAATCATCACGGCGTCTTGGTCCATCTACAACATAAAAGACTCTTCCCTGATATAAAATTCATTAATAGTTCATGCATATGAAAAATCAATGAAATAATCCATGACCTAAAAACAATGATATGCGATGAAATTATTATTTTTTCGTTTTTGAAAATTGTAATTTATTTTTGGGTTTTTTTAAAAAATAGTGTCTGTAAGCATTTGAACTCCCTAGAAACGGTTCCAAATTGATGAGAGTGTATTTTCTAAAACCAAAACCCTATTAATTTCTTATTAACCTAATAATGTAGCATATTTTCACACTGTATGGTCGATCACAAGGAGGCCGCTTACACGCACTATCTTCTTATTGTCACTATTATAAGATAGCTAATTTAAAAATATAATAATTATATAAATGGGGAGATAATTTAAAATGAATAAAATATAGATATATTATAAATATATAAATCTATGTAAATACAAAAGAAAAATAAAATGATGAAAATACGTAAAGAAGTTATTATAAAAAACCATTGTTCTTGGGGTTCCATGGTGGAATTATCATTATTATTCAAAATATTCATTAATGAGATATTCAATGTGGAGGTCATGACCTGTCACTCCACACCCTCTCATTTGAAATTTATTACTCTTCACCAAGACCTCCTCATGTAGGAGTAAACTCTTCATAATCAATACTCAATCAAAACTCCACCATTTGAATGAATTATATATTGATGAGAAGGAATATTATTAAACGAGGAGGAAGAAGACAATAGTAGAGAAAGTGGGGCGTCCTCTCACCAAAATCATTTAACTACAATAGATTCCTTAGAATAAAACATGATAAATCATTAAATCACATAAAAATCAAATCCACCACTTCCCACCTTGAAAAATGGTGAGGGTTACCTCTCCACAAACATGGAGTTAGAAAGAAGCACAGTGGGAGAAACACATAAAATAAAATAAGTGAAAAAAACAATTAAACCGAATAAGAAGAAAGCTACAATAATATATATTATAAATAAATATCACAATTAAATAAACAAAACACCACATTATCTCCCTTGAAATGTCTATCCAGGTTAAAATAGATGAGCATCAAATTTATATGTGAAATGGGTGAAGAAATATATCTCAATTCTGTCAGCCCGATGTTCAAGACTCTTTAGACTAATAAATGTAATAAGTGGGAGATAAAACCTTGTTGAATGTTTTTCTTTTAATCCTCCCACATTTCTGCACAACATATCAGCCTCATTGGTCCAAGTATGAAGGAGTTATGGCCGTTTTAGTGCGGTACATTTAATTTGTCCAGGTGACTCTTCATATTCCACAACTCAGACTTCCCAAGCTTGTAATTCATTGAAACCAATAGATTAATACATGGATGCCTTAATGAAAGATGTTCATTAATTCCTCTTACAGCTCCACGAAAAATTTTAGCTTCTATGGGAAAAATAAATATGAGATAAAAGCTTCTCTTTAAAACATTCGAGATCTGTGAATAGTTTACGAGGCACAGATTGTGAGTATAGTTTGGGCCTTAAAATGATTGATTGATCTGTAGATACAAACGGATGAAATGAGACCCATGATGTAATTGAACCAAACAAAAAAAGGAATTACGCAATTTTTTTAGTGTGTAAAATGATATGGCCTCAATACATAATATAAACAAAAATGTTCAATCCCAAAATTAAGCCATTTTTTCATAAGAGCTCAAAATACCACTAAAACATAAAAATGTGACAATTTCCCATAAAATAACACAGTGGTGTGTATTATTAATATGAAATACATTATGAAATATGTTAAAATTATAGCTTAATCACCTCCCCATCAGAAAATTGACTCCTGCATCGACTTAAACCCTGGGACGACACCGATTTCCTCACCTGCATATCAGATGGCACCCACAGAGCATCGTGAGATGAGGGTGTAGTTTGAGGATTTTCGGAGTAAGGGTTTCATGAGACCATGAGTTTCACCATGAGTGTCCTTGATCATTTTTTCAATGAAGGAAGATGGGAGTTTGAGGTTGTGTTAGGTTTACCGATGCCTGAACTAGGTGATGGTGAAGAACAAGTATCCATTGCAGAGAATCGATGACCTCATCGATCAGCTAAGAGGGGAACAGTGGTTATGGAAGGTTTTCCTTCAACTAGGTTATTACCAATTATGGTTACATGATACGGATATAATGAATATGACATTCATATGCTGCTACGGTCACTATGAATAGTTGGTTATTCCTTTTGGCGTGAAAAACGCCCCCACAGTGTTATAATGAGAGATTTCTCGGGTTGGCAGGAAATTACCTAAGATTCATCGCTGATTTTTCCGGAATATCAGCACTGATTTCATCCTTGACCTGAAAGGGGAATCCCTTGATGTGGACAGAGAAGTGCCAGAAGGTGTCTAAGTAGTTGAGATAGACATTGACGAGCTCCCCAATCCTGAGATTACCGGAGGAGGGTGTCGAGTACGTAGTTTTCTATGATGCATCAGGGACTGGGAATGGTTGTGTCCTGATGCAGAGACAATCACTGATTGACTATTTTTCACGCCATCTTAGGCCACAAGATCATAAGTATGAAACCCACGATCTCTAGTTGGCGGTGGTAGTCTTCGCATTGAAGAAGTGGCGACACTACCTTATGGGCAAGCGGCGTATCGTCTACTCTGTCTAGAAGAGCCTCAAGTACATCTTATCGCAGATGGATCTGAATCTGAGATAGAGGAATTGGCTATAGTTCTTCCAGGATTATGATTTTGAGATCATCTATACTATTGGGAAGGGAAACAAGATGTCGGATGCTCTTTGTAGAAGGTAAAGCTCATAGCTATTGTGTGAGGAGACAGGGAAGTTGGCCACGTTGTAGATTTAATTCGTAGAAATAGGGGACGTAGCTTACCTACAGTCGATGGTTGTCACCCCCCCACTCTTGTAGTGAGTTACGGAGTCACAGCTTGGGTATGACCACTGTGAGTCTTTAAGTGTTCATCAATCCACAGGACATGCTCTTAATGGATATTCCCAAGGTGGGGAGCACATACATATTTTCTGAGGATGCACTATCGTAACAGGGGCATTGCAGGAATAGGTTCTGATGGAGTTTCATACATCACCCATGGTGGTACATCTAGGAGTGGAAACGAGGTACCAGGATCTCCAAGGGCAGTTCTGGTGGTCAAGCATGAAGAAGGCAGTAGCAGGGTTCGTCTCTCGATTCCTTACAAGCTAGCAAGTAATGGTTGAGCACCAGGTTCCTATAGGATTATCTCACCCCCTAGATGTAAAATAGTGGAAGTGGGATGTAATATCGATGGAATTAATGAAAGGCTTACCACGAATTTCCAAGGGGATGATTCCATCTGGGTGATCATCGACTGACTCACCAAGACGGCCCACATTCTAGCAATTAGGGAAAAGAGTTCCGTAAAGAGTGGGAGCTCTCTATGTGTAGGAGATTGTTTGGATTCATGGCATCCCTTCGACGATAGTATCAGAACTATACACCCTCATTACATCTTGGTTGTGGAAGGGATTTCAGGAGGCCTTTGGGACAATGTTGCGCTTGATCACGTTGTTCCATCCCCAGAATGATGGTCCGACGGAGAGAACTATTTGGGTTCTAGAGGATATGTTGTGGGCATATATCATGGACTTTGGTCATAGTTGGTAGGACCACCTACCACTTCTGGAGTTTTCATATAATAACAGCTACCACTCTACCATTGGTATGGAAGCTTTTGAGGCTTTGTATGGGAGACCATGCCGGTCACCACTTTGCTGGACCGACCTCGGAGTGTCAGCAGTCATGGGTCCAGAGCTGGTGTGAGCCAACAACGAGAAGGTGTAGATCATCCGGGAGTAGATGAAGACTAAACAGGTCCAACATAAGTCTTATGCTGATAGAGGATGAAGACCATTGTAGTTTAAAGAATAAGACGACGTCTTTCTTTGGGTCTCACCTCGATGAGGGTTACAGAGATTTGGTCAGGGAAACAATATATCTCTGAGGTTCATCAGACCTTTCCAAATACTGTGTAGAGTCTGAGAGGTGGCATACCGCCTAGATCTACCACTATAGTTGCATTGGTTTCATGATTTCTTATATGTGTTGTAGCTGAGGAGGTAGGTGCATGACCCATCACACGTCATCGACTGGGGTGAGATGGACATCGAGGATGGAGTGAACGTTACTGAGTACCTAGTGGAGATCGCGGATCAGCATGAGAGGATCCTTCGTGGGTGATCGATTCCCATAGTTCACGTAAGTTGGCAGCATGAGAATCTTAAGGACAACACGTGGGAGCGGGAAGCTCAAATTCATGCCCAATACCCACATATTTTTTAGTAGTCTTGTTGTGTTCCTTTGATGATTTAAAGCCCCATGGTGGGGAGAATGTAATGTATATGATTTTTATGTGTATTATTTAAAATTTATATGGAATTATAAAGAGAACAGGTGTAGAGAAGACACATCATTCTGAGGCCTAGTGAGTTCAGAATGGTGGTCTGCAACATTCTATGTTAAGTAACTCGGCACCTGTGCGTGGTTGTGGCAGTTACCAAATGGATTCTAGGATTAATAATCAGAGGGCGTTGTTGCATCCAGGACGATGACTTTACCAAAGAACGGGTCGAACCTCGACTGGTGTGGGTCAGGGGAAAATGTCAATTTTCAGAAGTTTTTAGTAAAATAAAATAAAATAATTTTCGAAATTTATTTTATTTTATTTTTAATTTTGGAAACATCCACTACAGCGCAGCGACATGGCAGCTATTTCAGTAATTAATTTCATGACATAATGACCCAGAAACAGCAATGCTGACTCATTAATACTGCAATGTATTTTAAATGCCAAAAACATTTACCTTTTTATAAGAATAATCAAACATCGATAGTTGGCAGATTCATGAAAGGAAAATCTTTGGGGAAATCCATGGCACTTTGAAAAAAACTCATAGCGACGAACGACGACGGATCGAAGCTACAAATCATTGCGCCAATGATGCTGAAGGATCTTGAAGACAATGATAGCATGACCCCATCATTAGCTATATATCCCTTCTTGAGGAAGAGATTATTGTTTTATTTTTCTTTCCCCATTTTTTTATTTAAACAATGAACACAGATCAACCATGAACAAGTTGATCTGTGGATTCGTACGTTTCTGCAGGAGGATTTTATTGTGATGATTCTGGGAAATTAATCCATGTTGATTATTGTTGTTGATTTATGCTTCGTTTAAGCCTACTAACACGAGTTGATAAACGTTATGAAGAACTATGGTGGAGGTTTATTCTTAAAATTGTTTCATTGTATTTTCCGTCCATCATTCCTTCTCACGCATTTTTCACATTCCTTGTGTTCTTCATGGGGTGACGAACAATGGATTGTTGCGCTCCCGTATTGCAAAACTAGAGGCCATTTTTCGAGCATTCTTCAAACAGGAGGATCAAAACATGTTTTTAGAGCTGATCAAGGGTCTAAAAACACCCGAAGTTGCTTCGTGGCATCGGTGTGACCAAAACTTTGGAGTTTCAAGGCGATCGGATGACTGATTAGACGAATGGGGCACAACTGAAGGCGTGACAGTGGAGGTTCGCGTTTTTGGAAATTTCCCGAATAACCGATGTGATCTTCTCAAGAACATGCCATTTAGTACTGGCAGCGGTGGATAGGGTTTCAGGGTCATATAGGAATCACTCACCGTGTGAACCTGGTCACATGATGTGTTGGAATTTTCCCAAAGCTCGGCATGTATTTTGGGAAGTACACAGACACGGGATGGACTACATGGCTTCAGACGACACTGCAGGTACACTCTACGCGTCATGACAGAAGCGGCTACGCAGGACTCATCGTGTATCCCTGGCTTACACAGACACAAAATGGAGTACACGACCTTGTACTCCGCCATATGACTAGGTGAGGTCAGTAACGTGGGTCACCCCGTGTAACGATGACACGGGTTGGAGTACGTAGGTTGATAACGGTGAATGGGCACATGGCCAGTGTACATGGAGCCAAACCCAGTCACTCAGATACGGCTTGTACACCGTACTACATGTTGTGTACTAACTTTTCTACATGACCATCATTAAGACATGGGACGTTGTACACGGGTAGTACCTAGGGTTAGACAACATAGCGTGTAACTTTTCTACAAGCCTTGAAATTTTGGAAAATGGCATGGTCTTCTTGTTAACTATATCTTGGACATATTTTGTTTCAGTTATTTCCCCTTCTTCTAGATACCATGTAGCTCATTTTCTTCTATAACAGTATTATCCCTTCAGTATGACTTTCTGTGATAGAGTCATCATCCCTCCGAGAGGCCCATAGTGATATCCTCTATCAATTCCTGACCATAAGAAGAGTCAGGAATTGACATGAACAACTCTCCTGGGCATTGATCCTCTACCTAGCTACTCAATCACCTATCTGGTGAATTAGGATGAGTCACAGTATCCACCATGGCCTTGGCAGTGATCCTCATTTGTGTATCATGATCTTTCCCACTCAATAGTGTGTCTCATGTTATGAGTGTATCTATCTATCGTGATATTCATACTCAGGAGTGTGTCCCCCATAATAAGTGTTTCTATCTATCATGATCTTCCCACTCTAGAGTCTTTCTCCCATAATTAGTGTAACTACATCTTGTGACATTTCTTGAATAATTTTACTTCTCAGACAGACACCATAAATTCAACCAGACTCTTGGAGTGTGTTCTCCTGGAACGAGTACTTCGTGGAATCTTCAAATTTAATCCCTAGAAGGGGTATGAGGTTGTGTGACTTGTCAATAGACTATAGGTCTGGGTTTTGATTATATCTAGATTGTGATCTCCTATTATATGCACAGTATACATATACTGTGTTGAGCTGACTGTTCCTTTCCTTTTTGAACTTGGTTTGTGTTTTTATCTGTCCTCTATTGAGCATTTTTATACTCACCCCTGCATGGTCATTACCCAAACGTGTCGTGTCTTGTGTAGATGAGAAGCCTTTTGATAGAGTCCAGGGTGGACTAGGATAGAACAGATATTTCTGAGTTCCCTACAGGCCGAGGTGTCCCTTCTGCTATGAGATGAAGTCCCAGTACATCTTTGTGCTTTCAAGTTAGAATTTGCAGTTTTCACACTATTGTTTTGGTGGTCTTGTGTTTTGGACGAGTTTAATTTTAGCACTTTACCTTCCACTGTACTTTGGTGATTGGTTTTAGTTGAATGCATTTATTTTGTCCCTTAGTGGTATTTTTAACTTTCATCATTTGTGGGCTTGAATATGTGTGCGTGTTTACATGTACTTAGGAAATTCCTCCCATGTTAGTAATATGCCTACTTAGTGCTAGTCACCAGCCCCTGCCCTACTAGAGGTGGTACTAGGGAGTCGCGGTGTGTTCCCCTCTAGGACGGGCCATGAAGAAATATATATATATTTAAAAAGTTAATAATTAGATAAATTAATTCACATAAAATTATTTACATGACCCAAAAACATTTTCAAAATTATTTTTGGATGTTTCTCTATTCATATCAGATATGATGTATCTAAAAATACCATGCGTGAAATTATTATAATAATTAATGTATTTTTAATTAGATTATAGACTAAAAATAATAATTTATAGTCATATTAATTTGACAGAAATTGAACATGATCTATATGGTTACTATTTATCCTTCTAGATACACAATTACATTGTAGTGTGTTTGATGTGTTTTATAGGATCATCATTTGATTAATGTTGTGGTAGAAATTAATTATTGTTTTTGATCAATGATACATAGAATCAATATATAATATGAAGAATATAAACATAAACCAGAATAAATAAAATAAATTTTTTGAGTCACTATTATGTTAGAAAGGGTTTTCTTGATGAAGGTCAGTGAGAAATATGCATTAGACTCTAACCTAAAATGGTAATAAATAGACCATTAGAACTTTTTTCACATTAAAAGGACCCCCTCACTAAAAAAATTTGATGGAACAATCACCTCAATAATCAATAGATAAATGATATAATAACATATTCTAGTGTTGAAGGGTTGTGTCAAACTCAATCATCAAGGTGATCACATGCATTTATATATGATATATTTATGGAATCAGTAGATTTTAATAACTATTAAAAACAAATAAAAACAAATATATGTTACAATAACTTTTAACTATTATCATATAACCATTATAAGGATTCAAATATTTATTTACTTCCTCAAATGAGACAATAAATTATTTTATATGTGCAATACACCACATGAATGAAAATCAGGAAGCTATAAACCCGTATTCCAATCCTATCATAACCCACAATAGAGTGATTTCATGACTTATACATTATCATAATATCATAATATATTATATGAATCAAATTCATATTATATTCCACAAAATAGAGAATATCATACTATATGATATTAATTTTTAGTGTATTTCCAAATATCTCTCACTTGTACAAAAATACCTATGGACTATATATATAACTCCGTAACATTGGTGTGAATCCACCTAAAAAAATTATATATATTATAAATCAAAAATCATTTGGGAAGATTCAATTTTTCCAAAATTAATTCATTAATATAAGGATGAGTTGTATGTCTCTTCCAACCTTTTTAGAATTAAAATAAATACAAAAGAACACTTTTGTAGATGTTTGGAAATATCATCCGATAATTGAAAAAATTATAATCATGATAAAAAGGGGAATAATGACATCATCATCAAACATAATAATGACATATTGTAAAAGTATGAAACATATTATGTATCATATACATATTTTATATAAATAGATAATCACATTTATTGTGAAATAAGTGATCACTAAAAATAGAACATGTTAATATTATAAATGACATAACTACAATTCAACATTCATTAAAAAAATGTATCAAGCCCTTGAATACATCACCTGTCATTAATCAAGAATATAATAAAATGAATTGTTCCCTATCTAAGTAGTAGATCACATCATATGATATACTATAATAAATTCCCGTATGTTCCTAATGACTAACTGATAAAGTATATGTAACACCCCAAGATTTCATAGTGTGTTATTTCTTCAAAATAATTCAATAACTTGCACTACACGCAACACTGAGTTCAATTGGACCATGACTTACCAAAAAAAAGCCATTAAAAGAGGTCATGAATAGTATTAACTAAATTTTAAACTTTATATAATCCTTATAATTTTAGAATCCATATTATGAGTTTCTTAGTCCTAATGCAAGAACAGATTCATTTTCAGTATTGCACTTTTATCAACTTTTGATAGTGAAACCTTTTTAAATACAATATTTTAAACATTTTCACTAAATGGAGACATAAAAAAATTTAAAATGAAACATCCCAAGCTACCACGGTACGCTTTCCTTTGAATAAAACAGTAGCGTGTGTTGTACGGAACTTCGAGTTCTAACACACCGTAACCAATCAAACTAGCTGTTATGAATAGTAATACCTACTTTTTGAAGTTATATATATTTTATATTTTAAAATGGACTTCATTTTTGGATTCGGAATATCAAATTTAGCCTAAGGTGAAATTTTGGTACTTTTCGGATAACATTCATATTTTGATGAATAGTGAAAATTACTAAATTTTAATTAAAAACAACTTTTTTAATCAAAATAATTAATAGTAATAAATTATGAATTTGAGTGGTTTTAAAGTATATTTAGAATATATTTTTACCACTTAATATAATGTTGGTCATTGGACATAATTTTACAATTAAACCGAACATAAACAAGTGTCAATCTTTTGATAGTTATTATCTCTTAAAAACACGCTTTTTGTTTTGACAGCGGGAATTAATTTTAAATTAATTTCTGCCACTTCTGTGTTTTGAATTTAGAAAAATGGATTCCATATTTGGAATCAGGATGTTCAAATTGTGTAAATAGGTAACTTTTATTTTTAGACATTTTGAATAATTACTGCGGTAAATATTTTATTTAACATGGTTAAGGGTAAATCCGGTAAATAAGGGTAAAAAAAATAATATTATAATAATACTAAATTACCCTAAAACGTGTCTTAACCCTATTGGTTGATACATGGTCGACCATGGGCATCTTTGGGTCTATTTTGGGACCCCATGGATCCACTTGTGAGTGATAATGACACTTTATTTTAATTAAGTTAAAATGAATACAAAAATGGCATAAGCTTACATCTTTTAGAAGAAGAATTTTTACATAAGGTTATACATGTTGGATTTTCGATTATAAATATTAATTATAAAGCTAAAAAGATTTCCTACATAATTATATTTTATTTATAATTTTTAGACATTAAATAATTTATTTTATTTATGACACAATGATGATGCAGTAATTACTATAATAGTGAAAAATTAAAATAAGTGATATTATAAATACCCAAATAAATATAATATGAAACTATTAATGAATTAAACTAATTTTATAGGATAATATGATATATTAGGATTGATTTAATTGACTTTTTTCGAAGTAATCAATCTGTTATGAGTTTCACAAAAATCAACTAATGAATAGTGTCAAAATTGACATAAAAGAGTTCTTAAAAAAATATTATATTATTAATTGATATTAAATTCCTAAAAATCTAAGGTTCTGCCAAGAGACTTATATCATGATATGTTAATCATTAATGGACCACTTAGGGGTCTCTTGGATGTATATGGTAGGTTTATTAACCATAAAATATAAAAATACAAAGAGACATTGTAAAAGTGAAACTAATTAACTTAGAGTTAATACTTAAAGATAAGGTTAATATAAGTACCCAAACCTGTCTAAATTCTATTGTATGAGTTTTTTTCGACCCATACCCACCTAAACCTTTGAATAGTCAACTTTGGAGCCATTAGAAACCGAATATGAATTTATTATAAATTAATATTTCTAGCTTTTCCAAAGGTGCCCCTCACCCCTCTTATAAAAGGGCACTCCTCCTTCTCTTTTCCTCACACCTCTCAAGCCACTTGGCTCGTCCAAACTCTGCCCAACTAAGCTCCCCAAATCCCTCTCCTCCTCCTTGAAGCTTCTCCTTAGGCAGAAACCATTTCAAGAAGTCCTTTGGTTCCATCCAAAGTGAGTTACCTAGATTAAAGGTAACGATTTCTCTTAAATTGTTTTCATTTATTTTGCTTCTCCAACCCCCAAAATCTTTTTATTTCCTTTATTTTGTAACAACACCAGTATCCAAAATATACTAGGATGTTGTTATAATAAGTATTCAAACTACACATACACACAACTCCATCTAATGGATGATGAACATAATGTTTCTGTGGATGGAAAACTAACGCCTCACGAAACGATGATTGTTCAAATACATCTTACCACCTCTCATGGTGGCCATTATGAGGGCACTGTAATTAAATATGATATTAATGATATATATTTTATATATAAGTTTCTGTAATTCCATTTTATTTCATACCATTATTCGTTTCATGTTGTATATATATACGATAATTTCATTTGAGGAAGTGCGGACTACCGCCCCCTTAAAATGATATGACTCGTTCATACCACACATGGAACGTATAAAGGATGGTGTTAATGAACATAAGTAACATATATAAAATATTATATTATACAGGAATAGTAATATACCTATGTATCATTTGGATTTGATTCTTTTAAAATGAAAATTAAATGGAAGTAGCGTTCGTGCGTACGTACGGACTACCGTCTCCACGAACGCGATAAGATTCATTCTCCATCATATCCATTCAAGTATTATTCTCATTTTAGGGTTAAAAATAATGTTAATATCATTCTGATTATGAATAATATATAATCTATCCATTACAAACATGTCTTACGTAACCTAACATTTAAGAAGAACGAATTGATTATCACCCGAAACGACGATAATACTAAGATATTATTAATAAAGCAATGTTAAAAGATCATATATGATATCATATTAATGTATATGATTCTTGTATAATTTAATAACAATTATTTCACCATTATACAGGAGGTTAACCTACCCCAACAAAGGAAAAGTACAAGGTAAGGGTTATTTCACAATCTCTTCATTATCCGAGGTTGTTTATACGTAATAATCTACTGGGATTTCTTTATCATCCACATCCATGTTTCTTCGAAATGTATTTCAAAACATATTTATTATTTACAAGAATATGGGTTAAAGTCATTTATACCCTTGTTTGACTTTTTATAAGAGGTTTATAAAGGAATCGTTCCGTCGTTTTCAAAACAAGGTCATTTTTAACCTTTTCGACATAATTAAGGTAAGAATGTTTTTTTTATCTTATACGGCGGGTGCGGCTAATTTCCGCCATTATAAAATCTTCAAAACTTCCCTTACAAGCTTATAAGATTATTTTCAAAGTAAATGTTTTATTTTATAATTATGTGACTTTTAAATGATTTCAAGATGAATAATTTAAGAATTTCATAAAGGTACTCTTTATCAAAATCAGAATTTTAAATGTTTTAAAGATTTATCTTTATAAATATTTTTAATTAATGTCTTCAAAATGGTTTTTAAGGATTTATTTATATGGACATGAATGTTTTTAAAAATTTTAATTCCTTTCAAAAGTTTCAAAGTGGTATGGGACACTTTGATTCAAAAATCTCTTTTTAATTACTTCCTTTATAAATGTGTGACTTTTAAATGATTTCAAAAAAGGAGATATTTCTCTCAAATAGTTTTGATTTCATCTATGTCAACATCCTTTGATGGATTTTAAGCTTATTTGAAGTTGATTTATTATGATACAAAACTTCTATATTGTATTGAAGGTTTTGTGATATGTTTGACTGTGGATGTGCTATTTTTATACCATTCATAGTTTATGGTGAAATTATTGACATTTCGTATGCTAGTTTTAATACGAATGTTTATGTTATGTTTAAACCTTTTCATATGGGAATGCATTGGACTTAGTAAGTGACGGGTGGAGCCCGCTATAGCTCCTCGATGCATCGGTAGGTCTCATGAGACAAACTAGTGTCTTGGCACAAGGCCTTGACAAAATCCTATTTGTAGTCTTGGCACGAGGCCTTGGCTATGTGGTTATGATAGTCTGGCATTATGCATTCCAACATTATGAAAGTGGTTATTGATTTTTGCATGTGATTATTCGATTAGTAGAATATCCATGTGAATAAGTAAATGGAATTATTTCATTTTATTTATGCCATACCATGTTGAAAGTTCATATTTAAAAGGCTTTTGTTTTAGTTATACATTGCCTTAAATGTTTATTCTTATTTATGAAAGTTTCTGCTATATTGTTATCCTTACTGGGCATTTGAGATCACCCCTTTTATATGTTTTATTTTTCCCAGGAAGTGAAGAAGTAAATTATGAATGACCTGCAGGGATATTATGTGGGGATATGAGTGTGGATTATGGAGACTTTGTGTTGTAGTTGTAGTTTTTCATTTTATGATTTAATGTAAAACCTATGAATATATCTAGTGTCTCCAAGGCTACTAAACCAATCGGTCTTTCGAGATTTGATCTTTCTTGTGATCATGCCAATGTTATGTAATTAATGAACCGACTCTGGGAAACTGGGGTCGGGGCGTTACAGTTGGTATCAGAGGAAGTTTAGTACAAACCTTGGAAGCTAGATTTAGATAAACTCTGATTAGAGCACGTAGACCTAAGATGAACTTTGAGGATTAGTATAGAAGAACTTCCTAGAATTTTGATATTGTAGAGATTTTGTGAGTTTTCCGAGCAATACATCCCTGTCTGGATACGAGCAGGTAGAGGCGGCTCTGGCATAGATGTACCTAGGGGTAAAACCCGAAAACACCGCTTTGAGCTAGACTTGAACGGGAACTGGTGCACGACAACGGGCCTTGCTGCACTCTTGGTTACGACACTCCCGGGGGATATGCTTAGGATAACTCTCATTTTCTTTACAAACCATTATGAAGGGTTTATGAGTATATACTTCCTCAAAGAAAACATTTTTATGATTATGGATTATATCCATAAATAGTTCAATTTATGTTAAGTGTTTTATAAGTATGGGATTATGTATTTTGATTCATAAACTGATCTAGTTTATGCCATTGTTTAGAAATGGCGCCCAGTAGAAGGAATGAGAACTCCAGAAATGCACATGATCCAAAGAGAAGGAAGGATCATATCTTTCATGGTCTTAAGCTAGAATTGAGAAGAGAAATAGTCTCCCATGTATTATCATCATATGAAGAAATAATATCATGTGTTGATAAGATAAGTAAAGAGTTTACTGAGTCCTATGGCTTTGAAGGGAAGCAGGAGAAGAAAAGGATGGAAGAGAGAAAGATGGATAAAGGGAAGAGGGAAAAGAAGAATATCCCATATGTGGTAACTGTGGAAAGAAACACCCTGGAACTTGCCTGAAAGGAATGGGAGTTTGTTATAAGTGTGGAGGAAAAGGGCACAAAGTACATGACTGCAAGGGTAAGAAAATGGTTTCAAATGTACAATGCTTCATTTGCAAGGAGTTTGGACACTACACGAACCTATGTCCCAGTCATCAGACTATGCCGCAAATGATTCTATTGGATAATAATCAAGTTATGATACTACCACAGATGAAGATGAATGATTAGAGTTATTATGTTGATTATATCAATTGAGTGTTGTATCAACAATGTACTTTTTATAATAATTATGGAGTATATAAGGATTGTACTGCAGTACTATTTCATTAAGGACTTGAGATTGTGTGGAACAACGAAAAGTGACTCAGTAGCAGGATAAATTTTTGGAAAATATATGGTTGAGAGAATGATAAACCATAATATAGTTCTGATACCGAGGTAGTGATTTTAGAATAATACATGATTGATTTGGATAAATTATATTGGATATTCTTGACTACCTTGGAACTGATTAATGATCTGTATATTCCATTATTGTTGGGGTTTAAAACATTTTTGGATTGATGAAGTATATCCATCATTCTATATGGAATAGGGGAGCATGAATGTAATCAATAAGGAATATGGTAATTCAGGATGTTTCAGTGTATTAAAAGAATACAAGATGAAGGTATTCATATGCTATTATGGGGTAAAAAGGATCTACATTATTCTTATCTTCCTTATAAATGTTGGACTGTGAGTTTGGACAGAAGTATTTTTGATAGTTCTAGTTTGGATTATTTTGGATTGCCATAAAAGGACAACCCGGAGGTCGGGCGGCAACCCGTCGCGTCCGGCAAGGCTGCGAGACTTGAACCCGCAACCGGAGGGCGACAAGGGTGTATCACCTACCACTGGCCCACGAGATGTCTTGGATTAAATAATGTAGTTTTTTTTAAAAGATCTGGTAGATGAATTATAAATTCATTTATTTTGGAACCCTGTATGAATAGTATAAATAGAAAATTTTTTACGTTCTATTATCTTTTAGAGTGGAAGATGAGTTTGTGGTAGAAATTTATTAATGGATAAAACTCTAATTATAAAGTAAGTATATCTCCTTATGATCTTAGCCAATCTCATAAATAAATTCCTCAACATTAATAAAAGAAACTTAGAACAAAAATGTTGTCCTAGATGGTACCTTAAATCATCACTAATTTATGGCTTTGGGATTGTTGGCCTTTTCATAGCCATGTTCTCTACCACTCTCCATCAGATAATTGATGGCTAGATTTTTCTTCCATATCCATATTTTCTTACATGGAACACTAGTATGTGTTATTTTCGGTAATCTTCATACCTTCCACTCTTTATTTTAAATAGAGGCCTCATTAATTCATTTTTCGATGTGGGATTTCAACTAAGATATTTTGAAACGTCAAAAATGTGTTATCCTAATACCCTATGTTTTGTTGAACCGATGGTATTTCAAATCATCATAGATTGATGAATTTAAGGACCTCAATTATACACTTGTTTGTGATTGATGACCTCAATCACTACCTATAAATATTTACGTTTTTCCTCCGATTATATGTCTCTAATTTCCACCAATGTTCTCCTAATCGAGATCATAATTTGGTGGTGACCCTTTGATTTCTCTTTTCCTCATATTAAGACTAAATTTTACTAACCCAATTTCCGATGTGGGTTTTCCCACAAATATATTTACTACTTTCAACCTTTTATTTTTTAAGAACAATTTCAAAATGCGAGGATGCAATTTATTGATGGAGGGGAGAATGTAACACCCCAAGATTTCATAGTGTGTTATTTCTTCAAAATAATTCAATAACTTGCACTACACGCAACACTGAGTTCAATTGCACCATGACTTACCAAAAAAAAAGCCATTAAAAGAGGTCATGAATAGTATTAACTAAATTTTAAACTTTATATAATCCTTATAATTTTAGAATCCATATTATGAGTTTCTTAGTCATAATGCAAGAACATATTCATTTTCAGTATTGCACTTTTATCAACTTTTGATAGTGAAACCTTTTTAAATACAATATTTTAAACTTTTTGACTAAATGGAGACATCAAAAAATTTAAAATGAAACATCCCAAGCTTCCACGGTACGCTTTCCTTTGAATAAAACAGTAGCGTGTGTTGTACGGAACTTCGAGTTCTAACACACCGAAACCAATCAAACTAGCTGATATGAATAGTAATACCTACTTTGTGAAGTTATATATATTTTATATTTTAAAATGGACTTCATTTTTGGATTCGGAATATCAAATTTAGCCTAAGGTGAAATTTTGGTACTTTTCGGATAACTTTCATATTTTGATGAATAGTGAAAATTACTAAATTTTAATTAAAAACAACTTTTTTAATCAAAATAATTAATAGTAATAAATTATGAATTTGAGTGGTTTTAAAGTATATTTAGAATATATTTTTACCACTTAATATAATGTTGGTCATTGGACATAATTTTACAATTAAACCGAACATAAACAAGTGTCAATCTTTTGATAGTTATTATCTCTTAAAAACACGCTTTTTGTTTTGATAGCGGGAATTAAATTTAAATTAATTTCTGACACTTCTGTGTTTTGAATTTAGAAAAATGGATTCAATATTTGGAATCAGTATGTTCAAATTGTGTAAATAGGTAACTTTTATTTTTAGACATTTTGAATAATTACTGCGGTAAATATTTTATTTACCATGGTTAAGGGTAAATCCGGTAAATAAGGGTAAAAAAATAATATTATAATAATACTAAATTACCCTAAATCGTGTCTTAACCCTATTGGTTGATACATGGTCGACCATGGGCATCTTTGGGTCTATTTCGGGACCCCATGGATCTACTTGTGAGTGATAATGACACTTTATTTTAATTAAGTTAAAATGAATACAAAAATGGCATAAGCTTACATCTTTTAGAAGAAGAATTTTTACATAAGGTTATACATGTTGGATTTTCGATTATAAATATTCATTATAAAGCTAACAAGATTTCCTACATAATGATATTTTATTTATAATTTTTAGACATTAAATAATTTATTTTATTTATGACACAATGATGATGCAGTAATTACTATAATAGTGAAAAATTAAAATAAGTGATATTATAAATACCCAAATAAATATAATATGAAACTTTTAATGAATTAAACTAATTTTATAGGATAATATGATATATTAGGATTGATTTAATTGACTTTGTTCGAAGTAATCAATCTGTTATGAGTTTCACAAAAATCAACTAATGAATAGTGTCAAAATTGACATAAAAGAGTTCTTAAAACAAATATTATATTATTAATTGATATTAAATTCCTAAAAATCTAAGGTTCGGACAAGAGACTTATATCATGATATTTTAATCATTAATGGACCACTTAGGGGTCTCTTGGATGTATATGGTATGTTTATTAACCATAAAATATAAAAATACAAAGAGACATTGTAAAAGTGAAACTAATTAACTTGGAGTTAATACTTAAAGATAAGGTTAATATAAGTACCCAAACCTGTCTAAATTCTATTGGATGAGTTGTTTTCGACCCATCCCCACCTCAAACTTTGAATAGTCAACTTTGGAGCCATTAGAAACCGAATATGAATTTATTATAAATTAATATTTCTAGCTTTTCCAAAGGTGCCCCTCACCCCTCTTATAAAAGGGCACTCCTCCTTCTCTTTTCCTCACACCTCTCAAGCCACTTGACTCGTCCAAACTCTGCCCAACTAAGCTCCCCAAATCCCTCTCCTCCTCCTTGAAGCTTCTCCTTAGGCAGAAACCATTTCAAGAAGTCCTTTGGTTCCAACCAAAGTGAGTTACCTAGATTAAAGGTAACGATTTCTCTTAAATTGTTTTCATTTATTTTGCTTCTCCAACCCCCAAAATCTTTTTATTTCCTTTATTTTGTAACAACACCAGTATCCACAATATACTAGATGTTGTTATAAGAAGTATTCAAACTACACATACACACAACTCCATCTAATGGATGATGAACATAATGTTTCTGTGGATGGCAAACTAACGCCTCACGAAACGATTATTGTTCAAATACATCTTACCACCTCTCATGGTGGCCATTATGATGGAACTGTAATTAAATATAATATTAATGATATATATTTTATATATAAGCTTCTGTAATTCCATTTTATTTCATACCATTATTCGTTTCATGTTGTATATACATACGATAATTTCATTTGAGGAAGTGCGGACTACCGCCCCCTTAAAATGATATGACTCGTTCATACCACACATGGAACGTATAAAGGATGGTGTTAATGAACATAAGTAACATATATAAAATATTATATTATACAGGAATAGTAATATACCTATGTATCATTTGGATTTGATTCTTTTAAAATGAAAATTAAATGGAAGTAGCATTCGTGCGTACGTACGGACTACCGTCTCCACGAACGCGATAAGATTCATTCTCCATCATATCCATTAAAGTATTATTCTCATTTTAGGGTTAAAAATAATGTTAATATCATTCTGATTATTAATGATATATAATCTATCCATTACAAACATGTCTTACGTAACCTAACATTTAAGAAGAACGAATTGATTATCACCCGAAACGACGATAATACTAAGATATTATTAATAAAGCAATGTTAAAAGATCATATATGATATCATATTAATGTATATGATTCTTGTATAATTTAATAACAATTATTTCACCATTATACAGGAGGTTAACCTACCCCAACAAAGGAAAAGTACAAGGTAAGGGTTATTTCACAATCTCTTCATTATCCGAGGTTGTTTATACGTAATAATCTACTGGGATTTCTTTATCATCCACATCCATGTTTCTTCGAAATGTATTTCAAAACATATTTATTATTTACAAGAATATGGGTTAAAGTCATTTATACCCTTGTTTGACTTTTTATAAGAGGTTTATAAAGGAATCTTTCCGTCGTTTTCAAAACAAGGTCATTTTTAACCTTTTCGACAGAATTAAGGTAAGAATGTTTTTTTTAACTTATACGGCGGGTGCGGCTAATTTCTGCCATTATAAAATCTTCAAAACTTCCCTTACAAGCTTATAAGATTATTTTCAAAGTAAATGTTTTATTTTATAATTATTTGACTTTTAAATGATTTCAAAATGAATAATTTAAGAATTTCATAAAGGTACTCTTTATCAAAATCAGAATTTTAAATGTTTTAAAGATTTATCTTTATAAATCTTTTTAATTAATGTCTTCAAAATGGTTTTTAAGGATTTATTTATATAGACATGAATGTTTTTAAAAATTTTAATTCCTTTCAAAAGTTTCAAAGTGGTATGGGACACTTTGATTCAAAAATCTCTTTTTAATTACTTCCTTTATAAATGTGTGACTTTTAAATGATTTCAAAAAAAGAAATAATTCTCTCAAATAGTTTTGATTTCATCTATGTCAACATCCTTTGATGGATTTTAAGCTTATTTGAAGTTGATTTATTATGATACAAAACTTCTATATTGTATTGAAGGTTTTGTGATATGTTTGACTTTGGATGTGCTATTTTTATACCATTCATAGTTTATGGTGAAATTATTGACATTTCGTATGCTAGTCTTAATACGAATGTTTATGTTATGTTTAAACCTTTTCATATGGGAATGCATTGGACTTAGTAAGTGACGGGTGGAGCCCGCTATAGCTCCTCGATGCATCGGTAGGTCTCATGAGACAAACTAGTGTCTTGGCACAAGGCCTTGACAAAATCCTATTTGTAGTCTTGGCACGAGGCCTTGGCTATGTGGTTATGATAGTCTGGCATTATGCATTCCAACATTATGAAAGTGGTTATTGATTTTTGCATGTGATTATTCGATTAATAGAATATCCATGTGAATAAGTAAATTAAATTATTTCATTTTATTTATGCCATACCATGTTGAAAGTTCATATTTAAAAGGCTTCTGTTTTAGTTATACATTTCCTTAAATGTTTATTCTTATTTATGAAAGTTTCTGCTATATTGTTATCCTTACTGGGCATTTGAGCTCACCCCTTTTATATGTTTTATTTTTCCCAGGAAGTGAAGAAGTAAATTATGAATGACCTGCAGGGATATTATGTGGGGATATGAGTGTGGATTATGGAGACTTTATGTTGTAGTAGTAGTTTTTCATTTTATGATGTAATGTAAAACCTATGAATATATCTAGTGTTTCCAAGGATACTAAACCAATCGGTCTTTCGAGATTTGATCTTTCTTGTGATCATGCCAATGTTATGTAATTAATGCACCGACTCTGGGAAACTGGGGTCGGGGCGTTACAGTATAACAATGACTCTTATCATCAAATGAGTATATAAATATAATCTTATTTTATCTATAACTTATAATAATACTAAAAATACACAAACACCACTAAATTAATTAAACTCTAAGTATTTAAAGGGAATATTAATAAAATATAAAAGTTATTATAAGTGATATTTTACAAACATCATGTAATGCGGATTCATGATAATATTATAATATTATGTATCTAAATTACTACATGATAGGGATATATATATATATTTGATAGTCTCTATGAAAAATAATTTTGATCATATTATATAATGAGTTTATTCATGGTATAACGAATGCATTTATTTTTATTTGGTATACGATTTGACTAAATATAATCTTAACAAATAATGAATGACCTTAAAACCTAATTTGATCGTAAAATATAAAACATTGAATATAATTAATTGGGGAGAAAATAATCATTTCAGAAATGAAAAATATTCTTCTAACCTAGAATACTCATATTGAAGAGAATGTTTTTTATCAAACATGTTACTTTTTTTATTAATTATATTTATGAACACATTAAATTAAATATAAATTAAATCCTACTTAATATGTCACATATAGTAGTGTTACAAATCATTTATATATTCATTGTTCATTTAAATGCTTTATAAAATTTGTTTATTTATATTGAATTAATTCCTCATGTCAACAAGAAATACGATAAAACCCCTCACCATATAATATTTAGACACTAACATCTATTTATTATGCTGCTGTGAATAATTAAAAAATTGAGTAATAATATTTCATATATTCAACCACATAAAACTATTCAAACCTTTTAACACAACACCATCAATTTTTCAAAATTCATCATATTCTATTCTCAGGGTAGAACTATTTTTATTCTTAGTATCATTATTCGAGGAACCCATTCAATCATTTTTCACTTAAAAACATTTTTACAGTATTTTTATGAATTAAATTAATATTATAGTGACATATTGTAATTTTTAGCCCAATAATTGACATTAATTTTATTTGGTATGAAAATATTTCTTATAAAATTTTTGTTTATTCAGATTCTATATTAATTTAAGGATATACATTTATATATAATGTTATTATTTAGAGGAATAATCAATTAATTTTTTTTATGAAATACGTTATACTGGGAGACACTACCACTTGTCACTACGAAATTATATTTTCATTTGAATTACCTGTTAAAATAAAAAAACTCCATTTTTGTAAAAAAATACACCCATAATTCATTTTTATTACGAATAATTAACATCAAATATTTTATTTCTCAATCATGTATGTTTTTGTATGTTTTATAATAACTTATTACAAAAATATGATACTAAAAAACAATATAATCTATTATTGGTTGGTGGGAAACCCTTTTCATATATTAAAAATATAACTGGAATTATTTTTTTAACCTTGATAAAACAATTATATTTGTGGTGGAACATTTTTGTTTTTTATGTATATAAAATATGTTATAGAATGTGATTAATATAATTTGTGTATCATTTTGTGTTATTTTTAACTAAATTATCTTAATAATCTACTGCATCCATCATATAATTTAAATAATATGAAATACACATAATTTTTTATTGTTTATATGAGATTTATATATTTTGTTACATTAAAATAAATTATAACAACAAATTTCATTAGAAATTATAATATAAAATATTATTAAAAACATAATACTGATTTTCAAATACGTTATATTTATAAAACTAGTATATCAAATAATTTTGCACATATACTATTTGAAATCATAAAATTTATTTTTATAAGATCAATACCTGATATGGACATTCATGTGGAGTTTCATGAGTAATGTAAAATATATAAAAACAGTACATCCCATTGAATTATTACTCTTTCCTTTTTTATTTTTACTTTATTTTTCAATGACCTTTTAGGATAAAAGATTAAATTGTGTTGGAATCCCCAACTAAATTTTATTATTATGTATTAAATAGTTAACCAATATAACTATCAATACCATATAAGAACCTAGAAATCACATTCCACGATTAATATATTCTCATAACATCCATAATTCACCGTGCATATTTTTTAAATTCATTCATATTGTCTAAAATTTCTAAAAATAATTCATTCCATTACTCGAATAATATATAAACGATACCTTTAGTGTCACTATCTAATTAATATACAACATCGTATTATGTTTATATGATTAGAGGATAAATGTATTAAGGATAGCAGGAATCTATTTCCATTAAAAGATTACGTAAATATATTTATGCTTATAATAAGAATCAAGACTCACTAATAGATCTATTTGAATTTTTAATTACATATTTAAAGGTTTATTATAACATATATAATATATATTATGAACATTTCATATGTAAATAGTATATAGACTAGATTACTTTAATATTTTTCTTTTTAATAATTTTTCAGAGAATTTCTTTTTAATGATTAATATTTTATATATGAATACTGTAGTGTTTTATCATTTTAGTGTCATGTTTTCTTATAGTTTAATTAATGAATTCAAATTAGTGTCATCCCATAATAGGTTATTACACCATGCATCATACAATATTAGATAGACGTGACCCATATTTTCGATGAATTATACAATTTTTAGAATGTAATTAGTCCATAAATATATATGGAAGACAAAATATTCTATTATATAAAATATAATTCTTGTATTTCAATGAAGATATAATTTAATCCAAATCCATCATATGGATTGGAACCTCAATATACTCTTTTATCAAAAATAATAGTTTTACCGATTTAGTATAACCCTGTTAAAATTATAAAAATATGGAATTTAGATTTTATGGTAACCATGATAATTTCTTTCTTGAAAAAAAATAATTTAGGGATAGCCAATTATTATATTTCCTTGTACAAGAGGAATAATGTCTTGAGATGATTGACTCTATAGTGATTATAAAACCTAAAACATGAATGGGATTCATATCACCATATTATTTATATTTATTTAAATTTAATTTATAAATTAGTCTAATGATTTAATTTAGAATCATATTATTTCCAAGAAACAAATATTATCAAACTGTATTTGCATGAAACTTTTTATGATTCTCAAGGATTGTGTTAATCACAGAAAAATTGACGTCGGGAAATCTTATACATAACAATACATCCCAATCAGATGGTATATGAACTATTAGTTTAATGACATTGAATTAAATGATGTTTATATTCATTATAAGTGTAATCCTAGATCCAAATATAAAAAAACAACCATTATAGAGAAAGGTACATTCCCCTCAGATAGATGGAAGAATGATCCATTGACCCTACCAATTATATAGATTTATCACGATAGATTCCAAATATCATGAACTTAATTAATAGTATTTATAAAATATATATAATAACTAAATAAAATATAATATTAGATATTTAATTATGATGTCAATGTTTATGAGAAATTAATTCATTATCATAACTGTCTTATAACACATGAGATGCATGTATGATGAAATTTTAGTATCTTAAAATGCATTAATATAAATTATAATTCAGAATTCATAATATAAAAATTATTGCATTGAATATTGTGTGGAAAGAAATATTAAAATTGAACAGTTCATTAAACTAAACAAGTGATAAACATTTAATAAAAGTTCCAAAAATATTCTGAAAAATGAACACCTTATAATTTAGTTATCTTGATGGTCATTTTTTACTTTTTAATATAAAAAATTGATAATCATTTCTTAATATAAAAATTTTCAAACTATTCATTATATGGAATATAAATTTAATATATGATATTTCATGACATATATACGCCATATATTTCAAATTCTATTGTGTAGTATAATTACATATTAATAATATAATATAATATTTTTATTTAAACCATGATCAAATAAATCATCGATAATCATTTTACTGTTGTTTATATTTTTCTAAAAAAATTGAAATTTAATAAGAAAAATTCAAATTTTAAATTATGAAAATAATAGTCATAAAAATTAACACCTTACTATTGTGATTTATTTTTTGATTACAAGATAATTATAAATTGAACATAAAGTTCCATTATAAATATATTATATATAAACTAAAATTCATTCCATATTATTTACAACAACATAATAAACATCATATGTTTAAGGTACTTTTTTTAGAACATCTCTCTATGTTATTCTGAGCATTAAGGGACCAAGGGGGTAGTTCTTTCATGATATAGAGGTGTAGAGTTGAAAATATTTTCTCTAAATGCTCACCAATACATGAATAACTTGTGGTGGATGTCATAGTTGTACTGTTGTAGTGTTGAGTCTTATATTTTTGGGTTATGGATATGGAGATTGGTCATTTTAGTTTTTAGAAGAGAATAGGGTGTGAAACTCATATGTTTGATGGTGTTATATGGCCCATTTTCAATCCATGTATATGGTGAGTCAAATGTGTTCATCCCTGGTGCATAATTGGGTATGAAAACCGGTTTTGATTACATTTGTGTTTATGGTTTGTGGATATTTTCCCTCAGAGATGAAAGGATGTAAAGATGATCATATGGTTAGGAGAGTTTCTTTTGTTTCAAAGAAGGGTCCAACAATAAAATATAAAAATAAATGAAATTATTGGGTTCACGGTTCTATAGACTAGGTCATGGTGTGACATTAACGATTAAGAGAAAAAATATTTCCATTGTGGTTACCATGTAACTAATCATTGTTAAGGGTATCAAGTAAATCTTCCATAACAATATAACATTGATGTTTTCTTAATCGGTCTTAATTTCATGTCTTATATTTTTTTTATTTTTTTATTATATTACTCTGTAGATTGTATTTTTTGTGCCAGAGGATTTTTGGATTGAATTTGTTGATTTTTAGTGTTTAAACACTATATCTTCACATTTTTGTGTATCAATTTAGTTTGGGGTGAATGGGTTTTTTTCACACATATTTTTTTTAATTTCGTCCAACCCCATCAACCTATATTTTGAGTCTCCCTTTTTCCTCTCAACCACAAATGGACAAGTTATTCACCCACTAATCCTATGACAATTTCATATATATTGTACTCATTGGAAATTATTGACTTTGATATTATTTTTAGTTATATAAGGAGGTTCAGTTGTGTGATCAATTTTCTTATACCCAAACATACACAGTATCATCACATCCATAGACTATAAAAATATCTTACCATCACTTTTATTATTATAAAATGAGAAAACAATATTTGTGAATATCCAAATTTTTTTTTTAAATTGTACAGGTATCATTATTTTGTTTTTATGGGTGTAAATGGCCACAATAGAAATTAAAAATTATTATAATATAAACATTATGAAATGGGGATAATTAAAGGTTGTAATATCATGACCTCTTCTAGAGATAACACATGCATAATTTCAGGTAATGTTTTTACATTTTGTGAGAATATATTGGTTGGTAATTACATCTTGGTTAATTTTTATGAAAATTTAGAAAAATTGAGAGAGGGATGGCAGTGCACAGGCGGTGCACGATTTTCCCCAACCATGAACCTCAACCCAACGAACCGTGATTCCCTGGACAATGGGGATTTTCAAGGTTTTTTTCATATTTTGTCTAACCATGCACCATATTAGGAGAAAACATTCACCCCTCTAATAATCAATCACATTTAGATGAATCATTGTCTAATACCCTGTAAAATATTTGTTGGAATTATATTCTCCAAAAATTTATATAATTTTTTTGAAAACCCCTTAATTAACCCAAAATAGACCCCAATTCAAAAATATGATTTATTTCCTAATTTTGGAACCCTACAGATAAATTACAGGCCAATCTGACTTCCTTTATTCATGATTCATAGCTATAATTGAAGATCAACACCCCTCCTGATAAAAGGATCCTATCCCATTTGGTTTCTCGTTCATTTTCCATTCATCTAACATTAATTAAAGGGGATATTCTTCCTGTTTTTATTAAAACTAGATCTATTATTTTCTATCTAGATATAGAGTTTAAGGATATTGATTTATTCAATCTTGATTTATAGTTAATGGCATTGATCTCATTGTTCATCGTTATGTTGGCCAAATTTTGGGGATTTCCGTTGGGTTATCGCTAATAAACAAATCATGAATGGTGGACTATAATTCAATTCCCATCATTTTTATTCAAAATAGATGTATTAAATTGTATAATTACTTTTACATGTATTTAAATTTTGTAAATGACTGGATTAATTAATTTGTTGAAATAATTAATCAAGAATATGTGAAGTTAAGGATTTTGGAAATATAGATTGAGATAAATAATTGATAAAATAATTAAGAGAAATAATGTTTTTTATTTAGATAGTTAATTGTTGAATTAAATATGTGATATTGAAATTTTTGTTTTAGATAATTAAATGATAAATTAATTACGAGATATTAAATTTGTTGTTTGGGATAATTAATTGATAAATTAATTATGTGATATTAGGTTTGTGGATTTGGATAATTAATTGTTGAATTAAATAGATGTTATTGAGTTATATTATTGACATAATTAATTGATGAATTAATTTTGAGATATTTTTTTTATTTGAGATAATTAATTGTTTAATTAGTTAATAGATATTGAGATTTTAGAATTGAGATAATTAAAAGGGGAATTAATTATGACGTATTCTGTTTTGGAATAAGATAATTAGTTATGGTATTTTGTGTTATGTATATTGATTAATTAATTGATGAATTAATTAATGGAATTTATGGAAATATGATATTGGAGAATTAAATAATGGGATTTATGTGATAAATTTTTTTTTAATTAGAAATTAACTCGGTTTGATTATTTAGTTATGGAATTAACTAATGGAATTGTTTTCTTTTACTAATTTTTTGATTTGTAATGGAATTTTTGTGGATAATTAAATTTAATAATTAATTATGTGTTGATGAATGGTAAAAGGGTCATTTTATTATGAATTTAAGAATATTAAAATGGCCATTCTATTATGTGTTATGAATGGTCAAATTTTCATTCAATTGTGCGATATGAATTGAAACATTGTCATTTAATTATTTGTTAATAATGGTTACATCGTCATTCTATTATGTAAGTGTGAATGGTAACTTTGGAATTACAATATGAATTATATAATAGTAAAAAATGCATTTTGATATATTATATTTTTTGTGGATGGTTTAGAATCATTCAAGGGATGAAGCAGGTATTGATATATTAGTGTCCCTAGGAACCCAATGGTTTATGTGTTCATGTAAAGAATAGTTGATAATGTTACATATGTTTATTTATGCACTAATAATTATTTTTAATCCACCCGTATATACTACTATTTGACTATAAATTTATTTAGATTTTATTAGTGGCATCTTATTGACTTCTACTCACATATTACATGGGATTTTTGATCAGTAAAAAATAAGATTTTGTGGTTTTAGAATAGGATATGGAAAAATTCCCTATGTTAGGTGGCTACTTTGAGATGGATCATGGATGAGGGAACCTTAAATTTTTCAGGACCCTCTTGGAAGATCTCAGTGTATTTTCTTTTGAGTATTTATTTTTACACTAGGAACAAACATTATCATGACATATCTAATGTTTATTTTTGATATTGTATTCATATGTTAGACATCATGTGATATTGGCATTCTTTATGTTATGATTATATATTTTCTTAATTTTTATCATATTTTTAACTAATGGTTTACTTAGATAAAAGAGGGTATAGTCACCCCATGACTGATATTAGAACCTCGTTACTAGTCGAAATCCTCTAGCATATAGGGAGATATTATTGAGGTCTTGTGACAGATTGTTTGGGTCCACCATTATGTGGAACCTGGTTCAGGACAGTACAAAGGTTTGTGTTGTGATTTCATATAACTATTCCGTATTGTCATGATCGTCTTCTCCTATAATGTTACAGATAGTGGATATGATTATTATTATTAAAATTCATTCATAACTATAGTATGTTATGTGATGAGATTCATTAATTAAGATAAATATGGAAAATGGAAAAGGTAAATAATTTGGAAATTTTTGAAATATAAAAATTTTCATTGGAAGTGGTTTCCATAATAAATGCTTTCATTTATCCTGCATAGATGATTTGTTTAGGAGTTGTTTTTCGCTATTAAAATTTTTATTTGAATTTACTTCTCATGGTTATTTTATTAATTCACGAAGTAAAAAAGAAAATACTATTTAGAAGAAATGAAAGTTTGGGAACGACCAATAAAATTATTTATTAAAATAAAAATAACTTTATAAATTTCCAAGAATTAATTTCCCTTCAGTTTAATATAATAAAACAGTGTTTATTTATATGTATATATTCTTTTAAAATTATATAGTCCTAGTTTAAAATTTGAATGAAACTTATATTATTTTAATTATAGGATAATGGTGTGGTAGATTTCTGTAGTTATATTATTGGAATAATTTAGTGATGAATGGAATAAGATGATAAGTGAAAATTATATTTTTATGCACTGTGTTATATTTAGTTAAATATGGGTGTTTTATTTTCCTATTTTATTTTTGTTTTCTAATGTTATTATATTTTTCAGGAAATCATTTTCATAATTATTTCAAGTTTTTAAATTTCATGATATGTGTTTGGTTGAGTCGGAGAATACCCACTATTATGAGAGGATAATGATTTGTCATATATTATTATGAATACTCAATGATGGTGATGAAGATTTATAAAATGGGAACTAAACTATGTTAGAATGAATAAACTTATGAAATTGATATGAATCTGGATAATCATAATTGTAATTTTATAAAACATTCAATTTAGTGAATATAAATTTACTAATCTAAAATTGATGATAGTTTTTTCGTCACATTAATGTAAATTAGTAAATTAAGTATGAATTATGGTTAATATAAATTCTTTTATTCTTAGTTGATCATATGATTTGTAGTCATAGAAATGAATGTTTGGATATAAAGTGATATATTTTAATTTTTTTGAATCTATTGTTATATATTTTCCCATATGATGGATGTGTAATATAATATAATTATGTTTCTCTATTTTAATACATTCCATCACCTAGGACATTTAAGTGGACGACCCCCCATGTAAGACTTGTGTTTTGGGTTGATAGCAAATGTCTAGGTGGAAGGAGATTCAGATAGATGACTACTCCACCTACTATGATATCTCTTATAAATGTATACATTGTATTTAGACACACTATGACTCTAATGGAGTACTTTTATATTGTGGGGATTATACAGGCACCAATTTTAATATGTTTATATATATACACATATACATACAACCTATATAAATATTATTTTATAGAATATATGTTAATCAGGCTATTATTAATTTTTTTAAACACATTTATTTATGTAGGGGTTTAAATAGATTTATTTATAGAGTATATTTACTAAGGGATGTGTGAATTGGGGTCATTAACTATTGGAATATGACAATGTTGATTTGATTTGTTTTATAAGATGATATATTAGATTGTGATTTAGTACTGTAATCGGCATCTTACAAAAGATGTGACAAATGATGAGATTTCCCTCGCTCTGAAGAATATATACCCCACTAAAGCCCCAGGGCCGGATGGTTTTCATGATCATTTCTTTAACAATACTGGAAAATCATCGGTCATGACATCTGCAAAATGATAAAAAAAATCTGGGCAGGGAATACAAGCATTTCCACCAACAACGAAATGGTCCTCGTCCTCATCCTCAAAATCATGAAACCTCAAGCGATCCCTGATTTTAGACTTATTAGCCACTACAATGTTTCTTATAAGATCTTCTCAAAAATCCTTATCAATCGGTGGCATCCTTGGATTCTTAATATTATCACCGAAAACCAGAGTGCCTTTGTGGCCAAGAGACCGATTACTGATAATGCAATTGTGGCCCATGAAGTGTTTCACTCTATGAAAAAATTCTCAACAACAAAAAGAGGAACCATGGCCTGGAATCTGGATATGACCAAAACCTATGATAAATGGAATGGTAGTTCTTTACAGCTGTGATGCTGAGAATGGGCTTCTGCACTAAATGGACAGAAATTTTCATACACTGTATCTCGACCATCTCGTTCAGAATAAGGGACAATTGGGAGCTCACCAGAGAATTCACCCCAACCAAAGGCCTGCGCCAGGGAGACCCTCTATCCCCTTTTCTCTTCATTTTGGTGGATGATGATTTCTCTATCCTCATTTCCAGGGCTGCATCCTCTAAGTCTATTCATGGTGCAAATGTTTTCCATGAGAGCTCCGAAGTGTCACACCTCTTCTTCTCTAACGACTACCTCCATTTCTCCAGAGCCACTATTAATGAATGTCGGGTGATTAGCCATGTGATCCAACAATATGAGCAGGCGTCTGGAGAGACTGTTAACCACTGAAAATCAGAAATCTCATTCAGCGCAAGCGTGCCTTCTGCCAAGAGTGCTGAGCTTTGTGCATCTGCAGGCATCCATTTTGTCGATAAACACCAGAAGTATCTTAGACTCCCTACAGTGATTGGCGGTCCAAAAAAACAATTTCATAGCTCTGGTTGACAGGATTGAGAAAAAAATTCAAGGCTGGACACCAAAAAGCATCTCCAAAGCTGGAAAAGGAAACCTCATTAAAGGTGTCATTCAGTCTATCCCCAGCTACTTCATTTAAATGTTTATTCTCCCGGAGGAAATCGTTAACCTGATCCATTCACATACTGAAAACTTCTGGTGGGGAAAAAAGATGGTAGAAATCGACCCCAAAAGCTGGTCTGGGAGAAACACTGAAAACCTAAGTCGTAGGGAGGATTTGGATTACGGAATCTTCTTCTGTTCAATGATTCACTGCTATCCAAGAAAGTATAGATCCTTCTTAACCATCCTTTATCTTTTTGTGTGTGGGTTCTTTAGGCCAAATACTTTCCCCACACAGACTTTTGTGACTCCTTCTTTGACCTCCGTACCAGCTTCCTCTGGAAAAGTATTTGGGGGGCCCGAAATCTCTTGGAAAAAGGACTGGGCTGGATGATTGGAAATGGATCATCTGTTAACATCTGGACCAATCCCTGGCATCTCGATAAGGATGGTGTGTGGTCCACATCCCCTGTTCAACCAGGTCTTGAAGATGCCGCGATCAACTGCCTCTTTTCTGACCAGGTCTTGGGTTGGTGTGTGGAAAAAATACATCTATGGTTTAATAAAAGAGACCAAAGAATTATTCTGAGCATCCCCTGGGTCCCTGATGCCGACCTCGACCAACTTTTTTAGACCAATGAGTCTTCAGGAAATTTCACGGTGAGATTTGGGTATATACGGGCTCTTGGAATTCACTCTCGTGACAGTGATGAGGGACCATGGAAAGTGCTTTGGAAGCTTAACGTCCCGCAAAAATTCGCCAATTTTGGTGGCAGGTGTGCACAGGCACCCTCCCTACCATGAGCCTCCTTGTTTACTGACATATGGCCAGTAATGAATCCGGCCCTTTTTTCCCGATCATTCCTGAAACCCCTTGGCACGCCATCATTCACTGCTCGGGAGCCAAGGAAATTTAGAATAAATGGGGCTCGGCATCGGACGCTTAACTGGACATTGCCTCAGACCTCCCCGATCTTTTGATGCACTGGTCTTCCTCTCTTTCATTGTCTGATGCAAGCTCCCACTGCACCCTGGCCTGGATCATTTGGGTTCGGTGGAACAATTCAGTTTTCTACCATGCTCACTAGCCTCTTGAGTTCTGGATTAAATGAGCCACTTCATGAATTGAGGGCTAGAAGGACCGCAAAAGAAACTTTTTGTCAGACATTTCCCCCTCATGTTCCCATCACTAAACCCCCCCACAGGACGGGAGTCTTAAGCTTAACATGGAGGCTTCTCTCCCCAAGGATGGGCCTATTTCCCTCATCCTCTTGGCTCAAAATCATATGGGGCAGATCATTGCTTCAAAATATGAACCACATCATCCCTTCTGGGAACCTGCAGTTACTGAGGCCTATGCCATACTGGATGGGATGATGCTCGCTATGGAACGTGGATGGTCTGATATCATCATCGTGTCTGACAGCCTTTCATTCATCAATGCTATTAACCATAGTGAAGCCAGACTCCAGGCATTTGGCATTATCATCAGAAGAATACGCTTGCTACGCCAAGGCTTCTCTTGATGCACATTCTCCTTTACCAAAATGGAAGGAAACAATGCATCCCATCAGCTGGCGGTCTCAGGCCCCTTCGATGCCAACCAACTATGGCTGGACAACTTCCATTCTTGGCACTGGATATGTATGACTGATGATTTTCGCCATTAATAGAATCCTTCTTTCTTAAAAAAATGATTTAGTAGTGTTACACATGAATTGATTTGAAAAATGTTTTATATAGGGGAATGGACAATCGAGGAATAATACATTGGGGTTTGGGTGACTAGTTTAGTAATATTGTGATGAAGAGTATGAAACATATAAAACAGAAGGATTCTACATCATAAGGATTACTGTAAACATATAGAACATGTTGCATATAGGATTCTAGATTTTGTAGGATCATGTTGGAAGCACCTTAATGTGGTTTAGATTTTATATAAAACAAATGTCACTCTACTATTGATATTTCCATGCTCAAATATAATTGTCAATGAACATGAATATCTAAATTGTATGGGAATGAGGCTATAGAGTCAATATTTCGTTAAAATGTATTTATACCTATCATTATATATAATGTTATGGTGATTTAAGAGTAGAAGTATGTATGTAATGATTATTAGATTTAACATGTTGGTCATAAGAAGTGGAATATGGAGTTTGATATTGTAAATCATGTGCTCTTGAGGATATCTCATTATCATGGGATGTATATTTTTGGTAAATGTAGTAATATTTATCACTAGTTTAGTATACATTATACGGTGTTAGATCATGGTCGAACCATTTAATTTTAATGGGTACTTCCCCCACAGATAACCATGATCATTTTTTTTTGTCTTTTAATGTATTGTAGTCTCAATATTATCACCATGATGTTTCTCCTATCATTGGATATAGTGAGATAGATGTTAATGTCATTGAAAACATTGAGCAGTAGACTACCTAGGTTGTAGATATTCAATATAATTTGTTTTTTAATCCAGTCCTTCATTGGATCATGTTAAATAGAGATGTAATGTCTTGGAGGAGAGTACTTTGGAACATCATTCATGAATGTGTAACCAATATACTAGTTTTTATTATTGATTTTTCTATGATGATATATATAACCTTATTAGTTATGATATAATTTATATATTTATTGATTATGTGAATGATTTGATATTAATTAGGTAGTGATATTATTAAAATAAAGTACTATTTGAGGGATATCTCATGGGGTATATGAAATGTTTTTCTATATCCCTTAATCCCAATATTTTTTATTCTATTGGAAAATAATCATTTTAATGGTATCTTATTATAGGTATCAGACATTCTAAAAAATTCCTTTTTAATTTATTGGATATAGAATGGTTAGGTGGGTGTTTAGATGTATTATATGGGTGGATAATTATGTTTTTGAACTCTAAAGAATCACCATGATGTTGAAGATATTGTGGTGGATAACATAGTGGTTTTTATCATGTTTTTTAAATGTATCTTCAGATATAGTCATATATTTTGGATTTTTTGGTTCTTGTAAGACCATAATGTTCAAAATTCCCATAGTGAAAGTAGTTTTCCATCCCATTTAAAATAAATGGATATAGTGATCTAGAAATAGATATTCATCGTTCATCATGAGGTATAAAACATCCATGGTGATGTCCTATGTTGGGAAAGAGGATTTATAAACTACCAGTTGGAAATATGGCGGTTGAAGTAACCATGTTGATATGTGTTGTTGAATTCTTATGTAAAATAATTGAGTTATATAGGAAATATAGATGTGGAATTATTAGGGGATCCAAATTATTGTTTAATCCCTTGTTTTCAAGAAACAGTAAGGATGAATCCTATATTCCATGGTTGGTCCCCCATGGAAATATATAGTTAATGTAACCACATGTATGTTTGGTGCAAGAAAAACATAGTGGTAATCTGAGTCTGATTATCATTCTTGTTTTTAGATTTTTCAATTACATTATTTAATTTCTTCATAGCATCTAATTTTGTGAAATAATTTTCATGAACATAATGAGATAATCTATTGTGTTTAAAAATACAACTTCCCCCAGGTTTTTATTAAATTAGATTGTGGTATATTGTTTTATCTAACATGTGTATTTTCACATTTCAACCTAGCTTCCATTCTTTTATATTAGGATGTTCTTTTTCCTATCATCAATATATAGAAACGAGATTCACACATGGATACAATAATTATTTCCAATAACTCATCTTAATGGGTGATTAATCACAATGATTCCACGTTAAATTTTCTGTATGAGGGCCTAGTGGTTCAAGCATAATTCATAAAAATGATCTAATACACAAATGTTCTATCTATAACTTTCTAGTGTCTGCTTCATTCGTAGTTGTGATTGTGAATTGTTGTATGTGTTATATAAATATCTCATTTTCATTAAGTCAAAATGTTTGAATATAATTCCCAAATTTTCTGGTGGGTAAATATTTTGGATTTGTTATACTAGAGATAATAATTCAAAAATTATGAAATCATAAAAATCAATAGAGGTTACAATATTTCATATTCTTATATCATCGATAATTATGGTTACATAATTTGATTTTCATTATATTGTTAAAAACATAATGATTTTTATGCATGAATCCTTTAATTATTTCACATATTGAAATATATATGCAATTTTATGTATATAAAATGATAATGATATAGAATTATAAATGAATTTTTTTTATAATTTGACATTGGAAACAGTTAGCATGACATAGTCTTCCATTTAGAATATTAATTAATCAATTTTCAACTATTATCAAAAATTTAATTTGAATTCTTGTTCATTAATACCTCTAAATAGTGAATTAGTAAATCCTTGATGATAACAGAATGTGTCCATCATAAAAATGAGATTATGGGGTTAACAACATCTCAAGAATGTTTAAAATATTATTTTATTTTTAAATATAAATAAAATTGATTACCCTAGATTATGTTATGAATTAAATAATGTTAATTATACATATATTTATATTACATATAATTATTAACAAATCTCTGTGGATTCGAATGAACCACATGTAGATGGAATTATACATGAGTGGTGGGGTAATTTTCCATTATTTAAATCTTTTCATAATACCTGGATAAATAGAATTTGTTTACATTTAGGATTTACTCTTTTCCTATAAGATTTAATATTTTTGAAACACGTTTAGATATGAGATTTAGAATTTTTATTTATTTTATAAATTGGTTATATTCTAACTCATACAATTTCTTAATTACCTCTGGTGTAACTATAACATCTCTCCTTATTATTACTTAACACTTATTTATAAATTACAAATAGAGGATATTTAATGTCTAGTGACTTTGAAATAAAAAACATAAAACATAAAGAAAGAAAATATTATTTTAAATCCCATTGATAATATTATTTATAAGTTTATCCAATGTATTTTTACAATTCTAATAACCTGGAGACATACATCAAAAGAAAGGGGGGCAGAAGGCCCAGTAAGGAAAGAAACTGAAATAATTTACATTTGAACTTGACCAATATCAATAAGAACATGTAGATAAAGACACATATCATAATATTAATAATATATTGAAACATAAAAAATGTGGTTAAAAATTTAATTTACACATTAATAAACTTATCACCAACGTCAATGCCCAATGGTGTCATAAAAATTACCATGGTTATTCACCAAGGTATAATAAAACATTTTACCTCTAAGGATTAATTTTTTACTCGATGAATTAGAGAGCTATTAGGGATAGAACATAACATGTATTTATTTTCATTTGAACCACATAGATCATAATCAAAACAATTAATAAATAACCAAAATAGAAAAAATGAAACAAGATTCATGTCAAAATCGTGATGTTAAAATGTGCTTAAAAATAAGATCATTATGTCATTTATAACCCATAAAAAGAGGGTGAGGGTCATATGAATGTAAATTCCATAATAAAATATATCAATGTTATGACTTTATTAATACCCATATAAATGAAATAGGTTATGGTATTCACCAAAAAAAAAGTTTATTTATAAAAAGAAAGAGATTTGGAGGTGAAAATTCTGTAGCATAACGAATATATAACCAGATTTTAGAAAACCATAAAAAGGAAGGGAAAAAGGTCACCCATTCATAAGATAGTCATAATAAATTATAAGTTCTTAATACCTTGGATATAAGAACACATTATGGATACTTTAAGGAAATCCTACATGAAAAGTAAACTTTAAAGAAAATAGAAGATGTGATTTTTTACCAAAATTCAGCAGCTTAACGATGTCACATAAAAATTAAGAAACGTAATTGATGAGAAAAAATGGTAACTATTCATAAAGAATTCATATGGATTGTAAGAGGGATACATTATATTAAATCCCAACATATAATAATGGAAACTCAAATACATAATATATTAGTTGTGTTGACTAAAATAAGAGGGGGAAAGGTTCCCTTACCTTAAAAACTAAATTAAAAATTCCGATGGTTGGGAACCTGGGGGGATTATGGGCACCTAGGAAGGAATACAAGGGAGGTAAAAATACAGGAACTTTGTTGAGGATAACTTTGGATTGAAAGGAATGAAAAAATAATTTTTACTTATAGAAAATTTGAGGGAATATTTCATTAATTTATAAGCGATACTTCATTATTGGTATTTTAAAAAGAATGGGATTTCCCATGGTATTTTCCTTTTGTATTTTCCACTTGGGACATCTTATGACATATATTACTATACACATGTCAAACTGAATTATTATATCATTATTATATCATTAATGATGTCATTAAATACAGTGAAACTCAAAACTGTATTTTTTCTATTCATCAAAAATCAAAAAAAAATTCAACAATATCACAAATTCACCATAACAAAATATTGATTCATTAAATTCAAAAATTAAATCTATATTATGAAAATTATTTTTTAATTATGAGATATTTTATTTTTTATTTAAAACACAATTTAGTCGACAAAATAATAATACTTAACTAAAAATTTCAAAAACATATATTTAAATATGATATTATATCACATTACAAATCATGATGACTAAATTAAATTTATAAATTTGCAAGTGAGTTTACTATTCCATTGGCCACATTACTATTCGTAATGGAAATTTTAATATTCCTTATTTACTATTCAAAAAAATTCAAGTTGATATTATTCGACTATAAATTTATTTCTGATCACAACTGTAGAATACCTTTTTTTAAATCATTTCACATAATTAATTATTTAAAGTATAAACAAATATTTCGAAATACCTTTTTTCAAATATTCATCAACAATATGGAAATTCTATAAATTCACCCTATATTTATTTTGAACTCTAAAATTCAAATAAAAATTCCATAATAAAATAGAACAATTTTATTTATACAAAATGATTACACAAAGTAATTAATCCCATGTTACATATCCACTTATAACACATGCATAGGACTAAAGAGTATGGTGTGCAAAGGTGATAGAATAATTGGGCGGCTCAGACAACATAGTTTGACTGCTTATTTCTATCAGCTTGAACTTCTCCCCAAATCAATTTTTTTCTCAAGATTAACATGTTTGAGTTTTTCTTGGGATTGGTCTAGAATGAAGGGCAACAATGAGACCTCCTTCCCAAGATCTGACAAATGATATTCGTATAGCCTGTGTGTACTGGATGAGGCCATCAACTCTTCTTTTGGTATTATTTATCCTTGATCAATTTTATTTATAAATAACAATCATAACGTTAATAGTATAGTTTTCAATGGTAATATGGAAAATGATGGTATAACAATTGAAATCCAAAGGTCTCATTTTAATTAAACTCACTTCATTAATTAAAGGATATAGTTATGTTGAGTATTAAATAAAATAACACACAAATTCATGAAAAAAATATTATTAAAAAGTTTGATTCGTTACATTTATCCCCCATTATGAAATTTCCTCCATGAAATTTTAACTTGTACCCACTGATGAGAAAACGTGTGGGAACATATACCTTAAAGTATCCTCTGGTTCCCATGTGGCTTCTTCACATTTTTTCTTTCTCCACAACCCCATAAGAAGAAGGGTAGTCTTTTTTTCTTAGAATCTTTTCTCTACATTCCATGATCTCCACAGGATGATCCTAATAAGATAGGACATGTTATTGTTGAAACACAACAAGATGTAGTACATGTGATGTGCAGGTATGTACTTCCTCAAAAGGGATACATAGAAGACATCCTAAACTTGTGCTAGATTTAGAGGATGTTAAAGATGATAGGACACTACTCCCATGAAATCATGGATTTTATATGGGCTATCATACCGAGGTATAAGATTCCCTTTCTTACCAAACCTCATGAATCACATCCAAGATAAAATGAAAAGAAATAATTTGTCACCAACCTCGAAATATATGATCCTTCAATGGTTGTTGGCATAAATCTTTTTCCAACTCTAAGAAGAATTAATGTGATTTTGGATGGAATAAACATTTTATTGTATCTATTGCACAACATTGGTCCCAAGAAGATTTATCTCACAAATATAATCCTGAAAAGTATGAGTTATACATCGCTACCCATATGGAGTATCATATAGTTCTTGTTGAATACTTGATTTTAAGCATTTATTTTATAAGTACTCATCTAATCGAAGATGTTGATCCCATCCACCATTAAATTCTATATTTCATCTTTTTTAGTATGCCCTCGAGTGATTGAATATTCCATTCATATTTTCCATCTTTTTAGGGATGATAGGCTATACTAAAATTCAATTTGGTGCTCCGAGAATGTTGAATACTTCTCCAGAATTTGTATGTGAACCTTGTATCACGATCAGATATAATAGAAAGTGTAAATCCATGAATCCTTATCACTTCCACCATATAAATCATGGAATGTTTATCAAGAGAAAAATCTTCCCGAATAGATTTAAAATGGTAACTCTACGTGAGATAGTCCACAATAACCCATATTTCATTTTTTCCTTTGGAAGTTCTCACGATTCATGTGATAATGACCATACTAATATTATCCCACTTATATGCGGGTATGGGTAGTGTTTGTAATACCCATTTAGGAAGTTGTCGCTCTTCCTTCACATACTGACATTCCAGGCATCATGAAGTGTAGATAAAAATTTCCCTTTTATATTATCCCAAAAATAATGATCAAGAAGGTCTCTATAAATTTTTGTACATCCATGATATATTGATAATGTAGAGGAATGAAATTCATCTATTATCTTATTATTTTTTTCCGAATTATATGGAACACAATGTATTGTATGAAATATCAGTACACCTTCTTGATCTATATTGAACTCAGGAAACTTTCCATCCCTCAAAGCCTAAAACTTCTTCTTTAAAAAAGGATCTTCTTCTATGGTCTTTCTTTATCTTCACTAGTAATGATGGTTGAGAAATCATTTTTAATAGGGTTTATGATGTCATGTACCTTTTAATTCCCATGTATAGTTTTATTAGGTCATTAATCAATGGTTATCATTGAATCCTCATCAAGGATAGAACAATTGTGTCTTTCCTAGTTAATGCATCAATGACTTTGATTACACTTTTAGGATGATAATGAATCGAATAGTCATAGTCTTTATGAAGATCAAGCCATCTCCTTTATATCATGTTAAATTATATTTTTGAGAAAATATACTTCAAAATTTGATCGTTTATGTATATATCACATTTCTCCCCTTAAAAATAGTGCCTATATATCATCATATAAAAAACGACAACAGCATACTCATGATCATGTGTAGAATAGTTCTTACCATGAGTCTTCAACTATCGAGATGCATAAGTAATGACTGTGTCATTTTTCATGACAATTCACCCAATACCATTAAGATATGAATTGCTAAAAATAACTAATCCTTCTCTACCTGGGGGTAGAGTTATCATGTGTTTATTAAATAATTTATTATTCAACTCTTGGAATCGTTCCTCAAACACCTTTTTCCAGATGAATTTATCCCTTTTGAGTAAAAGTGGTCAATTGATTAGAATTTTGTGAAAGTTTTCTCACAAACCTCCTATAATATCATTCTAATCGAAGGAAACATTAAATCTCAGTTATTTTTCTTGGATAAGGCCACTCCTATTTATCTTTTTTATTATAGGGTCATCTTTGATTCCTTTATTGGTTACAATGTTTCCCAAGAAATAACTTTTTTGTAAGAAAATTTCACATTTTCTGAGCTTTAAAAAAATTCTCTCCTTCCGTAGTGTTTGAAAAATAACCATTAAATAGTCTTCATGCTCTTTGTGACTTTTAGATCATATCATAACATCATCTATAAAATCTACAACAATGTTTTTATGGTAATCATAAAAGTCTTTTTTAGTTAAATTCATAAAAATATCATCATTATTAGTCAATCCAAATTGCGTAACAACAAATATATAATGCCCATATCTTGATCAGAATATAGTTTTTGTAATATATTTTTTCTTTACCCTCATATGATGATAACCAGATCAAATATAAATCTTTGAAAAGAATTAATCCAAAAAATGGTGGTCAATTAAGTCATCTATTCTTGGATGATGGTATTTGTTCTTCACTGTGATCTCATTCAGTTCTCTATAATAAATGCATAACTTCATAGATCTATCCTTCTTCTTCACAATGAGAATAGGTTCTCCCCAAGGAGACCCACATGGATGGAAAAACCCCTTCATTAAAAGATCATGGAGTTTCTTCTTTAGTTCATTCATCTCCACATTTTCCATACTATTTGGGGTATTTGAAATTGAATCAGATCTAGGTTTGAGATCAATATAGAACTCTACCTCTCTTTCTGGAGGAGGTCCGAGTAACTCATCATGAAATAAGTCAATATACTACTAGATGATGGGCATGTTATCTATCTTTGTAATATCATTTCCTTCATCTTATTCACCGATCAACTACAAATAATTGGATATATAGGAGGTTTTCCTAGACATAGATCAGTTTGAAATATCTCTCCTTTGATGTTAAATGTAGATTTTTCATTCAAGACTACTGATATTTTCTTCTCCCTACATTTGATCATAACAATATAATTTTATTCCCAATCCATCTTGAGTATAATGTTGAATGTAAACTTGTTAATGAATAATAGATTTGTGATAATATTTTCCTCAATAATGTAAATACAAGAATTTTTAAACTATGATGATTCTTGGATAATCCCACTAGGAGGCTTGTCTGATAACTCTACTTTTAACAATTCAAGGGTTGATTCATAATTATTTAAAAACATGGAAGAAATTAAGGAATGTGTAGAACCATAATCAAACAAATTATTTGCAGGATTTGATATAACATTAAAAATACCTTCCACCACATAATTTTGAGATTGAATATCAGCTATCGTGATAGAATAAGCATGACCTTTCTCCCTTGGCCATTACTGAGGCTGATGGTGGGTCACCTCCACTTCTCTCGGATATGGATGATGATTAGAAAAGTATCCAAGATGTCTACACATGTTTAATTAGACATCATGAAGGAAATTCACCATGTTCCCTTTGTCATTAGTGTTGGGATGTTGAGGTTTCAACTCAACATGAAAATTCCATGCAAAATTGCCAACTCTTCAACACTTGTAGCATTTCCCGCTCCCATGTAGGATGTTCCATGAATTCTTCTTCCCCCATTTATTACACGTTGGATGTTGAAATTTCATGCTTCCTCATCCCTGATCAAAGGTCCTCCCTAATCAAGTATCCAATGATATCTTCTTTTCCTTATAGTAATGAGACCACTATGTCTCACTAAAATCTAGTTTGACATTCATTACACTCTTCACGATATCCTCATAGCTATCATAGTCTCGGTTAGCTATATTTTTTTGCAGATTAGTTCATCGTTCCCCAAAGAATACATAAGCCTTCCCATTTGGATCCATGGAAAAAATAGAGGTGTAATGTGAAAGCCTTGTGATGTTAATATCATAGCTTCCCACAAATTCCTTCACCGTCAGATTCATCTCTATAAATTACTTTTCCATTTTTGATCGCATTGATTGAAGGAAATTCATATCCAAGAAGATCAATATCAACTTAAACCACTTCATATCTTGAACCTCCACTCTTAGACTCATGTTTTAAATAAGTTCATACCACTAATTAGCTTCTCACACTAAGCGGTAAACATCCAGTGTGACCTTATCTTGTACCAATAAGTGAAAGAAAAAAAGAGATCTTCTTAATAGAGCCGATCCACTGTTCCGAAATCAATGGGTCTGTCGATCCACTGAAGATTGGTTATCATTGATTCATAAAGTAATAAATAAGATGTGGTTACCTTTATAGTGAGATCGGTCTCAAAACATGATTCAATTTATTTCCCATAGCATGATTCAGTTGGTTAATCATTTTCATGAATGTTATCATTCTGACTTCTATCAATGGGTTGTCAGTTCATGGTCTATTGTGGCCACCATTTTCATATTTCCTCCTATTTTCCACCTTTTTATAATAGAATAAAACCTTAGTGAGAAATATATTTCACTTATGAATCATTTAACTATAAAGTATTTTTATGTCTTAACACATTATGATTAAACATATTATTATTTAACAACAATTAATTTTCTCTATAAATCATTCAAAAAGTTTCATAAAAACATGTGATTAAAAAACTATTCCCCTGTATTTTCATACCTAGAGTGAGGAAAGGATCCTTTTCATGTACATGGATACCCTAGGTCAAGCCCGAAACTCTTTGTCGGAGTTTTCACACTTATGTACATCTGTGCCATATCCACATCCACTTGTCCGTATATTGATAGATATTTATTTGTTTCAAAACCACTTACATAATATTTATCCAAATTAGAAAGAATAATTACTCTATTTAAACATTTATAGAGGGATATTCGAAATGTTTTCAAAGACTAATCTCCACAAATAACTAAACCATCCATTAACACAAACTGTGGCATCCCACCATTTTATTACGTAACATTTTATTACAATCAACAAAAGGATGATCATTAAGGTCTAGTGTCTTCGAAATCCGAAACATAAAACAAGAAAACATTCAACATTATTTTAAATCTTTTTGAAACTATTGTTGAAAATTACATCCTAGGTACAGCTACTGCATCCTATAACCTAGAGACATACATAAAAGGAGAGGGTGATCATGAGGCCCAATAAGTAAATCAAGTGAAATAGTTTACATTTCAACTTGAGTGATATCAATAAGAACATGTAGATAAACAAGAATATCATAATAATAATAACATGGAACATATCTTGAAAATGTTTCTAAAACATTTAGTTTATATATTCATGAACATATCACCAAGGTCCTTCCCCATGGGGACAAAAATATTACCTAGGTTAATCACTAATGTATCGTAAAACTTGTCATCTCTAGAGATTAATTTATTTACCCAATGAATTAGAGAGATATTAGGGAAAACGATTAATATTCTTTTATTTTCATGTATTCATATAAATCATAATCACAAAAATTTATAAATAATCCATGAGAATAAGATAAATTTATTAAATGTCAAACTAAAGATGTTTAAAAGGTTCATAAAAATAAGATTATTATGTCATTTATAACTAATTGAAAGAGAGTGAGGGTTGTATGAATGTCAATTATAGAATAAAATATATAAATATTAGGTCTTTATGAATACCCCTAGAAATGAAACATTTTTGGGTATTCACTAAAATAAAATAATATAATTTCCTTAGAAAAAATAGAAATTTTGAGATGAACATTCTGCAGCATAACAACTATATATCATCGTTTTTGAAAACATAAAAAAAGTTGAAACAAAGGTAACCCTGATATAAAAGAATCATAATACAGTGTAAATATATGATAAAATGGGGATAAGAAGATGATACAGATATTTGAAATACATACAACATGGAAATTATACATTGATGAAAAGAGAAGATGTGATTTCTTTTACGAAAATCAGGTAGCCTAACGGCGTCAAATAAAAATTTAAAAAATGAATTGATGAGAGAAAAAATGTTAAATGATAATAATGAAATAAAAAGGATAGTAATAGGGATACATAATAGCACAATGCAACAAATAAAAATTGAAATTTGAAGATATAACATAAAAGAAGTTTTTACTAAATGAGGAGGGTGAAAAGTTCTATTACCTTGAAGAGTAACTTCAAAAGATCAAATGTTGGTACCATAGAGTTGATTGGGGGAACCTTGTAAGAATCAATGGGAGGTAAAAAGACCTGATATTTGTTAATTAGGAATTTTGAATGAATGGAACGAAGGAATGTTATGGTATATATATAAAAAGTGATGGAATATTTCATTAATTTCAAAATGATACCTTATTAGTGGTATTTTAAAAACCATGTGCTTTCCCATGGTATTAGACACTTATGACACCTCATAAAATATATTACAATACAGAAGTCTACCAGAATTATTACACTGTTATTACATCTTTAATGGTTCCATTAAACACACCGAAACACCAAACTGTTTATTTTCTATTCATTGGAAAACAAAACAATTTATAGAAATCTCATAAATTAACCATAATCAAATATTTATTCTCTAAATTAAAAAATGAACTCTATATTATAAAAATCATTTTATAATTATGTGATTTTTAATTTTTTAGAAAAAACAAAATTTACATGAAATAATAATAATACATAAATGATATTTTCTGAAATAGTTATTTACACAAGCTATTATATCACATTACCAATCAAGATCCATAAATTATATTTATACATTCATAAGTGAGGTTAATATTCCATTTCTCGCATTACTATGCATATGGGTTATATTACAATTCATAATTTATTATTCACCAATAATTAATTTGATCTTAATAGAAATTAAATTTATTTCTGATCACAAAGGTAAAAGAATCTTTTTTAAATATCATTTCAAATTATTAATAATTTAAATTATAAAAAATTATTTTTAGATACTTTTTTTTCATATTTTCATCAATACTGTTGAACATCTATAAATTCCACCTATATTAATTTGGACATTTTAAATTAAAAAAATTTTCTATAATAAGAAATAAAAATGTAATTTATACAAATTGATTACACCAAGTAAAAAAGGCCTCATTACATTTCCCCTTTTAACAACTGTATAGTACATAATTGTAAGGTGTGAAAAAGTAATAGAATCTTGGGGAGTCTCGGACAACATTGCTCAAGTTGTGATTTATATCAGCATAAACTTATACCTTAATCATTTCTATTCAGGATTAATGTATCAGATTTCGACTTGGGATTTTCCACAGCGAACCACAGTGACGCCACCTCCTTCCCAAACTCCAAAAAATGTGCTTCGTGTGGCCTGAGTCTTCTGGATGAGGCCATCGACTCTTATTTCTGTATTATTTTAACATGATCATTTGTATTTATAAAAAATAATCATATCGTTAATAGTATAGTCTCCAAAGTTCATTTTGGACAATAGCCATATAATAGTTTAAATCCAAATATCTTATTTTAATTATAATGACTTCATTAACTTAAGGATATATTTTTGATGAGTATACAATAAAATAAAAGACAAATTTAGTAAAAACAATATTGTTCAAAAGGTCGGGTGATTACAAATAAACTTCCATATCATGGCATTGGTTAAATCCTAAAATACCCATAAATATATATTAGTTATGAATTAAAATTATTTTATGAGAGTGGAATTTAAAAAATTTGATGATATGTATAATGGGAATAATAAATGTGTTAAAAAGTATATTTTAAGAACATGGATGCAGATTGAAAAATTGAAAAATAAAAATGAAAAAACAATGGATTTTAGTGAATATGAAATTGTTAAAAAGAAATAATATTGGGTTTATAATATATTAAATAGTTATTATTAAAGAGTTAAATTGTTTATTTATGTTAATTAAACTTCATTCATGAATTCCAATTTCAGTATAAGATTTTGATTTCATGAAATTTAAAAAAAAAGATTTCATGTGGGATATTTTCTATGGTTTCAATCTATTTTAATCTAGTTTCCAATAATCTGGTTGTGTGATATAAAATATATATTTATTTTTTATTTTAAAATGATACAAAACTTCATTTTTTTTGGGAATCCAACACCCATGATGAACTTGGGTTATGTTTGTGCTCATATTATTTATGTTTTAATTTATATGAATGGCTGACTACAGCACATACCACACATTATCTTTTAGAAAAATACTCAATATAGATACATAGACATATTTTGTTGCCATACTATAATACGGAATGTTCACATACATGAAGTAATGTATCTCAATCATTACATTCATATATATATATAAACATTTCATATCTAGAAGAATACAATTATTGAATATACTTGTATTAGGTTTTACAATATAGATGTTATACACATGGAGTTTTGAGTGGGTAGTAATGGTTATTGTCATAATTCATATTTAGAAATGTAAATATTGGCATGCGTTTTTTATATTTTTAGATGTGATGATGTAGCAGTGAAACGATAATTTTTTTATTATGATATTATTATTTCTCTACTATATGTTTCCATGGATGTGTAGTATGATTTATGCATGTTATGGGTGCACTAGGAATTGAGATATTCTTGTTTGGGGTACAAGTTCAATGTTATTGGGGATACAAGTAACCCTTGTTATATATATTATGTTATTAAGTTACTCACTCACATACTACACATGTTGAGTGAGCCTAGTTTAGGATAGAAATATAGCTAACCTCTTTAGGTGATGAGTTAGATTCACTATTTATTGATGATGGGATTTTTATTATTCTTCCACATTTTTATATGTGGTTTTTATGAGGATCCTACAAAGTGTAATTTTATAACCAACCCTATATATGTATATTAATTTTAATATTTTCAAAGTGTGAATGGGTTATTGTATTATATGATATATCTCATGAAGGTTATTGAAGATTTTTTCAATATCATAGTCCTACCCTTAAAAATGATTCATAGAATGATTTTTATCATTGCTTCTATTCCCCTTTTTAGGACGTTATATGTATTGAGATATTTATTTATATATAGAGTTTTATGGGGAATTTTTATTTGTAAATTTATTTTTCGAGGTTAACAGAACCTAAGTTTTAGATATTTTATATGTTTGTTTATTATCACGGATCCAATGACTATTAAAGGAGGGATTCAGGGCTCACACCCATAGTGATAATTATCCTACGAGGGTGATAGTGGGGTCATGTTATGAAAATGTGAATATTATATCCACAACTATTTCGTATCATGGAGTATTTATTACCTCATGTTTCCGTACCCTATTTATTATTATAAATCAATGTGTTTTAAAAAAAATTAATTTATACAATAATTAATATTAAAATGATATAAAAAAATTATATAATTCAATATTTAAAAGGAATAAAAGTTGAAAAAATTATTTTTCTCTAAACATGTGCTATAAGTATGATCATTTCATATTTAATTTATCCCGAAATTATCCATTTTTTAATGTTGTACACTATACATATATAAAAATTTATAATTTAAAATAAAATTAGACACAATATTAAATTTTCAATACATCAAAATGATGTAACATTTTATGACTGATAGGTTTTCTATAAATAAAAAAACACAATAGGAGTAGGAAAGAACTTTTATGTTTTATTTTTTGGCCATGTAAAAAACATTATGAATTTGACAATCCATATACAAAAGAGTTTTAGAAATTATTATATATTGAATAACCAACATATAATATAAATTCTCATGTAATGGAATAACCCTTAAATATGGGAAATATATTACATATGGGTAATCAAAATCCATGATGTATGTTCTATCCATATTTTCAATTAGGTTCTTGTTATTTCTGCAATGAGACAAGACCATAAGTATTAGTTAACACATTCATAGAAGATTTTACATTACAAAGGAATATACCTTATATTGATTATTTTAACATATATTAAATAATTGATATATAACAATATATTAGTTTATGATATGAAATAGTCATACCCTATGACTATGATAAAATATAACCATTGATTTTGATATCCAATTTAATAAATCAATCCATGGTGAGCCACAAGTTGGAATTCTTTCAAATTGTATCATAAAATATTATATAGAATAAAACGAATTATAACAAACTTGTTCTTTATAAAAACAAAAAAACATATTGATTCAATTATGAAGATGTTTGTGATACCACTATGTTATTTTAATTGATCATCAAGTGATCAATAAAGAAAGAAAAACCAATAAATGTTCATAATAAATCCTTAACAGAGTAATAATATAATTTAATGTACATAATTTTAAATATACAAACCTATAATTGGGTGTGAACATATCTATATCATTCAATTTTAATTATCCATGATGAGGAAAATTTTAGAAATACCAATATGAATTTTTTCTCATTATGTGTTACACCAGGAAGTATAATCATAGTTTACAATGAGAGGAACCTAGAATTATAATTATGGGATTAAATATCCACCTATATGATATAAAAATAATATATTTTATGAAGTCATTCTCTATTGAATGGTAATATCAAACACACAAAAACATTCGATCCAATCACATAATATAATCACATACAATTCAGTGAAAAAATATAAAAATATAAAAATATAGATTGTAGACATTTGAAAAACCCTCAAAAAATATTATTTTCTTATATTTTTAGTGTCATATTTCATAGGAATTGGAAAATAATGTACATTAATGTTGATTATTAAAAATAATTCCCCAATATAATATTTATAGTTTTTGTAATGATAAATAAATTTAATAGTTTTTTTAAATATCAATCATTTTTCATCCCCCTTTGGTCGATCATACCTTATATCTCTGGCCATTTTTTCTACACTCCTATTATAATGTGATCATCCCCCATCACTATAATTCATGTCTATATTTCTTCCCATGATTCATTAACTACTAAAAAATAACAATACTCTACTCCATTTCAATTCTTTCCCAGCCATGACTCCACATACCCTAACTGGTCTATTATCATCCTCTGTTTCCAACCACTAATCTTACATCAGCACTAATTATTTATAATTTTCAATAAATATACTATATTTTTTACTCTATTATCTTAATCATGTAATTTAACTCTAACCATAAAAGAACTAAAATATCTATTGTAACCTCCCAAAATAAGTATAACAATTGAATTAAATTTACTATATTATATTTCATAATATGTATTTATCCATTCCCCAACCAAATAATTCATTATATACATGTTAGGGTATTAATATTATTCACTAACGAAATTGGAAATTACTATAATTATAATCATCATTTGATAAATTATTTTTAATTTTTATCCATTATAAAGCCAATTTTATTATTTTGTTAAACACTATCTCATATATACAAAAGTAAAAATGTTTATGATTAAGATAATAAATATAAAAAATTACTTTGGACTATTAATTTTATTCATCAGGTTTAACATTATCATCCTACTTATTCTCATTAAAATTAGAATTTATTATGAATTTATAAGGTACGTTTAGTTCACTATTTTTTAATTAATTTTATTCTTCTCCAGTGTTATTGGTAATGAAATAACCATTTATATTAGATATTCTCTAGGATTTGATAATTTTTAACTTTATCCCTTAGGTAGGGTATCCATAATCAATTTGGTGGGGTTATTTTTAAATGAATATAGTTAAATATAAATTATTCCTTTTTAACATTGGAAAATATATTTTTCATCCTTAATGAGATTTATTTTTTCCCTTATGAAATAAGATATATACTCTATATAAGAAATTTATATTTTATATTTTATTTATCAATGATCCATTTTTTACTTTAATTATCAATGGAAAAAAAATATTGTTATTTGAATCAGTTGGATTAAATTAATTACCACTAATTGTATTAAATTCATTTAATAATAATCATATATCATTATATTTTAATAATAATAATTTATTATTAAATGCTAAAATGAATAAAAATATCATATAATATTTGTTGAAAATATTTATAGAAAACACTAACATTATTTAATAAAAATTGACTAATAAAAATAATTAAAGTATCCCAAATAATAACTCAATTTTCTTCAGTATAATGAATTTCACTCATACCATAAAAATATATATTAAATTTGATGCGTCTATAATCCTTTTTTATAAAATATTGTTCCCAACCCAACTAAAAATGAATGTTATATTGTAACATTGTTTTCATTATGTTAAAAAATATTGTATCATTTTTATTATGTTACCCATAGGATTATAGAATAATGTGATGGATTTTTATGTAATGATTTAAATTCAATATTAAATTTATATTTTGACTTGATCTTTTATTATTTCTCTGTTGTAGAATAAATTAATTTTTAAGTGGATAATACTAGTACATTTTTTATATTGTTGTTCATGGAGTCATTGAAGATTTTTTTCATCATGAAAATTGATTAAAAAATATGAATTGAAGGGTAAAATAATATTATATAGAATTAAATTTTTGGTAATAATAGTTATTAATGATATGGTAGTTTAATAAGAAACTTATTCACTTATGATTTCCGACTCTTGAAAGATATTCATGTTGTATATTTTCATTAAATTTTATAATATAATTGTTATAAAATCATAAAATAAAATGTGACGTGGAAGTGGGTCATTCAAATTTAAAATTTTTTTCCTCTAAAAAATATGTTATCTATGAATTTATGACATTTTAATAAGAATTTTTTGCTATTTCTTATAATATGATTAACCTTTTATGAAATTTTACCCTTTAATTTGTGTTTTTCCCTCTGGATGGATTTTCGGAGTGCTAGATTTTGGGGATTTATGATAATTTAAATAAAATATAATATTTAATCACTATATTATTAAATAAAAATATTTTTTTTAATTTAATGTGTATATAATTGATAAATATGAATAAAATTTCAATTAGATTAATTATGAAGACATATAAATATATCAAGTGGTTAGAGATGTTTTATTATTTATCAATTAAAAATTTATCTATGGGTGGAAGAAAAAATGTCAATTTTCATAATGTAAATTCATGTTTTAGTTTTAGTAAACTAATATATTCTATGACTTGATATTATAAAAACTTCCACCTTGATATTCCAAATGGATACATCATGATGAAAAAATAGTTATAGAATGTTTAATAAAAAATTTGAATCATCATAATTAACATGTGAATGAAATTTCGACGTATAATTATAGTAAGATATTGATAATAAATTCATTTATGATATTAGGGAAATCTATAATGATTATAACAAATTATTTTATTCATATATTTATGTTAAAAATGTTTCCAAACTTTTAGTATTACCTCATAAAAAATACAACACATTAATGGATGGTGATTTTGAAATAAATAATTGGAATAAATGGAAAAACCAACAATGATATCTAAATTAGTACAACATAAGAATAAATAATTAAATGAATGATGAAAAAGGTAGTCAATAATATATTTTATTTTAATTTTATCCCACACCAGGTTCTTATATATAATATTATATAATACAATGTCAAATATATTGTATTGTTTAATTGATGCATTTGCAGAAGCTAAGAACCGTATAACATTTTATTCGTTAACAATGTTTATTATGAATATTTTACTCAATTAACTAATGATACAAGAATTACATACTGATTATATCTATAATGGAGGCACGATTAAAATAGAGAAGAGTAAAAATGAATTTATCAAATTAGACTAAAGAAGAAAATAATTATTCTAGTCTAAATCTGCATTCGACCATGAGAAAAAATAAAAATAAATCTAATGTAAATGTATCAATTTAATTTATTTTAATACAATAATATAAAACATGGTTATTTTTCTATTAAACCATTAAACATATGATGTGTCACAAAATTTTTCATTAACAATAATGAGTTCATAAGAAATCCATGTGATCTGAAAAGAGGTTAAAGACACTAATTCATTAGCTTAGGATTTCTATTCCGATCATAGAAATTTTCATTTGGTATTGGTAGCTTAATTTTTCAATCATTTTATGAAATTATTTTGAAATAATATCGTATAAATTTTTTATCTCTTATTATCTACATCTATATATGTATTTCCAAGAAACATAATTAAGAAAATCCCAGAGTATTCATAGAAATGTTTCCAAATAAATGACATTGAAGTATATATTCACCCTATCATATATTATTTCTATCATTTATGGAATTATGTTATTGATATTTACAATTCATGCACCACTAAAATTATAATAATGAATATTTCATTAATGTGGACCATGATTTACGTTAAAATATTAAGATGTTTTTCTAGTTGAAACACACATATTATACTAGATTGTCAAATTTTTAACATTTTTTTAACTATAAATGAATAAATAATTTATGAATTTTGTTTTTCATTTGTCATTGTAAATTAATTAGCTTTTACTATTTATTTCAATTTAACATGTCATGTTTCAATGTATTATAATATTTGATTATTCAACTGATGTTATTGTATAGATCAATGATTTTGGAATAATTATATAATGTCATTATAAAATATTGAAAATACATTAAGATAAATAACAAATATAAATTACATTTCAATCTATTAGATATGAGTGCATAAAAATAATTTAAATAATGTAATTAATTTTTAACATTATATATTGAGAATTTTATTTTTTCAAGTAACATCTTGATTCAATGTTTAGGGATAAATATTTGTGTTATAATTTAATTTATAAAATTAATAATAAGTAGGATATATATATATATATATATTATTAATTATACTAAATAAATTTATTACATGAATGTCTATAATTAAATTTGAGAAAATTAGAAAGGGTAGTACCAAGAAAAATTATTTCAAAAAATAGAAAATAGATGTTTTCGATTGTAGATTAAAAAAATTGTGATTGTCTAATGGAAATTCAATTAAAATTGAATGGTTTTGGTTTTGTGTAAAAAAAATAATTACTCCATTGAAATTATATGATTAATCTATTTTGATGTAGTATTTGATACAATTGGGAATTTATATATTATTAGAGTAAATAATGAGAAAATTTCATACATACTATTTCAAATTCAATTAACTATTTTTTAAGAAAAAATTAATCATAATTGTGTTGGATAACAACATAATTTAGTTATAAAAACAATTTTATATTTTTATATGATCAATTACTCATAATTTTTCTCTATGATGATTCATCTCACTATACATTTCGTTGAGGAAGCTAAATTTTGAAAACCCATAATTTATTGTTAGATGTATCTCATAGAGGGTTGATATATTTGAATTTTCTTTCATTTAATCTATTATAATTGTATAAATAATAAATATTAATTTTATTTATTTTTTTTAACTTTTTAATTATGTACCACTTCAATTTTAAATCATATATTATGAGTAATTCCCAACTATATGGTTATATTACTAATGTTTTTCTTACTGAGGAGTCAAAACCTATTATATTACAAATACCTAGCTTCTCCTACTCAAGAAATCTCTTATATTTAGTATTCAAAATAACAAAAAAACATTTTGGGACGAAAAATTCCTATGGAATGATCATGGAAAGCTAGATTAAGTAAGCTGTACAGATGATGAATGAGCAATATCCACATGTCGTAGATGTAAGGTAGCCAACGGTCTAGGTCATTTTTCTGCATGCACCTCGGCAACATGAAATAGAACAAACTAAAGCATGTTGGTTGTGTTTATAATATTACATATGAGTCATGGTACAAACAATCATTAATATTTCAACATTTTTCACAATTTTTGAAGATACTATTCATTTTATTTAATAGTGTTGAATATAATACAATCACATAGATTTGTACTACCAATCACTACTATTTATTGTTCATATAACTAATTAAATTAGAGATAAATTTAATTTTATCCCTGTATTTGAATTAAAAAGTATGAAACGACAATAAATGGTTAACAAAGAAATTATTTATAGGATTCCATGTTGTAGATTTTCATAATCTAACATGTATTGTGATGTTTTTTTGATCATTATATAATGTATGTAAGATTAATTTATATCAATTTTTTACAGGTTAATAAATCTGATAATTGATTTCAGCTTCTGAGTATTTTTTATTCACTCCATGTATTCTAAATAATTATATGGAATTAATATTTACAATATAGATTATTTCATCATTTTTTTTATAGATCATGAGAATAGTTTTTCAAAATAAAACGTAAAAATATTTAATGACTAATATTTGGGATATTCATTAATTTTGGATATTATTATTGAGAAAAATTATAATGGAAATTTTTATGCTGACTTATTCAAGTGCATGTGGGTTTATATAAATAGTTGTAAAATGAAAATATCATTAAAATTGAGTTAGTTTAATGAATCTCGGTTGACTAATACAACATAAAGGTTAGAACATGATTTAAATATTTATCTTCCCATATAAATTTGTATATTATGTCAATGATATAGTAGATGAGGGGTGTATTTTTTTTTAATTATAAAAGTACATTTATTTTTTTACATGATTGATTATGGTATTATAATTTTTTATAAAAAAACCTCTGAACAACATAATATTCAATTTTCTAACTCTGATGATGTTGATATATTTTATCTCAAAAGGGAGAGTGGATATAATGAAAACAATTGAAAAAACTCACAATAAAAATTGTAAATTAATTAACAACTACGAAGAAACTGATTTAATATTTAATATAAATATTTTATGTAATATGTAGTTCTATAAATATGAAAATATTTTATATTATTTTAGTTTTAGAATTACATGAATATCTGTTTTATAGATATGATTGGTTGGAATTACAATCTCAATGATAATTCATTATGAGATCAGCAATATGATATTGGAAGACCATTGTTCTATTTCTACCAGGATTACAAATGGAGTACACGAGATTCAATAAACAGATTCTTCTTGGGGTACACCATAACAACTACCCTTGTAGACACATTGGTAATATATTATATTATCAAAATATTATTTCATTAACATATATTTTTACTACTCTAGTAGGCAAATTTGGTATTCGAAACATGTCATACATCCCAACATGATGCTACATTCATTAAAATACTATTAGTATGAATTACAACATGATAATAATAGATTCTTAATATTATTGAAATTATTAAATTTTTATACTTTTTTGTCATATAGTTTTTTTAGTAGAGTAGCCTCATTCACTATAAAATTATAGACACTTATAAAAAAGGAATCATTATTTTAATTTATTTTAATTATTTTAATTTGTGTTTGTTTTTTTAGAACAATTTGAATAATATAATTCCACTCCATAACACATATCTCTAATTGACTATTTCTATGTTACTCATAATTTATATTTTCAAAATAAGAAACCTAAAAAACATCAATAAAATATGTAAACTTTCAAAAGGTTGAAAACATACACTATAAACCTAGAATTTATAATTTCTTCATTAAACTACAATACCCACATCAATTATATATACAAAATATTATACTCATTATTCAATTATTATATTTTAAAAAAAATCAAGTAACAAAAAATTCATCTTGTTCTCATTAAAATTAAATTCATTGTAACAATGTTAAATTTTAAAATATTCATTCTAATCAATCGGCTCTTTTAAATCAGATTCCAAACAACACATTAATACAATGATAAAGTACATTTTTTAATTTTGTTCTTTTTATTAAAAAAATTGAATGTTATCAAATAATAATAAAAACATGAAATGTTCAAGAATATAATTACTTTATGAAATTTTGGAACTACCCAAATATAAATTGAACTTATCAAATTATTTAAATTTATTTAAATATATCAGTACTTGTATCATATCAAAATTTCAATTTGAAATTAATCCAAATGATCCCTAAATCCAAAAAATATAAAATACATCAATAACATTCTCTTTTACATGAATCAAAATCTACTAAAACGTCAAAACATCTAAAAAATTGTTAATTAAAGAAATATCAAAAATGTTAAAGAAATCATTAGATAATTGAAGTCCATTAACACTATTAGTCATTATTTAAAGAGCAATATTCATAATATATAACGAAATAATATAAATGATATCTATTATTCATAATTAAACAATAGAAATTAATTTTAGTAATAAAAAATATTTACAATTAATTTTATTCTTAGTTTTTAAGATAATGGTCTCGATGAATATTATTTTTAAGATAATTCACAATGGTTTACACATATAATAGTATATAATAGTAGAAATGATATCATACATTATGTAAATAATTTTAACCTCTTTTTCAAAAATTATTATTGGATAAATGTATCCACATTACACCTTTTTATAGTTTCTTACATATTTTGTTTTTATGATACACTATTATTTTATTAGTATAATAGTGTAGAATAATATATGATTAATATTTTGGGGTATGTTCATTAGTATTGTGTATTTAAATACCATAAATGAATAAACGAGAGAAAATAAATATAAAAGGATATGATGATATAAATTCATTATATGGAGAGAATACTCTGGAAGTATAATGTTCCTTATGAACAATTAATGACTAAAATTATTTATTAATTTTTTAATATAAGGGTACAAATTTTATTATTATTAATTTCATGTAGTTTTGTTGAATAGTGTTTACTTTATATTGGAATTTTGGAATCAATTTTAATATTACATAATTCTAAATTGATATCTTACTATGTATTTCATTATTTTGATAGATGTAGAGTGCTATGGTTAAATATTACATGTTATATTTGTTTCTATATTTTATTTATCAGCAGCTAAAAAATACATCTATTATTTAGTTTTTGTTTTAACGGACACTATCTATATATAGGTGGATAAAACTACAAAAAAAGAATAAAAGTTATATATTGTATGTCAGATAAATTGGTTCTAGTGATGTAACCATTTATAAAAATTAAATTCATATGAAAATCAATACCAACTATTATACAATAGAGTAAAATTTAATGGATGTTATGTAAGCCACTATGAATTACACAACAAATTTTAAATAAGTTAATGTGGATAACAAATCAACCATATAACATATAGTGGAAATAGATTTATTAATGTTTTATAAATCTAATCAAAATATGGTCTTTGTTTTATAAATATTAAATTAATTTTAATAAATACTATGAATATATTTTTACCAATAGATGGGAAAAACACAGTGTAATAATTACAAATGAAAACCTATAATTGGTCTTCTATAACAATCATGAAATGATTTGATGATGGTTATAATTGTTGATAAATTTTTAAAACTACCCATAAGAGTGTATTTTATTATAATATTCAGTAAATAGTTTCCAACACATGATTTTTGGAAAATATTTTAATAACATTTACTTATTAAGGTATAAAAAGTTGAAAATTTCAAAAGATTGTGTGTAGCCATAAATTATTCAACCTAAATATTTGAAATTTATTAAAACTATGTAGACGAAATCATTGAATCCATACACTTGTGTTATAATCTAATAATATTTAGTGATAGATGTATATCATGGGTTGTTATATATTAGGAAATCATAAAATGTGATATATATTATATGAGTATATTAGGATAAGATGTAGTGTATATCATAATATATTATATACCAATATTATTTCATTTCCAATAATATTCTTATTATGAACCTACATGGGTAAACCATTAACCATACACCCAATCCAAGCCTTTATGTATTCGATGGAAATTCTAGATCAGCATGGACTACAAGAAACCCTCTTGGGAATAAGATAAAATTGATGAAATTATTTCACTATGTGAATAAAGATGAAAAAATATATTCCCGTCTTAAAATATTTCATGAAAATTCTATAAGATGTATGGTCATGACATATTAAAAGTAATTAAAATATTAAAAATAAATAAACATGGGAAATTACAAATTGACTATATACCAATAAAATAATAATAAACTCAAATCAGTATTACACCGAAAAGAATTAAATAGGTTTCAGGTAAAATAAGGAAGTATGGAAGGATTATACATTTATGATACTGAAATGAATGGAATAATTCTACCACAAAACATCTATCTCTGTATGTAATTATAGTATATACAGAGGCCACCATCATTACCCCAAACGAAGAATATGGTACCAAAAAAACGCATCCATATAGATATTTCCAGGTTGGTAATGGTTTTTGTGTGAAAAATATTCCTATGATGTATAATCTAATTAAAACGTGTAAATATAAGGATTAATAATTCTAGATTGAATATATAAATATATATTCCATTATTTTAGACTAAAAAAATATGTATCATGGGGATTTACTATATTTCCTATTCTAATTGTAAATTCAAAATAATGAAGGACTAAATAAAGGATTATTTTTAAAAAATATTTTATATTAATGTTGAATGTCATATGGTAAAAGACATCGTAGTTATGTGGGGATACCTTAATAGTAAATCCACTTGTAAACAAGTGTTATGATGTTTTAGGGAATTAAATACATTTAAAAAAATGTCATTGGAATCAATAAGATCAAGGGATAGTCTAGGGTAATGATTATATAAATAATATAATATAAAATTAGTTCATAATAACATAAAACAATACTTAACACATGGTTCTTACCTCATAAGCTTACTGAGTAGAATTTTCTAATATATAGTGAAATCTATATCTCAAGCCCAGTAACTAGTGTACTTTTGTGAACTGATGCAACATGTATCTATGTACATTACACTAAACTGTGTATAACACACCATTACAAGTAAATAGATTTCATTTCAATTAATAATTACCCAAATATATATATATTACATCTTAAAAAATTCACACTATCACCTCTCACACCTTTAAAAAAACATCCCCATTCATCAATATACATAAATAAAAGGTAATCACATTTACCAGAAATTTTACTCGTATATGATTTCATCAAAATAACATTTTTTTTTTAAAAAATAGGGAATTTCTCATGTCTTTTTATATTTATAAATCTTTTTCAAAGGTTCTAATCATGCCTCATGTGGATTCTTTGTCAATTAAATCATAAAATAAATCATTGAAATTTAATTATATTAACCTATTATAATTAATTTTACAAAAACAAATACTTAAACAGAAAAATATCACTAATTAAATTAAATACCATTTCAAAAACCATAAGGTAATTTAATTAAATACCTTTTTGATTTATTTAAAATTTAGAGTAATTATTATGATTTAATAAAAAATTACTTTCCGGACCATTGTGAATCGAAAAAATTTTATCTTCCTTTTTAACAATCTATTATATTCACTATATAATTATCATAAAATATAAAAAACACCATTGAGATAACCTATGTAGTTATGTTTCAATTTTTAATAGACTATGATTTGGTTAAATTTTTTTAACCTCGCTAATTTATATGAAATGACATTAATAAAAAAACAAGGTCCGATAAGCATTATGTGAAAGAGATGATAAAAAAATATAAAATCCCAAAACACCAAAATAAAAATCAAATTCTCATAAAAATTACCTTAATATACACAATTTTTTTGTTACCATAGAACTTTACATTTTAAAAAAATATACATATTATTTTCCGTTGATATAAAAATTACTTAAAACATTTATCATTTATAATTTGGTAATTTACATTATATATTTTATCATTGTATAAGAATTTTATTTTTAATTTTTATTCAATAATAAATATAGAAAATTGTTAATATGAAATATTGTTCATTATTTAAATTTAAAATTTTATATATGAAGAATTCAGTGGATGTACCAATATATTTGTTCCTCGATTACAGATAACTCCTATATGCATCAGAATTATCCTGAGATGAATAAGCTTGCTTCACTTATTTAAATGGGTTTCTGGTGTACATTTCCCCACCATGACGAAGGCCGAGGGAGGACTACTCATAACTGGTAAAGTCATTGTCCACCAGTTCATTCATTGGAAACACTGAGATTTTTTCTCTAGAGAGGACGAATCTATAAAGGATGTATGCTAAGGTTTTAAAGCACTATAACAGATAAAAAAGGGATTCGGCTACTATAGAGGAATATTTCTACCAGGGATATGGTGATAGGTATAGATTTTATGATATGTAAATTTCACTTTTGACTAGTGGCACCCTTTCACTCTCCTTTTCTTTTATTTTAATAAATGGTCAAGGAGATATCCCCTAAATGAGATTTTCAGGTCAAATAATTATGAATTTCTTTTATTAAAAATTAGGTTATTGTTATCGATTATAATTTTATAAAGATATTATCTTTTAATGAATTTAATTATCATTTTATTTATTAAATGGAATTTTAATTTATTATTTTCTTTTCTATATGATTTATTCCATACCTTAGATTGATAGTAAAGTATTTTATTAAATTGAATGTGTGTTAAGATATTAACTTTTCCATTTTTTAACTCTTTATTTAATCGTGATTGTAAAAACTAGTAAAATCTCATTAATGGTAAGATAATTTACTTTAATAATTGTTTATTACTTCCCTAATTATGATATTAATATTATTTAAAAACAATGTGTCTTCAATTATTAACTATATATGTTTTTTATTATTAATTCTTGATAGCTTCAATTATTCATAACCCTAAATAATCATTTGATCTCACTGTTATTTTGATTTCTTTCCTAGGAAAATAGGAAGTGTACTATGAATGATAAAAATTATATATATAGATATATAAATATATATTAGGTGATTGGGGGAAAATTACATTTAAAAAGCACACACCTCACACATTTGCTATAAAGGAATTCCATAGTCCCAAAATGGGATTACCCACCCATCAATACTTATTTAATCTGTACATTTACAGTATGCCTAGTGGGCATGAAGCCCATTACACATCCTATATGCTTAGTGTAAATGAAATCCCATTACATGACAAATAGGCCCATTTTATTGACCCAATAGACAATTGGTAAATACTGATGAGAAACTAACAATTCTATTATTGTACATGCTATAGTGCTAACACTGATATAATGCTTGCTATAGTTCACACCCCCGCTATTGTGTTGTCTTTTCTATAATTCCTCATCCACAAAAGTAACACTATAGTGCTACTATAGTAACTTTTCTTAATGTATTTTGAACCCCCAACCTCCATATAGTATTACAAGGTGCATAAAACTAATCCAAAGACCAACTAAATTTAAATTTATATGATAGAATTTATAATGATATTGTCGAAAAAAATAAAATTTTAATATATATAATAAAATATATTATTGGAATAATGTATGTATCTAGTTTACAAAGTCTACTAAAATATTCAATTTATTACCATGTGATCACGTAAATGTAGAAACAATGTAACAATGTATCATATATCTTTGGGATACCTGGGTTGGGTTATTTACTTTTGGTATAAGAGGAAGTTTAGTAGAAACCATTGGATCTAGATTTTGGAAAGAAGAGTTTAGGATCATAAAACTATAATAGAATTTGAGAAAATGTTTAGATATATTCTATAATGTTTTTTTTCATAAAAATTATTTTTTCCCCTAAATATAAATCCCATACTATATACGAATATTGAATGAGGTTATAGAAGAAATGTATCTATGTGTAATAACCTTGAAAAATTCTCATTAGTATTGAGTCGATCGTTTCCTGGTAGATGAAAATGACCCTTAATACAAACTTAGATTTTCATTTCCAATCGATATTATTTAGATAATTCTTGTTTTATTTACATATTATTATGAATTATTTTAACAGATAATGAAAATGAATTACCATGGTAAAACCCCAGGATTCGTAGATTGAAAATATTTGTCATAATTTATACAACCTATAAATTATTATATGGTTTTCTCACTATGATTATTGTTACTCAAACTATGATTTTTCTGTTTTAGTTATTGTATTGAACCTAATGTAATCATATTATAATTGAACTATAATGAAAAAGTGGTGAATATTAGAAACTAAATGGGATTATTCTAGGAGGGAAATAAATAATTTTTATTCCTAATTATTATCAAAAAATAAGATTAATAACTAAAACATTAACCAAATATGAGACTCACCAAATAAAAGAATTATTTTGTCAACTAAACACATGGGTGATTGATAACCTGGAGGAAGAAAGGCCTAATTTCGTTCATGTTATAAATGGGTAAAGGGACACCCACAAAAGTGTATCAATGAAATATAATATTTTTTTGTGTGTGAAAAATAATATTATAAAGCAGTGGATTGGTGAGGAAAAATTAAGAGTGTAATGAAAGGAAACAAATTTCATCATATGTATTAATTTATGGTATTCTCTATTAAATGAATATAACTTTTTCATCATTCGAGTTCATACCATATTCTAACAGTTAAAATATAGTCAATGGAAAGGCATGTGTTGAGATGAAATTATTGATATTTCTTTATTTGTATTATAATGTTATATTATATATGGATCGTTTAAAAAATGGTAATATGGTAAAAATAATCATGAATCCTCCCAGGATTGGGATAAATTTTAATATAATATGTTTCTCAATTTACATAATAGTTCTTGATAAAATCGTGGGATTATGAGTAAAGGATGGATCCAATGTCTAAATTATTATACACCCCTATTTAATATTTATGTAATGATATTCTACATAGATTAATGACATCTTAGTAGGCATTTATTGAAATAAACCTCATTTTTTTATTATATATTTCTATGAAAATTTATATATTGAATAATGCCCTTATAATTTGTGTGGATAAGTTTAAATATATTGATAACCATTGGGGTTTGTGTTATATTTGGATTGAGTTTAAGAGATTAACATATTATATTGGATGACATGTTATAAAAATATTGTTTTTGGATGTGAAGAAATACTTTTGAATCATTAAGGGATCTTGTTATCCATTAAAGGTAAATTTTAATTCATTATGATTAAAATTTTCTTTTTGGACTTTTATCTCATGAAGTAAGATATAAATTTTATATTTATCTAAGCATGACCAAAGGATAAAATTAGGATTATGAAAAATAAATATATTATATATATATATATATCAGTATATTCTTATATCATAAAATAATTTCAAAATTCTTGGAAAATTATCTTGAAAAAAGTGTTATCATATCACAGTCATATCTGATTAATCAAATTTTCTTTTAAATAATAACATTATTATGGTCATGAGTTTATTATAATTTTTTATTGTTCAATTTCCTGGGATCCATGAGCTATATCACTCTCTATAATTATTTACGTTTTCCTTCCATGCCCATATATTTAATTTCCACCAATTTTATCCTATATATATTCTTAATTATGTATTATTACATATTTCCGTCATAAATCCCTTTCAGTATTATTAATAGGTTTATTTAATAATCCTTTTAATTATATGGGTTTTCAACAATGGAATTTTCTAATATTATACATATAATTTATGAGTGAAATATCAAAATGTGAGGGTCAAATTTATTTAAGGTTAGAAGAGTGTAACACCCCTAAATTCATAAAGAATTATATTGTATTCAATAGAATATGTTACATGAAGTATAAAGGGTAATAAAACAAAAAATTAATTTTCATTAAATTTATTATTTTTTATTAATTGTGACACACATAACCCTTAGTCTAAAAGAAAATTAAAAAAATAATATCATTATAACCTAGTACATAAATTAGCAGGTTTGAGTAGTAATAATTATATTATTAAATAATTATGTGGGAAACCTATAACAAAACTTTAAATGGATATATATATATTTTTAAATAAAATATGAATCAGATGAAATAACAATATAAGATTCCAAAAATTTAAATTGTCAATAAAACGATTTAGTCTCTCTTGATGCATAGAATTAAAAATTATTTTTTACCACATTGAAAAAAGTATTTAAAGAAATTATCACTATTTTTGAAAACATCATATAATAATTATCTTAGGGACATATTTTGGAATGTTTCTAAAGAGTTCCATTTTTCAATGATTAGTTGATAAACTAATTTTTAATTAAATATTTTTTTTAATATAATTTATAAAATTAACTATATATTAAATTCTTTTTAATGTAAAAATAATTCAATTATATTATTATTTATCAAATTTATGTTATTTTAATCAATTTAAAATTATACATTGATATTAAAACCTTCAATACATATGAGAATTTTCTCTTTGGAAACCCTATTTTTTGTTACATATTCAAGTATAATATTAAATTGTATTTCTAAAAATCTATTAAATGAATGTGGGAAAATAAATTATATGTTTTTAGTAAGAATAATTTATTTTATATCATCATATTAGATAAATTTTATACCATATTTTAATTTGAAAACTGTAAAAATTAATTACCACTATTATGGAAATAATGGTTTAACCATGGGTGAATCTAAGATGATAATTGATAAAAATGACTTAAACCATACCCAAAACCCATTTTATGGACTTAATATGACCTTACAGATATACTATGTTATACATACTCATTTGTGTGTCATTTAAAATTATAAAAACATAAGTTTAATAAATTGTTTTAAAAAATTCAATGTGCATCTTCTCCCCCATTTATAAAAGGTCGCCCCCTATACTCATATCTTCACAATTTGAAATCCATTTGGATTGAATAGTAATGGATAAAATAACATTATTAACACCCTTATAAAATAATATATCTGTTTTTATCATAAATACATAATAGGTAGTATTTTAGTGAAAACCTAAAGATTTTTTCTGAAAAGGAGGTAATATTCTTAAATGATTGTTTTTATGTTATATGTCCTTACACATCGGTAAAATGTAATTAAAAAATAATAGTAAATAAAATTTTCTATCATATATTAATATTTTATAAGGTTAATTTATTATCATTTATCTATACCCCCATCCATCAATTTTAAAAAATAAATCATTGATCTTGTGTATGACAGACGACCCCCTTACGAACTGATAAATCACTTTTCTCATAAACACAACTAAATATTGTGCAAAATTATGGATTAAATATAAATTTATAATAGTTTTTATATTATAATTAAAAAATAATTTTAATTTCACCTATTTTTTTTAAATTTCCTTGCCTTTTAAATTATGATAGCATCTTTCGAGTGTACGATAGACTATTGCCTCATGAAATGATGTGATTCATTTTTCACATACAATTTACCTGGAAAGTATTAAGGATAAATTTAATAAATATATGTAATATATATATGATATTAAATTTATTCATTAAAAATAATATATCAACTACAACCATACCCTTTCACTTTATATGTAAATGATAACGTCACTCATGCGTACGTACGACATATGTCTCCATGAAAAGATGTGATCCATTCAATATGATAAAATTTCAATATTGATTATTAAATTATATTTAATTATCAAAAATGATTTTTATAACATTAATATCATTTATTATATTATTTTAATACAAAATATTCTATATAACTAGAAATTTAATTTCAAAATATCGATAAGAATACAAGGCAGTTATCACCCAGAATGATAGTAATAATGAATAAGTTTTAATGAATAGGTGATAAGATGTTCTAAAATGGTCATTTATGATGTTAAAAATATTAATATAGTTATGTAATTAGTTTATATCATCGATAATACTACTATATAGTTGGTTAAAATTCATTAAACTAAATAAATGTGTGAGTTAAGGGACTTCATATCAATTTAGCTTCATTAAGGGATATTGTAATGTTATAAACCTAATTTTTTTATATTGTATACAATACCACTTTTCAGTTAATATAATTTAAATTTTATAAATCACTAGATTTAATGTTTTAATTTTATTTATTTAATCTAATGGCATTTTAAATGAAAATTACATAGTGTTAAGAATTTCATAACCTCATTTCATTTTACATGGTTATATTACTTCATCATTGTTATTGATATAAAAATATTATGTTTGTAAATTTTTTTTACAATGTTATAGTCTATTTTAACATTTTTTATGATTATTTACATTCAATACACATAATCAATTAGTTCATTCGTTCTTAATTCCTTGTTATGTTCTTTTTAAGGTGTTTTTTCAAATTCTCATTCTAATTGGGATTTTTTCTACATGGGTTTCAATTGAAATAAACTATTTATCCATTTTATAGAATACCCATTAATATTATTATAATCTATTTATTAAATATGTTTCAAATAAATAGCAACATTTCCACACTTTTTTATTTATAATTTTTTATATTCTTTATAAAAATACAAGTTTATTTCATTGTTCAGTTGAAAAATGGGTTTCATCAAAATCCATGTATTATTAAACAATTTTGTAATTTTTTATAATTATCAAAATGATTTTTAAGGTAAATTTTCCAATGTTATAATTTTAAAAAATTATCTATCATGATTCATCATATTAATTTCTAAACAAGACTCATATGGATTTTACCTAATAAGTGAAAGGAATATTGGTTTTATTTTATACGACAATAATAGAATTATCATCCTTCTTATCTCAAAATTGTTTTGAAAACCACTTTATTGTTAATATTTTTTATTTATTATATATCCCTTTTATATATTCACTTTATTTTTATTAGTTTACATTATATATCCACTAAATATAAATATTATTGTTCATAGATATGAATATTAAGTATCTGGAATATAATATCTAAATATGAATATTTACATTGAATGTTATATGGTTGACAGGGGAATCTTTTATTAATCTTCATTCCTTTCATATTATAGAATTTTCTTTATAAGGCATACATTTCATGAATTAAATAATTTAAATGATATATAAGGAATTATTTGGTCCTATGAATAAGAGTTGGGATTAGTTATAAATTGACCCTAGATGAATGGGTTGTCTCATGAGATGAATCATTTGGCTTACCTCAGTTATATAATTTTGTTTGTTTACGTACCCATCATATTTAAATTGTATTGTAAATGTTCTTGAAATTATTTTTACCTTGATTTGTGAGATCAAGACGTACAATAATTATTAATTCCATTCAATAATAATTTAATTTGTTATTATCCAAAGTATTTTCATAATTATTTTATCTGTTGATGAATTTAATTCTTGGTTTATTTATTAAATGTTTGGTATTTTAAATTAATTTCAATTTGAAATTGATTATTCTCTATAATTTCATGATATTTGAGTTATTCATTAAATGGAATGTGTGTTAAGATATTTAAATCAACATATTATTATGCCTAATCTAATCATGTTATATAAATTATTTAAATGGAATGTGTTTTCATATATTTACAATTACATATTTGTTTTTTCCTTATCTAATCATTATAATGAATTTATTTAAATGACATGTGTTTTACATTATTTAACATGAAATATTTATTATGATAATTGGTTTATAATATCTTCCATTATACATAATAATTTTTATGATATTAAAATCACCGGTATTTGGTTTCATTCCCAGGAATCCATGAAGTATATTATGAATGATATTCTAGGATATGATTGAGTGAATAATTTTATTCTCAAAAAAAATATTTTTTATTTTTATATTAAAATTTAGTATGGGAATATATAGAAATAAAGAATTAAAATACTACGAAAATATTTTGTCCTTTGGGAAGTGATCGCTTGAATATAGAACCAGTATAATACTGTAACTATGGAATCAAGGTTAATATGGTTGGGGTATTAACCAATTTGATGTCGAGTTAATATGTGGTGAGATAAAATATCAGTAAGATAAAAAACATCATAAAATACTGAAATTAGGAATATAAACAAAGTATTTCAGTTGATCACTCTATGTAATTCACCAAAATATATTTGTAATTCCTCAACTAATCCCAAATAGAAACCCATTAAACAACATAAGGAAAACTTCATGATACTCAAGAATTAAGTATGAGAGGTATAATATAAAATCAACTATACAATATTGTTATATATCAATATAAACATAATACACATCCACCATAATTAAATTTCCATAAAACCAAAATCCTCTTTAACCCAAAATTTTACAACACTATCTAAAATCTAGGGAAACATAAAAAATAAGGTACACTAAAAATTTATGGTACCCTAATAGTAGGTTGAACAAGAAGATTCTCTAAAGGGGTGAATATATCTCAACAAATCTAATTAGAATCTCCTATAAAAATACTATACTTTTGTTCCATATGGACACAACCATGACACGTCATAGGAGTTTCTGGACATGATGAATACTTATGGTTGATAATCACATAGTAATGGAACCCCTAAGACCAAATTATCTTAAAATATAGCTTCCTGAAACTATATGGACATTTTATGTCTCTATCACACTATTGAAATCTAGCATTCCTTAACTTCTGTTTCCTAGTGGTTCCTCCACCATTACTAAGTATAGGTTCATGGTCGATTACATTTAGAATCACTACCAACCCAAATTCAATCACTATTTACTTCTACTCCATTTTTAATAATTCTTAAGAACAAGAGGATAAAATATTTCTAGAATATATAGTTGAAAAAATAACTAAAAATAATAATAAATATAGGTTTCATCCATATATAGATCAAGAATTAGTATAATAAACACTAAAAAACACTTATATATTTAAACACTCACCAACCATATTTCTATAGGATCTATAATTCCACATCCATTAGAATAGTCAACAATTTAATGAATTTTTTAAAAAATATATCATGAAATACATCCCCTGAAAATTCCATCTATGGCCTCATATGAATAATTGGTGCATTCCCAAACTATTTAACTATAAACAATGAGAATATAGGGTTCCACTATGCCACAATCAATAATCCCTATAATCCATAGGTTATCAAAGAGTATATGGTCCCTATGTTATTATCATTGGAAGAATATTAAATTATTATCAAAGTCAAAAATATATTGAAAATATAAAAGGAATGTAACAACTATAAAGCTACAGAGAAATTATAAAGACATAATGAATATAGAAGAGAAAAACATAACCCATTAAATAGAAAAATTAAATGTATTTCCTTTAATGATTAACTATTATTAGATTCATATATACAAATTAAAAAAACAAAAAAAAAATCAGGAAGCTATAAAAAACCACTATAGGGATGTGTAATTTTTCACCTTAATTATATAATCGTAATCATAACCCAAATTGAAAATATTCTATATTTGTTTCTATTGTCTCGACCTATATCCTTGAAATAGGATTTGGAACCAATAGACGACACAAGTAGGGTGTTATTAAAAAATAGTTAGATATCACCAAAAATTTTAAATACTATAAAAAGTTTTACCATATAGATTGATTGATAATATATTGAACAAAATAATAAATAAATGAAACTAGATATATAAATTAAAACAACATTGATAATGAGGATCTATGATGATACCTGGGTCGAACATAGCTGCATTTCCCAGTTATTTATATGTTTAATAATGTCACTATGACCATTCCATCCATTATCACCATAGTAAATCTAGGCACTCATCCTTCCACACAAATTAATTATATACCATATAAAATATAAGAACTCATTAAGGTATTCATAGAATCAGGTGTCATGTGGAATCAAAGGATATCATTCTTATATTCCTAAATCATATACTATGTTGAATACAAGGATCTAATCCATGTATTCAAACCCATGTAGAATCATAAAAGATACAAAATCCAGAAACTCATCTTAAAATTACAATAAATTTATCATCAAGTTTCATACTAAATACAAAGAGATCATAATAACATTCCCACTTATCCAAATTTAGGGATGATATAAATTTTTATTATATCACCCCAACATTATCATTAATTCAGAATCATATTTTATCTTACAATTTCATTAAATATTTAATTTGGTTTCTATTTACCATTTTAATAATTACTAATTTAATGACATTGATTACTGAAATTATCTCTTTCCATTCAATCTAATTCATTTAGTTAAAAAAATTAAATAATGGATATCATGAATCCCTTATAGAACTTATTTCTATAAAATATAAAATAAATATGAACCCAAATTCATGATTTTCAATTTTTATACATGTTAAATATAAACAAGAGTCGTAATGAATATCCAAGAAAACGTATCATTTATAACCAAGGTCCAGACCCTTCTTTATTAATCACCTTGGGATTTTATTTAATTTGAGTAAAAAATTACTTAAGTTGTGACCAACCAAATAGGTTTTCCATGGTGTCTATATTAAATTGACAATAGTCTATTAATTTCTTTAAGTAGGGTTAACACAAAATTTATATGAAAAACTATCAAAATTTAGATTTTAGGTCAATCACATGGGAAATTGATGAGATGAAATTCATATAATTTATTATAATACAAATAGAAATATATGGTATTGATGAATTACTACAATCATTAGTGTTGTTGACATACACTCATTGACTATCAACCTTTAGTTTGAGAATAAATCAATGATATTTAATAACCATACAAAAGATATGAAAATATAGTTTTTTAGTATTAAATAATAAAATTTCAATAAAATTAAGAAGATGAGGAATGGAATAAGAAACACACATACAAATACCTTGGGTCATCAATTATCTCATTGAAAACTCAGATCAAAGAAAAATTAGAATATATTAACCACGATTTGGGTGATGAAGAAAAGAGTTCAATGGAGGTGTTGTAATGTATGTGAAGGTAATGAAAACTATTTTTGTCTTACATGTGGAAAGATGGTCAATTAAAAAATTTCCCCCATATGAGAAAACTAGACTATATATTATTACCGTTCTAGCTGTTATCATTAGTGAGCCGATAGACCACTATAAATACAATTTTTAGCTCATACCACCCATCAGAAAGCATAGAAAGAACTACAAGCAGTGGGGAATCACAACATATTGATGTAGTACATTAATATCATGATGGTTGGAAAACAACAATGTCTTATAATCCAAAATCCTTATTTTGATCCTCTCTAAAAAACATGATAATTCACTAAACCCATAGAAGATACTTTAAGTAGAAAATTGAGGGATTCAAATAAAAACAGATGATTTCATACTACAGTGTTGTGGTTGGGTTATAAAATCATATTAATAAGGCAGGGAGACCTCCAATTGTAAAATAAAGAATCACCAACCCTCTTAAAAATAATTTTATCCATTGAGCCCACGTGACTGATTTCTTCTCGTATATTTATTTCTGAACACTCTTGTGTTTTATTACACATTTACCAGAGGAAGAAACATACGACAAAGGGTATTCCCACAATGGTAAAAAATATAAATTAGGTATTCCATAATAAATTCATCAACCTTGAGGTGGATATCATATGAATCAATATCGTGAAATTAATCTTGAAATAATACATGGATATGAAACACATCACTCATCCCAATAAAAAAACATACAAGATCTAGTTGGTATACCACTCATCTATCCTTATCCAAAATAAAAAATGACTTTATGAACCTCGCTATTAGTTTTACCTTACTATGAAAATTATGGTTTCAAAATATAGGTGGTAAAAGAATGAAAAAATGAAAACCTTCCTCATATTCAATAGTCCGATGATGTTGATCTGTACGTGACAACTTCTTTCTATGTAAAGTCACAATTCAAAACCTGTTAGATTTGAAATTCATGGTTTTCTCTTTCATGAGACCCAGTAAATTCACTAATTCATTACCTACCTCTATACCAAACATGGGTAAATGAAATTTTCTACAAAATAAATCCTCATAAATAACAATATGAATTATATACAAATATATGATATTATAGGATAAGTATAAAAGGTAATGTATTTTTCCCAAAAACCCAAAAAATAAAGGATGTATGCAGTCTATATATCCTAAAGTATATGTATAGGCTATAGTGAAATATATTAAGTCATGTGGCGGTAGATAGATCTCAGAATTACCTACGTACCATTTTATTTATATAACCCCATCTATAAGTGATATGTGAAATGGGAAGATATGACCGACTCGATGATATGAAAAATTCCATATATTTGGAATCCATCACTTATATAAAGATTTCATAGATCATCTATTAAGAATCCTGGTGATTTAGTTATGAAATGAGAGATATTGGTTATGAGAGCGAAAATTTCATAAATGATGTCATTACAATATGCTATCCTCATAAACACATCTAAAAAACCAAAATGACATCATACAACTTCCATATTTGTATGGGAAAAAATTGTAAGAAATTGGATGGTCTTAGGTTATCATCCTTCACCAATTGAATTTTAAAGTAGGCCATGAAAAATTCCTTTTCTTCTTAATTCATTTATAGAAACCAATGTTGACAATGTAGATCCTGAAAAAATAGTCCATGTTTGACCAACAACATGGAATCACAATATCCCCCCATTAACTCTTCCAACATGATTTTAGGAACCAAAAGAGAAATGTGAAGATAAATAATATTATACTCATTTAAATGATGGTTGTGTGGAAGCTCCTCAACATAAATGTTATATCTCTATGCAATGATTTATGGATCAGATAAATTCCTCTTTTTGATATATTTGATATAGGAAGGCATGATAGATAATGATGTTAGGGATTATCACCAATGATTCTACAAAATTCCTAAATATATATTTTTAATGAGATCTATTAACAAAAATCATCATCTAGATTCCCATAAAACCAAGGCCTAAATATTTATTCTAAATGATTTAATAATAAATTTACCCATTCGGGTGGTATATACCAACATGAAAAAAAAATAATAGGTTTTCAAACCATCATTACTCTTAATGATTCAAATATAAAATGGAAACAATATATTTCGGGTTATTATCATCTATATAATATAATAACCATTAACCTGAAAAATAATATCCCTTGCACCTCAAATAATCCAGTATTGCTAACTGATCAAGGTATTGTTTATGATGTATTTGTACATGTGGTGTCAAATGTATGGACCCATAAGCACCAACATAGATTCCCTATATTTGTAATAATCCAGTACTAACCCATATTGCTTCACAATATATAGTTCACCCACAATCATGATTAGAGGTGGTTAGTATCAATGCCATATTTTGTAATTTAATCAATTCTTGAAATGAATCTAGACTTGATTTGACCACACAACAGCACCACCATTGTGCCAAGCCAATCAATGGATCATCATGGGAGAGAAGAACCAAATAGTATTTTAATAAATTATTTCTAATCCAAGGATGTAGTATATAAAAAACATTTCTAGTCCAATCCCAATACAAAAAAATGTAGACTTCCATAGGTGAATATATACACAAGTCAGGAAGAAAAATATTCCCAAAATGTGATAAATTTATATCTCGAAATAACTCTTAGATTGTTTGACATTAAATTGATTCCCCTAAATGTTCTTATCATAACAAAAATAAATATGGTGTTATTTATCCATTAAATTTGTGTACAGAAGAATATAATCAAAAAAACAAGTAAAAATCACTCGAAAAATGTGTAAAATCCCATATTTATTATGTCTATAAATACAACTATATCATTCATCAAGATGAACCACATAACTATGTTCTTATATAATCCATATATTATAATTAATATTTTATTTGGAATGTTTGATTGTATCACTCTCATCTTCTCATATCTTGACATCATATCAACATTGAAAAAATACTAGGTTATTCTAAACTAGTAAATTATTCTATCGATAGAGGGATGAATGTACAAGTTTTTTACATTCATTTGATTCATATTTATATATTTGTAATGTTAACATATAGAAAACCCATACATTTTAGATAATAAACTATATATACCTAAGAGAATGTACCCATCATAACAAAACAACTTACATCAAAATCATGTTGCTAAATATTTAGATTATGAGAGATTTTCACATCATTTATATTGGGTGGATTGGGAATATTCTTCATTCCTATTTTTTTATTTATTGTGTTCTCAATCTCCATCTATTGAAGTATTGCAATAAATATATTTGGATTCACATCATAGAATCTATCTACCATGTAAGAAAAAATATATCATTTAAACCCTTTATCCTATAACATCATAAAAGATACCTTGATGGTCACATCACCCAACTACAAGCAATGTGGTTCTTCATACCCTACAAAGTTATCACATTAATAGATATGTAATTTCTAATGACCATCATGAAATTTAAAAAACACCCATATTTTAGAATTAAATTAATTCTATTTATGAAACCATTGAGACCTTGTAAAAGATCATTTAAATCCCTAAAATAATTTAAAAAATATCCTATAGAAATAAATATTCCCCAATAACTATTGAACACTCACAATAATAGATGATACCCTTAGACGAAACCCAAATTGCAGTGTTGATAGACGTAATATAAAATATATAATTAATAAATAATACTAATTATTCATAAATATATATATATAAATAAATTAGAATCCCTTTTACCAAATAGTGAATATTCTAGACTAGAATCTACTAGGTCCTTTCGTGATCCTGAAGATAGACCAACATCTGAAATAGTATGGTTAAGTTGAAAAATATATAACTAGATATAATTTTACACTATGATATTGAATAAATACCATCCATAGAACTATAAAATATACTCTAATTACCATAATCATGTTCTCCATGAACACTGCATCACCCTGAACGGAATTTATTTCTCCAACTTCTAGTTAGTTGCTGGATTGTTGAGCCAAACTAGGAACCCTATTCTGCTTCAGATATAATATCACTATGGGATGGATTCACTATCAAAAAAACACACTATCATTGACATAATGTTCAAAAAACATAGTATCAAACATCTTTTTGTCACACTAAGTGTAAATATTCCCCCACCCACCACTCTCAAAACTATAAGTCAAAAAACCACCAAAGACACACTTATAACTACTTCCATGGAGGGTCACAAAATAACAATCCCTATGGATATATGAAAATTGACTAATAATCCATGTATAAGCCTAATTACCTATTAAAATCTCATTAATTATGTTCTTTGTAGGAATTATCACTAGATTAACCACTATAGATATAATTGTTAGTCAGAAAACATTCACCAAGACACAACTCATATACCCCTACCCATCTTCAAACTCCCATTCCTAAAATTTATCATCAATTTATATCAATGGAGATAATTGATTCATTTTTATAAATCGTTTATCATACTACATGATAGAAATAAACCCATTATAATTGTATATGATATCTTTTACCCTATCATCCCTCGTGGTCTTTAGGAAAAAATATTCTAAGGGACAGGTGTAAGTGTCCTTCTTGGAGAAGACAGTGAACTAATCAGCATAAGCTAAGATTTAAAACCACCATAAGTATAATCTCCATTTCATAAAAACTACCAAAATAAAACTATTCTCATGGGGGATGTGATGTTTTAATACAATCTAAACAGTGTTGATACACAAATGTGCATCAAGGGGGATACCTTCTGATGTAATCGTAGGTGGATGATAGAGCTCAAATTCCTTGGCCATTATTAAACATATAATGGTTAGTGCGAAAAATTATCCCTCTATATTTCCCATAAGATTTTAAATATTTCATATAGGAGATAATAATTTACAAATATAATTAGTTATATTTGAGTGTTTATCTAGACATCCTTGAGAGCATGATCATATGCACCCTCATGAAGCTCAATCTAGTGATGATGTGGAGGAATACTAGTAGAGTGAAAAACCATCTTCTAAAACCACCATTAGTAATAATTATTTTATATTATATTTATGTGAAGAAGAATAACGAATAACACCCTATTTGTAACACCCCGACCCTCGTTTCCCAGATTCGGTGCATTATTACATAACACTGGCATGATCACAAGGGATCAAATCCTGAAAGCCCAATCAGTTTAGTATCCTTGGAACTACAAGATACATTTATTTTTTTACATTATATCATGATATAAAAAAGCATTGTGTCTTCTTATAACACAATCATCTCTGTTATACTATCCCTGCTTGTCAGTCGTAATATACTTATTCACATACTAGGAAAAATAAAACATATAATGTAGTGAGCTAAGGTACACTGTAAGGATAACAATATAGAGGAAACATTCATAAAAAAGCATAAAAAATTCAGGAAAATGTATTAGAATAAAACAAAATAATTTTAAAAATAAACATAATTTTAATATGAAATATAAAAAACCAATAATGGCATTTACATATTTACACAGATAGTATACTCGTCGAATAATCACATGTAATATCAACACCCAATTTTATAATGATGGAATGCATAATGTCAAACATCATAACCACAAAGTCAAGGAATCGTTCCAAGACTACAAATAATATTTTTTCAAGGACATGTGCCATGACAAAAGTTTTCTTCATTTTACCTATCGATTCATTGTTGATGTATAGCGGACACCACCCGTCAATTACTATGTAAAATTCATTATTCATATTAAAATCTTGAAAAATAACATAAAAATTCACAATAAAATAGAATATAAAATTTCATTAATTTATCCATAAAACATGAATGGTATAACAATAACACATCCATAGTCAAAATTTCAAAAAAAAATCCAATATAATATGGAAGATAGTATCATAAAAAATCAACTTCAGACAAATGTAAAATCCATCAAAGGATGTTGAAATAGATGTAACCAAAAATATTAGAGAGAAATATCTATTTCTATTTTGAAATAATTTAGAAGTCAGATAATTATAAATTAAAACATTTATATTGAAAATATTCTTATAATCCTGTAAGGTAATCTTCTATGGTGTTATAACGGTGGAAATATCGGCACTCGCCGTATAGGTTAAAAAACATTATTTCTATAATTTTATTGAAAAGGTTGTGAAGGACCTTGTTTGGAAAATGATGGAAACCATACTTTATAAAAATCATAAAAAAATTAAAATGAGGGATAAATTACTTTAACCCATAGTATTCTAAATAGTAAAAATGTTTTGAAATACAATTTTATGAAAGACGAATATAGATGATAAAGTGGTCACAGTACATACTCATGTATAAACTATATTAGAAAATGATGACATTGTAGAATTAACCTTTAAATTATAATTTTACATGATCAGGGGTACATTAACCTCTTATATAATAATTAATCATCGTTATTAAATTATACAATAACTACATACATAAATATGATATCATATATGATCATCTATTACTACATTGTAAATAATATTTCAGTAGTATCATTATTTCCGGTGTTAAATGATTCTTTTTCCTTTATATGCTTGTTAAGTAAGACATTTTTATAATGGATTGGATGTATTTGATTCATATCCTTAATAATATTGTTTTCTTAGAAATTAATTTAAATCATAAAATGATAATTATTTTTGAATAGTTATGATCGGGAATGAATTTCAGTGTGTTCATGGAGACGGTAATTCGTATGTACGCATGATCAAAAATATCAGTCTATTGATGGGGAAATAAAATGTAATTTGATGTTATATCATATATATAATCCATAAATAGATATATTTATTATTTATGTTTGTTATAATCATTATTATACCCATCCAAATAATAAAGTGTTTGAATAACAAACTACACCAGGACGTGGATATGGTAAGACATACGTACACATGTATGTTGACTTTTCATTAATAAGATTGATTGAATAATGAATATTGTTGTAAGATATTTATAAAAAAATAAAACTATGTATAAGTTACTGGATTTTAATATTTTGGTATAGAAAAAACAAAGAAAGAGGAAGTGGAAGAAGGAAAGAACTCTGAACGAGGTGGTGAAATTATTACCTCTTATTCGGGTGTTTCCTTTTGAGTTGATCAAACGGGGTATTTATAATAGATTTCTGATCAAATTATGGCCTCTAGGTAAATGTGAGGGAATTTGGGTTTATATTTGACGAGTTTTTTTCCCAGCCAAATGGATTTGGATGTGTGATATTAAAAGAAGGGGAAGTACCCTTCTATAAGCGAGGCGAGGGTGTCATTAGGAAAAGTTTGAAATATTATTTTATTATAAAATTATATTTTGTTTAAAATGCCTCCAAATTGATTTATTTATAATATAAGGTGGGTATGAATCTAAATACTCTCAACTAATAGGTTTTATATGAGAATTTGTCTCCATATTAACCCTATCATTTAGATTTAACTCTTAGTTAATTAGTTTGACATTTACCATGTCCTCTTGTATTAATATAATAAATGGTCAATAAACATACAATGAAAATACAAGAGAACCAAAAGATTCATTATTTTTTAATCTAACATTATCAAATTACTTTTTATCAGCCTTATATTTTTATAAATATTATATAAATTAATAATATAGTATTTGTTTTAAAAACTCATTTATGTCAATTTTGACATTATTCGGAATTTTGTTTTTGTTAAAGTCATAAAGACATTATCAATTCCTAAAAAAATTATTTAATCAACCATAAAATGTTATATTAACATTTAAAATTAGTGTATTTCATAAAAATACTCAATTTACATTTTCTTTTATATTTATAATATTTATTATTTTAATTATTCATTTATAAAGTAATTATTGTATCATCATTATGTCATCAATAAATTTATTTATCTAATCTCTAAAAATTATAAATAAAATACCATTATGTTGGAAATATATTTATCTTTATGATAAATATATATAGTCGAATTTATCTTATATATAACTCTATATTAACATATTTTTAGTTATTAATCCTTGAATTTAACACTTTTAACTAATCTTTAAATAAAATAATAATCAATGTCCTAATCCTATCCATGTGAACCAAAAGAATCATATCTTATTCCTAATGATTTTTTTGGTTAATATACACTTATCTGATAGAATTAGGATGTGTGTTAGGGGAATTATAATATCATTTTTACCTTTTATTACCATATTTTCTTTCAATCATGGTTAATAAGTCAAAAGTTGTTATTCACCAAAAATTAGTTTCACTTTATTGAACCACATTTTTGATTCCAACTATGTCTATTGGATTTTTGAAATTCAATTTTATGATGCGGTAAAATTACCTTTTATGCAAATTTTCAAATGTGCCTATAAGTTGGGTAAAAGACGTTAAAAAGTTCAACAAAATTTCATACCTCTTATTTTATTATAAAAGTATTGCAATGAATTACATTAAACATATATAGGTATTATATATCTCTTTTTACATAAAATATATATAGATAAAAATAATTATTATTTAGATAAAAAGTTGGTTTTAAACAATAACGCAATGATTTTAACTATTCATAAAAAATTGAAAGTTTTCATAACAATACCAAAAATTCAACGTAAGATAATTTTGATATTCATAATTCAAAAATTTATTCTATTTTACCAAATTAAAAACATATAAGTTTAATTAATTAACTAAAAACTAATTCACATTGTAGAAACCAAACTGCCGGTTTTAAAAAATTAAAAACTATCAAAATATTAACATGTGTTTATGTAAACTTTAAATATGAAATTACTTATAATGACCAAAAAAATTTTAAATGATAAAATTATAATCTAATTATATTTCCAAACAATTGAAATATATAATTTAACACAATATATTTTTTTCATTAAAAATAATTTTTCAATTAAAATTTATTATTTTTTACTATTCAGCAAAATATGAAAGTTATCAGAAAAACACCGAAAAAATTTCGATACTAAATTTTTTTGTCCTAATTCTTAATAAGATGTTCATTTTGTCAAATTGAATATATTAAAGTGTGAAATATATAATTTAAATATTGTTCACTATTAAGAGGTATTAAAATTACATTTTATGAAAAATTATTCCATTATATAAAAAATTGATTTTTTTCTTATATAATGTCTAAGAAATAAATAATATGGATGTTAATTTTATATAGAGTATATAAAATTCAAAATACATGTAATACTATTCATAAAAACCTTTTGAACAACTAGTTTGGTATGATGTGGTGTGCTCGAACTCGGTGTTGCATGTAGCGTATGTTATCGAATTTCATTGAAGAGATAATGTACTATGAAATCATGGGGTGCTAGATTCTCACAAAATCAATAAATTTTTCCCCTGAAATTTTAAATTTTTCTTCAAAAATAAAAGGAAAAATATATAATAATACCATTATAGAAAACCCACATTAGAAATTGGGTTAATAAGATTTATTCTAAATAAGAGGGAAATAGAAATAAAAAAGTCACCACCAACTTATGATATTGATTAAGAGAACATTAGTGGAAATTAGAGACACATAATTTGAAGAAAAATTTAAATTTTTATCATGAGTGATTGAGGACATCAATCACATACGAGTGTAGAATTTAGGGCCTCAAACCCATTAATCTACGATGATTTAAAATATTATTGATTATAAACAACGTAATGTATTACGATAACACATTTTTAGTTTTAAGACACATTCCCTAAATATTAAGAATTAATTTATTCATATAATAATAGGAAAAACATATACATGACATGTATAGTTTCATCGTTCAACTAATTCCTACCACAAACTCATCATTTACTCCAAAAGATAATGGAATTCAAAAATATTCTATTTTTCCTAATCGTATATGGTTTCCAAAATAATGAAGTTATAATTAATTTGAATTAAAATTAAAAAAAATACATTTTAAAACACAATACATCGCGTAGGATAGTTGTAGGTGATGCACCCTTGTCGCCCTTCAGTTGCGGTTTCAAGTCTAATGGCCCTGCCGGACGCGACGAGTTATCACCTGACCTCTGGGTTGTCGTCTGACCACGTGTTATCCTTTTTCTAAAAATCCAAAATTAATATTAAAAAATGATTTAACCATAACAATAGTATCAAATTTAAAATTTAATCCATAACATCCTTTAATGTTATCCAAAATACTTCAGTCCAAACTCACAGTCCAAATTTTATAAGGAAAGTAAACATAATAAAGATCTTTTTTTCCACGTAAGAATATTTGAATACCATCATCATGTATTCTTTTACTACATGATAAAATCCTGAATTACCATAAATGATTATTTATTACATTCCATCTCCCTTAATCCTTATAGAACACTTGATAGACTTCTTATATCCAACGATTTTGTAAACTCCAACAATAATGGAATTAAAAAACAATTTATTAGTTTCTAAGTAGTCAAGAATAATGAATATAATTTATCCAAATCAATAATATCTTATTTCAAAATCACTACCTTAGTATTAGAACCATATTAATGTTTATCTTTCCATCAACCATGTATTTTCCAAAAAAAAAATTTTAATTGAGTCGCTTTTCTCATAACCATATAATCTCAAATCCTAAATGATGTAGTACCGCAGTACAATCCTTATTTATTTCCATAATTCATATAACCAGTACATCGTTGATACAACACTCAAATAAAATAATTATTTAATAACAACATAAGAACATTAGTCCTTCCTCTTCATATTTTGTAGTATCATAACCTGATTATTATCTAATAGCATTATTTAGGGCATACTCTGATAATTTGGACATTGATTCATGAAGTGTCCCAACTCCTTAAAGATGAATAATTATACATTTGAATCCTTTTTCATATAGTTGAAATCATTTACATGGTGTCCTTTTTTCCACAATTAAAACAAAATCTCATTCCCTTAAAGAATTTACCATGGTGATTCATTCTACAGTTATCACATATGAAAAAATTCCTCATTCCCCTCTTTCCTTTATACATCATTCTATCTATTATCCTTCTCTTCTCTTGCATTCCTTCAATTACATAGGACTCATATAATTCATTATTTATCTTATTAAAATATGACACTATTTATTTATATGATGAGAATACATGGGAGACTATTTCCATTCTAAATGTTAGCTTTGTACCATGAAATATAGTATCCTTACTAATCTTTTGATCATGTGTATTACTGGAGTTCTCATTCTTCTACTCGGTGCCATTTCTAAAATATGCATTACAGTAGGTTAGATTGTGAATCACAGTGAATAATTACAAACATGTAAAATACCTAATGTAAATTAAAATGATTATGAATATAATCTATAATCATAAAAAAATTCTTTGAATAAGTATTTACTCTTAAATCCTTCATAATAGATTGTAATGAAAATGTGAATTATCGTACGCATATCCCCTGGTAGTATCATAACCCAGAGCACAGCAAGGCCAGTTGTTCTGTATTAGGATACCCCAGGTCAATCCTGAAACACATTGTCAGAGTTTTCACATCGAGGTACATCTATTCTATAGCTGTCTCTACCTGCTTGTATCCATAAAAGAATGTATTTCATGTAAAATAACCAACATTTCTACATTACCAAAACACTAGGAAGATCATCTATTCTAATCCTTAAATTATATCACAATGTAATGTTATGTAATTAGATTTTTTCTATATCTAGTTTCCATGGTTTGTACTAAACATCATATGATAAAAACTGTAATTCCCTGAAACTAGAAGCCTAGAGCCGGTGCATTATTACATAACATTGACATGATCAAAAGGGATCAAATCCTGAAAGACTGAATAGTTTAGTAGCCCTTGAATTTTTATATACATACATAAGTTTTTCATTACATCATAAAATAAAAAAAACAACATTGTGTCTCCTTTTACCTAATTCATCTCCCTTATAATATCCATGAAGGTCAGTCATAATATACATCTTCACATCCTGGGAAAAATAAAACAAATAAAGGGGTGAACTAAGGTGTTAATTAAGGATAACAATATAGCGGAAACATTCATAAATAAGAATAAACATTTAAGTAAAATTTATAAGACTAAAACACAAGACTTTTTATCATAAACATTAGTATAATATGCCAAAGATAAATCTAATAATTCCATTTAAGTATTCACAATGATATTATACAATTTGAATAATCACATGTAATATCAGTAGCCAATTTCATAATGATGGAATGCATAATTATGGATATCATAGCCACATAGTCATGGCCTCATGCCAGGACTACAAATAATATTTTTTTGAATGCCTTGTTATAAGATATTAGTTTATCTCATTAGGCCTGCTGATGCATCATGGAGCTATTGTGGGATCCACCTGTCACTTACTAATTCCAATGCATTACTTATAGGAAAAGGTTGAAACATAACATTAACATTATTATTAAAATAAGAATACAAAATTACTATACATTATACATAAAAAATTAATGGTATAAAAATAACACATCCATAGTCAAACATATCAAAAAACATTCAATACAATATGTAATATTTTATCATTACAAATTAACTTCAAAAAAGTGTAAAATCCATCAAAGGATGTTAACATAGATGATATCAAAACTACTTGAGGGAAATATCTATTTCGTTTTTGAAATCATTTATAATAAAGTAATAATAAAATAAAACATTTATTTTGAAATTTTTTATAATATTGTAATGGAATCTTTTAAGGGGTTATAATCGTAGAAAATAGTTGCACCCGGCGTATAGGTTAAAAAACATTCCTTCCCTAATTTTGTCAAAAATTTCATAAAGGTCCTTTTTTGGAAAATGAAAGAAATATTCATTTATAAACATTTATAAAATTTTCAAAAAAGTTAAAAGATTTCTTTAACACATATTCTAGGAAATAATAAACTATTTTGAAATACATTTTTAACAAACATGGATGTGGTTGATAAAGAGGTCCTAGTAGATACTTATGTGTAAACAACATTTGATAATGAGGTAATTTTAGAATTAAACATTACCTTGTACTTTTCATTGATATAGGGTATCTTATCCTTCTGTATAATAGATAAATCATTGTAATTAAGTTATACAAGAACCACATAAATAAATATGATATCATATATGATCATGTAATATTTTTTGATAATAATATTTCAGTAGTATCATCATTTCAGGTGTTAAATTATTCGTTTTCCTTTATATTCTTGGTTACGTAAGCCATGCTTGTTATGGATAAGATGTATTTTATTTATACCTAGAATAATATGAAGTTCTTAAACATTATTTTTAATCATAAAATTAAAATTATTCTTGAATATTTACGATGGGGAATGAATTTAATCGCGTCCGTGGTGATGGTAATCCGTATGTACGCAGAAGCGACAATTTAATTCTATTGATAGTGAAATAATATTTAATTAGATGGTATATAAAATATATAGAATAATTTAAATGGTATATTTATTATATAAATTAGTTTTACTCATTATTATACCCATCCAATAAATAATGTTAATTAATAACAAACTACACCATGACGTGGAGTTGGTATGTTGTGCGTACGCACGTATGGTGACATTTCATTCATTGGATGAATAAGAAAATGAATATGGTTGTACCATATTTATAATAAAATAAATGTATGTATAAGGTACTAGATTTATTATTTTTTAATGTAAACAACTAAGAAAGATGAAGTGGAAGAAGAAATGAACTATGAAAGAGGCGGTGAAATTATTACATCTTCTTCAGTTATTTCTTTTTAGTTGATCAAAAAGGCTCCTTAAATAATCTTTCTAAAACATTAAGGACTATTGGTTTATGTGACGGTAGTTTAGAGGATATTTTAGTTGTGTTTAGTCTATACAAATGGCTTTGGAGTTGTGATTTTGGGAGAAGGGGACACACCCTTTTATAAGAGAGGTGAGGGTCACATTAAGAAAAGTTCGAAATATTATTTTATTATAAAATAATTTTCAGTTAAAAATGCTTCCAAAACAATTTATTTAGAATCTATGTTGGTGCTGGGTATAAATACTCTCAACCAATTGGTTTTATTAATGTTTAGGTCACAATATGAACCTTATCTTAAAGATTTAACTCTTAGTTAAATAGTTTATCTTTTACCGTGTCCTCTTGTATAATTATATTAGAATTATAATAAACATACTATAAAAAATAAATGGAACCCCAAGTGGTTCTTTATTGATATATATATCTTTATCTATGTACTTTCATCGATCCTTATATTTTTAGAAACATTATATCAATTAATAATATAGTATTTTTTTTAAATGCAATTATGTGAATTTTGATACTATTTGGTATTCCGTTTCTGTTAACATCATTAAAATTGTATCACTTCAATAAAAATTTATTTAATCAACCATAAAATGACATATTAATCTAGAAAATTCTTGTATGGCATAAAAAACTTCAATTTTCCTTTATTTTTATATTTATAATACCAATTATTTTAATATTTCATTGATAAAGTAATTATTGCATCATCATTGTGTCATAAATAAATTTAATTATTTAATCTCTAAAAATGATAAATATAATACGATTATATAGGATCATTTTTATCTTTCAAATTAATATTTATAGTCAAATTTATCTTATGTATATACCTATATTAAAAATGGCTTATCTATTAAACATTTAATTTAACACTTTTAAATCGTGTTTAAATATAATATTAATAATTACTCCTAATCTAAAATAAGTGGACCAAAATGTTAATATTTTATTCCTAAGGTTTTTTTTGGTCGAAATATCCCTATCCAATAGGATAATTACACGTTTTAGGTTAATTATAATATCATTTTACCTTTAATTACCCTATTTTATTTTAACCGTGTTAAATAAAAGTCAAAACATACTACTCAACAAAAATTATTTTCATCTTAATAGAATCAAATTTTAATTACTGATGTCAATTGTTTCTCTCAGATTATTTATATTCAATTTATAAAAGTGGTAAGATTATGTTTTATAAAAATTTAAAAATTTTCTTAGAAGATGGGTAAAAGACATTATAATGTTCAATAAAATTTTATACATCTAATTTTTTTATAAAATGACACCAATGAATTAAATTGAACATATATTGGTATTATATATCTATTTTTACATAAAATAAATTTAAATAAAACTAAAAAAATTTTAAATAAAAAGACAGTTATAAACAATAACGAAGTGTTTTTAACTATTTATCAAAAATTGAAAGTTTTCAGAAAAATACCAAAAATTCACCTTAATATAAGTTTAATATTCTGAATTCAATAATTAATTCTATTTTACTATATGAAAATTATATAAGTTTAATGCATTAATTTAAAATTTATTTTTGTTATCAAAACCAAAAGGGTGGTTTTTAAAAAATTACAAACTATCAAAAGATTGACATGCGTTTATGTCAAATTGAAATGTGAAATTACTTATAATGACCAAAATTTTATTAAATGATAGAAATATAATCTATTTATACTTCCAAAAAATTCAATTTTATAATTTAACACAATAAATTACATTGATTAATAAAATTCTATTAAAATTTTGTATTTTTTACTATTCACCAAAATATGATAGTTAATAGAAAAACAGAAAACATTTACAAAAACAATGTTTTTTATGTATAGATCTTAAAAAAGAAGTTTATTTTGTAAAATTGAATATAAACAAGTGTCAAATATTGGATTTAAAAAGGGTTTACTATTAAAAAGCTGTAAAATTGCATTTTTAGAAAAATACTTCCTTTATCTGAAAAATAGATTTTGTTCTTATATTATGTATAATAAACACATAATATTGATTTTAAAATCTTAAGGATTATATAAAATTTTAAATTCATTTCTTACTATTCATACCTACTTTTTTAATGGCAAGTTTGGTAAGTCATGGTGCACTCAAACTCAGTGTTGCGTGCAGCACAAGTTGTTGAATTACTTTGACAAGATAATTTACTAGAAAATATTGGGGTATTAAACTATTAATATATAGTTAAAAACAATTAAATTTATAATCTAGGCTAACTACCTAGCCCCAAAAACCCATACTAGGGTTTTTTCACAAGGAATAATATTATTTGGATTCAATAAATTTAATATTTTTTCATTCTCAATTTACTTTCATACATTTATTTTAATTATTCATCCATACCAAATTTTAGTTTTTTGGAATTTTATTAACATGTTATAGAGGAAAGGAATTATAATATATGATTTTAAATTTATTTAACTTGAACCACGTAATTATAAAATTTGTCCACAATTAAAAAATTACTCTATTTGAGAATCAAATAAACAAATAATGAAATGAAAATATATAAAAATTCACATTTCAATTGATGAAAAAACATTAAATAACAGACCAACATACTATTATAGAGTAAATAATATCATAAAATCATTCCAAAAACTTGTATTATTATAGTATAAATCCATATATGATATCATTCCTCCTACTATACCTATAAATACTGAATGTATCATAAATAAATCAAAATGAAAAGATAATGGATCACTGAAGGTAAAATTACACAACTATAACATGTTAAATCCAGGAATATCTATACCATCCATAGAGGATAATATTTTTCACTTTACATGGTTAAACTACTCACATGTATAAGTTCATTAAAATCCTCAACACCTCTATGTCTCTTATCTAAGGTCCTCAAATTGTATGGAAAATGAAAAATAATGTTGCATAACATTTTATAGAATTCCCATCACAATTTATAATAAATATTGTCCATACCTAATACCATAATTATTTTCTCTAACATCAAAATATGCGAAAGGTTAAAAAGTATCAACTAGAACATTTGAAACTACCATAGAGAGTCTATTTCATCATGTTTAGAGTAAAATATATAATGGAAATAAATAAGGATGGTAAAATCATTATAGAAACACATAATTATGAAAAAAACAATTTAGTAGATAAACACATAACCCATGATATACAAAAATTACATGTATTCCCATTGATGATTCATACAAGTTATATTTATATACACATGACCTAGAATATCCAAGTGAATAAAAAGAGTGAAAATATATCATAAAATCCAATTGGATTAGGTATAATCATGTTCACCATCTCCAAGCTCAATTATAATCCAAATAAATTTTCTTATATGTGGATTATGCACTTATCCAAGAATTCATCACTGAAATATGCATGGGTAATGAATAACATCTCAATCGTCTTGTGAGTATAAATTAGTATCCTAAAATATACTATGCCTAAAATCATATATATATATTTTTAAACTATATTGGTTGATAATATATACTATAAAGTAATGGATTAATGTAAATATTTATTTTAAAACACACCCGAACTACATGCTCTATAATGATACTCTGGTCAAATATACCGACTTTGAATTGTGAAAAGATATTTAAGCATGACGCAATGACCCTTAAAACCATATTCATCATAGGTAACCTAAGTTTTATCCATGAATATTTAATAATCATGTACATCTTCAAATTTAGGTACTCCTCTAGTTATTTTCATCATTAGTTATCATATGTAATCAAAAGATCTCAATACAATATACAAAAATCATTTATTTTATTTAATCCATGAAGCTAATACCAATATTAAACTACATTCAAAAACATATAACATACAGAATCCAAGGAACTCATAGCAATGTTTCCATTTATATAGTATTGTGTGACATATAGAATCTTATGTGATCATCGCGATACTCCCACTCACCTTGCATCATGTACTGTAAAGAAATTAAGGACATCATCTTGATATTACATCATATTTGGTATCCTTTTTATCATTTAATTAATTTAAATAATTCATCATGTTTATATTTTTACATTTATGCATCATTAGGCCAATGGAAAAGATCATGGTATTTCTCTCTCTTTCTATTCGAGGTAACTCATTTTATTTTAATATAGTAAAAGGTTTAACCTTTATAATCCCTTGTAGAATTTAATTCTATCAACGGGAAGAAGAATGTTTCCCCAATTTAAAAATTTTCAATGGTTATTCATGTTAACTACAAACATGGGTGCTGACTACCGTCCCTAGAAAACTATCTTTTTACTAAATTCCCTATATCGAGACCATGACATCCCTTGGCTGTCTGTCTAATACATATAAAAAACTCTGTTATCATTGAACTCCATAAATACATGGCCATGTATTCTATATAGAACTATTGATGGTCGATTCTTGGTTATCAAATATTTCAATATTAATTTAGGATATGAAAAATAATAATCACTCTTTTTGGTTGAGAAAATGACAAGACATTGTGAAAAAAACATGTCATATACTAAAAAATATTGAAAACAATATGGGATTTCCTAAAAATTGCCATCAATATTATAATAGTATTCTATTTTTTATTTTTCAACCTTCAATTTGTGGAGAAATGAGAGACATATGGAAACATGAAGAATAATTTTAAAATAGGTCATTATTTTTATAAATAATTAGAAATTGATAGGTAATTAATAACATGAAGAAAGGCGGAAGAAAGACTCCTAGATTTACCTTATTCTTTTAATTCACTCAAATGTACCTTAATTAAAAATTGAAATGAAATAAATTCACCATTTTTAAAGGAGAAGAGGATGAGAGATCAATAGTGGGGTTTTTGAACATGTTAAGATAAATTAATATAGTTTATGATAAAGAATTTAAATTGAAAAAAACCAAAAAATTAAAAAAATAAACACAAATAGCATTGTTTGGAATAAGATAACGAGGAAGGTGTTTTTTCAAATTTTTTTCTTCTTCAAATTTGGTGATTAATTTTGAATGGGAAATAAAATCAATTTTCATTTGGTGATAACCATATTAAATCTTGTTTTCAAAATAATTGGACTCATATTGTCCATCATCACAATAACAACCAGTTTGGAATAGAATTTCTGCTCAGACTCACCTTGGGTCCTGAGTGGGATAAGTTTGTAATACATAATTGATTGGCATCATATTCACTATTAAATTGACATAAAGGAGTGATTGTTTTGATGATGTATCAGAATCATCATGAATGTCTTAAAATTAAAGTTTATTATTCTTTTTTTATTTTTGTTTCTCATAAATCATATGTTTTTTGGAAAACGTGGGATGAAATCATGATAGAGGAAAGATGGAAAGTGTTATTTGAAATCAAACCCAAATCTATTTTATTCAAGTGGATGAGAATAATTAGATGTTTCCAAAAGAAAAAGAAATAATACCCAGATTTATCAAATCCATGTGTAAGATAAATAAGAGTTGTTGCCAATCAAAAAAGAATCATACCCAATATAATCTGATTTAGGACCTATAACACACAAACATCCAAGATATGAATTAAAAAAATTAAACTCAGTATGATCATACTCAATATCAAGATGAAAAATATCATTCCCAAAATTATTGTTATCAGGATGATCGTACCTGGGCCAAATTTACACATAAAGACCATACATTGTACAATCGTACTCAATTTGTGATGGACGGTTGATTGGTTTTTTTAAGGAAGATATTGGTAAAATTTGATTTGTTTTAGAATATCTTCATTTTGTTGATGAAGTGTTGAATTTATTTTTTTATCAATCAAGAATTACATTTTTCTCTCTTTATGTGAGTACTCAACTAGGTCATGAGAAGACGTAATGTAGTAAAAGTGGTTTCAATGCGATGTTTCCTTGATGTGAAATCAAGGGGTAACCCACCATTCAAATAATTGATTATATTAAATTAATACATATTATTGTATTTATTTGTAAATAGTTATCCATTTCTTCATAAATTAATATTTATTTAATACAAATATTTATATTGAAGAAATTAGGTTGAGAAAATTAGACTCGTGAATTGAAATCAGATGGAAAATTGAAATGAAATTAAGAAGAAGAAGTGCGGACTGTAGAAGTGTTATGAAACAATGAGAAGAGTTTATGATCTAGAAATCCACCCTATATTTTATTGAAATATTAGATTAGGGAGAATTATATTATGTGATTTTTTTGGGATTCCTGCCAAATTCACTTGACGGTCACCTATAAAGGGTGAAAAGAACATTGTACATTTTCATGACTAATGTATTGTTCATGGGAGAGGATATTTGAGTTTCTAGAGTGATATATAAGTTTCAAGACTAACATTTTGAAGAATTTACTAATGGAGAAGTGAAAGAGAAGTTACATGATCATAACATTATAGTCAACTGATCAATGTACTCAGTGAGTATCGTACATAGCTGACTACCATACTCAATATGTCAATCATATTCATCTGATCATCATATCATGTAAGATAACAAGATTCATATTTCCATATAATAATTTCTAAACTGGGGAATAATTGTACAAGGATAATCGTTCATGGTTGGATCATATTTGGAAGAAACATACTAGGAAAATAGAACTGGGTTTTCCATAACAATGTTCAAGGAGTTCTTTCCATCTTCTGGGTAAGAAATTGAAGAATATTTTTCAATTAAATACATTTTTAAAATTGATAATGAATAACAGGAAACATGAGTTGTTACAAAAACATTGTATTACCATATTTTTGATATAAGGGTGCACACATACATTTATATTATCATCAAATTGATACATGAGTGAATGGTAATATCCTACTTATTGTAATCCAAGTATTTTTTTTATATTGGATTTTATGGTATTTTATTATCTCCAAACCATACCAATTATGTATATATTCATGTCGAGTAGTGAATATTTTTAATACAAATGATCATGTTGATGTGTGTTTGATTTATTTTCCACAGGTAATAAAATATTTAATAGGAGTAAAAGGTAATTTCATTTTAAAGGAGGAAAAAAAGAAAAAAGTATCACTGGTCTACCCCTCCCATATCAGTGATAAATTTTTTTGACTGGTCATATACAAGTGGTATAAAAGAGATATGATCCCTTCGTTGAGTCTTTGATGATAAATAATTTGAATTGTGTGAACAATAATGGAATTCTAGTTTTTAATGGAATGAATTATCATATATAGAAAGATATAATTTTTTCATATATTATATCTATTGGATATGATGTTCATGAAGCTAAAACTATTGGTTTTACTCCCATTGATGATAAATATCTTCTTACTTCTATTGATAAAGTGAATTTGGAGAATTATGGAAGGTCCAATATTGAAATATTATCATTACATTTTAAATATTAATATCTTTGAGTTAAAGGGTTTTCCACAACCAAAGGTACATGGGATAAATTTAAAAATAAATATGAATTCAATATAAAATTTAATAAGTAAATAAAAAACCTAGAGATTGAAATATGAATATTTGAATATTGGTGACCACATATTAGTTGGGGACTTCTTTTCTACGGTAAAAGAAATTGTGAATATTATCATATATCATGGTGAAAATTTGGATGATTCTATTGTTGTGGAAGAAAATTGAGAATACTTCTTGATAGTTTAGATAGTAATTTTTCATTATTGTACGAAATATATCCTAAAAAAATTATCTAGGTATTATTTACATATCTCTCTAATCAATTATGAATTGCGAAGAGAGAATTATATGAAAAAGAAACACAATTTGATAGAGAATTTTCATCCATGACTATAATGAATGAAAAGTCATAAAAAATTATAATTTAAGATAAATATGATGAATCTAATTATTAATGTGAATTATGTAAAAATATTGACAATATCATTTTTTAATAAAAATGTGAAAATTGGTACATGGTAAAACAAAGGGAAACTTCCCTTGATGATTTTTGAATGTGGAGACGATGTCACTTTTCTTCCAATTGACCTCAAAGAAATAAAGAATATGATAGTGAATATGAAAAATGGAATCCATTGATATCATGGATGAAATATGGTGAAAGATTAAAATCATATTCCATAGGTATTGTTAAGAAATTCATTGATTCCAAAATAATAAGCTTCTTATGTAATGAAGAACAAGAAGAAAACATTGATGTTTAATTTGAAAATTCAATTTAATATTGAATTGAAAATAATTTTATTAGAATAGTGAATGATGAATAATTTAGAAATAGTAGTTCTTACAACGACTAAACTCAACATGAAATACATTTGAAATATGTTTTGAGAGAATTGTTGAGAAAGATTATAAGGAATGAAAAGAAAAAAAAAAGATCACAGAAGAATGTTCCTTAATATGAAATGAAAACAATTTTATTGATGAGAAAAAAATATGGTTAAATATATTGATTGGTTGATTAAATATCATGATGAAGACAAGAATTTTAATGATCATCTAGAAGTGAATCTGAATGAAAATTATGAAGAGTTACAATGTGTTAAACAAAAACATTTTAAAGCTGATAAACAAAGAACAAGTTTCAAAAACACTATCAGTAATGTTGGTGAATATTCTCTAATAGAGAAACCTACGAAATATCAACTGAATATATATTTAATGATTGAAAAGAAATATTTTTTTCTTGAAATATAAAATGTTAAAAAAATCATGTATGTGGCTAACACCAATAAAGTTGGGAATTCTGATGTCTCAAAAAACTCTGAGTTCTAAAAAGTTTTCAAATAATATGAATCTACAAAAGATTACAATACATATTGTTACAATAAATCATAAAAGGAAAATATGACTCTAATTAAAAACGAAAATTTGGTACCTCTATAATTAATGAGATAAATATGGTTGAGAAATTAATTCCCAATTCCGAAAAGTTTGGATGGTTTTGGGAAAAATACTCATTTTATTATTATTTCTGGTATTGTGGTGGATTAGAAATTATAGAAAATATATATTTGATTAACCAATAACATTAAAATTTATCCACTAGTTATGAAAGGAATGTTTTTAAGGGGATATAATTCCATTAAATGAAGAATACTGAGAATATTGATTAGAATAAACATGAAAATAGTGTAGTAAAGATTGAAAATAGGATCCAACTCCTGGAAACTAGTTTTCAATTCTGTGAACAACATGGACACCTTTTAATTGGATTTATTATTTTATTACTAACATAAAAAAAAGTTCCACAACCATTATGAATATCCATTGGCCAATAATGAAATAAAAGAAGAAAAATCTCTTAATGGTGAAACTGCATTGAAAGCAAAAAAAAGAGAATTATCATTGATTCATGATAATGGGTTTTTTCACTTATGAAAGATTATTTGAAATTATAGAATACTGTGAAAGATTTTATTGAAGTTACAGTGAGATTTGGAAATGAATAATTCCTAAAAATTATATGTGTTGTATCTAACATCATTTTGAATGAAAATATGAAATCTAAGAAAACATTTCTTGTTGGAGGGATAAAAACAACTTAATATGTTATTTACACTTGTTTTATGTTGGAAATGATGTTATCATCAAAAAATTTGGATTTTTATTAAAATAGAGGATGATGGAAGTATTTTTACTTGATTCCAAACTATATAAGGAAACGTGTCTCGGGATGTTCAAATATGAATCTCTTATTACATTAATATGGTGGAAGAGAATCAATTTAGGCATAATAGGATAGGAATAATGGGGTAGTGAATCGTGGAGAAGTTATCTAATAGAAATAGTGTCTGTTACATTATTCATTATGTATGATGAGTATATTGGTGTCACACTATTTAAGAGAGTGGAATTATTTTAAATTTTGTGCATAAGAATGTTTAGATTTGTTCAAGAAAAAACCCTAGAGAGGATTAATTCTGAAATTTGTTGGCCAATGTGGAAAAATAAATAAATGGAGATAATTAATTCCTCAATTCCATTGATCAATTTATTCACATTACATGTGTTATGTATATGAAACCTAAATCATATTATTTGAAAATGTTTTAATTTTTCACATGGAAGATTGATAAATAATATAACTGTTTTGTGATGAAGTTGGGAACATATAATGGTGTTGAATATATAAGTGAATAATTCAAATGGTTTCTTGAGAATCATGGAATTAGGGGTGATTATTTCTTCCCATAAACTCCAAAACAAAATGGGAATACATATTGAAATAAAACAATTGTTAGAAATGGGAATAACCATGTTATGTGAACATGGACTTTCTCATTACATTTAGAGAAAAGCCATGAGTTCTACTATTTATAATCAGAACTATTTTTTCTCACGGAAAAATTAATTTATGACTCTATATGATTTATTTTATGGAAAAAATATATGTTTGAAACACATTAAATTTTATGAGATTATATGTGTTTTAAATAATAAAGGTTGAAAATGTGGAATGTTTGACCAGAATGGTAAATATGGAATCTTTCCTGGCTCGGCTCTAGAGGGAAGTGGATATAGACACATAAACATAGAGAAAAAAATAATTTTTGAATCTATTGATGTGAATGTAATTGAAATATGATATAAATAAAAATATTTTTATGTAGAAAAATAATTTTATCAAGTTATAAAAATTTGATAAGGACACATACAATTTTGTTCCTACTCATGAAGAGGAATTGAACTTATCTATTTCCAGTGATGAGAATGATAGTAAAAATGGCATCTAAGGAAGATGAATCATGTGGAAGAACAATAAATAATTGGTGATCAATATTAGAAGGTTCAAATAATAAGAAAAAAATTCTATTACACATACCTCTTTGTATTCAAACGTGGATCCAAATGATATGAAGGATGATTTTGAGTATCTTTGATGGGTTTATCCTATGAATGAAGGGTTTTATTAGATTGAAAAGAATGATATATGGGAAATCATACGCAATAAGTAAAATTAAAACATTGTGGGAACAAAGTGGGGTTTCTAGAATAAGGTAAATTAAGGATAAGAAGTGATATGAAACAAAAATAAAATTAGAGTGAAAATTTTATTCACAAATTGTTCGTTTTGATATTGATAAAACCATTTCTCTGGTGGAAAGACATGATACAATCAGAGTATTTCTTTCTATTGTTTCACAATGAGCCTACAATATTTATTAAATGGATGTTATATTCTCATTCCTAAATGATCATATGGAATAGATAGTTTATATAAAACAAAAGTGTGGATTTTTTGTTTGGAATGTTGAATTTTATGTGTGAAGAATGAAAATTTCATTTTATGTCATAAAAAGGCTATAAGGGCATAGTATTCCAAATTCTATTCATGATTAAGGAAGATGGATTTCAATAATGGATGGGTGGATATAAATATTAATATCTGAGAAAATACTGGGTATTCACTCATTGTGATTGTTTATATTTATTATGATATCATAGATGGGGATGATATAAATGTTTTAAAATGTTTTATGACGAGTTGAATTTTCTTCTTTGAAATTTTCATTCTGGGGGAAATGAAATACTTTTTTCGGTTAAAAATATATCAGTGGAAGTAATACATTTTTCTTTCTCAAGAAAAGTATGATGAGGAACATCTTAAGATATTAGGAATGGAAAATTCAAAAGCTACACCCACACTAATAATAGTGGAAAAATGTTGAAAAATATGGAGATGGAAAATTTTTTTATCATAAATTATTCGGAATATTGATTTAAATATTGTTTTATATGACTATCTCATGACTGGACATTGTTTATACTGTTTTATTGGGAGATATATTAAAAAGTGATCCAAAAAATTACATTTAATTTCGTGAAAAATAATTCTCATAGATATTAATGAAGAAATAAAATTAGTAAAAATTTACGACATATTTGATAGTATTGATTTGTTTTAGTATTCAGATGCTGATTGGGTTGGAAATGTTGATTATATAAGATCAACATATAGTGGAGTATTCTTTAAGGGAAATAAGTGTGTTGGTTTTCATTCAATGGCACAGAATTTAGTAACTCTCTGTATGGCTAAATACAATTATGTTGATTCCACTAAAGATACTACTAAACTTATATGGATGAAAAATAAATTTGAATATTTACATGTTGAAATGGAGCTACACAAGCTCTTGGTGTGTGATAATCAAAGCACAATCAATCTCACCAGGAATAATGTTCAACATTCTCATTCAAAACATATTTATATAAAATATAATTTCATCAAAAAGAATGCGAAGAAAAATAAATTGAAGCTGTATTATATCCATTGTCGGAACTAGTTGATGAAATATTTATAAAACTCATAACAAAGGAATAATTTACTAAATTTATGTTGAATAGGGTAATCGATTATCTTTTTCTTCAAGGTTGAGGTTATGTTTTGGTCTCCTATCTTATCTTAACATTGGATTGTATTATTCAGGGATATAATTATTTCATAAATCAATATATGTCTTGTAAAAATAGAGATATATGGGTAATATGTAAATTCATAATTGTTTTTTTGTGAACAATTCAAACTATTTTTTGTAGTTGTTATAGGAAAAAAATTGTATTTTTTCTAGGAATGTTGAAGATATGAGGTTGACGAAGGGATGAGGATGGAATGAGAAAATGGTTATTGTGGTCAATAATTTTGTAAAACATGGTTTTGTTGTCATTAATTAATATTTCCTATAATGAGCTAGCTCATGTAGTCTGAGAATTATTGATATGTAATCCATTTAATGAGGATGAAATGTTTAGTGATTCATGAAATGTGGTTAACAACAAAACTCAAGGGGAGTGATTTTTAGTACTAATTAATGAGGACGATTTTTGTTTTCAAATGTTGTATTTTGTTGTAATGGATAATGATGAAAAATTAAATGGAAATCACATAAATTTTTATTTGGTTAAAATTTAACTGAATATAGTTTTTAAATGATTGATAATCGAGTTTTAAAAATAATTAGACTCAAATTTACAACATAATGAGTATAATATGTATGGAAGAAAAGTTTCGATCAGACTCACATTTGTCTGAAATGGGAGAAGATCATAATGAGGAATTTATTGTTATTAAATTCACCTTTATTTTGATATAAGAGAAGTTATTGTTTTCATGAAGTATTTGATTCTTCCAGACAATGATAAAATTAAAGTGATGATTATTTTCTGATTTATATTTCAAAAAACCCGAAGTTATTTAAGAACATATATTGCACGAATGATTGAAGAAATTAGAAAAGAGTTATTCGATATCATAACCAGATTTATAATATTTGTGTAAATGATAAGAAAGAGATGATTCTAATAAAAATGGAATCCTACCTAGATTACGCATATACAGGTTGAAGAGAAGAAAGAGATGCTTCATATCCAAAATTAATCATACCCAGTAAAATCATATTTAGGCACTATATCATCCAAACATATTTCATATGAATTAAAGTATTTTCATAATCTAGATGATCATACTCATGATCAGGAAGAAAAATATTATACCCAAAAAGATTGTAACCCAAACAATCGTACTCAGAATGTCTGTACACTAGGTATTCTTACTAGTGTTGATATTGATGGTGGATTGAATTACTGAAAGAAGTGATTGATGAGCTCTATTTTATTAAAATGACTTCATAAAGGGGGTCAATAGTTGAATTTATTTTTTATTAATCAAGCAGGTCAATGAGTTAAATTACATTTTTTGTCTCTTCAAGTGCGTTCTCATCTAGTTCAAGAGATTAATTAAAGATGTAAAGGTGGTTTGAAAGAAAATTTTTATATATGTTAAATCGTGGGGGATCTCAAAATTCAACAGAATGATTTTATTAAATTAATACATAGTACTTTTTTCATTAGTCAAGTGTTTTCATTTTCATTACACATTAATATTGACTTGATACATATCTTTGTATTGATGAAATCTAATTGAGAAAATTAGAATCATGAATTGTAACCATGATTGTAATTGAAATAAATTACTAAATAAGAAATAAATATTTTAGAGGAGTTTAGAAGCTTATATAAGGCTGGATTAAGTAAAAATTCACTTGGGATAAGAGGGGAAATTGAGAATATGTTGAATTTTATGAAGTTGATTTTTTGATTCCCGTTAAACCCACTTGAGGGTCACCTATAAAAGGTGAAAATTACATTGTAATTTTTTGATGACTGATGAATTTTTTGTGAAAGTGAAGCTCAGAGTTTCTAGGTTCCAAAAAAAGTTTATGTATTAAATTTATTTGAAGAATTTTTTGATGGAGAATTGAAATAGAAGAGAAAATATCACAATAATGTATTCAGATTATCATCATACTCAGTGGTTATCAAACTCATCTAATTACCATAATCATCTTGTCAATATTATTTCACTGATCATCATATTAGGCTTGATAATCCGAATGAGATTTGAATATTGGCATATCTAGAATGAGGAAGAATCATATAGGGAGATTCATTTATAGAAGGATCTTACATAGAATAAACATACTAGGAAAATCAAACTAGGTTTTACTTTACAATGTACAAGGAGTTTATACAATCATCAGGGTAAGATAATAAATAAGTGAATTCAACTGAATAAATTTGTGAAATTGAAAAAGTTTTCCATGTAACATGAGTATCTACAAAAACATTGTATTTTATTATTTGTGCCAAGAGGGTAAACTCGTTATTCTAGATTTTCTGCAAATTACTACATGAGTGAAAGGGAATATCCTACTCATTTAAATCCTTGGAGTGTTTTTCAGTTAATAGTGTGGTATTGGTTTTTCTCCAAACCAAAACAAGTACGTATCTCTTCGTGTTGAACAGTGAACCTTAAAAATAATTATGTTCTTATATATGTTTGTTTAATTTGTTTTCATTATAGAATAGTATATTTAACAGGAGGTGAATGTTAATTTATATAAAAGGAAAAAAAATAAAAAAAAAGTATCACTGTTTAACCCCTCCCTCTCTTAGTGATATATTTTTCCTGAAAGGTCACTTACAATAATTGACTAGTATTTGAGCCTAGGTAGATCTATTGGCATATTGTATGGATATTTCTATTCTTTCATACATGTACTCTCTATCTATTTGAAATATAACATATTTTTTCATTATAGGATCATCTTCATGAGTTTATTGTATACTATAATGTTTTCATGAATTCTCATAATCAATAATTTTTTTCAAATAACATAGAGGTTCCATGAAAAATATATTATATACTATGATGTAGGGGAGATGAGTTACAACAATGGGCTTTCACTAGGTCAAACTGAGACCATTCAATAGAATATTGCATATATAATTTTATGAGACTCAGATGTCTCAATATAGAAAAGGTTCGCCTGAATATCAATAAATAAATCCTTGACCAAAAAGAAGTCTAGATTTCTTTTGGAAAGATGAGGGTTTATATTTCAGTACTCATGAAAAAAATCAATTTTCATATTTAAATGAGGGATGCTAGAAAGGATCTGTGCCCAATATTGACAGATAAATAGCCTTAATTGGGTTCTTATGTACCAAAAGATATGTTGGTGGAGAAAAACTAAAATATCCAACATGATACTCTCTTAAAAATAATGTGATCATACCCTTAAACCATAAAAATAATAATAAACAAGAAAATACATTAATTAATAACCTCACATTTTCCGACATATATCTATACAAACATCTAAAAATACCACAATGTGTCAAATTCATTTAATGAGATTCTATAAAATTAATTTTACATGACATGTCATCACATTACACCATATTTCATTGAAAAATTTTGTAACCCATTTAAAAACCACCCTATGACACCATTCAAAATAATTCACAATTATTTCTATTTCAAAAGAAATCATAGAATATTGATTGATAAACCTCATCTTAATATTCTTAATATACCTTAAAAATATTTACCTTGAAAAAATGAAAAACTTTCAGAAAAATTATCCCTATGATTTCAAAACCCGTAGAAAAATCCATTTATTATATATTGCTATAAATATACTATTACATAAAATTGAAGATTTTTTTATTTGTGTCAATATCAAATCAACATAAATACACCAAAAATAAATAATACCATATCAATTTATCAAAAATAAAGATTTCTATTGGTTAATGTTAACTCATACACAAAAAAAATCAATATGAAAAAATACATATATAATAACTAGTGTGTATAATATTTCTAAATTATCTTACTTAACATGACGCAACTGTACAACATTCACTAAATTTCATCATATACTAGTTTGGATGGTATATTCATAGTTTTATAATCCTTTCATAGTAAATATAAATGAAAAATTTTATTAAAAAATTGACTCAATTTCTTGGTTCTTCTAAAAATAACTAATAAATTTTCTAAAACATACTAAAACAAATAGATAAAGAACAAAAATCTAAATAACATCTAATAACCAAGATAAAATTTGAGGCAAAAATCTTATAATACAATATTAACTCATATGTAATCCTGTGATTTGGTGAAAATGAATAAAATAAATACCTTTCAATTGATTTATGACAATCCTTTTTCATTTCTATAATACATCCCTAATAAAATGGTAACTCTAGAAACATTGAATTTTCATGAACCTATTCCTTAAAACCATTTATTTCATAATCTTTCTAAGACAACCCAAGAACTAGGAACCCATTATGAACCATGACATGTAAATTCATCATTCTAGATCCCCCTATGATAGAAATTATAGTTAATGTATCAAGATAATAATGTGTTAATTAAATTCCATAATGATTTATTAAGAAATAAGGAAGTGCCACTAAGAAATATTGTATCCATATTCCATAATAGGGATTAACAAAACACCAAATAAGTAGTAATAACATCAAAAATCAAAGAAAATGTGGATTATTAAAAATGACCATCTCTCGGAAATATAATACTAAATATAAATATACAATATTCCCAACATAATACAGTAATGTCTAAGAGACACAATGAATTTTATAATTCATTTGAGTCTATGAAAGAAATATGAATAAAAAAATATTTTCCCACAACTATATATCATCATTGGAAAGTATAGTATCTACACATGAAACAACCATCAACAAAGACCATTAACATGATGTCCAAAAAAATTATCCATAATGAACTCATTGGTCCTAAATTGGTTGGAAAAAAACAATACATTATATATAACATCCATGAAAAACATTTGAAATTAAATCCACATTATGATATTTTAAAAAACATATATATGTTATGTTTCATGATTTTACCTTCAATTAACATATAAAGTTAAATCATCTGAAGAATAATTTTCCTTCTCAATTTATGGTAAACATATTCTAAATTTAAAAATCTTTAAAAAATATTTTAATATAATAAAGCATGACACGTGAAAAAAATTAATGGAAAGAGAAGTGAGTGTAATGATAAAAAAATTTAAAAATAGTTTTAAATGGTATTATTATATATAATTAATCAAAAATTCATTAGGGGAACCAACGGCCTCAGATAACAATCTAGAAATAGAGTTAATAGATAATTAAAATGGATGTTTGGTGTTAGATATCAAAAGGTTGTCCCTAACATGAAATATTTATTTTATTGGCCAAGCCACGGGGTGTAGATTCATAATTTTTGTAATTATATTTCATGTAATCCATCCATTGTATAATACGAAAATATTATATCAGTTTTCTCTTTAAACTTCACCTAGATACCCAAGGCTCCCATAACAAGTTGAAATTGGACAATTCAAATTAAAACCAAATTGAAATATATAATAAAAATCAATATCATGTCACATACTCCCCTATGATACTTATGAAAAAACAACATTTATACACATTATTTTAGGAATAATTACAGATTTTAACTCATAATAAAATCCAGAAACATTAAGGGGATAGGTGTCAAAGTGTAATTTGATACATATAACAATAACGTGAAATAGCGATACAACAACATTATTGAAAATTACATGGCATTCCCTTATATTCCACTAACATTCTAAAAATTCACCTGATAACCTATGGATGAACATAAGAATGGGTTGATATATAAAGATTAACAAGGTGATAATAACATCAAAACATGATGAAATTAATGTAAGTATTTCCAGAGACAAATCGTGGTTATATAAATGTTATATATTAAAAATCATGAACATCAAATCGTGATATTGGTGACTAAATAAAATAAATATAGAATCTTCCAAATTACATAGAACATGTCATCATAAACATAAGTCAAGGGTAGCCATTGATAAGTCAAAACATAGTGTGATTATGCAATCTAACCTGAAAACATTTTTAGAATCTCATTACATTTACAAAATATCCAATAAATTGAGGAATTGTTTTATATTTTTCCCACCCATGCCATTCATTTTATGTACATTTATTTTTGTTCAACATAGATCATACAATATAAATTTTTTTATTTTAATCCCATGATTAATGAATATTTTTAAACTAAAACAAAGTACCCAATAAATGAAATATTGGTACATCTATATGAATACTATTTAGTGGATGTGGGCAATGTTATTTACAACAAAAATATTTTCCATTTTAAAATCATTGATTAATATTTCTAGAATAATAGGTGTGTGTTAAGATTAATGGAAGGTTTTAAAGATCATGAAAGGTGGTATCTCATTAAATTGTATTAATAAATAATAAAATGGATGAAAGAAATTCCAAAATGAATAACTTGAAAAAATAGGTGAAACACAAAAAAAGTACACGAATGAAGAGGTTGTTGAACATAAACTGTTACCATGAGAGGGTGTATAACAAAACATTAGGATGGTCATTCTAAGAGACTAGTAACACCATGTAAATCACTTTTATAGGTATATGGATTTTAAATTTTTGTTCAAAGGGTTTTGTGTGTAAAGTAATGAAAAGTTGTGTCAGAATTACTAAAAATTAGAGTGTGATTTTTTTATTAATTTCTATTCCTAGTATTTTTAGTCTTGGTGATAAATAATTCAAAACATAGACCATACAAGGGTTATTCTATTATTTTATCTACCAAATAATTGTTATATAAATTTTTTTATAAGGATATGAAATGAAATCAATAAAATTATATCCTTTATGATGTTGAATTGTGTCATCTTCATAGGGATTTTTTTTAAAACAATAAAATTCAATATATGTATTATTATATTCATTATAGGTATCTAAAATTTATTAAATAACTTTAAAATAAATTATTTTCAATGGGAAATATATTTTTGATCATGCATTCCCTTTATAGTAATTATTATATCGCATTTTCACTCTTATAATGACATAATACATAATGTGTTTAACTTTAGCTAAAAAAATTGGTTGTAATACAAAATTATGAAAAAACTATTATATAAGAATGAAAAGATCATTTAAAATGTAATATTTATTTAACAAAAATATTATTCTAAAAATAAAAGTTATCAGCTTTAATAAAAATCATTCTCGATTGGAAAAATATTTGTTTTTACAATACAAAAAACTATATGACACTTCTAAAATACCATATTAGAATTCAATAAATAATATAAATTTTTTTCTAAATAAATATTAATTAATATTAATATATCAGGAAAATAAAAATCATTTAAATTTTATTAAATTAATCTTATTAATTTGGTTAATTGAAAGTATATGTTTCATAAAAATATAATTTTTGTATCGTCATATAAGAATCATATTATTAACAAAATCATTTTATAATCATATATTTATGATGTAAAAATGAAAAAAATTGATAAATATCATAATTATATAATTGAAATTAAAATATAGAAAACATTCTACTAGTGTATAGTTATATAGAAATTTATTACCCCTGCATATGGCCTATGATTAAGGTTTGCATTGTCGATAGTTTCATGGAGTTGTTCATAAGACATGGTTTAGGTGGAAACCATTATGAGTATAATCATATCTCATAAATGGTTTCATTCATGTATCACTCATTTAATATCAAATTGAATTGTCCAAGGTAAATCCCAATGATTCCATATCCCTCAAAATCACATCTGAATGTGCTCTATAGTGGATGCTACTACTATATTAGGCCATCGCTTATTCGGTTGGTGTGAATTAGATGTAATTATAACTAATAATTTGTAACAGTCATAAAAATATCTTTATATTCACTATATTTTAAGTGGTTATGATTTTTAATAGTATATTGATCCATATTGACAAATGATCTCTATATTCTATAATGGTCTTAAATAAAAAAAGAAAAAATCTGCACTTGTTTTTTATAACTACATTTTATAAAAAATAACATATTCAATAAAAATGAAATTTAAGTTAGAATATATTAGATAGTTACATTGTTATTTTTTGGAATTATTCCTTTGATATTTCATTTCATGAATTAAAACAAATGGGGATACATTTTTTCATCACCTCTTCATATTCATATCCCACCACCTGAAACATGTGGTACGACCACAACGAATCTACCACATTATTTTTCTCATATAATAGAGATTTTACCATATTATATATTATATTTACATGATAATAATTACATTAAATATGAATTTAAAAATAACCACCTATTTATTTAGTACAAGTAATGGGTTTGTTATGTACTTTCAAATATGGGATACCTGAAAAACATCATGTACTTTAGATAGATTAGATGGTACTACTAATTCATATTTTATATTACATATGTGATTAAGGATCACAAATGAGATGATGTATCCATAACTATTCTTTCCATTCATCCAAATATGAAGAAATTTATTCCATATTGATATAGATGGGAACAATTTATCTCGGATCTCAAACTATGGGTCCCTTTGGTGATGGTCTACATAGTTTCTCATTATCTTTTTAGGGTACTCATATGATACATATTGGTTTGAAACATATATAACATGTAATGAATAATATGAAATCTCAAAAAAATCTAAATATTCTTATATGGATGTTGGTGTCTAAAACCTATTCATATATATAGTCTCATAATTTTCTATTTGAATTCATTAAGGTAAAATATTATTACATCTGAACTATATGATTGTATATTTATGATCAATATATTTTTATAAATCAATTTATAATGATATCAAAATATCATATATAATATTAATGCATCTCATAGACTAACCATCCATTTGAGAGTGACAAGAAGTGTGGAGGCTGAGATTTATATCCATTGATTGATAAAATATTCTCTAGAACCTTATAGTAATCTCTAAATCACTAAATGGTATAGTGGAGAGTGTCACCCAATGAAATCATAATAATAATCTCATTTATAACATTTCATACTGGTGGAGTGAAATATATTCTTTGATAAAAAGAAATGTGATGACATTGTAAGGTGATAGATTACAACTAAAATGATTTTATTTAAATTAGATGTTCTCGGAAGAATTAAGATGAAAACCATTGTTATGTTTCCCCATTTATATATAGGTATGATAAATGGATTCATCACACCCTAATTCTTATATCATTAGAAATTGATTTTTTTCATACAATGAAAGAAGATTAAAATTCTACATTCTACCAATTTATGTTATACCACCAAATTTTTTTTATCAACTCAGATTTTCTCGTAATCATTCCAAGTCCAATAAGTAATGAAGTGGTATTTATATCATCCAGATGTCCCCTCTTTAGTTTTGGTTAATTTGGAAAACTTATTCAAGTTGAAGTACATATAACTATATAATTATAATATGTTAACTATGGAATATTTGATACATTTTTTGTTCATCTTTATGATATTTTTAGGCTTACATGGTCCTATAAATAATTGAGAGTTTATATGCTATATGAGAAAGGTAGGATGAAATTATTTTTATGATTACCATTACCAATACTTTTCATGTACAAGATAATATTTTCATTCAATTCTCATTAATGATATGTTTTCAAGAACATTTATACTTAGTGAATCTTCCACCATGTTCAGTTTCAATTGATTATAACGGATTGAACAATAATAATTTTTTTCACTTTTAAAAACATCCATTTGTGATAATTTAACTCATATTGTGTCAATATATACATTTTAATGTTATGATATTTATATATGTCATAATTTCACTATCAGGAAGATTTCATCAAATCATCAATATAAAGATCACTTTAAACAATTATATATAATGGATTAGACAATTCTTCTTAGGAATCATTAATTTTATGGAGGTATGTGATATTAACTTATCCACATGAATATGTACCCAATGAAATCAATTTTTTGGAATCAATTTTAGAGATCATAATTCCTTCCCCATTGGTGTGTAATGTGAGAAAAATAAATGTTATTAGTATCACCCTAAATGCTCTGATACCATATGTACATTAATAATTATAGAGAAAAATCAACCCCTTTCGATCATTCATAGTTATTGGGACTTAAAATATTGAGAATTTTATTAAAAATTGACAATAGTTCTATATTAATAGAAATAAACTCTGAATCCCCTTCAAAGATTTTATTGGGGAATCCCTCAATTTCCAATTTCTTAAATAAATCACTAAATATAAAATAAATCATGAAAATGTTCCCTTAATGTGTCAAAATCTACATTTAAAAGTTTCATTTTCTATAAATTTTATAGAAAATTTTCTTCCATAATATCTTTGGTAATGTATTAAAATTCACATAATGTTCTTTATTTCATTTAGAGTATATGATATTATGATCAATATAGACCACATTAAATTTTTTGATATTATTAATAGACACTATTAATAAAGTGCATAATTATTTATAGAGAATTTGAGAGTCCAAATTCATATATTATGAACTCACAGTTAATGTATAATGTAAATAATCAGTTTTTTGGATATCCTAATTCATTAAAATTACATGATAATATCTCATACAATTATTAGTCTTAGAGAAATACCATGATCAATGTAGTTGACTAAGGAAGTCATAAATCCATATATTAGGGTTATTATTCATTATCTTGATCATGTTAATATAATTATATAAAATTTATTATCAGATTTAACTATACATATACATAATTAATGAACAATATTAATCTATGGGGATGTATATTTCCATATAATCCATTTATCAAGAATACCATTTAGGTATTTATTTAGAATATCAATATATATTTTTTCCACTATATATGGAGTCTTAGTTTTTTATTTTTTTGAATAATTTAAAATTTTGAACTCAACATCTCAATTATAAGTAAGGCCAACAACAATATTTAGGTAAACATCCACATATTCTCTTATTATGGGAATGTAATCAAGTATGATATATTCCTTAGTCTGAATAATTTTTTTTCAGATACACATTTCATAAGGTATTATTATCCATGATTGGGATGATGACTCTGAAAAAGATACATCTTCCTCCATCCACATGTATAAAATTATATAGTGATTTTTTATAAATAGGATTATTTTATTCTTCAGAAAATTTATGCTAGTGCTATATAGATAATGTGTTTTCATACATATAATAAATTTTTATCCCACTAAAAGAATTATCATATTATTCTCCTAAGTTATAAAGGGAATATTGGTTGGAGATTTGTTATAATATTTGGATTAAATACTTTCTCCATGAATGTTATGCCTAATTTTCCAACATCCATGCTTTGAGGTGGCTCTCAAATAGTTACACTAATCATTAATTAAATGAAATATTCCATAGATCAATAGTTTGATAGTTTATTTTTTTTTTGCATTAATGTATGAAAATTCTTCCTTTCACAATATAATTTTTATTTATTCATTTAAATTATTCAAAATAGACTAAGGGATGAAAAAATTTAAACAATTTATCTTTTGAGAGGGAAATAATTATCATTGAATGGAACCCCCAAAATGAAAATAGATTTTATTACTACTTAATTTCAAAGTTTTAATAAATGTTCTGTTTGAACTATTTTATAAAATAAAATTTGATATTCCTTTTTTTTTATTTCCCAATTATTCATAGTGGGAGTAATAATTTATTACCTCGTATCCCTATGGTGTGATAAAATAGTTAAGAAAAGAGGCATATTTTTTAATAACTAACTTAAATTAGTGTTAATACCTAATGATTATTTTCATAATTATTTTCCCTAGGTACATCTAGTCCACAACCACATCAACATATAGTATCAAGATATAGAATTTTTATATTATAAACCATTAACTCTGTATATATTTTAAATTATGGTATATTGTCATAAGATTAGTCTTATCCCTATTTTTCATTAGTTTTTCAATATTAATAACTAAAAATATTTGTTCCTTTCTCTAAAACCAACATTGACCACCCATTAATTTTATACATGTTTTTACACATCATATTACATTATAATATATGTAATTTAATACCAAAATAATGAGAGGTATAATATATTTTTTTAATTATATGAAAATCACCAGAATAATAATCATATGTAAAAAAATTATAAAAAATTAAATTACAAGCCCTTAAATTACATTATCCTTCAAAAACCATAGGCAATACCTAGGCGTGTACCTAAGAATGTGGTGATGTATAAATCCAATTAAGTAAATAAAAATCATAACACATTTAATGTAATTTATGTATGTAAATAGTCATATCAAGGTGACATAAAATCATGAGAATCAAAATCATGAGCATTGAAGTATGATAAAACATAGTAGCACCAAGGAAACATGGGAATGTGGTACCAACAAAAAATATGATATAAAAATAATATGTTAAGGTTTATAACTGAGATATCTAAACATATCATGATTATGATAACCAAATGTGTACTATCAACTGTATCTCATGAGGTAAAAACATTACTCAATTCATTGGAATAACATATAATTTATGGGACAGCCATCAAATTCATATTATGTACATGTTTTTTTGTTCAAATAGACCATAACACATAATAATGGATTTTATAACTTATGATCACATGATTATGCTATGTGGGATTAGTTCATTAATATACCCTTACAATGAATGATATGTATATTTTGGTAAATACCAATTAGAAGAAATAGGGATGGGTATTCCAATAACAAATGTTTTTTATAGAAAATATGGGAAATATTCAATAGAAAAATGAGTTTAAATAAATAATAATTGAATGGGTTTTAGGAGATTAAATTTTGTAACATCAATTATTATTAATCATAACATCATATATTGGGTGTGTAGAAAATATTCCAGCATGAAAAATTCGAAATGTATTGGAGTTATACAAAGAAAGTATGTAAATAAATAGAAGGATAATCCCTAACCATGAGAAGGGACTTATAAAATCATGGTAGGTGTATATTAAGGGATTGGTAACACCATATAAAGAACATTATATTGTGATAAAGAGAGTAAATTAATGATCATTGGGTTTTGGGGGGAATAGAATGGAACCCCCTATTGTTATTAATAGCAAAATAGAGGGGAATGATTTATTAAATTTTGTACGTGAATTTGGAAATCTATGACATAAAATAATCACAACCAATAACCATTGAATGTTTTTCTCATGGATTCATAAAAGGAGGAGTGAGTTTGGTTCTTTTATTATGATATGATCCAAACCCTTTAAAATAATACCACAGATGATTTCAAAGTGAGTCATGTCAATAAAAAAATGTTAGAAACCTTAAAATATAATAATGATTTATATAGATTCATTATAGGGTTTTAAAATTAATCAAGTAACATAAAAAATACATTTTTAAAGGGGGATAATTTTTTGACAAGAATGATTTTTATAGTATTTATTATATCAGTGGTTTGGAAATTATGATATCATAATACATATCGTATTTAATCTTAGCTGGAAATTTAACTATCTCAAGAAATTTTGAAAAATTCACCATTGTATAACTTCAATGTGAAAATTTAATAAAAAATTTTATTTTAAAATTACTAATTTTATTGACATGTAAAAATAATTTTTTTTAAAAAAATCATTGTTTATTGGAAAATACTTTTTTTTGCAACACATACCATTTTTTCACCATTTTAATGATTATAATGAAATAAATTAAATATTATTTTTATTTTTATTTAAATTTATATTATTTAAGAATATTATTCTTGAAAATGTCATATTTGTTTTGAAAAATAATTTATCCAAGACAATGACTTAATTGTATTTAAATATTTCGTAAAAATAGATTTTATTACTTCTTATAAAAATCATTTTTGTCAATATCATTATATAATATTATATAAATAATAATAATTATAAATTGATAATCATAATCATTATTTTCTAAAAAAATTAATATTAGGGTCTAGATATATAACAAATTACTAAACATGTATACACCATAAGGGTATTTTGAGTGATAGTGGTACCTTCTTCAGGTGGTTTGGTGAACATGGTTGGGGTCATGATCTTTTTGAGAATTAATTTCTCCAATAAATGGTTTTTATCATTCTCCAATCACATAATATTGGTGTGGGATTGTCAATAGGTAAATGTTAGTGATGTTATCTTGACCCAAATCTATGATAAACCTGATTCATAGGGAATTATCCTATTAGTATTGAAAATTTCTTATTCAAGATGTGTGAATAAGACATTGTTATAAATATTGATATGTATTAATAATAATATTCACAATATAATGAATTTATTTTCAATTATTATGACACATAATGGTATTTAATCCCAAGAAACAAATTATGACAATATTTTATAATAGTCTAAAATAATTACATGAAAAGTAGTACATGTTTTTTTATAACTTTATATAATAAAAATAAATATATTCATTCAAAAATGGAATTTCAGTTATGAGTGTTTTCATCATTACAATTACCTCACAATAAGAATCCCATTTTTTCAATATACAAAAATAGAAAATCCATCACCTTCATTGAAATTTCACCATATAAAAGACATAAATGAAACTTCTCTTATCATTATACAAAGGGGAATGTCTCATGGAATAATACAAATTGTTATCAATTAAAAAAGAGTATATCATGATTCATTATATTTTTTTTAAAACTAATATTATAATGAAATTCTGGAATTGTAAAATAAACGGGCATCATAAAATAACACTGATAAGAAGAAATAGTTATATTACCAATACTCTATAATAAATATGTGAAATCCTTTTTAAAATTACATTGAGTTATCTCATTAAATACATGTTTTTATTTATGTTGAAATTGGTCTTATATATTATACTTTGATGAAAATAAACTATCTTGATCATTTTTAAACACACAAAAAATCTATCATTCTTCTATTAATAATATTAAATATAGTAAATAGATTTTCTAAAACATAAAAAAATAATTAGAAAACCGAAAAAAAATTAGGGTTTTATGTTTAAAGGGTAATGTGAGGATCCTCCTACAGTTGTGAATTCTTATTTATAACCCTTCTCATTAATCCACCAAAAATAACATACAAGGAGCCTTAAAGGATTATTAAGAATCCAAACAAACACTAAAATCAAAAAACACAAAAAACCCATTGAACATCAAGACATGTTTTATAAGACTATGGTAGGTAGGAAAAATGAGAAAAGATAAATAAAAAATGTAATAAAGTGGATAGAAGGTTTTTTTTATAAAAAATAATCCATAAAACATTAATAAAACTCATGGTTCAACCATAGAGATAGAGGGTTACACAAGGGGGAGATACAGAAGACAAAGGGGGTGTCATACATTATAGAAAAGAATCCATAAATAGATTTAAACAAATTTGGAATCAATATAAAAATCCTAATTTTAATGTAGTTTGGTACTAAATATGGTTTAGATACAAGATTGGAAAAACCATATAGTAATCATGTTCTTAAAATTTAGTTTCTTGAGAAAAATGCATTAACATATTCAATGATTCAACTAAAAATGATATATTTTTCCCACTTATGAATATTAAATATATTGTACTTTCTCACAGGTTTTTATATGGATAGAACTAATTGTTATAATATCTGGGCCACATGCACTCCACATTAAAATTTTCACATTCCCATTAAAATTTTCCAAATAGAAGAACAAAAAGGGGTTTAAAATAAATAAAATAATATAGAAAATTGAATTCAGGTTTTTAAACTCCCATATTCACTAAAGTCATGAATGGATATTAAAAAAATGAAACAATATTCATAATTTATACAAAAACCCTTATATGTTGACTTTCAAAATATCATCATTATATAATAAACATTTTATTTAAAATTTAATCCAAATTCATAGCAATAAATGTGTGACACTAAATTATCTTTTAGTACTGAGTATAATTAAAAATTCTTGATTTAGTACATCTAATTAATTTCTAGCCTTTATAATATAATTAGGGATACTATTGATATAAATGGGTCTACTGTGATATCGATCATAACACTCATCTATCTATATAAACATGTAACATGCAGCATTTATCATATACATAATAAACATACCTAGGAAATCCCTTATTCTGTTAAATTTTGTTACCATTATACAGGGATCATTTCAATATAGTAAATTCCATCTCATAGAGTCATCATCCATTAGAACCGACATACCAGCTTGATAAATAAAATAAACATCATTCATCTAGTATATGAGAACATCACATATCCCTCATACACATAGCTAATAAAACCTCATTTCATTCTAAATATCATGTCCATGAACATCAATATTCTAATTAAATTACTGTCATTGATACATTTTATCATCAAATGACTTAAAATCTCATCGTTGTTGAATTTCATGTGATTAAATCATCAAAACCATACCTAAGACCCCTATAGAATCCAAGACATCAGGTTTGTATAAGAAAATGTGTCAATGTTTTATAGTTATCATACTAGATATCTCTCATTCCTCAGATTATGGGTATTCATAATAATCACATATGTTGGAGTATATTAATAAAAACATTAAAATTACATAGATATACAAATTTTTTAGTCTAAATAATAAGTCATTACTTATTTTATGATATATTTATTATTTATATCATGTATTCAACCAATGATATTTATTATATAGTTCTACTCAATATAATTATTATATATAATCACAAAAAAATAATAAATGGTGATCATCGATTTGGGGTAACTCAATAGATCACATAAAGGGGATATTTAATGTTTTTCATCATGAAACACACACATACAATGTGATTGAATGATAATTTTGACATATCCCTTCATAAATCATGATAAAGTTTTGGTTTTTAAATGTTTATTAGAATACATATAATCTTATACCTAGGATACTCTATAATATATCATCCATGATAGATCACTGAATTATCCTCACACTTGTTTCATATCAAATGTATTTGTTAAATATTTTACATTTATATAAATACTTTAACATTTCCATGTGGATTGAGAGTCATTATTTTGATATTTTTATTTATAGTATCCATGTTCTTATATACTAATTTTTTGCAGAAATTCTTGTTAATAAAACATTTAATTGTTTTATGAATAATATGATGTCTAGTTGATAATTAAATTAACAAATAAATTCTTAATGTTTTAATTGATCATTGGAATTGTTAGAGTAAATGATATTCATAATGATGATTTTGATGATGACTATTTCCTGTGTTATAAATTCCTTTCTAGAATTGATATGAGTTCAGTGCTAAAGTGAGCATTCTGGAAAATAACATTTAATCCACCAAATGAAGAACATGTTATGGAGGATCATTATTACTACATGTTATTTTGACTAATAGAAATAATAATTTTCAACAAATGTACTAGGAACCTACCTAGTAGTTACATATTAGCAATGGGGTGGATCCATTGATGTTATGATAGATTTTTTTACAGTGTCAATGAGTTGAACACATGAAAAAAATCAATAATGTCCAAATGTTTCTTAAGAAGTAATATAATTGTCCATAGGGACTCAATAATGTATGAAAAATAATTATGAATCAACTATTTCTCAATATCATCAACTATTTTAGGAACAACCATGTTGGGATTGGCTAAATGAGTCCATTAAATATACAACTCCTTTACCAGCTTGACGACATAAACATATAAATATTCCACAGTATGAAACTATCACATAGTAGATCAATTACATTGAGAGTGGTAAAAGTCACCAAATATTTATTTATGACACAAAAGTATAAATTTTGTTATCAAGTACCTATATAAATCCAACGCCTTATTTTAAAATAAATATAATGATTCTATAAAATATGAAGGACACCTAAATTAGAATAACTAAAAATATAAAATACCATCAAAATAGAAAATCAAAATCAATTAATTCCAAAACTATAGCATATTATGTCACCATATATTCATTTAATAAATGTATTTGAGGATGATAATATATTATGAAATCATATTGAAGGAAAAATTTGAGATAATTAACCTCAAAACCAATGCACAATACATGTATTTTCTTGTGATATGAATGTCGCGTGACTGAAGGGAGACTAAAATGAAAATAAATGGTTTTTATAAATATTGAAAGGTGTGATGATCTCAATAGTTTTACTAAATTAATGTAAAAGGAAATACATTTTTCTATTAGATATAAATGATCATAGTGGATTGGATGAATTATCTTCTATAATTTTTAGATGATATATATTAACCTGTTATTTTTTAATAATTTCACTCATTTTAATATACAATTAAGTGTTAATTTTTCATTCTTATTTAACATTATTATATGCCTATCAAATATTGAATGGGAATAATTTGAGTGATTAAAAAAGGTTAATATCTCCCATTTAATACTATATTAATTTATCATTTTTAATAGACCATTTTTATTTTTTTCTTAATTAGATTCTTTATATGATATTTAATCCTTGAATGAGATTTAATTTATTTTTTAAAACTATTATATTTTTAATTATTAGGTAGACAATAAATACTAAACAACATTCATGTAAAACATATTTTGAGTATTTTGAATAAGGATGTGAGTTTCCAATGCTTTTTATAATATATGTGACTATATTTAGATAATATTAGATATAAAAATTGCATAAACACTAGATTTGGTTTTACCATGGTATTGTTGGGGTGGATTGCTGACATTAATTTATATAGGAATAGAGGATGACCATGAAGTAATATTTTTTTTGATAATATTTCTAGTGTGAATAACTCTAATGTTTTTTCATAAATATATTAAGAAATATAATGGTAATAATTTAAAAATTGATGGTAGTAAAACTATTATAGGACTATGTTTTTATTCCACATAGAAATATTACCATAACTCTATCAATTATCACATAATGTGATTTTAAATACTTCTTTTAATTTAGTTTTTTAATTATTTAAATCCAAAAAAAAATTCCAAATCCCATTTTATTTTAAAAAATTTACAGTGATAGGTGATTTTTGCCTACAATCATCACTAGGAGAAAACATTGGTTAAAAAATATTGATGTAGTATATATTATAAATAAATTGATTTTTTCACAACTCATTCCATGGTTCTTAAAAACATGTAAATTATGTAATGTATTAGATAGTTTGATTTTATTATTAAATATATTTTTCATTATTTCTACTATTTCAAATTTAATCATAGTTTCCCGTTAAATAGTGGGGTAATTACTTAGTAATTGTGTAAGGGAAGGATATCCCTTGTAATGAATGAGATCACAGTCATTATTGAATAAAAATTCTCATTTATTATAAATAGTTAATAGATGATGTTTTATTCTATAACGTGATATAATTTTGGTTTCAATGAATTTTATTTTCACTACAATGGTTTATAAACATTACTCACACTCCTCCAGGACAAGTTTCACTTAAGTAATTATATATAATCATGTGTTGAGTGTATAATGATATCTAGAACCCATATGATAACATTAGGTTACCTTCATATTTTTTAAGAACTCCAACAATCAATTGGGTTTATCCAAGTTAACGTAAGGTGTTTTAATCTTTTTTCTTACATATACAAAGCGATGTTAACAATAAAGAAATAAGTTTTTTTCAATATTCACAATATATTATAATATAATTTTTTTGGTTAAATTAATTGAATCATATATCACTAATATTATAAAAAATTAAATTTAATAAAAACATTTTAGGATGTAGATAGAATTTTATGTCGAAATCAAACCCTAATAAAATTATATTTATCATCATATATTATAAAATCCTCATTTTCATTTATTTAATATATCTCAAACTCAAATCAAAATCCTCTTTATTTAAACAAATAATTTATTCCACTAATTTTTTTGTGAACTACTTGTAAGATATGACCTCCTTTTATAACAATCACTGCATTTAGCATGTAATGTAAACTGTATTTAAATTTTTATGATAAGGTACATCAAAACACGAAACTATTTAATGTTACTGTTTATATAAAAATAAATTTCAATCATGAATAAAAATATCATATAATAAAAAGTTTTGTAGTTTAAATCATGAAATGGAATTAAAATTTACTAGAAATAAAAACATAAAATTTCATTTTGGGATCGAGGATGTTACTTTTTTGACTCTAATGAAATATCAAGTTTTCACTAAAACACATTCATGATATATAAAATGAAAACCCAACCCTCAATGAACATTGTAAAACACTATTCCCTAACCAACATAATTATACTTAAATTCCACAATTACAAAATAATTTTCCATTAAAAATATTTATTATCTATATATTTTTTATACTTCATGGGTGATGGCCCCAAAATAACCATATATGTATCCAAACTTTTAAACTGAACACTGAAACCCAGAGATTGGTTTAGGAATAATAAAAATATAGTATAATTTACTTATTACTAGAAAGAGTATTAAAATATTGGTTAGACAACCTACTACCATGGTAATTCCATGAATGGTACAATATTAAAAGTTGCTTCATCTAATGATACTTCCCCACCACAAGAATTATAATAATATGAAATGAAATGTGTTTCATTATATAGGGTTCTAGATTAAATCTTTTTTAGTTGTAGGATAGGTTTATGAAATTATATGTAAGTAATCCAATTTAATATATTGAATGCCTCTATTTAATTAAGATTTTATATAATGCATTTTAAAATAATTGTTTTATTTTTTTCGATTCATCATCTGGAATAGATATTATCCAAATTCACCATTATATTTAAATGGCCATAATAAAATTATTCATCAAATATCACAACAATTTTCTACAAGATGTAATGAAACTAGAGGTATTCATGAGGTAATATAATACGATTCATCACCATAACTATAAACTATACTCAAAGATACAATCTTTTTGAGATATTTGTCTCTTAAACATATTAGAGAACAATAATTACTAAATAATATAATTTTTTTACCCTCATCTCTTAGCCATTTCAGTAAATAGTGATTTGAACTATAGGTAATTGGAAAATACACATCATCATTTTAAATAATTAAATTAAAATAATATAATGGATTTAATGAGCTAATCATATTCTATTAGAGATTTAAAAAAATAGTCTATAGACCCTACCATAATTAGTACTCAAACACACCCTTTCCAATAACAAAAATCAATAATTCCAATAGCTAACACCTATGAAAAAGTTTTTGTTATATAACTAACTACACCGTTTCACAAAAAAAAATATAATTTTGAAGATTATTAAAATATTAACCAATATAAAATATAGAAAAAATATAGTTTAATGAATGATATGGTATGGAATATATTTTTTATCTTTACCCACATAATAGAAAGTAATACTGAACTTATGTTTAAAAACCATGGACCTTTGCCAGCCTAACGAGTCTTTATATTGAAATAGACTATGAATTGGTTGATAACTTATGATGAATCTAATTAAACCCTATAAATAACCTTTAATAAGATAAATTACCCCTTATAAATGAGACAAAGGTATCTAAATAGAATGAAACAGAAAAATAAAAATCATCCCATGATGAGCTTGCTATAGATGATGGTGCCAAAAAATCATAGAAATCATTTAATAATTTGGACAATTATCCCAAGGATTGAAAAATATAATGATGGTATTAGAAGGTATATCAAAATAAATATGAGAACAATTTCACCATGGTAATAAAATATGAAGATTAATATAGATCAACCCCATCTATTATGATATAGAATAATTAAGCCCAAATACATATAAGAACTAGAACTATAAAGAGAAATTCATGAAACATTCATGAATGTTGGGGATATTATTAACTTTTTATAATAACATTGATACATTACCATTTATTATATATTTATTTATAACATTAGATAAAAGGTGGAGGAATTATGGGATAGACTAAATAAATTTACAATAAGGCATCTTATTCATGATCAAGAAATTATTGCCTGATAAATTTCACATCACATATATATCTTATTTTCCCTTCACCACTAGATCTTTTACATTCTAAAATTATATATATGACATTTTTTATATATTAAATATGATTCATCTCTTTATATTGACATTATTTTCTATATGCTATTAAAATAATAGAATATTTTTGGTAAATATTTTAAACTAATAGACTATAAATCTAGAAGATTTATTAGAAGATGTCGTATTGAATTTTCAAGATGGAAACATCCTGAAAAATTACTATGTAAATAAAATAGAGGAATATAGGGACTCCACAAACTCAACAATCATTTACAGAGTGGATTTTTAATGAAATCCAAGACCTTCAGTAATGTTCATGATGTAAAAATTACCATTTATTTTTTATATAGTAGATTTAATTTCAATATATTTGAATCTATAATGTACCCAACAACTAAAAAAACAATATATATATTTAGAAAACATAGTATTCTGTATAGATTTATGTTTTCCTCATGTAATATTGAGTATAGAGGAATAATTACTAGTTGATAATTTCCAGGATTATGAAGTTGTATTTTTTATGGAATCTATTTCTAGTATATAAGATGATGTTACTTATGAATATCTTTAAGTTATTAGTTTTTTATATAATGAAAATGTTTCTTACATGTCATCTTGTGGGAAGAAAATACAATCAACATCAATTATAAACCTCATTATGATATTATTCCACACACTACCACTAAATCATGATCTTAAACCCATACTTGTTAACCTGAATTATATATACCTATTAATGGGGGAAAACTATCCATTGTTATTTCAAATATTCTGTAACAACCCATGAAATTAATTTCATTTTTTTAATGTTAAATCTCTATTATATAGTTATATGAAATTCTATGTATAAGTTCAAACATATGATTAAATACAATTATTGTTAATGGAGTCTCTAGACTACTCATACAAATCCATAGAGAGATAAATTCCACCATAAATTATGTGGAGAAATATGAGATTGTAATGTCCCCCAGTCTAACATTTCCATGTCACCAAAAATTGATGGTTACGAGACATTAAGCACACCTCCCCCAACACCAAAGTATTTTAACTAGTAGAAAGGTTTTTAATTATAGTGGGGAGACTATATACCCCATGTTATTGATAACCATGAAGCGGAAATAATTCATATAAAAATAAGAAATTAGGGTAATAGACATTGATAAAACAATATAGAACATCTGGGAAAATAAATAAGAAACTGATATACCAATATTAAGGAATCATAAAATTATAGGATATAGTGTATCTAAATGTCAAAATTAAACCTATAGATGTAAATGAATATTATTAAAAAGATAAACATAATAGAATATAGTCACATAAAAAATGTCGAACCAATATCAAAACACTATTCCATCCAGCAAGTAACAAAGTCAACAATAAGATCCTTTTTTCTTATCCAAACAGGCATCTATGTAATCTCCTTTGGTACAAAATGGGTTCCTGAATTTAGTTCTAGTAAACCATTGTAGTTCAAAAAAACTATGTCTAAAATTTTATTTTTATAATAAGTTCATGCTATAATGTGATAAAAATGGGTATTGATTAATTAAATAATTAGTAAAATATAGAAAAGCCTACTTCAACATCCTTCTAGAATGTCTGTGAACATGTAACCAAACCATGGAAACCAAAACCATTTACCCATGATCCAAAAACTCACAAGCCCAGCCCTACTATATAATTATCATATCATGTTTTCGGGCCATGACTAGTAACGAACCATCTCAATAGGTGATAGGTAATAGCCCTGTATATTGACATCTGAACATTTTCTATAGTATATCCTAAAATATATGCATCTCAACATATTATAAGGCCATTCCCGGTATATTAACATGATAGCATGTTTCAGGGTCAATCCCAGTATATAATAATCTCATCATGTGTTATATGTTCATATCAATGTGGAATACATATGTCAATATAAAAAATATATGAAAACATTGTTTGTTATACAATTTACAATTTACATTTAATCTTCCCATTTAACCAATTTATAAAATATGAAATTTTCTAGGGAGAATCTATAAAAATAATTCCCTTGTACAATATTTCATGTTAAAATCATATGCAATCATTTTCAATCTAATTGTTTTCATATTTTATCTAACCCCTTGGTGTTCCTTAAATCTGATCCCATAATCTACTAATTCCAAATGGATCTACAAAAATATAGGATTATCATCATTCTGTTCAATTAATTAATTATTTATCAAATGAGTTATCATACTCACTATAATTCATATACATTTCTATTAAAATTATACCATAGTGTTAGATTTTAGACCCCTACCGTTAACCTATGACTAACACAACACTTACAATGAAAAACACTAATATGGAAGATGGTGAAGATGATCACAAGAAGGATCCTAGATCATAACAGATCAAGTTAAAAAAAAAAACCACAATCAAGAGATTAAACTGTAACTATTAGTGAAGAATGGGAGAGAAGGGAAAACCTAAACAAAATGACATACCAGAGATTGATTTCCCAAATGGGATGTTTAGAAGGGATTGGAGGGATCCATGACCACATGGAATATATCCTACACCATGATAGGAATGACTGAACTAATGGGATTAGGAAATATCAAATGAATGAATCACTTGAAATTTTAGTTCAATACATTTCAATGAATGTGATATATTTACACACCCTATATTCTTTTAAAAAGAATGACTAAAAAACCCATCACCTCATTTTCTTATTATCCCTGTGTGAAATTTTTATGATGTTAATTGTTTACATGATGTGTAAATGCTTCATTCCCTACACTGGCCCACTACATGTTTACTGAGAGTTACATGAAATTTAAAAAGTACATGATGTGTAATATCCCAACAGTCAATATTCGTCCCATTTTCTACAAAAGGAACCAAAATACATCAAATTACTTCTAAATCATGTAAAACCCTCGTAAAAACATTTAACACATTTGTATCTAGACTCCATTAATTCAAATAGACATACATCCCTGAAATTTAGGTCATTTTACATATTAAAGGATCTCTATCTATGAACAAGACACAACCAATGAGGTCAAATGACAACAAAAAAACCCAACAAAATATATTTAAGTAAAAAATAAAAGTGGGGAGTACCTCAAAATGGGAGATTAAAACCACCCCATCATTTTACAGATCATCTATCGCATTATCCATTCATCCTTATGAATTATAAGTGAACATATTTGGCCACATCCATCACATATCAGACCCCCTCTCCCATAACTCACCAATTCTAGAGCTACACTCGAACCATAGGTATAGACCTACATTTATGATTTTTATCACTAACATCTACAATCCTCATTGGATTCTCCCCAATGGAAGCATTTGCACAATTATTGATATCCTCAACATCTACCACCTGAAAAGGGTCCGAATAATATCTATGATTTTGTGACATATGAAACACAATGTGCATATAACTGTAGCACCCTAGAATGAATAATTGGTATTCCACTAGATAAACCCTATCCACTATTTCAAATGGTCTAATAAACATGGGTGCCATCTATCCCTTCTTCCTAATACAGAATTTCCCTATCCTTTAAGACACCCCGTATTAAAATAAAATGACCAACCATGAACTCCAGATGTCATCTCCAATGAATAGAATATGATTTACGCCATCTATATACAATCCTAAATCACCTCTTGATTTACTGAACCTACTCAGATATATCATGAATGAGAGTAGGTCGAATAATATGTTACGTACCTACCTACAAACAATAAAGAGGATAATGAAATAACATTTAATATTAAAACTCATCAGGATCCATATAGATAGATTCATGAAGGATTTTATTATATGTTTACTCCATGAGTACCATATGATTTCCCATAAACCACAAAAATACAAAACATAGGCTCACACCATATCTTCCATAAGCTGAATATAACACTCTAATTGACCGTTAGTTTTAGGAAGATATTACATACATTAAATAACATATGATCCTAGAGCCTTATGATGGCCTTTCTAGAATCAAGATGTGAAATGAGTATCTATATCTGAAATGAAACTCCACAAAACACCATTAATCTGAAATCCGTATCAGAGAAATAGACGACCTAGATCAACAACAATGTTACTGGTAAAAAACAACACAACATTGTCAATTGATTTAAAATCACCCATAAAACATAATTATTGCATGTCATCCAGGGTAATCCTATCACAAAACCCATAATGGCATCACCCCATTTCTATTCCGCAATGGGAAAATGATGTAACAACCATTCCATCCTTTGATGTTATGCTTTTACATACTGATAAGAGAAATATCAATATACAAATCCTGATAACTCATTATCTATTATTGGACACCAGTAATATCTACTAATAACATGATACATATTTTTCAAACCAGGATCTACCACCCAGATGGAAGAATTATACTCTATAATAATCTCATCATATAATACCATCAGAACCCATACCCATCCAGGGAAAAGAAGAGATTTACCATTTCCAAGAGACCATCCATTTTTTCACCACCCATATAAGCTCTCCTTCAAAACTAAGCCCTATGAATCAGATAACTACGTAGTATTGATCTTGTCTAAATGAATAGGTATGATAGATTCATAATTCATAGATGCTCATCCCTAAGATTCCTTAATATCTAGATCTATATCAGCAAAAATATACATTATACTCCCCTCATCACAATAATCCCATAAGACCTCTTTTAGTGTATTCCGGGTTAATGAATCATCCGAAATGATTCCCTTGATAAGTTTATAATCCATCATGAAGTAGAAAGATTATACATACTAGTCTCAAATGCTCTATTGAATATTTAGGTCCCAGTGAGAAAAGATTTTGTTCATGTTCTAGTAGTCTATATATACCATAAACCTATCACCCATAAGACAGTTTCTCCAACATCTCAAGCCATGTACCAGCACTGCTAACTATATATCATATGTATAATAATTACATTCCTTTTTTACGATTTTGGGATCCATAATAAACCACTCAATCCTCTTGTGTTATAAATTCTCTAAGACTAAATCAAGATGTGTCGTTGTACATGATATAAGGCTTGACCAACTAATGCAATGTGAGGATACGTGATATGTTCAACCATCCTATCATCTCCTAAAAATAACCCCTGTAATTTTAATACCATAAAAACTATGCTCCCTACTTGGTAATTCTTACCATCAATCCTTCGATATGGGATAAATCATGGATAATGCATCGATAGTAACCTATTGAATAAAGAATTCTTTCAATCATGAATATGTTCATTGGTTGCGCTCAAGATACAATGGATGTAAATTTATATAGGTCTAGTAACACTCCTACATAAATAAAGAAATGTCCCAATAATTCATCATTATGAATATAAAACTAAAAATAGATATCATAGTTTAAAGTCGATTCTCTCTCAATGTACTCATGATGATATAGAAATGTTGGTAATTCTCATCTACTGACTTGGAGTACAAAAATATTTGATCCAAAAATATAAACCCAAACCAATCAATAAACATATAAAATATCTTATTCATCATGTCCATTAACATTTATAGTATTCTCATCTAAATAAACATTATAACTATGAATTCATATAATACATACCTACTCCTGAAAACCGTTTGATTTATTTCTAATGGTGACTCCCTAAACTGGTGGTATCTAGATCTAAAATTGATCATGGGGAATTTATTAGAAACTCTAAGATAGTCAAAGATATTTTTGATGAGTGTATGGTGATATATGTTATTGATTTATGACTAGTTCAATCTCTTATAATCCACACACAATCACAAACTATCATCTTCATTTTTCGAAAAGTGAAATAGATAAACCCAAGGAGAATAAATAGTGTGTATGAAATTCTTTTCTTCCAAATCATGCATATGAAATTTTCAATCCCAAATATATTATTGTGAAATTCTGTAAGGCAGAATAGAAAATAACTCTTCTCCCTACACCAACTGGATCCCAAACTCGATATCCTGTTCTTGTGATAAGTTATTGAAAAAATTCAAAAAGAAATCATGAAAAGGTATAATACTGGAGGAAAAATAATCCTATGAAATTCCACCATTATTTGGTTAAATATATTCTTTTAGATCTTTGAGATAATATAATCTAAACTAAATTTGTCCTACACAACCATCCTGAAGATCCCACTCACCATAGTGAAAATAACTACCATTATAAAAAGATATGAAGGTAACTTTCCTCTGGTTATAGTTTATAGGATACTAGTAGAATACTATCATATCCATAACAATAAAAAATAAAATCCTTTTATTTACATCATGAATAACGCACAAAATGAATGGTAACCCCCAATCTCAATAGAATAAGTCGTCCAACGTTTCATATTGATTGATTGTAATCCCAACGGTTTGTTAATAGTCATGACCCAATCTATTCTCCCCATATTAAAATAAGAAACATTTGATAAAATATTAGGTATAATGAAATGTGATTCTCCTATATAAAATAAAACATGAACTATGGTAGATGAAACAAGAATCGTACCTATGATTGTTGAAAGACTTGTATCAAAACAAATTGGTGAAGAATGCATAGCATGAAGCTGTCTTACCCCTCTTCCATGGGTTCTTATCTGAATCCATTTTGATATTCCCTATGATTGTTATTTTCACTCTTACATTGATGTACCATATCCCCTACCACATCCTGAATGACTAGTAGATGTCCAGTTATAAGCCTATCGAGGGGTGTTTGAGCCACTTACACACTTTGGTTCCAGTCCGGATTACCTTCTACTGATTATTTTTGAATAGTGCCCAAAAAAATATGGAATGTGAAGATTTTATCTATATATATTTTACTTAACTACTTGGTACGGAAACTTATTGTGCTTATGGATAAATATTCCACCATAAAATCACTTCCAATAACAAAGGTCTTATGGCGTAATTCAATATCCTTGATTTCTTATCCCACTACTTCCCTCAAAAAAAATTTCATTGTGGTACTTCAGGCCACGATATTAAGTGTAAATAGATTACATTGATGGAAATTACTTGCCAACACCCAAGGCCCCTCTCAAATTAACCTCCATGATAAGATTATGATTCATCACATCCCCAAAATAGCTCAAATAAAAATATTTCACCTAGAACCTGATATCTAGAGACGAACATCCTAAAAATTCATTTCCATGGAGATATAATCATATTCTAGAGAAGAAGAAAAACAATGTTGGTAAATGAAACATCTAACATAGTCTCGCACTAACATGCCCTCCTTTTTATGATGTATGAAATCATGATGCATTTCATCTGTCAACGTCTTGGGATAATAATAGATCATGTACTTGATCTCAACGTCCATCCTATGCAACTCCAATTTCATTCGAAATTTTTTAGAATGTTACACCCATTCTTGTTAGGTCTATAATGAACATATAAATAAAATATTACCCTTATATCTGTTGGAATCTCTAGGTTCTTAATTATTGTCTTCAAAATCATAGTACAAAACTCAACTACCTGGGGCCACCCTCCTTAGTGAACGTAGGTGGAATATACTTCTAAAAATATATTTTAATCTCATAAATCAATGTCATGAGATCATTTGTCTCTCTTTCTATGGATCTCATGGCCCTAGGGATTCGTCCAAAAAGATAAAAACCCATTTGATCCTCAAGAACTATATGAAGCTTCATCTCTGCTGTGTAAGGAGGATGATTATTTCTACTCTCATGATGCTAAATTCTAAGATGATGAAGAGTAATTTTATCTATATTACATTCATACCCCTTAGATAATTAGGAAACATCATGGTTAATATCAAAAGGTTACTAAAATAGAGAACCACTAACTTCTGGTATCTCTATACATTGATTATCATTTTTCATAGTATGACATATCAGTTCTTTAATTCCATTTTATTAGGTATAACAATCAGCTCATACCCCAATCTACATTGGAAATATATGATATACATATAAATATGCCCCTATCATGAACAATGTTTGTTAGTATGTGCATATCCTGATTTATGCATATTCATCTCATGCCTTACTGGGGAATATGTTTAAATATTAAAAAACTAACCTCACAAAACATTTGAATCATCCAAGGTGAAATAAAAAAACATAACAATATATTTTCATGGAAAACCATACAATCTGAGGGAACTCATAATTTCCCCCATAAATAGGTTAGCTACTCCCTTGCACAAGCACATTAATGTGTATTGATATATCCTAGAATCCTTTCTACATTTCTCAAATTTTAAATCAATATGAAAATAAAACATCAAATCATTTGATAACACTTTTAAACATTCCTCGGTTTGGAAGTCTCTCATGTAGATGAAACATGTTGAATACAAGACAACAAGTTCCCACCCCATATGATAGAAGTTTCAGAATAAAAGTGGGAGTCCTATATGCATAGTTTTGAGTACATATCATATGGTTTGGACATTAACAGTAGTATAAAAATCCATATAAACAAAAGAAATCATTATAATAAAATTAGTGGAAACAATATAAAACAACTAGGAAAATAATTGAGAAACTAATATACCAATAAAATAGAATTATCTTATGTTAGGATGATAGGTCTCTTAAAGAGAAATAGAATATAATTTTTATAAAATAATAATATAAAACAAGCTAAAAGTAAAATAATTTATTCATAAACCACATGTGTGATTAATCACAAAACATCAACCCATTCTGAAAGAAGGAAAATCAGCAATAAGGACCATTTCCCTTATTTAAATCTGCATCTATGTAATCTTCTCGGGTACCAAACATTGGCCCAAAAATGGTGTGAGTTAAAATTAGTAGGTCGACACAACCAGGTATAATAAAACAACTATAATAAGATGTTAATGCAATAATGTGATAAACATGTGTACTAATTCAATTAATATAAAAATAAAATACAGAAACAACCTTCTTCAGCATCCATCTAGAATGTATCTATGGAACAAAATAAACTTTCTAACCATGTTATTATTCCATTGGTATAAAAAATAACATGGCCAATACCTTTATATAATCATATTTTATTGTTTTAGAACCTGGCCTGGTACATATGTATCTCATCTCGTGTTAGGGAATAGCCTGTTATATGAGAATTTTAGCATGTTCTTGGGCATAGGGTGATATATAATAATATATGAATTTTAAAGGGAATAACCTGGCATATATGATTCTTAGCATGTTTCATTGACAAGAATGTTATGTAATAATTTCAACATGTGTCAATATTTTATGTCACAGTAGAAAAAATATCAATAAATGTCCACATAATATGACATGGTTAATTTTTCAAATTAATATTTTTTTCTCAGTTCATTCATTTATCTAATTAATCAAATAAGAAAAATTATATAATGAATCTACAATAATTAATCACCTGACTAATATTTCATGCTATAATCATATTTAATCCTCTTCCAATTCATTATTTTCAATGTTTCTCTCACATAATTTGTATCCATCTGTTGGGTTGAATTATTAGTTGAATCCAGAGGGATCTGATAAAGTAAAATAGTATTTGATTAGCATCATTCCATTCGACCAATTAATTATTATGCACATGTATTTTCATAATATAAATATTTGTTACACATAAATATTGATATCAAACCATAGGGTTGGGATTTATTCCCCCTTCCATTATTAGATGATTAACACAACAGTTCCAACGAAAACACTAATAAAGTGGAAGGTCCAGATGGTCACATGAAGGATCATAGATATTATGAAATAAAGATGAAAACCACAAATTTTCATGGTAAAAATATTACACCACATCGGCTAGAGGAAAATGTGAGAGAAGTAAAAAAACCTAAACAAAATGATTAATAAGGGATTGATTTCTCAATCAGTATATCCAGAATGGATTAAAGGGATCTAAAAATGCCTAAAATTCTATCCTATGTCAGGAAAGGTAAGGCTATACTAACGCAATGAGAAAATATCCAACCCAAGACACACTTAACACTATTTTCTGGAATATTACATTACATGTAATAAATTTATAGGTTATTTACTTCACATTAAATGGATATGTTGAAAAGCCTATGTCCTCATATTATTTTTAACCCTTAGCAAAATTTTTCAAGGTGGGATGGGTTTACATGGCATGTAACATCTATATTTCCAATACTAGATCGTGACATGTCAACAAGAAGTTACTCCTTTTTTAACATGTAAACAATATGTAATCTCCAAATACACTCTTTCAGCCCATTTTATACATAAGGACTAAACTACATCCAAATCATTACAATTCATAGAAAAAAATCCTAAAACTAGTTGACATGTTTATAACCAGACTCAATTAATTCAATTAAATAGAAAAACATAAAAATCAAGTAATTTCCCCCCAAAATGAATATATATCAGTAAATTAGACTCAACCATCATGGTCGAAGGGAAAATAGAAACCTAACTAATGTGGATTAACAAAATAACTAGAAAAGGTATATACATGAAAAAAATATCTTATAGATATGATGAATATATTTTTAAAATACATTTGATACCCAATATCTGACTCATAGTGTTTTATACCAATCCATTTTTGTTGGTGCCAAAATTCGGGATAGAGAAGAAGCTGAAATGAAGGTATCATCGACTTCCTCAAGAATCCATTTCGCGGAGTCACCCAGCACCGTGGCCACCGCGATGCCTGGAGGCAGGGTGCTCCATAAACCCATTTTACATTCACGAGCCCTCCACGACGCAATGAGATGTGATGATTAGTGAAGGAATTTGACATTAGCGAACCTTCCGTGAAGAAAGGATGTGGGATGCTCCATGAATGCATTTGAAATTTGTGATCCCACCGCAAAGCCAGGAGGCGGGACTCTCCGTGACTGCATTTGACATTCGCAAGCCTGTCATGAAGCAACCAAGTCCCTCTTCATGCCGTGTAAGCTCTACTTTGCAGTTCCTCTTCTCTATAAATGTCAGGCTCCCCTTGATCCCAATGATGGACAATCGGACCTTCCGACTTCCTAGCTCCCAAATCGCAAAGCGGATTTCATCACTACGAACCATGAGTTGTGTGAGGTACTTCTACTCTGTGAAGTGCCTCCCCTTTGTCACTTTTTGATCTCCTCTTCCAAGAGGGATGCCTTTTGCAAATACTAAGAGACTTTGAGATGGAAGGGGATCCGCAAGGGGACCCGTGTCATCACAGAGCGTTCATGCTTCGCGAAACACCCTTCATGTACAAATTATCAACATGCTAAGGCAGGGTCACTTTACTTCGCGAAGCACAATTCTTCAGGACACCTTACTTTGCAAGGAACCTTTTCTCTGTGAGGCAGTGCCCCTCGAATGCCTTTCCACTTCACGAAGCACCTCCCACATGCACCAAATCCCTATGCTTAGGCTATGTCACCCCACTTCGTGAAGCACACTGCTTCGCAAGTGTCCTCTTCCACATGAATCAACAGACCTTCACAAGGCCCTTGCCTATGAACCCCTCTGCTTGACAATTCCATTTCCCATGAAATCCTCCAGGTTTGAATGAAGTGATTTCATAGTCATTTGGACACCACTACCCATTGTGTTTCTTCCCCTCATTCTTCTTCATATAGTCACGCTAATGGTTGTTTCATCTTTTCCTAGACACACAATCATGGGCCCCTCGATGGTTCTCTCTACGACACCCCCTCACCACATCTTATCATATCCCCTCTCTGCCCCAAGGAGCAAAGGGTATCGGTTATGTAAATCCTACGTGTGCGGAGAAAACCCACCTCGTCCGAGCTGTAGGACGTTAAACTGCCAAGCACCATCATCCTCAGCACATGTCATTAAACTGTGACCTCACATCGTGCCACGCACATGGGGTACCCCCACCTTAGACATTATCCATGCCCACTCGTCTCCATAGGGATGGGATCGCCCATCAAAAGGGATGATATCCTACTTTTTGTAGTGGAATTTGTCCAAGGGGAAAAAGAAAACACCTTGGTGTTATCCTCTAGCTTTCATGTAGGAGGCAGCCTCCCTGCTCCTCCTTTAATCTCCGGTCCCCCGGGCTAGTGAAGGGAATAGCAGGGAATAGTTCTTCTCCTTTCATTGGTCCCAAGTCCCTCTCTTGCTGTACTTTGTCACCATCAGGCCACCATCCTAGAGTAAGTCCCAATATTTCTCTTCCTGGGCCGCTAACCACATGTAATCCCCACTTCACATCCCACAAACGCACCTTTCGCGATGTGATCATCAGTTCACTTCTACCTCTTGATTCTCACATCGATCATGACACACAAGGGATTATAGTTAGCATCGACTATGACATATTCCCTGGGCAACGTAGATTGTAATCCCCATAAACACCCATCCTGAACTACATGGTCTTTGATCCTTGTAATGGCAGGGTACGTAGGAAGCCTCTACGAGGTTCAATCCCACCACCCCAGTCGTTCCGACCTCCTTCACATCAGTTCACCAACACCCTGGGTAGCCTAGAGTGTATTCCCCACTCCCATAATAAACATTTCGGTCTTTGATCCTTTCTATGGAAAGGTACATAGGATGCCTCCATGAGGTACAATCCCAACAACCAGCGGACCCCAGATCCACCTTCACAACGGTTCACCCCCTATCCCGCATGATGTCAAATTGTATCCTCCATCCTAAACTATGTGCTCTTTGATCCATGCCATGGAAGGGTATGTAAGAAGCCTCTATAAGGTTCAATCCCACCACCCTAGTCGTTATGACCTCCTTCACGTCAGTTCACCAACACCCAGGGCATCCTAGAGTGTAAGCCCCACACCCATCCAGAACTATGTGGTCTTTAATCCTTGCTATGATAGGGTACGTAGAAAGCCTCTATGAGGTTCAAGCCCAACAACCATCAGACCCGAGGTCCACCTTCACATAGGTTCTCCCCTGTATCGCATGATGTTAAACTGTATCCACCATCTTGAACTATGCGGTCTTTGATCCTTGCTATTGTAGGGTATGTAGGAAGCCTCCTTCACGTTGGTTCAACAAAACCCTAAGAAGACTATAGTGTAAACCCCACACCCATCATGAACTATGTTGCCTTTGATCCTTTCTAAGGCACGGTACGTAGTGACCATCCATGCGGTTCAAGCCCAACAACAATCGGACCCCAGGTCCACCATCACGTCAGTTCGACCCCATTTCGAATGACGTTAAATTGTATACTCCATCATGAACTATGTGGTCTTTGATCCTTACCGAGGAAGGATGCATAAGAAGCCTCCATGAGGTTCAAGCCCACCACCTCAGTCATTTTGACCACCTTCACATCAGTTCACAGACAACATGGGTAGCCTACAGTGTAAGACCCATACCCATCCTGAACTACGTGGTATTTGATCCTTTCTAAGGAAGGGTATGTTGGAAGCCTTCATGAGGTTCAAGAAAAACAACAATTGGACCCCAAGATAACCTTCATGTTAGTTCTCCCCCGTCCCACATTATGTTAAAATGTATCCTCCATTCTGAACTACGTGGTCTTTGATCCTTGCCATGGTAGGGTACGTAGGAACCCTCCAAAAGGTTTAAGTCCACCACCCTAGTCATTCCGACCTCCTTCATGTCAGTTCACCAACACCCTGGGCATCCAAGAGTGTAATACGCACACACATCTTGAACTATGTGGTCTTTGATCCTTGCTAAGGCAGGGTACATAGTAAGCCTCCATAAGGTTCAAGCCCAGCAACCACCGGACCCTAGGTCCACCTTCACATCAGTTCTCCCACATCTGGAATGACCTTTAACAATATCCTCCATCCTGAACTATGTGGTCTTTGATCCTTGCCAAGGAAGGGTACGAAGGAATCCTCCACGAGGTTCAAGCCCACAACCTTGGTCATACCGACTTCCTTCACCACGGTTCACCGACACCCTGGCCAGCCTAGAGTGTAATCCCCACACCCATCTTGAACTATGTGGTCTTTGATCATTGTTAATTCAAGGTACGTAGGAAGGCTCCCTGAGGTTCAAACCCACCACCCATGGGACCCCAGGTCCTCCTTCGTGTCGGTTCATCGACACCACCCTCTAGAACTATGTGGTCTTTGATCCTTGTTATGTAAAGGTATGTAGGAAGCCTACCTGAGGTTCAATCCCACCATCCACAAGAACCCCAGGTCCTTATTCGCGACGGTTCACCGCCCATCCCACACGATGTCAAACTATGGACCTCTTTCAGCGGTAAGCCATTGTAACCCCATCCAGGGGAATGCCGTTGAAAACCTAATCGGAGGTAAGAAGTCATCATATGATCTACATGGACTTCGATTCCCTTCCACGGGGATACGTAGGAATCCTCTCCATGTATCAAGCCCAAAACCATCGTCATCCTCATGAATGTTCCATCCCATTCACCATCCATTTCATTAAACCTTCCATTAGCCATTGTGATTCTTACACAGTCCACCACATCCCGGTGGAATCACGCCACCCCATTCCTCATTCTGTTTGGCAGTATTTGGGATGCAACCCACGTGATGGACCCAATATCGGTGTTCCCTCCAGGGGGTTCCTCCATCTGATCCACTCTAGGAAATGTTCTGATCAGTCTGATCCATCTCTGCTGGATGTTAAACATTCGGCATAACCTGTGTTAACCATGAGAAGTTAAGGAAGACCTCAGATACATTCCCATAGAATACGATTCCCCACGTTCAATGTGGGATTCATCAGGCTTTCGCTCCCTCGAGAAGCACTATAATAAGGGATAGAAGACGGACACACCAATCCCCAGCGTCCAGACACGATAGTGATAACCAACAAGACTACTCCCTTAATAGAAGGTTGATGCCCTAACCGGACCCCTTAGAATGTCCTAAAAGAAGCCGCATAATTAACTGGTGTCCGTAAAGATATGGCAGCTGGAAGATTTTCACGAACAATGTCTTATGTCTATGAGGGAGACATGGACTAGGTGAAGAGTTCAGAGGTGGAATCCATAGAAGGAAGAACGAACATCCCATCATACTATTTCGCTCAAGGAGGAGACATCCCTAAATAAGGATCAGATTCCACCCGCCTTTGGAATGCGAGAATGCGGGGCAACAAAAAAGCCGCATCTCTCATCCCGAAATGAGATGGATGCACGTGCCCTAGGGAAAGCATCGAAAATAGAAATGGTGAACCAGACTTGATATTCTTCTCCTCAAATATGGATATTTGTAGTTCTTACAGCATTAATGGATTGACGTGTCACCAGATATAGACATCTGGTGTCGGGTCCCACAAGGAAAATCATGAGCTTGTCATGATACTCAGAAGAAGTTGGTGCAGTAGAATGTTAGACATCCCGTTCTGTGACGTTGTGAGCATGGATCCCTCTTACCAATCACGGAATATGGGATAGAGTTGGGGCATTGGTCGTCAATTCCTTTTTATTTTAGCACTGATGAGTTTATCTCCCTGATTTTCAAGAATCAGGTTGCTTCCTTAGGAACGCGATCACCGCCCGCCCGTCTACGCAGGGGTTGGGGCAACACCAGCACAGCTACTCCGTGTGGCTTCACCGCTTTTGCAATAGCCTCTGTGTCCATGACCATGGGGCACCCACGCCCCATCTTCTTATTGTATGTTATCCCACGAAGGGTAATTAATGACCTTGTGCATCATTACGAGGAGGAGGAAATAATCCCAATGCGCGATATGGCCTGCCTGTATTTAGAGGTGTCCATGCCTCAACATCAACCCCACCCTCGAGGGTAGTTTAGGGAGCCATTTCTCCCCACCCAGACATAAAACTGCTTCAGGAGCCTGTCCCCAGAGCGCTTTGAGGACTCCCTACCTTACGCTAATGAGGTAGGCGATGTCCGGCCTAGACCGGTTAGAGTACTGATCTCAGGGCTGCCAACAAGGGCTCTCTCCCCGTCGCATCATCACCGCTACTCGGTCTTGATGAAAGAGCAGTTAAGCTATGCACCTACAACACCAGCCCCGACTCGTCAGACCAGACGCCAGCGTCGGGGACAAGCCGAGGAGGACGCCCGCCAAGGGGTGTCACCATCGATGACTACTATGGCCCGATCCACCGCCGCTGCATATAATCAGGTCCTTACACACACTAAGCAGGGGCTCTTATATTTCTGACCAGTATCGAGGCCCCAACCACCCCATGGGCAGGCTAGGTCGACTCTCTTGGTCACAGGCACGAGCAGTGGTCGTCGCGAACCAATCCACTATGATGCCACCCCGTAAAGAGGTCCTCCCCGTACCACTACCACATAGAGTGTGGGTTATCCTTACTTCGAGGATTGGCATGGAGGTCTTCCCTATGCCACACCCAATCCAAATGTGGGTCTGCCTAGTGGCAGTGATACTCGGTAAAAAATCCTTTCCTGTGACAATTACACTGGATATGGAGTCGCTCCTCCTGCTCCTAACCATGGGTGCTGGGAAATTACACATCAGGTCTGTCTACAATGTGTGGATCCTCCCTACATCCCATCTATGGCTAGTGAAGGTACTCCTCACCTTGGAAAACAGATGGTTGAAGGCTAGCCTCGGATCACCCGCACCAAGAATGGAGGTCCTCCCCATTCTCCTGCTAGTCCCACCGGAGGTTTTTCCTGCTCTAGTGTAATTCATGGATGTCCTCCCCATGTCCCTATTGACAATTTTCCCAGTTTTCCTTGCACCCCAGCTCTCTCTAGTGGAAACACTCTCTACCCCAACACTAGTGCGGCTGAAGAACCCCATGTCAGGAATCCACCCTATCCCGAGGAGCCACCCATGAGAAGGAAGGTGGGTTGTCACGTCTAAAAGAAGAATCCTAGGAAGGCCCGGACAGAGATCAAACTGGAACACTTCTCAGACTAAGAATTGGATTATAATTCATCTTGGTAACCCTCCCCTCACTCATCCAATTCAAGGGCCGGGGTAGGGACGAGGTGCATCAGCTTGGTGCTCCCGGAATGCGAGGTCCACATGATTCATGCCTCCCTCCGTAGGTATATCTAGGAGGGTGAAAATCTGGCGACCTCGTAGGTTACAGTCATGCATTCAACAACATCGTCACCAGAAGAATATTCTACCTCCACAAGAGATCCCAGAGAGATACTTTTGGGACCAATGGCAGGTGAGCAGCATCGTTGCCTATTGCCAGACGCATTGGCCCCTGAGCCAGGAACGGTGACCGTCAGCCCCTCTTATCGCGACGTGGCGGCCAGGTCGCTACACTCTTCGGAGGATAACCCAAGAAACGTCGGCCAGTAAGCCTGTTCGCCATACTCTCCACCAGCCATCAGGTCATCCCAACAGTCTGCCTCAGTACCACTACCCATTCCGCAACCACCCCCAGTTGGTGAGTGGGGAAATAAAGGGCCAGACCCTGAATTTTAGCCGAGGAGCTTCTAGAGCTTCCATACAGTGGACCACTTCCAAGAGAAGTTCTGGCCTATGGCATCATAGGATTTCGGCATACCGGAATCCCTCACACCATATTAAGATGAGTGTTTCTTCTAAACCCTCGAGGAGACACATTCCAGTCCTTATCATCAGCACATTTTTTATCCAAGGGGCCAAGCGAATTTTGAAGACATTACTGAGTAGTGTTGTCTAGTCAGTTTGGTCGCACTTCCTGTACCCCAGCACCCCGAGTCACTAGGTCACCATGAGGCTCTTCAGCAGCGATGCATCCAGAGTATCAAGGCACATCGCAAAATTTTCACGGAGGCTACCCCCATGTGAAAATCAGTGGATAGGGATAGTTTTCTTCCCTCCTTTTCATCCATATCTGGCAGTAGCCCAACTTGCTATGCGATATTGAGGACGTGACCCCATAGAGGGTCACGGTCGACATGGATGACATAGTGGGCAAGGAAGACAAGCTAGAGCTTCTCAATTGGGACTTACCCCCTGAGGGTGTTCCACCATTTTTTGACCCATCGGGGAGGATTACCCATCAACAGAGCGACCTCCTAGGTCTCCCTGTTCCCACTGAGGTGTTGGTACTCGGCAGGAATTCCAGTAAGGGAAAAGAGCATGTCAGAGCTATCAAGCACTCTGACCCATCCACCTCAGTGTATAAGATAGAGGAGTACCCTAAGAATTACATGTTGCGTTAGCAACTTCTTGAGAAAAATACTTTGGTCAGTGAACACCTGGTTGAGTGCACTGTAGAGCGATGGCCCGACTACGATGATCCAAGGCCGGGGCAGGTGGGGCTGGAACAACAACCACTCGAAGAGAGGCCCCCAGGAAACCCTGATTATACTACTCTTGTAGACAAGTCTTAAGCCATAGCATATGGAATGAGGGCATGGTATGTCTAACCAAACCCTCCTGAACAGCACAACATTCCACGGAATCCAGATTGGGTTCCCCCAGATGCCCCGCAAGTCGCTCCACAAGCCGCTTCATGAGCCGCTGAGCCTGTCTACCATATTGAAGAACCTGACAACACGCTCGTAGTTAGGGACCCCTGTCAAGATAGTTACCATAATCCAGATGATCCAATGGAGGCACTCATCTCCTGACAAGAGGCATTGAAAACACGATAGGTGAAAATCCCACCTGATGTCAAGCCACAACTGGCATGGTTGGATGATATGTCGACACCTCTGGGTTTCGGGAATCCCAATATCTCCCCATTTAACGGGAAGAGGGACATGTCGAAACACCTGGCCCACATCAACTCAAGTTTTCGGCCCATGTTAGGGACTCCAGTGCAAAAGGAGGTTGCCGAGATCTGTTGTTTTGTTCAGATGTTGGGGGGGCGACATTCGTCTGGTATAGCCATCTCCCTGTTGGATCTGTACCCAGCTGGGAGGACCTTCGTAGGCATTTCCTTTACCAGTTGAGCTCTACCACCAAGAAAACCAGCATCACAGACCTCTTCAATTGAAATCCAGGTCTTGATGAGTGAGTTGTGGACTTTATCACTCGGTGGATAGGGCTTACATACTCCCTTGATATTCCACTGGCGTAGGATTAGTTACTGACAATGTGCATAGGGAACGTCAAGACGGAACGAGCTCCTTATTTGATCACCCAGAACTACCCTGGAGGATTCCGTGACTTCTCCGATAAGGGCCAGCACCTGGATGAATCCATGTAACATGCCACCCAAGCACGTCTATTTCCCCCTGTAATTCTAGTGAGGAGAGCTTCCAGAGCCAAGCCCACCGAGGTGGCCCAAATAGAAGCCCCTAGGCAAATAGAGTTTCTACTAGTAGCATCATCGCCGAAGCCTCGCAGAGGCCCTCCTCCTTAGGTGCAGCCTCTGGCTCAGCAGCATCCTCAGAATCGGCAAGTTCCTTCACGTAATGCGCCACCACCGCCTAGGTGGGATAATTAGGGCCCACCTCCTCGACAGGCCACTCTAACTCCTCATCAAGGCCAGGATCCATGGGCCCCCTTTCCAGAAAGATTAAATCATACTTACACGTTCAGTGAGAATCAGGTCACTGGTTACATCTGCAGTGACCTAGAGAAAGGGATTGTACACTTGCCTATGTGTAGAAGACCGGAAGAGGTGAGTCTCACTGATCGCCCTGACTACTACACCAATCATCAGATTATGGGGCACACCCTCAAGTAGTGTTGTGTGATCAAAGACTTTCTTTTTGACCAGATCGATAAAAATATAGTCAGGTTGGGCCCGGCCCCGGCGTAAGTGGCAGGTGTCTTTGTAAGGTCAGACAATGGTAGCGATGGAGAAGGCAAGTGGCAGCAGATTTCTAACCATGGGTCCCAGAAGTACAATGACTGGATGGCTCGCAAGATGGTCACACATGCCCTTGGAATCATTCAGGCACACCTGAAGCAGCCAAAACCTTCATAAGTTACTGCGACCACTTCTGCATCATCATCTTAGCCAGCCTCTTTCCAGAAGAGCAAGCATCGGCGGCATAAGAAAAAGTAATGAGACCTGCCAATGCCATTGCTGTCCCACACTCTTGGCTTCAATATGCCCTCATATATGGGTATTACTCCCATAATTCACCTAGTGATTGATTATTCATCATGTGACAGTCAAGGGTATGCTTCAGTTAACACCGTCGAGTTAGTAAACCCATATATGACTCCCAGCAAGTGGGAGCGTCAGGTGGACCTCCCCAATGTCCCCAGCTGACGCCAACGTTGGGGAAGCCGCGACCATATGGGACGTCGAGGGGCATCATTTGGCACCTCCATCCAGGCTGTGCATGCCACTAGGAATAGACAGTAGGACCAGTGTAGAGCCCAGCATGAGCAACTTCTTTATCTGGTTTTTTCAAGACCGCCTCTGCCACCGTCTATAGTACTGGATTAGGCAGAGTTACCTCGTCTAGGCTATGGCCATCCTCCCCCTACTACAGGTCCATCTCAGTTGTTCAGTCCTCATCCGACAGAAAATCTTCAGGCATTCTCTAGTGAGGAGTGGGATATGCCCAGCTCAAGCTAGTCATCAGTCCAGACGGCAAGGCCCGCCATGCCTCTAATCACAAAGCGACCTTCTGAATGCGGAAGTTCTCACCTGGCGCGGAAGTACGATGTCCTCAAGCACCTTTTTGGAATCATATAACATCTTTCCATCCTTGAAGCCCTTCACCTATCATCAAATATGCACGAGGCCCTCTCTGAGGCTTTAAGAAGCCCCCACTCGTTTCAGACGGAAGTAGTAGGTTTAGAAGCCATTCATGTTGAAACAGTTGATAATGATGAATGCAAGGACATCATTTTCTTCTCAGGATAAGATTAAGGCTCTCACATATAGGGGCACATATGCTCATTTTACATCACCGGACAATTTAACGAGCGTCGAGGTTCATCGCTGCCTCATTGACACAGGCTCTAAGATCAACCTTATCCCAACACAGACACATGGAAAGCTAGGGTTATCTGAAGATGAACCAACTCCCTAAGATTTAGGAATCTAATGATACGATAGGACAGAGTAGACCTCGATAAAAAAGATCCACTTGATGACCCAATTCAGTTTCCTAGTTTCCAATATCGATTTTATGGGTGTCTCCCAGGAAACTGTGTACAATGCATTGATGGGTAGACCATGGATCCACCTGCACACGGCGGTCCCCTCTTCATATCAACAGTGTATCAAGTACTCTCTAAATGGTCGAGTTTTCATACTCCAAGGTGATTCATATCTTTTCTCCACTTCTGAAGCCCGTTACCTGGACAGTGACTATTACAAGAGCATGGATAAGCAGATTCTTGCAAGTGAGGTTGAGCCTACCATGGTAACAACTGACCCCTTGGCGGGTCTGGATGGCACCTACGTCTTTCTGGTCAATCTATTAGAGGACACGACCCTTGACATGGGGAAATTATTTATTGTATATGGTATAAGGAGAAGGCATAATACCAAGTCCATGTGGCGATGGAAAATCACCTTGTACTCCAATACGAACCAGGCTCAGGTGATCACAGAGCCTCCTACCCCCATATGATATCGGGATGTCTGCCCCATGGCAATGTCAGTACGTCATATGTGTCTATTTAGATAGGTTGGGATTAACCATCTCATACCAACACGCCACTATTTCTTTGATATCATCAAGCATGGCCCCTTGGGCCGAAGACCAGATGGGATTGGAACAACTGCCTTCAAAGTTATGGTCTCTGTGGAGTGTGAGTCTGCCGATATGTTGTCCACTTCTGTCCAGGCTGGTACCAGCCTCCTGTCAGGTTCATCCAAACCAGATGAAGATTCACCCACTGGGAATCCCTACACTTCATGTGAAGAAGAGGATATGTAAAATTCTCCCCCCTCCTTCGATGAAGGAGTTTCTTCCACAGTCGATGAATTTGTACAAGTGAACCTTGGTAGTGAGGCTGATCCAAAACACACATTGATCAGTGTCTCCATGCCCCTCGGAGAGCAGCATCAGTATGTGGAATTCATTAAATAGCACCGTGACATGTTTTCCTGGAGTTATGATGAGATGCCAGGACAAGATCCTTATATAGTCATCCACCGACTCGATCTCCCGAAAAATCGTCGTGGGTTCAAGAAACCTCCCAGAAATATGAACTTTTCTCATGGTACTATGGTCGAGGCCAAGGATTACAAGCTCATTAGGGACAACTTTTTCAAGGAGGTCCAGTACCCCAAATGGCTAGCCAACATTGTACTAGTCTGGAAAAAGATTGGAAAAATCAGAGTCTGTATCGACTTCCGCGATCTCAACTGTCACTGTACAAAAGATGATTTTCTCTTTCCAGTGACCAAATTGTTGATCGACTCTATGACAGTGTTCCAAGACCTCTTCATTCATGGATGGTTACTCTAGATAAAATCAGATCTAGATGGCCCCCGAGGATGAAGAGTCCACCACTTTCATGGAACCCCAAGGTTATTTCAGTTACCAGGTTATGCCCTTCTGCCTGAAGAATGCAGGTGCCACCTATCAGTGGGCTATGCACCACATATTCAATCCAATCCCTGGGACATTGGTGGAATTCTTTGTAAACTATCTAGTGGTCAAATCTGGCCAGCACCAGGACTATCTGAAGGACATTGAGAAAGTGTTCGGCTTCTTCCATTCCCACTACTTGAAGGTGAACCCATTGAAGTGTGCCTTCGGGGTCACCTTCAGGATGTTTCTTCACTTCATTGTCAGGTATTGGGGCATCGAGATTGACCTATAGAAGATAAAGGAAATCCGTGAGATGCCTCCCCTGAGAAATATTTTAGAGCTTCGAGGTTTCCAGGGACACTTTGCCTACATACGACGATTCAATGTGAATCTTGCCGGCAAGTGTAAGACATTTTATCGTCTCATGAAGAAAGGTTCTTCCTATGAGTGGGATGAAGAGTGAAAGACTGCATTTGAGGAAATCAACAAGTATATGCTCTAGCCTTCGGTCTTGATGCCACCCATCTTAGGAAAACCGCTGATCCCGTACGTGACTACCCTGAAATGATCTTTCGGCTCCCTTATCACCTAGAAGAACAATGAGTCGATGGAAAACAGTCTCTACTACATCACATATATGCTCCTCAACACAAAGAAAAGATACTCACCCATAGAAAAGAGTTTCCTTGTACTGGTATTCGCAGTACAGAAATTGCGACATTATTTGCAGCACCACGAGGTACAAATGGTGTCTCGGGTAGACCCCCTAAAGTATATTCTAAACCACATCATGTCACGACCCGTTCTCAGGGACCTTTCCGTGACTACCAAAAACCCTCCTTCCATAGGCCGAGGGCTGGTAACGAGCACCAAAGGCGTAAATCCTGATAAAAGGGAAGGCATTTCCTCATATAAGAAAACAAACAACACAAAGTACGCAATCTGAAGTAAACACTAAGTAAACAAAGTACAAAAGTAAGTGGTTGTAATGTAAATGGGCCAGTATACAAACCCAACTGAATGTATAGTAAAAATGAAAAGAAATTATAGCAGCAGTAAAGTAAATCAGCAACCACTGAGTCGTCCCTGGCTATACCACCTAAAGGGTGGGTACAGATGGTATCCTCTACTCCTCGGGTCCAGCCGTCCGCTCCGTGTCATCCCGCCTGATAGTCCACCTCTAGATACCATCCCACTCCTCAACCACGATCAGCAATGTCAATCGTCTGCAACGAATATAACGTATTGTGGGCATAGCCCATGCTGGGGTGAGTATACGATACTCAGTAGGGACCCCGAGACCCCCGAAGGTCTCCCAAAATCCACAAAGGATATACCACAAAAGAAAGATACAAACACAAATTATCAACCAACTCTACTTAGGTATATTCCCATACATATACCTAAGTCATCAATTCCAGTTCGGCTCCAACTCACAAGCCTATGTACAACCAAGTCCACACAGGAAATCACAACCCAAACCATACAGGAAGGCAAGTCATCATATCGATAATATTGATTAAAAGTCAAGACTCATCTCACACAGGTATACAATTCACGAAGAGGTGTGGAGATGATAGATGTAGCCTCTGAATCATCTCCCCTGCCGAACCAACAAAGGATCCAAGTATAAAAGTCATCGCTGCCAAACTCACGTAGGATCCTAGTACAGTAACCATCGCTGCCGAACCCACGTAGGATCCAAGTACAGTTGTCCCCACTACAGAACCCATGTATGATCCAAGTACAGTCTTCCTCGCTGTCGAACCCACGTAGGATCCAAGTACAGTCGTCATCGTCGTCGCAGTCGCAGCCAGTACTAGGGTTCCCACACACAGCATGCTGGATTCGGGGAGGGTCCACTCCACGAGCCAAGGGGTTGATATATCAACTGTCACGAAGTCCCTAGTTGATGTATCACAATGTTCCATCTCGTCATTAGAAACTCAACGCGATAGATGGCGCGTCAATCGGACGCCCGGTTAGAGCGATATTGGCTTTTCCGTCCCAGGGGCCCGGTTGGTTTTTAAGCTAAAACAACCGGACCGTACTCCAGATGTGTCCAAAACTCGAGTAGAGTAATCCTAAATAACCTTCCCACTAAGAGTAATTCTAATTAATTGATGGCACGTCATTCTGACGTCTGGTCGTTAAGTTATAAGTGTTTCTGCTCCAAGGGCCCGGTTGGTTTCGAGTTCGAACCAACCCGGCTGTACCCAAACATTGCCTAAACATCGCCTGTTATATACCAAAACAACCATCTCGATCCAAGGATTCCTACAATACTGATGGTGCATTGATCGGAGGTCCACCGCATAAGATATGGGCGTTTGAAAAAACCTGGTCCAAAAATAGCGGTCTGGGCCCGGTCTGACCCTGCCCAATACCCCCTGGGTCGGCCCGAACTAGGTCGACTATACCCAAGTATGGGTATGGGCCGATTGGGAACGGACCGGGCCGACTGGCGTGGCCCGGCTCGAAAGTCGTCCACAGCTCGGCGCTGGCCGAGCGGGTCGCAAAGGGGTCGCGGCCCCCTTGTTTTCAAAACGGCAGACAATGGGGTCCTCCCTAGGTATTTTACGGGGGGTTACGACCCCCCACACGGTTTCCTTCGAACAGCCGGTCGCGATGGCCGACCTTGAGTAACCGCGGGACCCCCTCGGGTCCTGCCTCTATGTGGCGCTGGTAGCCGGATCAGGCGGCCACCCATTTGAAGACCGGTGCGGCCTTAGGGTACGACCCCCCTGATTCTCCGACGTGGTGCGGCGGTGCCCCGCCCCTCTGTCGTGGCCTGCTCCTGGCCGCGGCCTCCATCGACCTCAACGTCCTGACGGGATGTTGCCACACACCTTCGCTGTGGCCCACTCCGGTCGTGGTTGTCTTCATCCCCGCGCGGTGTAATGGCACCCCGCCGCCTTCGCCTCAAACGTCATAGGTGAGCAATAATAAAGTCGGGAGGAGGATCACCCATGTTTGCACTATCTGATCTCCTCCAGTTTTGACGAAAACAAGAGGGAAAATTATACGAGATTCCCAATGACAAAACAAGCACAATTTTAATTCATTAAAATTGAACATAACCCCTACATCAAAGGAAGTCTGCGATTGCCAAGCATCAGGGATGATGGCATCGATTCCATCATTGTCGGTGTCACCTCCCTTATCGCAGAGGAGGAAGAATATGGGGAAACCGAGCCGCCGAGTCGATGTTCTTCTTCGGAGATTTGGTGTCCTTCGTTGAGGACTATGTTCTTAAACAAGAAGATGAATTGATCATCCAAAACTCAAGGCTCCCTCCGCTTTATCTTAACACCACAATTGCCAGCCAAAATAAAATAAGGATTTTCCTTATTTTATTTACTCTTTCCAAGAATTTCGAATTTTGAAAATCAAACACATAATTCAATTAATTGTCATTGTTCAATTAATTAAATAAATGTGTGTTGGTAAGCATTAAATTGAGAGAGTGGGGCGAGGAATGGTCACCCAATTAAAGGGGAAGTTTAACAAGATAAGATGAGTTACAAATTTTAAGAGTAGGGTTAGAGGAGTTTTAAGGAATGTGAAGGGGTGCTGCTCGTGTGGGCCCCACCTCAAAAATATCCTCACATGGGTTATTAGGGGTTTGTGGGTCCCACCCCAACTACCCCATGTAGGATATAACCTCTTGGATAAAGAATAAAAATTATTCCACAGTTTTTATTCAATTCATTAATAATCTACAAATTTTAACTTCTCCTCCCATGAAAATGAGACCACTGTAATGGTCACCTTAAGCAATTATCGACGATGTGGTTTCATCAGTTCCCTCGAATTTCAATTCTGAGCACCAGTTCGAAAGATAGAAAAACCTGCTTGTTCGTTTGCTGAACGTACCCAAGCTAAACTTCGGAAACTGATTTCGAGCACACCAGGCCTCAAAATCAGATGCTGTTTGAAACTGCGTACTCGTAAAATCCCAATGAATTTAAGAAAAAAATTTAATTGAAATTTAGGGGTCTTAACATTACTCCCACCACAGGGCTTTGTGTCCCGGTAAAGATACATCATAAACTAGGGAAAAAATGAGGGTACTGTCCACACATCTGAGCCTCCCGCTCCCATGTACTTTCCTGAAGGTTCCCATGCTGCGACCTGATGTAAATTGGAGGAATCGACCATCCATATAGGACCCTCTCCTTTAGATTCTTGATCACCAATGGTACCTCCACAAATTTAACCGTTTCATCGATGTCTAGCTCCCCATGATCAATGATATGTGTCAGGTCATGCACATATCTCCTCAGCTGAGATACGTGGAAGACATCGCGTACCTGGTGCAATTGAGGTGGAAGACCCAGGCGATAAGCCACCTCACCTATCCTGCTGAGAACCTTGAATGGTCCGATGAAGCACAGAGAAAACTTGTCACCCCGACCAAATCTTCGTAGTCCACGTCAAGGTGAGACCCGTAAGAAAACATGGTCGCCATCCTCAAACTCTAGTGGTCTCCGCCTCCAGTCAGCATAGGACTTCTGTCAGCTCTAAGCAGTCTGCATCCACTCCTGGATGATCTGTACCTTCTCTGTCGTGGCCTAGACCATCTCTGGTCCTACAAGTGCTGACTCCCTAGGGACAGTCCAACACAGAGGTGATCAGCAAGGTCAACCGTACAATGCCTCATATAGTGCCATCCTGATGGTGGAGTTGTAGAATTTGTTGTACGCAAACTCCACCCAAGGTAGGTGATGATCCCAGCTATGACCAAAGTCAAGGACACATGCACGGAGCATGTCCTTGAGAGTTTGTATGGTTCTATCCATCTGGCCATCCGTCTGAGGGTGAAAGGCGGTGCTCAGGCGTAGCTGCGTCCCAAATGCCTCCATAAACCCCTTCCAAAGTCAAGAAGTAAAGAGTGTGTCTTGATAAGAGATGGTATATGATGGCACACCATGAAGCCGTACGATCTTCTGAACATAGAGGCGTCCCAATCTCTCCACTGAGCCCTGCTCTTTGATAGGTAAGAAGTGGGCCGATTTGGTGAGCCGGTCCACGATCACCCAGATGGAGTCATGTCCTCTGGATATGCCTGGAAGCCCTATTAGGAAATCCATAGATATCCCATCCCACATACACTGAGGGACCTCTAAGGGTTGTACATAGCCTGTTGGTTCCAGGTGCTCCACCTTCACCTGCTGGCAGGTGAGGCATCGTGAAACGAACTTTTCCATAACCTTCTTCATACCCGGCCACCAGTGTTGTCGTCTGAGATCCTAGTACAACTTCACTACTCCTGGATGTACCACTAGTGGGGAAGTGTGAAACACTCTCAACACATCCTCATGTGATGCAACCGGTACCATGGTACATCCTCTGAAACAGATGATGTGCTCTCCTCCTACAGAAAATCTATCAGGTTCATGTCCTGTGGATATATGTGCACATCGCGTCTCAGAGTCAACGTCCCCACACTGTGCCTCCTTGACCCGATAAAGTAGTGGAGGACTAACTGTGAGAGACAATAGAAAGGTTGTCCGATATCTATCCACGAAGGATATCTGCAACACGAATAGCTGCTCTGTCGCCTCTCTAAGTAGCTGAATACCCGATATCCTACTGAGAGCATCAGCTACTACGTTCCCCTTTCCCAGGAGTATAGACTATCTCAAAGTCATAGTCCTGGAGGAACACGATCCATCGCCATTGTCTCATGTTCAGTTCCTTCTGTGAGAAGATATAACTGATACTCTGGTGATCAGAGTAAACTGTAAAGCGTTCACCCATCAGATAGTTCCACCACATCTTCAAGGCGAAGACCAATGCTACTAAATCCAGGTCATGGGCAGCGTAGTTCTACTCATGCTACCTCAACTATCATGAACCATAAGTGATCACTTCCCTCTACTGCATCAGGAAACACTTGAGTCTAGTCCCTGATGCATCACAGTAAACAACGTACCATATTCTGTCCTCTGGTAGCCTCAAGATGGGGTGCACTGTTCAATATATATCTCAGCTCCTGGAAGATCTGTTGACATCTATCTGACCACACGAAGGTTTTCCCCTTCTTCATCAAAGCTTAAAGTGGTCCTGTATCTCAGGAGAAGTATGGAAAAAATCTCCGATAGTATCCATCCAGACCTAGGAAACTCGGCACCTCAGTCATGATCCTGGTTGGGTCCCAAGTTAGTACTAACTCGATCTTCGCAGGATCCACCGCAACTCCCGCCTCAGAGATGACATGACCTAAGAAGTGGACCTCTCGAATCTAGAACTGACACTTAGATAGCTTACCATAAAGCTGGTACTCTTGGAGTGTGTCTAGTACAACCCACAAGTGGTAAGTGTGCTCCTCCTCAGTGGTCAAGTAAATCAATATGACATCGATGAAGACAATGACAAATCGATCGAGGTAAGGCTGGAAGATCCTATTCATGAGACTCATGAACACTACTGGTGTGTTGGTGACACCGAAAGGCATAACCAAGAACTCATAGTGGCCATATCGACACCTGAAGGCCATCTTCTACACATCCTCATCTCAAACTTAGAGCTGATGATAGGCTGACCTAAGGTCTATCTTCGAGAACCAACGTGCTCCCTTGATCTGATCAAAGAGGTAATCAATTCTCGGTAGTGGATACTTGTTATTCATGGTCACCTGGTTGAGGCGATAGTAGTTGACACGTAGTCGTAAGCTCCCATCCACCTTCTTGGCAAATAAAATCGGAGAAGCCTAGGGTGAAACACTGGGATGGATGAATCCCCTTCCCTACAAGTCCTCGAGTGGTACCTGTAGCTCACAAAGATCAGTGGGAGCCATCCGATATGCTGGAGTAGATATCGAGGCTGTCCCGGGGTACATGTCAATATATAAGTCTACCTATCTTCGAGGAGGTTTTCCTGGAACGTCTTCAGGAAAAATTTCTGCATACTGATCCACCACAACAGGAAAACTCAGACTCCACACATTAACTAATCCTAGGATGAGACTAGCCAACTGATGGGTGATCGGATGTCCTCTCCTCCGCGTGATTCCATCCTGTGCTGCAAAGTCTCCCTTCTCACCGGTGAAGGTGGATCTGCTCCCATCGGTGCGGACACACCGCACATTGTGCCTAATACAGTCAATCTAGTAACAGACTGTAGATAACCAGTCCATACCCAAGATGACGTCGTAAGGCCTCGACACCGCTACAAGAAGATCCCAGCCAAAGCTCTTTCCTCCTAGAGTGAGCTCACACTTCCGGAACCACTGTGTAATCATCGAGTATACTCCCATAGGAGTCTCTAGCCATAAGAATCGAGATAACGGTTTTGTCGGAATCTCCGAGCTCCGAACAAGGGCAGCAGCAATGAAAGAATGACTCAATCCTGTGTCCATAAGAACTGCAAAAATGGTGGAGTACACACAGATAGTCCCTCAAATAATCTCAGGTGTTCCATGGTCGTAAGCCTCCACTGCCTAAACATGATCTTTCCTCTGTCCGCTAGCTACCTGTGGTCGGGGGGCACCTCCTAGTGGTGGTGGTGGTAGAGCCTCAAAGCGTCGCCCACCACCCAATGCGCGGCCAGCTCCTCTGTCTCGTCAGCATGCTTCCTGCGGACTTCCACGGTGAAACCACTGCCTATTCCTGGGTGGTCCCTAAACCTTCTGGTGCTCCTCTGCATGGTGGGTCAGGCAGTCACGATCCATGTGGCCCTTCCCTCCGCATGGATAGCACTTTCTACCTCTCATGTAATTGGCTCTGCTGCGTGTTCCCCGCACCACTGAACCAGTATCCTGAGGTCGCCCACCTGGTGACCTGGTCCTCTTGGACCTCTGCGACATCTGTCTACTGCCAGCTACAGAAGACTCCACTATGTGTCGACCTGCGGTAGGCCTCACTGCTGGTGTAGGCTCATGAAGAAATCTCTCCACAAGAAAATCTCTACCTAGTACTCTTGCCTGTGTCGGAATACTAAGGGAGATCATTGAAGCCCTGATCTCATGCCTCAGTCCTAGATCGAAGTTCGAAGCCTGGAAGAATGGGTCCCATACCATGTCTGTGGAGTAACGTGAAAGGTCGGTAAATTTCACTGAGTACTGGGCTACTGTCATGTTTCACTGCCGAAGCTATAGTAACTCCTGGATTCGCACTGCACAGAGGGTGGCTGGAAGGAACACTGAGCGAAAGAGGATCTCAAAGTCTGTCCAATGTAGTGATTCCTCATCATGCACCTGGAGCATCAGGCTCCACCATCTACTTGATGATGCATGTAGGAGACTCTCTGCATGAATCACCATGAGTTCAACTCATGTCCCTACTAATCTGAAGACTCAGATGATAGACTCCATCCAATTTGGATGCCTGAGGGTCCGTCTCTCCATGGAACCTGGGCATCCTCTGACGCTAAAACTCATGCAGTGCACTCTGGCGACGTGCACTCTCAGCTGCTGAGGCTGGGGGCATCGGTGGCTCGGTAGGTAGAGGTATCGATGGTGCCTCCGCTGTAATGGGGCCCTATATCGAGGCTCGTCGCTCGGTGGGTTTCCATCTCGCACAAAGATCAGAACTCTAGGGAGATTCTATCGTGGGGCCATCTTAAAAAGAAACAGGTGCACTACGGTTAATATGGTATACCTTTTGAGCTGACCCAAGTAATCAGATAGAAAACTTTTTAAACACACATGTAATCAATGTTTTCGTGCACTGAGTTAAAAATCAGAAGTCAGGGTCCAGCTGTATGGATACGTCGGCCACCGCACCAACACTGGACTGCCTGGACTGATAACCACACTCAATACTCTAAACATTATTACTTCAAAGAGAAGAAATTATCAGAGTCTTGAGTTCTACGGTAGAACCAACTCCTATGATACCAATTTGTCACGACCCATCCTCGGGGCCCATGCCGTGACTACCCCGAGCCTGCCTTCCACTGGACAGGGGCTGGCGAATAGCACCAAAGGAATAAATCTAGATAAAAGGGAATATATTGCGACATATAAGAAATCAAATACCATAGAATATGCAAGATGATGTAAACACTAAGTAATCTGAGTACAAAAGTAAGTGCTGGAAAGTAAATGGGCCAGTATACAAACCCAACTGAAAGTACAGTACAACTGTAAAGAAAGTACAGTAGTAGTAAAGTAAATCAGCAACCACTGAGTCGTCCTCGGCTATCCCACCTGAAGGGTGGGTACAGATGGTATACTCCGCTCCTCGGGTCCAGCCGTCTGCTCCGTGTACATCCCGCCTGATAGTACACCTCCAGATAACGTACCGCTCCACAACCATGATCAGCGTTGTCCATCGTTTGCAACCAACACAACGTAGTGCGGGCATAGCCCGTGCAGGGGTGAGTATACGATACTCAGTTGGGACATCGAGACCCCTGATGGTCTCTTGGAATCAACAAAAGAAAAAACCAAAAAGGAAAGATACAAACACGAAGTATCAACCAACTCTACTTAGGTATATGCCCATACATATACCTAAGTCATCAATTCCAGTTTATCTCCAACTCACGAGCCCAAGTACAACCCAGTCCACATAGGAAAGCACAACCCAAACCACACAAGACGACAAGTCAATCATATCAATGATATTGAATGAAAGTCAAGACTCAGCTCATGTAGGTATACTATTCACGAAGAGGGGTGGAGATGATAGATGTAGCTTCAAAATCATCTCCCCTTCCAAACCGACATAGGATCCAATTACAGAAGTCGTCGCTGCCGAACCAACATAGGCTCCTAGTACAGTAACCATCGTTGTTGAACCCATGAAGGATCCTAGTACAGTCTTCCTCGCTACCGAACCCACTTAGGATCCATGTACAGTCGACCTCGCTGCTGAACCCATGTAGGATCCAAGTACAGTCGTCATCGTCATCACAGTCGCAGCCAGCTTTAGGGTTCCCACTCACAGCACACTCGATTCCGGGAGGGTCCGCTCCACGATCCAAGGGGATGATACATAAAATGTCATGAAATCCAATGTTGATATATCACAAAGTTTTGTCTCATCTTTAGGAACTCAACCCGACAGACAACGCGTCAACCGGACGCCCGGTCTGGGAGATATTGGGTTTTCCATCCCAGGGGTTGGTATTTAAGCTAAAACAACCCAACCATACTCCTTCTGCATCCAAAACTCATGTGGAGTAAAACAAAAGAACCACCTCACTAGGAGTAATTCAAAGTAATTGACGGCATGTCATTCAGACGTCACATCGTTAAGTTATAAGCGTTTCCGCTCCAAGGGCCCGATTGGTTTCAGGTTCGAACAAACTTGTACATACCCAGACTTCGCCAAAACCTCTAGTGTAATATACCTAAATGAACTTCTCTATCCAAGGATCCTTACGCAACTAACAATGCGTCGATTGGAGGTCCATAGTCCATGATATGGGAATTTGAACAAACCTGGTCCGAAAATAGGGGGTCTGGGCCCGGTCCGACCCAGCCCAATACCCCCTGGGTCCACCCGAACCAGGTCGACCTGAATCGGGTCCTTGTCTAGACTGATTAGGTGTGGCACGGCCTGGCTGGCGTGGCCCGGCTTGGAAGCCGGCCTTTTCTCGACGCTGGCCGAGCAGGATGTAAAGGGGGCCCTGCCCCCTTTTTTTGGAAATGGCGGACCGTGGGGTCTGTCCTAGGTATTTTCCAGGGGTTACGCTATCCCGGTTTCCTTATAAAGGTCAGTCATGATGGCCGGCCTTGTGGAACCACGGGACCCCCTCGGGTCCCACCTCTAGGTGGAACCAGCGGCCGACTCAGCCGGCCACCCCTTTGAAGACCGCCACGACCTTAGGTCGCCGCTCTTGTCTGACCAGCGCGGTACGACGCTGGCACGCCCCTCCACCACAGCCTGCCCTAGTCGCGGCCACCTTGATTCTCCAGCACCACGACCTCATTCGTCCTCACCGGCGTGGTGCAACGGCGCCACACACCCCTACCGCGGCCCTCCCTGACTGTGGTTCTCTTCGTCCCTGCACAGTGCAACGACACCCCTCCACCTTCGCCTCAAATGTCATCAATGATCAACAATAAAAAGTTGAGGAGTATTGGCCGTGTTTTCGCGGTATGATCTCCTCCCATTAGGACATTAACAAGTAGAAAAAGTATAAGAGATTCCCAACAACAAAACAAGAACAATTTTAATTCATTAAAATTGATCTTAACCCATACCTCGAAGGAAGTCTGTGGTTGTCAAGCACCGCGGATAATGATGTCAATTCTGTCGTCGTCAGTGTCTCCTCCCTTGACACGGAGGAAGAAGAAGATGGAGAAACCAAGCCACCAAGTAGACATTCTTTTCTTGATAGTTGGCGTTCATCGTTGAGGATGAAGTTCTTCAATAAGAAGATTAGCCTATCTTCCAAAACTAAAGAGCTCCCTCCCCTTTCTCTTAACACCATAATTGCCAACCAAAATAAAATAAGGCTTTTCCTTATTTTATTTACTCAAGCCAAGCATTTCAAAATTTTAAAATCCAACACTTAATTCAATTAATTTTTTTGGGTTAATTAATTAATTAAATGTGTGTTGGAAAGCATTAAATTGAGAGTGTGGGTAGAGGAAGGGTAACTCACTTAAAGGGGATGTTTAACAAGTTATGATGAGTTACAAATTTTAAGAGGAGGGTTAGAGGAGTTTTAAATAATGTGAAGGGGTGGGGATCGTGGGGGCCCCACCTCACAAATATCATCACAAGGGTAGTTAGGGGCTTGTGGGTCACACCCCAACTACCCCATTTAGGATATAACAACTTGGATAAAGAATAAAAATTGTTCCAAAAATTTTATTCAATTCTTTATTAATCCACAAATTTTAACTTCTCCACCCGTGAAAACGCAACCGTGGTAAAGGTCCCCTTAAGCAATTACCGATGATGTGGTTTCATTGGTGCCCTCAGATTTCAATTCCAAGCACCGGTTCAAAAGATATAAAAAACACTCGTTCGTTTACTAAACGTACCCGAGCTAAAATTGGGAACTGATTCCGGGAACACCGAGCCTCGGAATCAGGTGTCCTCAAAAACTGCATACTCGTAAAATCCCAAAGAATTTATGAAAAACATTTCATTGAAATATACGGGTATTTACACCCCATGTTGACCGGTTGTCTAGAACGGTGGTCGGTAATCCTCTAGCATTTTGACATCAAGTTTTTCCCTCAAAAATCTATCAAGGGAAATGAATTGGTTGACTTTATTGCAGCGCATCCGACCTTTGTGGACCAGTTCCAGGACTTGGATTTTCCCTGACGAGGCGATCCTCTTGGTAGATCCTGCCATCCTGTGTTGTCAGATTCACTTTGATGGTGCCTCCCAGAGCCCCACAGGTAGGAGGCTCAATCATCCTAGACACAACAGAGTAGGCCTAGGTATTGTCTTTGTTACCCCGATGCAGGCCATTCTGTTGTATTCATTCTTGTTTTCAGAAGGCTGCACCAACAATGAGATAGAGTATCGGGCTCTTATCACTAGCCTCGAGCTAGCTCTAGAGATCTATGAACCCCATTTTCATGTGAAAGGGGATTCCGAAAAAGTCATCAATCAAGTCAACAGTGGATATGTTATTATAAATCCAGATCTCGTACCATTGTTGTAGCGCACCCTCCAGCTAATAGCCTAGTTGCAATCTCTGACGGATGTTACACATGTCCCTCGATCTCAGAACGATCAGGCTGATGCACTGGCTAGCATGGCTACATCACTTGATGAACCCGAACATGATGATCTTATTATAAATGTGGCACACCGGAGAGTCATTGCCCCCATCACCCCAGAGGATGACGACGGCCTGCGAGTAATCCATCTCACCATCGGATCCTCCATGTTCGGACCCCCGGGTTCATCAGATATAGTGGTTGAAACAACCAACGATTGAAAATCTCCCTTTGTCAAGTATCTCGAAAAGGATTGCCTCCAGGCTGAACGGGCCGACCTTGAGCGAATCCAATGTCGTGCACTGTAGTTTACCCTCAAGAGTGGTACCAGTATCGAGAAGATCCTCTAAAAGCATGGGTTTGAGGGTGTTCTCTTATGTTTCATCCAAGGAGTTGAGATTTCTCACATCATGCACGTGGTTCACGCCGGTTCATGTAGTTCCCACCAAGCATGGCAGAAGCTATCCCATTAGATCGGAGGACTGGGGTACTTCTAGCCCTCCATGATCCACGATTGCATCGAGTTCTCCAAGAGATATCACGAGTGCCAAATTCTTTCTAGCTTCATGTATCGGCCACCATAACCTCGCCCATCCACCTAGTACTCATGGTTGTTCACAGTATGAGGACCCGATGTCATGGGACCATGCCCACCTGCGAAAGATTTCCAGTACAAGTTCATCCTGATTTCCATGGATTAACTTTCCACATTGGTAGAAGTATTTCTGCTCAAGGAGGTCAAGGCATGTTCTATCATTGACTTCGTGATCTCCATCATCATCTACTAATTTGGAGTCCCTCAGGCTGCCCTCAATAATAACAACACCAACTTCTGAGTGACTGAACTGAATAAATTGTATGCCAAGTACAACATCCATTCAAACCATACCTCCTGATATCACGCATAGGTGAATGGGTAGATCGAGGAGTTCCACAAAATCGTCTCTTACATTTTGCAGAAAATGGTTGGCCAGAACATAACGAGTTTCCCAGAAAAGCTCCCAAACACCCTTTGGGCCTATCGGAAGACAACATGTAATTCAACCCAGGTGAACCAATATTCCCTGGTGTACGAATCTGAGGCCATCCTACCCATCGAGATCATTTTTCCTTCGTTAGGCACAGTGGTCTATGACCAGCAGGTGCCTGATAAGGTAACCAAAATTCATCTAGATAAATTAGAATCACTTGAAGAGAATAGGCTCTATGCCCTACACAATCTGGAAACACATCAGAATAAGATATCCATGGCCTTTAAAAAAAAGGACCACCTCTGCACTTTTCAGTAAGGCGACTTGGTAAGGGACCTCCGGGAACTAATGATTTCTGGCAGGAAACCACCCTAGTTGGATCCCAAATGGGAATAACCTTACATAGTCAATAGGGTTTACCCTAATGGAGGATACACCCTGGTGACCATGGATGGTGAGAGTATAACTCCTCCCACCAATTCCAAGTTTCTCATGAAATACTTTTCCTGAGCCAGCAGAGGTCCAGCTTGACCTTAAACTGTTTGGTCTGGCATGACCCTAAATAGTTTGGACCCACATGACCCTAAACTACACTCCGATCCAGCATGACCTTAAAATTTTCAATCCTATATGAATTTAAACTGTGCATCACCCCACATGATGTTAAACTGTGCCCTTAGAACTATGTATGGATTGATTCCCATCCTCATGGGATACGTAGGAACACTCAGATGCCTCGTCTTGAGCCCATCCAAACTCTTCCCTTTGACTATCCCCCTGGGTATAGTTCTCTCAAAATATTCTTGCATGATATGGTGTAGGATTCATTAACCCCAATCATTCAAGGATTATAGCGGATGCATCATGTACCTACTCCCCATTCTTCTATTCTTCCATGTCCTCACCGTACGACGTTAGAATTCATGGCTATTAAGAACTACGTATGGATTGATTCCCATCCTTGTGGGAAACATAGGAACTCCCATACATTTTTTCTGTTGGCCCAGCCCAAATGCCATAATCCTCCCCTCGGGTCAAGACATATGGTAGGGGTGCATACTTTTTCCCCAATTCACGTTGATCTTTCCTCGATCCGGCCATCTGTCCCGCTCCCAAGATATGTTTTCCTATTTCATATATGGGTACAACTATGCTTTACCCACACCTTTGATTGGGACTCCATCATCTTTCCCATCCAGAAGGACCCCCGAATGATACGGATGAAAGGCCTAAGGGATCTCTTACCACTTTGGGCCAACACCCTTGTGGATGTTGAGCAACAAGATGATACAAGTCCCACATTTAGAATATGGTTAGTGGTCAATGATCATTTGTTGCTCCGATTTCAGGTCATTATAGGGATGTTGTGTTTCGAACATAGTCAATACCTATACTGTGATGTTGGGACCACCCCTAGATGTCCCAAACATTGAGTGCAGTGGTTCATTCTACACTGTTGTATCTTCATGTGATGAACTCCCTTCGAGAAATACAAGCTATTGGACCCCATGTGATGGAGGGAGCTGAGACCATCTCCTTGTTTCCCTACCCGAGCACTGATCACGTAGGTTTAGGAGATGTGACGAGGTGGGAACCATACAAGAGGATGTATGCAATTCCCATATAAGGCCCAACATCAGGCCCTTTGGCATTTTTGGGCCCCCGACCAGGTTCTCTATTATTGGATTGTAATGTGTGATATGGGATTATGTCCTCATTCACGTTGGGTTACTCGTTGTACGGTACACATCCCCATATAAGATACCTTATACCCTATTCGACCTCACTACAAGAGGTTAAACTACAAACCAATCGACCCTTCCTGACCGAGGCCCAGCCTCAGGCCCCTTGGCCTTTTCAGGCCCCTTTCCCAAGTTACTATTTAGGATTATATGGTGTGGTGTGGGATTATGTCCTCATTCATGTCGGGTTATTCATCATGTTGTACACCTGCCTTGTGAGAAACATCTTACTCCCCTATTCTTCCTCACTGCAAGATGTTAAACAGAAAACAGGTTTGGACTTCCTGACTGAGGCCCAGCTTCAGGCTCGTTGGCCTTTTCGGTCCCTCAGACCAAGTTCCTATATAGGGTTGTATTGTGTGGTATGGGATTATGTCCCCATTCACGTCGGGTTTATAACAACCACTCCTTGTACCTCTTTCTATTGAGGGTTTTCTATCCTCTTATTCTATACTCATCTTTTCAAATCAGCTTCTCTCAAGATGAGCCCCCTCGGTCATCTTCGGTGATTCACCAATGTGCCTAAGGGTACTCTGGTTTAATGCCTCGAATGTCGGACTCTACTCGGAAATGCTACCACCCATTTTTCAGGTTTTTTGTTCCCCTTAATTAGGGATTCCATCACCTTTCACACCTGAAGGGACCCCAATGTGGCATGGATTCTAGGCTTAAGGGCTCTCCTACCATTATTGACCTACTTCCTCGAGGTCTTCATTCTACAAGCCGATACAAATCCTGTGTTGCAAATAAGGTCAGTGGTCAATGCTAATTTGTTTTTCCCATTCCAGGCTAACGTGATGTAGATACTATGTTTCAAGCATGATCAACAGTTATCCCCCATTGCCACACCAACACCATTATCCCAAAATGTCGGTTACATGATTCAAATCCTTCTCCAACTCGTCATGTCCATGTAGAACTTCTAAACTCTTGGTATTATTCCCTAGTGTTCATTCACACGTTTGGAGGAAACACGCCACAATAAGGGAATCATTTGGGGCTCCACAATTATTCCCCTTTAGCATACATTCCAGGTATTACAACAAACCTCTTTCTCCCTTGTTTCCAACACCTAGTATTTCTCACATGGGCTTAGGGATCAGGTTGAGGTCTGCACTTACATGGAGGGTTTCCACTCATCTATGGTCCGAGCTCTAAGACCATAAAATAATATCTCTTCCAGAACTATGTACGGCTTGATTCCCATCTTCATGGGATACATAGGAACACCAAGATGTCTCGTTTTTTGGTCCATCCCAATTGGGAGCTTGTTTCTCCTTCCCCTTTACCTATTACCTCTATTTAGGCCCCTCGGCCTTAGGTTACTTTTTGGAATTGTGTACGATGTGGTATGGGATTATTTCCTCATTAAAATCATGTATTTTTTATTAAACCCTACACATTCCCCTCTTAGAATCATCCCTACTTAATCTGTGATGCAAGACATTAAAATGCACGTCTGGTCCCACCATATGACCCTAAACTGTGACATTATCGTTCTGGCCGCACGATGAAAAATTGCACTGCATCGTGATTCCCTCACTCAAGGGGACACCATGTTTGGTATCAGTCACACACCGTACCATTTTTCAACACCTACATATGGCTTGAATATTCTGTCACTTCCATGAGTTTTCATCCTAGAATTTTTGCTTCACAAAAAAATCATTCACTTTAAAGTATAAACAATATTTATCAAATACCACTTCTTTTGATGCGAGGGCCACATCAACATGCCCCTTTTATCCCTGGCATTGGTAAATTTCCATACCGCCTCTAGATCTATGTACAACATGATCCCCATCCTCATGGGGTATGTAAGAACGTCTGTGCACCTTTCCTTGGACCCAACATAACTCTTGTTTCCGGTCCCTTGACCTAGAGCCTTCCTAGGGAAAACGTGGTGGTTGGATCCCAAGGTTCCCATTCACATCAGGTTTTATAATTACACCACAATGTGTCTCCTGTGTTTCCTACCATCCATGGTCCAAATTTTAAAAACCCTAAACTAAGATCTCTATATGGGAAGGGACTCGACTACATATATCTAATATGTCCCATTGTTGTATTCAGATGTGTTTTGATGAAGAGCCGGAAGAGTAGAATTTTAATAGGGATATTCCCCTCATTCCTTGTCCAAGATTCGTGAAATTGCTTTTTGGATCCTCATCCTCTTCCACAACAAAAGGGACCCCCTTCACTGTCTGGTCTTATGCCTCCTTGGCTCACCAACCATTTTGGGCCAACATCCCTAAAGATCTCGGATGAAATTTGTGACAGGCCTTGTGTTTCGAACATGGTCAGCAATCGACCCTCATTTGCCTATCCCCATTCTAGGGTAACACGATATAGATGTTTTTTTGGAACACAGTCAACAGTTATCCCACCATTATCACATCACAATCATTGTGATCCAAATTTATAGCATCATTATTCACACATTTCCACTTCCTCATGTTCAAGAGGAATTCTAACATACTCGACTTTACTTATTCGCACATGTTTCTCCACTACATGGACAATATAACATCATTGGGCCGATATTCACTGAGCATCCCTTCTCCCTAACATGTTCCTTAATATGTAGGGAAATCCCCACCACTAATTCATGTTTCCCACATCAAGTTTGACTCACTTGGGCTTAGATGTTTTGGTAGGATGTGCACCGGCACATCCAAGCATTTCATCATCCCGCATGATGTAAAACTATGCTTCCAAAACTACATATGACTTGATTCCCATCATCATGGGATACATAGAGAAACCTAGGAATTTCACCTAGGGTCTAGACCTAGGAATCATAAATCATATTCTTCCTCATTTCTGGCCTCTGGCCTGACTCCTTTTGGGGAACCATGTTACTGCAATATTTCCCTGAACAAGTTCGAGATTCCACAAGATGACATTGTGAAGCGAAAGCTCCATCACCAGAGAGGTCCTGTCTAAAAGAACGAATGATCCATGATCATATTGGTGCGTCCATCTAATGTGCTTCCACCATGATGGTGTAATTCCAAGAGTGTTGGATTCTATTCGAACAAACCATCACTCTACATTTCATGCTTTTCATGCCCCTTATTTGGACCCTCGTCCTATTTCATTTCTATGGGAAACTCCTAACAGTATGGATGCTTGGACTATGGCCTACCTATTTTCCTAGGACAATGTTCAGGAAGACTAAACATATGACATTTTGAGTCATGCTTCATGTTTCAAACATGGTCAGCGGTCGAACCTCATTTTTTATACCCATTCCAGGCTAACACAATAAGGATACCGTGTTTTGGATGCGATCAACAGATATTATTTATTGTCATGCCACCCCAAAAGTGTTCCGAATCCTTGGTATTGTGATTCAGAACTTCCAGTCCCCTGTTCGGATTCATTCCAACTCCCCTGGAGTTACTCCATTCATGCACAAGTGAACACGGGGAAAACAGTAATTCCACTGTTCTGAGAGCTTCATTCTCCAGTCAAGTCTCTCCCATTTCCTCTCAGAAATCTGAACCGATTGATAAAACCATGGATAAATGAATCTTGGTTTTGACTCCTACCTTTGGATTGGGTGATAAGGTGGTCATCCCCTATTTCCCACATCGAGCCTGACCCACGTGAGCTTAGGGAATGATCACTGGATTCTCTATGAACATCACAGGGGTGCAATAAACCAATGTAACAAAAGAACTCATGTATTCTATGGAAACAAACAATTAAATCATGAAAGTATGTTTGAGGGTTTGTAATCATTACAGTACCCATGGGTTGACTCCCCCCATGGACGGCTTGACCTCTCTAAAAGAGAATAGTAGCTCTGCCACCCTTTGGCCAGTGGTTTATAGGAGTTGTTGCCGCCAATTTGTCTTCTTCTCCTCCTCGGTAGTGAGAGGGCACAATTATTTGGCCGCAATATAGGCTTTCTCTATGTTGGAATAGATGGAGGTCTCCTCACAGGCGTGCTTCATGACCTCTTCGACTTCTGCCAACTGGGCCTTCAATCGCAATATTAGCTCATATTGCGCGTTGAGGGAGGTTGAGTGCTTGTCCGCTTGATTCTATAGCTGTTGGACCTCATCTGCAGCCTCTTGGAGCTTCTTGATGTTTACTGCCTTCCCCTAATGCCAACCCACTCCGAGTCCATGGTCATACTCATGAATGTTTTCTTCCATAAGATCACAGATGAGCATGTGAAGATGTTAGGCATCCACTCCCCCAGCACACATTTCGAGTAGTCGCCAGCGATGTCTATCCATATCATCCAACCATAGTTATTGGGGGTGTCATTGATGAAGTGTGTGATCATATTACATGATCGGAAATAAACTATTTTGTTGTCCTTATCATCGGAGGTCGTATCGTCCCAGTCGGCACAGTTGGCCGTCTCGTATGTGGGGAATGCCCCCAGGAACTCCTCAGCTAGGTCCACGTATGACATTGGATTAGGCGTGGTGGGGCATGAAATATTTAGTTGATCCTCATCATCAGATCTCACCTCAATAACCTTAGGTAATGTCCCACTGGTATGATTGGGAGTGCTATTGTTCGGTCAGGTTGCATGTCCACCACCACGACCATTGGAATGCCTCTGGGAAGGTCGCTACTAGAAATCCCGACCAACTTCGCCGCAGCGGCCCAGGCCAATTGAAGGGTTGTACATGCTAAATAAGGGGACGTGAATGTCAGTTAACATGGTCAGGGGAAGGAAATCATAAATTCAATAGAGGAGACTTATCGATATAAAATCTCTGGTCTCACTCTTGGGATGATGTTGACAGGACCCCGAGACATGGCCCCCCGTATTTGGTTGGCAGGTCTAGAGACTCCGGGGGATCCGCCTCAATTATCCAAGCCCCGCCAGACATGGATGTTGATCCATCCAAGGGTGTGGATCTTGAAGGTCCCATGTCAGCACCAACTGAGGGGAGAGAATGAGGACTATACACAAGGTCCTCTTGCATAGTGCAGTTGCTGATAAGGAATCTAGAGTAAACTAAGGGCAGATCCTGAGTAAGAAACATGCGATTTTACCTTGAGGGAATCTGCGAAATCATTTAGATCTGAGGATAGATGAACGACTTCACCCACCTCCAATGGACTCCCTCTAACTACCTCGTCTCCCCAGAAGGATTCATCTGATTCTTCCGGCAGAGGGAAGCACTCCCTGAGGTCAGTAGCTGATAGTTGTGGAGGGACCGTACGATCCAACAACACCCTGACCCGGTCTTTCATCAGGTGCAGGGAACCCCAGGAGTTGATAAAGACTTCCAATTCGACCATGTATTGCTCCACCTCCACCAGGGACACTGAAAAACCGTCTCTAATAGGTCCAATTCCCGGAAAGTCCATCCCGAGGTGGTTAAGGTGCCTCCACAACTCAGATGGGACGATGAATTTTTGACTGACATCCTAGATGTCTCATGCCTCTAGGAAGACAACATTATCCAGCTTGTCAATATGGTGAATCTGTTTCCCATGGGCCTGAGTAGAAATCCAGCAGAATCCTACTGGTGGCTGCCACTCTGGATGACTCTATTCTTCATGGACCACCGAGTCCGCTGTCGCCGTTGTATCTACTACTACTACTTCCCCCTCAACTGGTGTGTTTGTCACCGGTACAGCAGCACCGCCACTTCGGGATGGCCTTTCCTCCTTCCTGCCTTGGCCTCGAGGTTTGGGAGGATCACCATCACTGACTAGGACAGTTGGCCGCTTTAGTTTCTCCCCCTGGTAGGCTTCCTCCTAGATCTGGGCATATTCCTTCATCAGCCTGAGGCTGGTGATTGGCGGAGGTAGTACATTCTTCATCTTCCTGTGCTCTCATGTGAACATGAGCCACATCTACCTCATCACACATGTGTGATTCTCGTGATGCACCTCCAGGGAGACATGTGAGGTCAGTCGCTGCTGGCACCGGAATTTCCTTGCAAACAGGTGTGGGGTGTATGGATTAAAGAGGTGCTCGCGGTCCACCCTGGCCACAAAGACTTCACCTCAAAAGGCTAGGAGGTAGGCATGGTGCTTTTCCATTCCTCGACCGTCATCCGTGAAGGCCCCTGTCGGCAACGTCAACAGATGAAAGATGAACTCTTCTTCTTTCAAGACTCGATTCAAAACCCATGGTATGGTCAACTTTGCCAAAAAAACTCCTCGCGACGTTGAGAATCGAGGGGTGGAAGTTCAACCCTTGAGGCAAGATGGGGTTCAGATACTCATAGATCCCCTTAATGTGCACTGCTATCCACCCGTACAAGAGGTTGAACGGCCCACATATCCTCTGTGGCATCTTCCCCTCGCTAATGTGCCATGACATCTTATACAACTTGATGAGCATCAGGATCCCTATGTTGAACCGCCCTCCTGTCGCCAATGTGGATTCCATGAGGAAAGTTCTTGGTCGCACTACCATGTTGGTATCCCTCATTGGCAGGATCCAACCACAGATAAGAGCTATGATAAATGCCTCTAGCCTAACTATTGGTTGTTGCTAAATGCTAACACTGATCCCCCAAGTTTTCCACTGGCTATCCCCCAATAGCTTCCAATACGAGTGTTCCTTACTCTGGTCCCCCATTGAACAAGTCGGAGGCCTCACCAAAAACTACCAGTTTTCTGGGAAGTTTAGGAATCACTTGAACCACTACTTGAAGTGGACATCCCTTACTGCCTGCTTGTCCTCCCTGGGCACGAGCTCCATCCATGCCAATTCTAGCTGTGGAATTTGTTTCAGATCCTCCCACACACCCATAAAAGGGAATAATTAGTGGTACATCACCCCATGTTTCGGGACCCCTGAGATCTGATTCATGTCCCATAAGCTGATGCCAACCTCCCTGTGATGCTGGTGGAAGGTATTGGTCCCCAGCGACCACCGACTCAATAGCTCTGGCATTAGCTGCTTCAGTTGGTATATGTGAAACTAGGAAGCCCATGCTGCCTCATACATGCCCACTCTTCTCAGATCCACTTTGAATCCTCACACGAGTCACCTACCCAGTAGCGCCAGGCCCAATAATCCATGAAGTTTCCGCCCAGGCACAGGTCCCATTCCTCATACCGCACTTTCTTTGGGTTTCCCAGCACCACCTTGAGGATAGTTTGGTACAGAGGAGGGGACGTCTCCAGCTGAAATTCCTTCCCATCGACATTATTCAAATAGTTGTTTAAGCAGTCGGCAATGACGGGCATGAAGTCCTCCCGGGCAAGACCATCGGCCACCCAGAACTAACAGTACTGACACGATGTTCTCCGAAACCAGTAAGCTGGTTCGTCCATACATGCTTTAGGGATGAAGACTTCATCCCTAAGCCCGGATCCATACAAGGGAATCCTTTTACACAATGGTTTGTTTATATGGTTCTCTAATAGCATCTCCACCAATAAACTATGGTCCATGTGGATACAAACCAACTCTCCGAGTCCCAGGCTACTCGCCATCTCATCCATACGGGCGGCATTCCCAAGGACCCCATGGGAAACTTCTTGGTGTTCTATTCATTTCTGTAACATGTACGTTTTTTTGGTTGGTTTGCAAATCTTTTTCATAGAGCACATTCACAAAGACTCTCCATGAAGACTATTCGCAGAGCCCTGCCTTGGCACTCAAGAACTAAATCGTGGAGTGCAAACACGAAGTCGAGGACCCACTGTGCACCGTGAAGGATCGATTCGCAAAGAACACTCGTGGAGTACGCGGAGCTTCACTAATCAAGAGTGCAGAAGACAAATTCTAGGATAAGGTAAAGGAAAAAAAGAGCACAACTCCCCTATTTATTGGTGACAGCCATCATAGTGTCGGGACGCATCCAGTTCGCACTGAGATTCACGACGCTCTTGGCCCATGCATACCATATCCGCCTTGCGAGCCCTCTTCGTGAGACATCATCGTGGATGACCAACAATTTTGGTGATGACCCTCAGACTTCAACCCTTGACCTCTCTGCGGCTCGAAGTCTGAGGGGGGGAATTTGTTGGCGCCAAAATTCAGGATAGAGAAGAGTCCAAATTGAACGCATCGTCGACTACCTCCTGAAGCCATTTCGCGGAGTCCCCATCACCACAGCCACCGCGAAACATGGAGGTGGGATGCTCTGCGAATGCATTTGATGTTCATGAGGCCATTGCAAAGCAAAGAGGCGGGATTCTATGCGAAGACATTTGACGTTCGTGAGCCCACCACGAAGGAAGGAGGAAAAACACTCTGCGAACGCATTTGATCTTCGCGAGCATGCCGTGAAGTTAGGAGGTGGGTTGCTCTGCGGCTACATTTGACGTTTCCAAGACCATTACAAAGCAACCAAGTCTATCTTCGCGTCGTGTAATCTCTGATTCACGGTGCCTATTTCTTATAAATACATGGCTCCCCCTGATCCCAAAGACAAACAATCTGACCTTCTAACTTCCTAGCTCCCAAATCGTGAAGCATCCTTCTGCTCTGCAAACCCTGAGTTGTGCGAGGTACTTATGCTCCACAATGTGCCTCCCCTTTGTCTCATTTTGATATCGTCCTCTGATTGGGATGCCTTTCATGAAGCCTATGGTCCTTCGCAGTGGAAGGGGATATCCAAGGGGACACAGGTCATCGCGGATCGTTTATGCTTCCAGAAACACTCTTCATGTACACATGATCCACATGCTAAGGCAGATTCACTATACTCACAAAGCACGTTGCTTCACGAAACATTGCATCTCGAGGAACCATTGTTCCATGAGGTAGTACTCAGCGAATTCCTTTCCATGTCATGAAGTACCTCCCATATGCACCTCTGTCCTATGCTTCGGCTAAGGTACCCCACATTGCGAAGCACACTCCTTCAAAAGTGTCCTCCGCCATGTGGATCAACAGATCTTCACAAGGCCCTTACCTATGAACCCCTCTGCTTGGAAATTCTCTTTCTTGTGCAACCCTCCAGGTTTGCACAATTTGATTTCAATGTCCCTTGGACACCACTTCCCACTGTGTTGCTTCACCTCATAATTCATACCATAGGCATGATAACGACCATTTTCTCTTCACATAGCCATGCTAACATGGTCCCCTAGATGGTTTGATCCACAAAAACCCCTCACACCAGCTTTGCATGTCCCATATCTGCACTAAGGAGCAGAGGGTACCGGTTATGTATGTCCAAGGGGTGCAGAGAAAACCCACCTCGTCTGAGTAGCAGAATGATAAATTTCCAAGCACCACCATCCTCAGCACATGACGTTTAACTATGAACTTTCCCCATGCCTCTCATGTAGGGTACCCCCCAGCTTGGATATTCTTCACACCCAATTGTCTCCATGAAGATGAGATCACCCCACACAGGGTATGATATCCTCTTTATTGGAGTGGCGTTTGTCCACGGGGGGATTGTATCCACCATGGTGTACGCCCCTAGCTTTCTTGTAGGTGGAAAAAACCCGGCTCCTCCTTTCATCTCCGGTCCCCATGGCCAACGAAAGGTGTGGTAGGGAATGCTGCTTCAATTTTCTTCAGTCGCAAGTCCCTCTCCCGCTGCGCTTTATCGTCATCGGGCCTAAATCCTGGAGTAAGTCCCAATATTTATCTTTCTAGTCAACTAACCACGTTTAAGACCCAATTCACTTCCCATGGACTCATCTTTCATGACATGATCGTCAGGTCTCTGCTACCTCTTGTTTCTCACACTGATCATGACTCATGTGGGCATAGAGTGAGCACCGACCATGACATCTTCCCTGGGAAGCCTAGAGTGTAAGCCCCACATCCATCCTGAAATACGAGGCCTTTTATCCATGTTATGGAAAGGTACATAGGAAACCTCCCTGAGGTTCAGGCTCGCCACCCATGGGACCCCAGGTCCTCTTTCATGTCGGTTCACCGACACCACCATCCGGAACTATGTGGTCTTTGATCTTTGTTAAGGCAAGGTACGTAGGAAGCCTCCCTGTGGTTCAATCCCACCATCCACCTGGACCCTAGGTCCATATTCACGTTGGTTCCCCAACGTCCCACACGACATTGAAAAGTGTACCTCTTTCAACGATAAGCCGTTGTAACCCCATCCACTGGTAATCCATTGAAAACCCCAGTTAGTGGTAATTCATCATCATATGAAAAAAATGGACATTGATTCCCTGCCACAGGGATACGTATGAAGCCTCTCCAAGGTTCAATCCCAAAAACCTCGTCATCCTCATCAAAGTATAATCCCATTCACCATCCATTTAAAAGAACCTTCCATTACCCATCCTAATTTTTACCCGGGCCACCACATCCCAGTGGAATCACGACACCCAATTCCTTGTTCCGTTTAACGGCATTCAGGAATCCTTCCAAGTGATAGCCCCAATACCGGCATTCCCTCTAGGGGGTTCCTCCATCTGATCTACTCTAGTTAGTGTTCTGATCAGTCAAATCCATCTCTGTCTTACATTAAACATGAGGTATACTCTATTTTAAACATGGGAAGCTGAGGAAAACCTTAGATATATGCCCATGGAATACGATTCCCCACATTTGATGTGAGATTTCTAGGGCTTCCGCGCCCTCGAGAAGCCCTATAAAATGGGACAGAAGATAGAAATACCAATCCCCAGCGTCCAGACATGACAGTGATGCCTAGCATGACTACTCCCCTAACCGAAGGTTTTTTCCCGGACCGGACCCCTTGGAATGTCCTAACAGAAGAAGCGTAATTAACTGGTGTCCATAAAGATATGGATCTAGTAAGAGTTTCACGAAAAACGTCTTATGTCTATGAGGGAGTGTCGAACTAGGTGATGAGTTCTGAGGAGGAATCCACAGAAGGAAGAATCGACATCCCATCATCCTGTTTCGATCAAGGAGCAGACGTCCCTGAATAAGGATCGGATGATGCCCGCCTTTGGAAAGTGGTAATTTTGGGCCAAAAAAAAATCCACGTCTCTTGTCCCGGAATGAAATGGATGTGCGCGCCCCGGAGAAAGCATCAGATTCAATTTATTTCCATAGTAGACTATTTTGAATAGTATTAATATTGTGCCAAATTAATTGAAACATCTAATAATTAATAATAGATAGAGATTTTATAAATATTATTTGATGATATATAATATCAACAAAAAATATTATTTCGACATCACATTCATTAATCATTATTAAATGAAATTTTAATAAAAAAAATATTATTTTTAATGAATTTTCATCATATTTCATGGAACTCATTTCTCTATAGGGGTAGGAGGAAAATACCTTGACCATATCCTCTGATAAAATCATACATAATTGGATGCCTTTTTAAATGTAAAGTGCCCAAGGTATATTTAATAGGTACTTGGAAATTATATTATTAGATCACATTGTGTATTTCTTCGAGGAATTGGTGGATGAATTTAATATATTTTATTTTCATTTTATCTTTGTCAAAGAATTCTGAAAAAAATATATGAAATAATTTTTTTTAAATTAATAAATGTTAGTCCATTGTAAAAAAGTTGAATAGTCTTGGGAATCTAATATCCTTAAAAATGAATCAATATGAAAAAATTAAAAAATTAAGTGTTATATTCTATACCTTATCTAAAAATTAAAAATAATTTAGTATATTTTATAGGAAATTTATGGTTTTATAAGATGATTATCATGGACATTAGTAATATTACTCATCATCAACTCCAGCTAATTTTAAAAAATATCCGGTTTTTATATTTATGTAAACTGTAGGGTTGAATTTTATAAAATAGAGGGATGAATAATCACCCCCAAGGATGAATCCACCAAAAATATAGAATCCATTTGAGCTACTTTGTGATGCTTCAAACAATAAATTTGGCAATGTTCATTCCAAATGAATTCATCGAAAACCATAAGACATTTCATATTCCCAGACGATATTGGATAATTCCCAATTTAACATCATGACTACGGAAAATGTGTTAGTTTTAGTTATTTATGATATAGATAAATTTAGATATTATTTAAATTTCACAAATTTAATTTTGATTTCTTACTATGTAATATATAGATATTTAAAAAAACAAAATTTAAATCCCTGGATTTTATAATGATTTTTATTATTTTTGGAATTAGATATTGAGAATAAGGCTAATAATGGAGTCGAGAATCTCGTATGTGTTCACCCGATTGGATTATCTAAGCGGGTTAAAGAAGAAAATACATAACAAACCTCCTTGAATGATCATCTTCTATGAGAACAAAAACATTAGTAAAAGTTAATATACCATTCTATGAATACATTGAATATTATTTGGGGACTTCCAAGGTGAAATCACATTTATATTCATATCAAATATTAAAATATAATCATAATACACACTTTTATCTATCCAAAGGACCAATGATGTAGGAAATTTGGAATGATTTTCTAACAAATGATGTTTTCCTACAAGTTAAATTGTTTTTAAATATTACCTTTTTCATTAAAAGGAATGTTCATGTCTTTATAGAAATATAAAAACACCATGGAATGTATTAAAAAGTTTCATTTATTTTCTCACAATATATATATATATTAATTTTTTTAATAATTAATATCTTTAAATTTACTCTAAATATTACAAACAGATATAAAATAAGTAACACCCCAAGCTTCCACGGTACGCTTCTCTTTGAATAATACAATAGCGTGTGTCGTATGCAACTTCGAGTTCTAACATACCACAACCAATCACACTAGCCATTATGAATAGTAATTAACATTTTTTGAAATTTTTTAAATTTTACCTTTCAGAATGGACTTCATTTTTGTATTCAAAAATACCAAAATTAGATTAGGGTGAATTTTTTATATTTTTTTGAAAACATTTTCTTTTTTATGAATAGTGAAACACACTAAGTGATATTTTAAAACTGAATTTTTATATAAATAAATATTTATTTTATTTAAATTTATATTAGTTCAAAATAGATATATAATTCTTATATAATTTCAATGTAATTCATTAGAGTTAGTTTATAATAACTTTAGATATATAAAAATTTTATAGAACATTTTACCGTATTTTACCCACCTCCTAGGAGGATTTGCAAATTTACTTAAAGCATAATTTTACCGCTTCGGTGATTTGAATGTTGAAAATCTGGGTGACATGATTGATATCAGTATTAAAAATTTGGTTCAATAAGATGAAAATAATTTTTGTTGAATAATAACCTTTTACTTTTATTTACCACGTTTAAAAATAAATATGGTAATTAAGGGTAAAATGAGATTATTATTACCCTAACACATGTCCTAATTCTATTGGATAAGTATAATTCGACCAAAAAAACCATAGGAATTTAATATGAACTTCTTTGGTTCACATGGATTAGATTAGGACTTTTATTATTATTTAATTCAAAAAAGAGTTAAAATAGTTCAAATCAATGTTTAATAACTAAAACATTTTTAATATAAGGTTACACATAAGATAAATTCGAATATAAATATTAATTAGAAAGATAAAAATATCTTCTATATAATTTTATTTTATTTATATGTTTTATATAATAAATAATTTAATTTATTTATGACACAATGATGATGTAGTAATTACCTAATTAATGAAATATTAAAATAATTGATATTATGAATAGCCAAATAAATGTAATTTGTGACTTTTTTTAATTCCAATAATTTTTTAAGTTAATATGACCAATTAGTGTTCGTATATAAATTTTTATCGTTGTAATAATGCTATTATGAATTTAGAAAAAACAAAATTCCAAATAGTGTCTAAATTGATCTAAAAGTGTTTTTAAAAGAAATATTATAATATTATTTGATATTATGTTTATAAATATCTATGGTTCGGAAAAAAGACTTATATAATGATAGGTGTATCATTGATGAACCACTCGAGGTTCTCTTACAAGTTTATAGTTTGCTTATTAGACATATAATATTAAAGTACAAAGAGACATGGTAAATGTCAAACTATTTAACTAAGAGTTAAATCTAAAAGATAAGGTTAATATTGTTACACAAACCTGTCTATGTTGTGTCCACAAGGATGAATTCCCTAAGAGGTGGGGGGGTGAATCAGGGTATGACTAATTTAAAATTAAAGCCCGTTCTGATCTTGTTTCGCTGTTAAGCAAAACACTATTCTCTCTCTTTCTCATTGCACAATATAAATAGAAAGTAAAGCATGCACATAAAATAACATTTTTAACTTGTATCACCCTCACTGGGCATCATCCAAGGAGAATACACCAGAAATGTTCCAATGTACCAAATCCACTATAAGCACACTTCTATTTACATGTTTCGATATAGATCACTTCTATTCCCAGGCACACTCCCTTTACGGTGTTTAGGGTTATCTCACTTCTTTCTCAAGGGTCACTAGCTATCTCTCTCTTTGGCTCACTACTGTTGGAGAGGATCACCTTCTTCCTCTACATTTTTTCACTACTCTAGAATGGATCCACTCATATTTTATAGACCTATAGGTCTCTTTATTATCACTAATGAATACATCCTCTATTGTATGTAGATGATCTGTTGAGGTCCAACTTTCACCCGTAGATGAATCTCTCTTTGCACCGAGGGTATCAGGAAATCTTCTAGATTCCATGCAACCCTGAACCACTACACTGAAACAGCCTTTCATGGTGCCCTTATCTAATCTAGTGCGCAAGTCTCGGTGCACAAGTCAAAACAGACGCCCAAGTCCACCGAAACCACTTGCACGACACACTCTTCTGTAACTCCAAACTTGTGCGACTCACACCCTTTTATGCCCAATAAAATATTGGTGTGCAACCACCAATTGTTGCAATTCTTCAAAATATGGAACACAAGTGTCACCAAACCACATGAGCGATGCCTTCTTCTTCAACTCAAAACATGGACGACTCACTTCCTTCCTCGCCTAAACCACCTTAGTTGCGCAACAATCACCTGGCGCACAACCTCTACTTGCACGACGACACCCCACATTCGCAACCACCACACCTGCGTGATAGGAGCTCTGATTTTTGCAAGCGTTGAACTCCTTTCTAAATGAGGAGGGATCAATCTGTATTTATAGGTATTTGGACACCATGCACGATGGTGTGCAAGTCTCCCCTCGGCATGAAAGTTTTGGCGCTCAACTCTCTGTCGTGCAAATCACTTGCATGACCAAACATAAAACTTGTGCGACCCTTCTTCCTTTGCTATATTTTGATGTTTTGATCTTGAAAAACATTTTTCGCGCAAGTTTCCTCTTCATCAAGTAAATAGCGCACAAGTCTCTTTTCCAAAACCACTTTTCTCTATTTGTCAATTTTCAAGCCCAAAAATTTTGGCAAACACTGGAAAACGGCGCCACCTTGTATCTTCTCTTTTTGTATAGCCTCCAGATCATCCATTCCTTTTTTGGAAATCTTGAATAAAACATGGATCGTTAAACATAGCCCATGAACTCAACATGACACCCTGAAATCCCCTTTTTAAACAAATTTGTATGTCATGGTTTTCTTTTTCATGAATCACAACACAGATGTCCACATTGTCAACAAACACAATCACATAAAAAATGCTTCATTGATACCATGAGGGATTTTTTCTCGACAGTCTAAAACATATTGGTAGAGTGGTTTTCGACCCATCCCCAATTTATCATTGGAATAATTTATTTTTAAGCCAATATAAACCGAAAATTATTTTATTATAAAATAATATTTCTAACTTTTCTAAAGGTGCCCCTCACACCTCTTATAAAATAGAACTCCCCCTTCTCTATAATTCTCACCTACAAAGCCATTTGGATCGGACAAAATCTGCCAAAATACCCTTTAAACTTTCCTCCCTTCATCCTAGAGGCCTTATTTTAGTCATAAATCCAACCTAAGGACCCCTTTTAATCAAATCAAATGGAAGAACCCAAAGAAATGGTAAATATTTCATCACCTATTTCATGTTCTTTTCTTCCTCCACATCCTCTTTCTTTGTTGTTTCCATTCTAAAATAATAAGTCCATTATGTTATATATACTGTGATGTTATTATAAAAATGGTACAACCATATTCATTATTCTATCCATCCTTTGAATGACAGGTCACCATACGTGCATACGTACGGCTTACCGTCTCCACATCATGGTGAAATTGTAATTCAATACATTATTATTTGGATGGGTATAATAATGATGTGTAATTGATGTAAATAATAAACATAACATGATAATGATTTGGTATATATGATATAACATCCAATTATATATTATTTTAATATCAAAAGAATGATATTTTCGCTCATGTGTACGTACAGATTACTATCTCCACAAACACGATGAGTTTCATTCCCCATCGTATTCATTCAAGACTAATTTTCATTTTATGATTAAAAATATTGTTTCAAGAATTAATATCATTTTGGATATGTATAAGAAAAATCCCATCCATAACAAATATGACACACATAACAAATAATATAAAGGAAAACGAATCTGTTAACACCCAGAACGACAATAATACTAAAATATTATTAACAATGCAATGTTAAAAGATCATATATGATACTATATTAATGTTTATGATTCATATATAATTTTATACAAATTATTTCACCATTATATAGGTGGTTAACCTACCCTTGACCAAGGAAAAGTAAAAGGTAAGGGTTAATTTCATAATCTCTTTATTATCAGAGGTAGTTTTTACATAAGTATCTACTGGGACCTCTTCATCATCAACATCTGTGTTTTCATAAAAATGTATTTCAAAACATTTTTACCATTTACTAGAATATGGGTTCAATTCATTTCTACAATTATACTACCTTATATTTTTTGAAAGGAATCTTTCCGTCGTTTTCCAAACATGGTACTTTATGACCTTTTTGACAAAATTAAGGGAAGAATTTATTTTTTAACTTATACATCGGGTACGGTTATTCATGGCCGTTATAACATTTTAAAATCTTCCCTTACATGATTATATGAATAATTTCAAAATAAACGTTTTATTTTATAATTATATAACTTTAAATGATTTCAAAAAAAAGAAAGGGATATTTCTATCAAATAGTTTTGAATTCATCTATGTCATCATCCTTTGATGGATATAATAATTGTTTGAAGTCGACTCATTATGATACAAAAATTCCATATTGTATTGAAGGTTTTGAGATATGATTGACTATGGATTTATTATTTTTATACCATTAATTTTTTATGGATAAAGCATTGACATTTCATATGCTTGATTTAATACGAATGTTTATGTTATATTTCAACATTTTCGTATGAGGAATGTATTGGACTTAGTATATCATGGGTGGAGCCCACTATAGCTTCTCGATGCATCAGTAGGTCTCATGAGTCAACTAGAAGTGTAATTGGCTGAGGCCTTTCCCAATTTGATATATTTTTTTGGCCAATTCTTTAATCATTTTTAGATGCCTTGGTCACGGCCTTGAGAAAATGTTTCAGAATAACTAACATTATACATTACCCCATTATGAAAATAATATTTATGGTTCATGTGGTCATTCAACTAGTTCAATAACCATGATTATGTTTTATTATGGCATTATTTACTCAGCTCATATTCCTACCATAAAAGTATTCCTGATTATTATTGGTAAAGGCATGTGGTTTCAATTATTCACCATGATTAATATTTATGTTTTCATCTGCTGTATTTCTTACCCTTATTTAGCATTTGAGCATACCCCTTTCTTAAGTTTCATTTTCCCAGGATTTGAATAAGTTAGTTATGAGTGAACTGCAGGCATAATCTACAAGGCTTGGATGTTTCTAATGGAATTAATACATGTTTTATTTCTTTTCAAGTAGTAAATGTGAACTTATGTATAAATCTTGTTTCCAATAATACTAAACTGATTGGTCTTTCAAGAAATGATTTTCTTTCGATCATGCCAATGTTAGGTAATAATGCAATGACTCTAGGTAACTAGGGTCGGGGCATTACAGTTGGTATCAGAAGAAGTTTAGTACAAACCTTGGATACTAGATATATATAAACTCTGAATAGAGCACATATCCCTAAACAAACTTTGAGAATTTGTATAGATTAACATCCTATAATTATTGTATTGTATAGATTTTTTGAGTTTTCCATGAAATAAATCCCTATATATATATGTGCAGGTAGAGGTGGCTCTGGAAAAAATATACCTGGGGGTAAAAAAAGAAAATACTTATTTGAGCTAGACTTGAATGGGAACTGTTACATGACAACGGGCCTTGCTACACTCTTGGTTACGACAGTCCTGAGGCATATTCTTAGGATAATTCTCATTTTCTTTAAAAACCATTATGAAGGTTTTATGAGCATATACCTTCTCAAGAAAGACATTTTTATGATTATGGATTATATCCATGAACTGTTCAATTTATGTTAAGTGTTTTAAACGTTTGGATTTATGTACTGTGATTCATAAACTAATCTAGTGTATTCCATTATATAGAAACAACGACTAGTTGAAGGAATAGAAACTGTATCAATGTACACTCTCCATGTAGAGATTTTCCTCCTTCTAAATATAATTATTATGGATCTAGTGATACTACTAGTGCCGATCATCTTATCGCCGTACTAAGATAACTCACACAGGTTATGAAAAATAACCTTACCCATATGGAGCACCCTAGTCCACAATGCGGAGGATCAATTTCATATCGCTTCATGAGGAAACAACCCCCAACATTCAATGGGGGTACAAATCCATTAGTAGATGAGCAATGGACAAATTCATTAGAGAAAATATTTGATGCCTTGGGGAGTAGTGAAAAGGAGAAAGTTGTCATGGCAGTTTACCACCTCACTAGAGATGCTGATCAATGGTGGTCGTTGATTCAAAACAAAAAAGACGATGATGAAGTATCAAATATAAAATGGAGTGAGTTTTAAAATAATTTTCATAGAAAAATACATTCCTCTTGACCATCGATCAGATATGGAAAGACAATTTCTATGTATGAGGCAAAAGGAGGATGAGAAAGTGGCAAAGTATGGAGCTAACATTGTAAGGTTAGTGAGGAATGCTGCAGATTATATATATAACCCAAGAAGTAATATTGTCATTTTCTTTAATGGGGTAAAACTATTTCTCTGTCAAGCATTAGTATCACAATCCTTCTCATCATACGAATATATTGTCTCATGTGCTATCAAAACAGAAAATGAATTCCCTATGTCTTATGACTTTAAAGAAAAGAATTATAAGAAGAGATTTATTGAAAACTCTGGGAAAAGAAATAAGGAAACATAGAAGAAGTAAAGAATTGAATTTCCACCTTGTGATTATTTGGAAGAAAGCACCCTGGTGCCGGTGTAAAAGGAAACAGAGTATGATAAAAATGTGGACAAAAATTCAATCTCACTGGTGATTGTAAGGGAATGAAAGATTCTACCAATGTTCAATTATACAATTTCATGGAGATGGGACATTATGAAAATGAATGTCCAAAGAGTCAGGTAAACTTACCTCAGGAAAGGCCAAGGAATCAAGGTCAATCAAATGTGATCACTAGTGCTAAAGTTGAAGCCTAGAAAGATATGGTGGTAGGTAACATAATGGTTTCCTAGAGTTTATCCAATGATTTATTTGATTTTGGAAAATCGCATTGTTTCATATCTTCCCTGTTTTCTAATAAAATTGGATATTTCCAATTTGATTTAACAAGGGAGTTTTCAGTCAAATCACCTAATGGAATTATCATTTCTAATATATTTTGAGAACCAGTTTCCATTAGGGAATATAAATATTCTTTATCTGTTGATCTCATTGTCATACCCATTATTGAATTTGATATAATTCTCCGTATTGATTGGCATTTGGATGATGATAAAAAAATTTATTGTAAGAAGAATAAGGTTACTCTTTTTGATAATGATGATAAATAACACCTTATCTTTAGAGAAAAATCGTCACCACCTAATTCTTATCTAGATCCACCCCCAGTAGCTCAACAAAATTCAATTATTGGGGAGGATGAGAATGAAATAACTAAGGGTGATGAAATGAATGTTTAAATAGAGGATGTAACTATTGTGCAAGAGTAAGTTGATGTATTTCCAGAGGATTTACGTGAGCATATTCCAGAATGAGATATTGAGTTTTGAATTGATTTAATTTCTGGTTCAAGGCCTATATTAAAGAACCCTTATAGAATGCCCACTATGTAATTAGAGGATCTAATGAAATAACTAGAGGAATTGAGTAGTAAGGGATTTATTCACCCTAGTGTTTCTCCATGGGGAGCCCCTGTCGAATAAGATGGATCTATGCAGTTGTGCATTGACTATAGGGAAATCAAATCTATAACAATAATGAACAAGTATCCCCTACCTCGCATTAATGATTTATTCGACCAGCTTAATGGATCTCATTACTTTTCAAAGATTTACCTTCGATCTGGATATCATCAGTTGTGTGTGAATAAGGAATACATTCCAAAAACAGCATTTTGAACTTGGTACGAGCATTATGATTTTTCAATAATACCTTTTGAATTGACTAATGAACCCTTTGTCTTCATGGATATAATGAATATATCTCTAAAGGAATATCTTGATGGATGTTTAGTGGTATTTATTGATGATATCTTGGAATATTCCAAAATCTATGAAGATCATGAAAATCACTTGTGCATTATTCTAAAGACTCTTAGAAGACATGAATTATATGGGAATTTTAGAAAGTGTCAATTTTGGCTTCAAGTGATTTATTTTCTTGGCCATATTATCTCTAAAGATGGAATCCCCATTGATAATTATAAGACAATATCAATCCATGAATTTCCAGAACTGATGAGTATAACTGAGGTACACTGTTTTATAGGTCTAGCAAGTTATTATCGGTGTTTCATCCAGAATTTTGGCCAATTGGCTAACCCATTAACCTAGATCACACGTAAATGGGTTAAATTTGATTCGACAAAAGATTGTGAAGAATGTTTTGAATAAATGAACAGAAGATTAGAAAAATATCATATATTGAATCTCCCATTAGGTAATGATGGGATTGTTATTTATTGTGATTCATCAAAAAAGGACATGTTGTTTCCTTATGAAAATTGATAGGATTATTGCCTTTGCATCACGACAGCTAAAAATTCATGAGAAAAACTGTCATACTCATGAACATGAGTTAGCAGTGGTAATCTTTGAATGATACACTACCACCCATGGAAGGAAAGTAAGGCAGAAGATGCTTTGAGATAAACGTTCATGGATTTTTGAACAAGATGACAGTTGAAAGGGATCCTGTTTTCATGGATCTAGTAAAGATGGATATGGGAATAACCATGGAAGGTGAAACATCAATTATTTTTCAAATGGTTTCCAATCCATATTTACTAGAAGGATAAAAAGTTCTCAGGATGATGATGTGGAATTTCATAAGAATATTAAAGCTATGAATGATGGTAGATTAAGTGACTTAGTATATGATGATGGAATTTTGGAATTTGGGAAGAGGCATTTTGTTCCCGATATACCTGATCTAAAAAGGGAATTGTTGGATGATTCTCATAGTTCCAACCTCTCTATACACCCTAGTATTACTAAGATGTATAGAGATTTGAAGGAACATTTTTTTTGGGACAACATGAAGAGGGAGATTACTGATTTTTTGTCAAGATGTATGGTTTGTCAACAAGTGAAAGCTGGAAGGCAACAACCTAGAGGATTCTTGCAACCTCTTCCCATACCATTTTGGAAATGGGATAATATTACTATGGAATTTGTCATGGGACTACCAAATACTCCTAGAAGGAATGATGGAATATGCGTCATTGTTGATCGTCTAACCAACTCAACACATTTTCTTGCTATAAGTGAAGATTTACCACTTGAGAATTTAGAAATACTATATATTAATGAAGTTTTAAGACTTCATGGACTACCATTATCGATTGTTTCTGATCGTGATCCACATCTTACATCAAGATTCTGGAAAAGTCGTCAGAATGCCTTGAATACTGAACTTCATTTGAGCACTACCTACCACCCCCAAACCGATGGACAATCAGAACGGACTATTAAAACCCTAGAAAACATGTTGAGATCATGATCACTTTACTTTCAAGGTATGTGGGGTCAATATTTATCTCTATTAGATTTTTCCTATAATAATAGCTTCCATTCAAGTTTTTATATGGCACCATATGAAGTGTTATACGGAAAAAGATGTCGCACACCAAACTTTTGGGATGATGTTTGTGAAATAAAACTCATAGGCCTTGAACTTGTGGAGGAAATGATGGAAAAGGTGAAAGTAATCCAAATCCACATCAATGAATCTCAATGTAGGAAGAAGAGCTATGTCAATAACCGAAGGAAGGATTTGGAATAGCAGGTAGGAGACTATGTTTTCTTGAAGGTATCTCCATGGATGAGTATTATACATTTAGGTATGAAGGGATAATTAAGTCCCAGGTAATTTGGACCTTTCAAAATTCTAGAACGAATTTGGGTTGTAACTTACAGGTTTGCAATGCCGCCATGTCTCTCCAATGTTCACGATGTGTTCCACGTATCACTGTTGAGAAAATACATGCCCGACCCAACCCATGTACTCACCTAAGCTAGAATCCGATCTATCTTATTGCGAAGATCCTATCAAGGTTCTTGATACAAAGAACAGGTGTTGAGAAACTAGATGACTAGTCTTGTAAATGTTCTATCGAAAAACCATAACATGGAAGAGGTGACGTGGGAACCTGAGGAACTTATGATGAATAACCACCCTTGTCTTTTTACGCAGTAATACTCTAGATATTTCAAGGACAAAATTATTTTATGTAGGGGAGAATTTAACACTCCAAGCTTCCACGATACTTTTCTCTTTGAATAATACAATAGTGTTTGTTGTACGCAACATCGAGTTCTAAAACCCCACAACCAATCAAACTAGCCGTTATGAATAGTAATAAAATCTTTTTACAAACTTATACATTTTATCTTCAAAATGTACTTCATTTTTCGATTTGGAATATCGAAATTAGCTTAGGGTGAATTTTTGGTATTTTTCTAAAAACATTCAATTTTTTTAATAGAGAAAAACACTGAGTTATAGTTTAAAACAGAATATTTATTTAAATATTTATTTATTTTATTTAAATTTATTTTAGTTCAAAATAGATACATAATACCTATATAATTTCAAATTAATTCATTGGATTCAGTTTATAATAATTTTATATATATAAAAATTTTATTGGACTTTTTACCATCTTTTACCCACCTCCTAAAGCATTTTCAAATTGAGATAAATATTAATTTTACCAATTCTGTGAGTTTAATTTCAAAAATCGGAGTGAAACGGTTGATTTCATTATGTTGAATGTGGTTCAATAAGAAAAAAATAATTTTTGGTGAATAGTAACGTTTTACTTTTATTTACCACTTTTAAAAGTAAATAGGGTAATTAAGGGTAGAAATGATATTATTATTATGATAACACATGTCATAATTCTATTGGATAAGTATAATTAGACCGAAAAAACCTTAGGCATAAAATATGAACCTCTTTGGTCCACATGGATTAGATTATGATATTTTTATTATTTAATTCAAAGAAGAGTTAAAATAGTTAAAATCAAATATTAATAACTAAAAATTTTTAATATAAGGATAAATATAAGATAAATTAAACTATAAAAATTCATTATAAAGATAAAACAATTTTCTACATAATGATATTTTATTTATATTTTTAGATATTAGATAACTTAATTTATTTATGACACAATAATGATGCAGTAATTATATAATTAATGAAATATTAAAATAATTGACATTATAAATATCCAAATAAATGTAATTTGAGACTTTTAATGAAGTACACTAATTTTATAGGTTACTATGACATGTTAGGGTTGGTTAGATGAATTGTATTTGAAGTAATAATGATGTTGTTAATTTAGCAAAAACAAAATACCAAATACTGTCAAAATTGACATAAAAGAGTTTTTAAAACAAATATTATATTATTAATTGATATTATATTCCTGAAAATTCAAGGTTCAGAAAAAAGATATATAAAATTATAGGAGTATAATTAATGAACAACTTGGGATCTAATGGAAGTATATATTATGTTTATTAACCATATAATATTAAAGTACAAAGAGACATGGTAAATGTAAAACTATTTAACTAAATGTTAAATCTAAAAGATAAGGTTAATATAGTGACCCAAACCTATCTAAAACCATTTTGTTTAGTGGGTTTAAAACCATACCCTCCATATATTTTAAATAATCTATTTTCAAGCCATTATAAACCAAATATTATTTTATTATAAAATATTATTTCTAGCTTTTCCTACGGTGCCCCTCACACCTTTTATAAAAAGGCACACTCCCTTCTCTCTAATTCACATCTTAAAATCCATTTGGCTCATCCAACCTCTGCCCAAATACCCTTTCAACTGTCCTACCTTCATCCTAGTGGCCATACATTAATCGTAAATCCAACCTATGGAGCCATTTTGATATAATAAAAATGAAGAACCCGAAGAAGAAGTAAATATTTCATCACCTCTTTCAAGTTCCTTTCTTCTTCCACATCCACTTTTTCTGTTGTTTCCATTCTAAAATAATAACTACAGTATATTATATATAATGTGATGTTATGATAAACATGGTACAACCATATTCATTATTCTATCAATCCTTTTAATAACATGTCACCATACGTACGTACGTACGGCTTACTGTCTCCACGTCGTGGTGTAATTGTTATTCAATACATTATTATTTGGATGGGTATAATAATGATGTGAAATTTATGAAAATAATAAATATAATATGATAATTATTATGTATATATGATATACCATCCAATTATATATTATTTTAATATCAAAATAATGATATTTCATCTCGTGCGTACGTACGGATTATAGTCTTTATGAACGTGATGAGATTCATTCCCCATCGTATCAATTCAAGAATAAATTTATTTTGATTATTAAAAATTATGTTTAAATACATAATATCATTCGGGATATAATTATGATATACCCATTCATAAAAAATATGACTCACATAACAATGAATGAATATAAATTAAACTGAATCCATTAACACCTGAAACGATGATAATACTAAGATATTATTAACAAACCAATGATAAAAGATCATATATGATATCATATTAATGTATATGATTTTTGAATAATTTAATAACAAATATTTCACCATTATACAAGAGTTTAACCAACACTTGACCAAGGAAAAGTATAAGGTAAGGGTTAATTTCACAATCTCTATATTATTCGAGGTTGTTTTTACGTAAGTATCTACTGGGAATTATTTATCATCCACATCTGTGTTTTCATAAAAATGTATTTCAAAACAATTACTATATACTAGACTATTGGTTAAAGTCATTTATATCCATATACGACCTTATCTGTTTTGAAATGAATCTTCCCATCGTTTTCCAAACAAGGTACTTTACGACCTTTTCGAAAAAATTATTGTAAGAATGTATTTTTTTAACTTATACGGCTGGTACGGTTATTCACCATCAATATAATGTCATTAAAGAATACCTTACATTATTATATTAATATTTACAAAATAATTTTTTTATTTTATAATTATGTACCTTTAAAATATTTAAAAAAAATAATGGCATATTTTTCTCAAATAGTTTTGATTTCTTTATGTCAACATCCTTTGATGTATTTTATACATTTTTTAAGTAGATTCATTATGATACATATCTTCCAAATTGTATTGAAGGTTTTAAGATATGATTGATTGTGGATGTGTTATTTTTATACCATTTATGGTTTATGTATTAAGTACTGCAATTTTGTATACTAGTTTTAATACGAATTGTTTGTTATATTTCATCCTTTTTATATAAAGAATGTATTGCACTTAGTAAGTGACGAGTGGAGCCCCCTATAGCTCCTTGATTCATAGGTAGGTCTCATGAGACAACTAGACATGGAATTGGATGAGGCTTTTCCCAATTTGATATATGGTTATGGCCGAGGCCTTAATCATTTTTAGAAGTCTTGGATTAGGCTTTGACAAAATGTTTCAAAATGTCCAGCATTATACATTCCCTCTTTATGAAAATAATATTTATGGTACATGTGGTCATTAGACTAGTATAATACCCATGATCAAGTTTTATTATGTCATTATTTACTCATCTAATGTTCGTACCAAAAAACTATTCATGTTTATTATTGGTAAAGGCATGTGGTTTCAATTATTCACCATGCTTAATATTTATGTTATCATCTACTGTATTGCTCACCCTTACTGAGAATTTGAGGTAACCCCTTTGTTATGAATCATTTTCCAAGGATATGAAGAATTTATTTAAGAGTTACTTTCAGGCATAATATAGGAGCCTTGGATGATTCTAATGGAATAAATTCATGTTTTATTTCTTTTAATGTTTTAAATTTGAACTTATGTATGAATCTTATTACCAATAATACAAAACCAGTCTGTCTTTAGAGACATGACTTACTAGTGATAATTCAACTGTTATATAATAACGAACCGACTCTGGGTAACTAGGGTCTCGACATTACAAAATAGTCCAAAGCCGATCATATTTTGTGAGATTTTTTAAATTCATAGAATATATTTTATTGGATCATTTAACATGTCATTTAAAAACGTTTTAATTTTTTGTTATATATTATCTCTTAAAAAATGGGGAACACAAATCCATAATAATTGAAGTTCCCCAATTTTTTTACATTTTCCAATTCTAAAATAGTTTCTTAGTTTCATGTTCCAAGTAAAATTATCAATGATCATTGGATAAACATTTTCAAATGAATAATAGAGGCATTTACTTGGTAAATATGAGGTATATAACCAAAAATACACACCTGGAAATCCCTTGTAATATTCCAATGTTAAAATGTAAAATATTAATAACATATAAATTTTAAAATGGATATAAAATAATTTTGGATCAAATAAATCCAGATCGTGGAAGATAAATCATGAAGTTACTAGAATTCCTACAAGATATGAAAAGTATTAAGACCCGATAAATTTGTCTTTGGATATGACAACCACACTCCTGTTGACCCAAAAAAGTACTACTGGTTATTAAGACATGTGTATATTGAATTTTATGGGGATAGTAAGGAAGAAAATGATGAAACTAAATGAATAACAATATATTATAATGGAATCCTTTCATAACTCCAAAATCTAAAATGAATGAAAAATATTGACTCATGAATAATATATATGGGAAAAATATTTCAATCATGTGGATAAAGTTCTATTTTACATTACATGTATGAATCTGATTCCATGTAATAATTATTCAAGATTGGAATAGTCTTTCATTTTTATCAATATGAGAATATATGGGACTATGATTATTTTTATAGAAATATCATAAAATAAATTCACTATCAGTGAACATTAGTTGAAGAAGTACCACTGGAATCCACCAAAAGAACCAGTACAAGAGATCACAACTCTTTCACCTTACCTATCAATAAAAGACAATGAGGTTGTATTTATCTCCATAATTTAGTTTCATGTTGTAATACCACATAAAATGTTCATACATAATGATTTAATTTGAATTAATTGAGGAAACAACATCATTTAATTATGAGTGAGGGGTCATTATTGTTTGTTTTATTTTAAAGATCATATTATACAATTTTTTTCTTATTCACTTTTTGTGTGTTTTTGGAATATGTGAGAAGAAAATTAATACCCTTCAAAACATTGATTCTACGAAAAATTTTGAGGAAAAATATGACCCCTATTTAAAAATTGGATGAATAATGAAATGAAATTATTTTTCAAATTCTATGTTAATGAATTTCTTATAAGACTCACTGATTTTTGAAACTCATTCACCGTCATATAATCTAATATTTCCGATTACATATCTATAAGACTTTTATTCCAATTATGAAATTTTATTTACAATTCCCTAACTTCATACTGAATAATAAAATACATCATGAACTATAATTTATTGAGTAATATATAAAAAAATAGGGAATTTATAGAACATGAGCTTCAATGAATACAGAATTATTTTATTTTAAGTCACATTTTTTAGTAAGCCCCATTTCATTACAATCTTTACATTGAAAATTATATTCTATACTATCCACAATTTAAATTTCAAGTAATCTTCAATAGATGATATATACCCCTATATAACATTCTCTATAAAATATTACATGATCTATGTTGAATTATGTGTGTGAGAGTAAGACAATAGCAATTGAAAATTTTGTTTCGCAGAATAAAATATTATTTTATGAAATAATTACTACAACATTTGAGGATATATTTGGATTGAAAAATCATGATATGATTAATGGAATAATTTTTTCAGTTTCTTCCATGAAGCATCATATAGGTCCCCAATGATTTTAATGTGAAAAATTTCCACAATTTACATAAAAATAATATTCCTGAAATGACATGTAGATATGTAGAAATTTAATAATCCAACTAAAATACATTTTTAGATAGAATGAATTTATAATGTTTCTAAATTTTAAATTTTTATTTCAAGAAAAAGAATCCAGAGAGATGTTTTAATGTATAATAGACATTTAACAAATATTGAAGTTCTATATTGAGTTTCTAGTGTAAAGGAAGACTGAAAAAGGCTCCAGATACATCAAGAGAAATAATAAATACATCATGAATTGGGGAATGAAATGTCTCAAACATATCATTGAAATTATTATGTCACTGGTTGTAAATCTCTAAGATATTATGAAATATTTCCCTCTAATAATGTAGATTTATTTTATATATTTTGATTTATATAACAACATGTTTATCCTCTGTTACATGAATCTCTAAGTTTTAATGAAACAATTAAAACAATTATTATTATGATTTAAATAATTTTCTATTACCTAGGCATAAAACCTGGAAGAATGAATAATAATATAAAAATTTTAAATATTAATTATAATGGTTTGATATAATGAGAACATTATAAGAAATTAAAATAATTATTTTTTTTAGGTAATTTATTTGTATGCATCGAAAAATAATAATTTCTAAAAATTATAATAGGAATAATTTTGAATTTTTTTCATAAAGAATAATTTTTTTGAATAGTAAAAAATATATGTTTTTATTGAAACATGTGTTTTGGTTTAATGATTTCATAACGATTAATTTTTTAAATAGTTTCAAAAAATTAAAATAATTTTATATCAATTACTCAAGTTTTTTTCATTGGAATAATATTTATATTTATTTATAATATTAATGTATTTTAATCTTTTGAACATTTTCTCTTTAGAAAACTATTTTCTCATTGTGTCTCCTAGTTTAATTTGAAATTAATAATTTCTTATTATATGAATTGAATTTAAAATAATTTAATACTTATTTTTATTCATAGAAAATTATATTATCTACTTTTTAAAACAAAATTATTCTTTAAGGAATAGAAAAAATATAAAATTTATTTACACCAATGAAGATAAAAATGTTTTTACCAAAGATTAAACTAAAAATATATGGTTTAAAATTTACCCAATATAGTTACAAGACCCTTTTTCCAACATATTTTGACATTATTATGTTTAATTACTAAAATGTTCCATTTATTTTCTCTTGACTTGTGGAAAATGTGGGTACACCATTTTCATTTCAAAAATTATAAGTGCGCCACTCACATCACTTATAATATAAAACCCCTTATCCTATCCTATTAACAATTCCTAGAAAAATATGTTCCAAAAATAAATTAATAAATGACTTCCACAATTCCCATTGGTCAACTCATAATAATTTTTTTTCAATAATCCATCTTATTAATTCTTTTTTTTTGAATAACAAATGATGTTTTCGAAAGAAGTTTTAACATCCATAATCGAGAGTTTCATTTTATTTCTTCCTCAAAATCATTAAATTATTATAAAATATCATGGTTTAATAACCAATAATATTTAATTTATTTTGATGTTATTGTATTTATTTAACAACCAAAATACTTCCCCTCTCTCATCAAATTGGATTTGAAATCATCATTCATGTGTACGACAAACTACCTCATCGTGAACTGATGTCATTCATTTTTTTATTAGAACCTTTCTTCAATTCATAAAATTATGTATTACAAGTTTATATATTATATTTATGATATTATTATAATTTTTTACTAATAATTTCACATATAACATCTTACATTCCATTCATTCAGAATACTAAAATGTCACTCATGTATATTTCACACTACCACCAATTGAAAGGAGGTGATTCGTTCATAATTTTAATATAAGGTAAAATTGGAGAGTTTAATGAAATAATGTGATATTTATAAGATAAAAATACATCAAAATGGTAATATATTATATAAAATTCTTTCATTAAATCCTTTATGAAAATTTCAAAAGCTTTCATGTGTACGTATGGCCTATCGTCTCCATAAACGATGTATTTCATTTCCTATTTTTAACTTTTATAGAGAAAAATAAATCAATATATAATGAATATATAATATATTTATATAGTATTTCTATTATTGATAATATAATGGAGATTATGTAACCATGATCAATTAAATATGAAAAAAATATCAAATCAAAACATACACAATAAATAATGTAGTTATTGACTGAAACATGACACTAACATGAGATTTTTAATAAAAAACTAAAAAAAGGTCATAAGTAATTCCTATATAGTACCATATATTTGTATGGTTATTTAATATATATATAATAAACTAATTTTTATTATAATTTGGGTTTCAATGTCTAAAAATGATGTGTGGACTTAAGGTATGGGATTTAGAGTCTCCCTTTTATTTCTAGGAGACATGTGCTATATATATAACACATTTCTTATATATGGTGTATATTCAAACCCTTTCACATTTTATTTTTTGAATATAATTATAATTCTGATATTTGAATTTTAATTTCATGTTATTTTGTAAAGGGGATTACTATTACATAGATTACTAAAAGTGGGAAGATATTTTTTCTCAATTAATATTCGTTAGGACAAACATTATGTTATGCACATATCGTATTTTACAATGTGAATATATTCCCATTTGACATTTAATATCCTGAAATTAGTAACTCCTATGATATCATATATTTTATTTAATCTTATTCATTCTTGGGGATTATGATTCTTTGTCAGCAAGGTTGTTTTGGTGTTATGATCCAATATCATCGTTTATCCAGATTTTTTATGATTATGCTGTAAAGAATGAAATATTATGATCTTTCTCTCAAGCAAATCATGAATTATCTTATCTGATGGTTATTTCATGAAAATAATTGTTTTACCACCATTTAAATATCTTTATGTAATCATGAATCATGATTAATGTTTTTAATGAGATTAAATATTATTTTTTTGTCAAATAAATATTTTACTCTATAAACATGTTTTCTAAAAATGAATTAATTATTTAGAATAATTGTAATGTTATTTATAAATTATGATACCAATTATTAGTAAATTAAATGTTTTCTGACATGGAATATTAATTTCATTTTTAAAATAAGGCATGTCTGAAGATTAAAAAAAATTGAAATGAATTTTTTTAAAGGTATTGAATTTCCATTCATCAATACCACTCAATTATTTAAATATTCTTTAATATATTATAAGTGTTATTTTCAAAGAAATGTATATTAAATTTGTTTATGTTCCGAATTTGTTTTAAATTGGAATGGATATTTTACTCAAGAAATGTTTTTAATGGTTTTTAAGGCTTCATATATATGTTTTAAATAATATTTTCAAAGAAAGGGGTTGAAATTGAATTTATTATTTATTTATTTTTTCAAAGTGGAATTGATATTTTTCTCAAAAAATGATTTAAATTATTTTAAATACTTCAATTATATATATAAATATATATTTATAAATATATATATTTGTAAAATATTTTATGTTTTTAATATTTTTAAAAAAATTGAAATTCTGATTTCCCCAATAAATATTTTCAAATATTTTCAAATATTTCTTTATATGTTTCAAATATTGTAATTTAATAAAAAAGTTATGAAATTGAATTATATAATAAAATGTATTTTTTAATGTAGAAATAATAATTTGCTTGTAAAATATTTTATATTATTTTTTAATGATCCTTTATATATTTTCCAAGGATATTTTAAATTAAATGGATTTTGAATATGGTTTATGTTTTATAAATTCTTTTTTTGTGGAAAGAATATGTTCCTCAACAAATGATCTATGTTATTATTCAAAATCATTTTATTTATATGATCAAAAAATTTATGTAACATATCATTTAGTGGAGGATATTATCCAAAGACATCATTCTTATTCTACTTTTGAATGATTTTAGTTTATGATAACAAGATATTTATGAAATCCATTTCCTCTTGGATAGGTTATATTGTGATAGAATTTTTAATAAAATTAATTCTTTTCCATAGATTATTATTTAATAAAAGGATGAAATGATTATGAAACCTATTACTTTTTCAGATTTTATGTTATGAAGAAATGTTTATAAAACCCATTTCGTTTTATGGGATCATATATGATGAATTATTTATGTTTTTGTGGTACATATATGTATGAATTTTATTATTTTATGGGAGTGACCTATATCTTACTCTAATATTTTGGGTAATGATTGATATTACATAAGAAAAATTAGACTACAATTAGAATTGAACAAAAGTTAATAATAGACTTTTTATAATATGATAGTATTAGGAGTGAAGCTTGACTACTATTATGTTTTAGGGAGTGAACTCATTACATAATGACAGTTTAGGAAATGATTTCTAGATACCAAGGAAATGATATTACAGGTGTGTGTGTGTGCTACAAAATATATGTTTATGCCAATGTTATTTTCTCATCAATAATGCTCTTTGATTCTATTATGATTAATGTCTTATGAAATGAAATGGTTTATACCATGACTCATTTTTATGATATATTATATTAAGGGTTTGATTTTTAAATGTTATTCTCTTATTCTTGTACCCTTATGCTCCTGAAATGTTAATATATACCTTATTTACCCACACTCATAATATCATATCACCCTTTATTATGTTTTTGTTTCCCGTGTCATGAAAACTATTATAAATTTTGTATTTATAAGAAGGGTACTATATGAGAAGTACTTTTATGGGAGATGTTGAATATATTTCATGAAATAAGAATATTGTGTATGATTATTCTAAAGGAACAATAACACTATGATTCCCATGTGTGTCAATGATTAATGTAAATAATATTTATCTAAATTGATGAAATATTAATCTAAAATGATGACAGACTGAAAATTATATTTATTTTTCAAAAATCATCTTTTTAGAAGAGAGCGGTAAATAGAAAATAGCGAGCGGGATCCAAACACATATCTTAAATTAAACAAAAATTCAAAAATCAAAAACATTTTTGAAATCACGTCACCAATCCAACACCATCATGAGTCCACACCAGCATCATCACCATTCAAAAACCACTGTCTTGGTCCAATCCTATCACTACACCATCATCATCCAATCCTTTTACCACACCATCATCGTCACCCTGCTATAACTGGCGATGTCTAGCCACCTGATTTCAGTGAGGCCACCGTAAAACTATAAAACCATCATAGAGAGCCAAACTTATAAAACGGAACTGACATTGGCATGACACTATCGTAGACCAACGATGGACTCCACCACAACTCGAAACAAACATTACCCAAACGAGAAAAAAAATACAACTTACAGAACCAGAGAAGATTCCCTTTAAAGAGAAAGCAGAGAAAAGAATCCTGAAAAACAAAAAACAAATCTATAATAGTTTACGTTGAACTAGTAAATGACTTCATAAGAGAATATTGATTAAGTTGTGCCTAGAGTACCAACTGTCGTCGAACCACACATCCCAAATATTCAATGTTTCCACCACTCTAGATCCTACTGGGAGAGGTGCATAGGTATCACGAGGCAAGATCAGGGCTTTGAATGATATGGGCTTTGAGCACTAACATCATCAAAGAAACAAAAAACCAGTATCATATGGAACAAAAAACAAGCCGAATTTGATAGCACCAAGAAACCTGTCGACCACTGATCCACGTAACCCAAATACTCATCGTTACTTCTAATCATATTCTAACCAAGAAGGTCTTATAGGATCTTGAGGGTAGAGTAAGTATTGACCAGCCGAGGGTTTCCACAGGAAGCATCCTATTACGGGAGGACCTAAAGAGTCCTAGATGGAAATCCACAACATCGAGCACCAAAGCAGAGATGGGAAAATCCTTGAGAAGAAAGAACTATTTTGATGACAGAGAAAAATAACATGAAGGGATGCACCAGAATAGATGAAATCCAAAGTGGAGATCCATCACCACCCATACCACAAGCCATTAATGATATTTATGTGAGCTTAGAGAGTGATAAAAACATTTTTCGGGAAAATACATGCGTAAATTTTGGAATAATATAGAACGTATTAATATGTGAATATTAGGGGTTTAAATATATTATAATTAACTAAGTATACTAAATTATGTAACTAGAAACAAGATCACTATGAATGAATGGTATCATAAGGGATATTATGTTTAAGGATGAATTCAGATTGGAAAGGTGGTAGAATATTCCATTAAAAATATTTTGAAATTAACTTTTCCATAAGCCAAGGGTTAGGTGTGGTTGAAACAAGATAACTATGAATGAATGGTATCATAAGGGATATTATGTTTAAGGATGAATTCAGATTGGAAAGGTGGTAGAATTTTCCATTAAAAATATTTTGAAATTTACTTTTCCATAGACCAAGGGTTAGGTGTGGTTGAAATTACATGCCTATATTTTCAAAAAAAAAACCTTGTGTTTCCATAATTTTATGTTGACTACTTTTAGTATAACCTTTGTTAATACTTCTTTTTAATGGTGTTGGTATATTATAGAGTACAATTGAAAATTTTAATAGAACATGTGTTTTTATTCTATTATATTTTGTCAAGATATTTTATATAATGTTTTACACTTAATAAGAATTGTTTTGATTAAAATAATGGGACGTAGGATGGAATTTTGAGGCATAATATTAGTTTTATTGAAAAAAAACATTCTAGAAAATAAAAGATAAAAAAATATGGCCTAGCCACATGGTCTCGTGTATTCCACATAGTAGGATGACTAGATGTTAAAATTAATTCCAATAACAACATTAAGAACCCATAATTGAGTTACATGTCATTCATATTATTAGTCCAATTAAATAAATATTGATTTTTATATAACTTTTGAAGGAATTTTTTTTGACGTAAAAATTTTGCAACATCTCAATGGTATCGAAATATGAAATCTAACTAGTTGAAGGTAATCAACATATAAAATGAAAAAATATTAATAAACCACAATTTATATGACCAAATATTTATGAATTATATATATAATGATAAAATATAATAATATTTTCTCATGTTTGTGCATTTCCAGAATAGATCGAATGATCATCTAAATCCAACAAAAACTGAACCGATAACATGGTGACCCTATTATATTGAGATGTGTATATATCAAAAATAATATTTCTGATTATATCTAATGTTATTTAAAGATATTATATATTATTTTTATTTTACCTTTAACGCTCCAACCCTAGAAGCATGGTACCGATGTATTACATTATTTCATTAGAATGATTACATGGAAATCAAATATCAATGGAAAGATTAGTTTAGTAGTAGTAAATAATCTAGTTACATAAATTTAATGCATTTTATATTTTTAAAGGTAAAAAAATACAATACATAACAAAAAACTAATAAAATGAATCCACGAGAACTCAATAAATGGTCTCTTATTCATTTCTTATTGAAGTTAAAAAAATGAAAGGGGTGAGATATAAAACTATATAAGGGTTACAAGTAAAAGAAGGTTGAAGCAAATATAATTGAATCATAATCAAATGGGCATAGTCAAAGAGACATGGTGAATAAATGAAAAACGTTGGCCATTAATAAACTGGTAATGAAACAAATTATATAGATTTTTAAAGTGAAAACCTCATGGATAGTAATAATTGAAAATTAATAAAGATAATTCTTATTAATTTTATGTCATGTATCTATAACATAATACCACTATTCAATCAAAATAATCTATGTCTGGGGGTAGATACCCATCTAATTCTATATTAGAAAAAAAATTTAATGTTTTGTCACCAACTGATTTGTCTCTTGAGAGTTTTCGATTCCTCGAGGGACTGTAGTGGGCCCCACCGATCACTTAATGTAAAAAATTATTATTAATTAATATATTTAATGAAATTATAATATTCATTTTCAAAATCCATATATATTATTCGATATAGATTCATCATACTGTCTATAGTTAAAAAAACAATCCAAATGAAGAACGTATGTAGAATGGTATAAGGCTTAAGGCAATAATCATATCGATGAAACCAGAATATGGATATATAATATATTTACAATTTAAATTGAATTATTTTCTCATGGGGTCACTTGGTACACCACATAGAAATCATTTGGATCATAATACCAAGTAAATCACAATGAAATTGAAACCGAAATAAAGTACCTTAAAACATTATAATCAATCAAGTTAGTAATCATCTAGTGAATCACACAATATCATGATTATTAAAGATAATAATGATATTATATATCATGTGTATGTAAACATACACCAAATACAGGATATAAGTGTCAAACATTGAAAATATCATGGAAATAAATGTGAGATGATAAAACATTTACCGTATCCCCGAATGGGTTATTCAATTGCTCTTAATGGCCATATAAATCGAATATAGATAAATTAATTAAAAAGTAAAGAAGATTCTCTACATGTAATTGAATTTTAATAACATTATTAGGTTCATTCATTGAGTTTTATGGGTTTAATAGGTTCAATTTTATTATTTTGGGAACATTTTCATCTTTGGGTTTGTTGATTGGTTTACTTGTATTCATGAATGGAAGTTCATTTAAGTTTGATTAGACATCCAAAATTGTTAAAATATATTATTAGTGAAATTATAGTGACAAAAAGTATAATATAATGACTTTGGTTATATACCATGTAGATGAGTCATAAGATAAAAGGTAATTATATGCACTTGTATTAACTGGGTAGTTTTGTACATATTGGTATTTTTGTTATTATTTTATATTATGAGTTTGTAAGGATTACAGAATGGTGACTTAAATATAATTGAATCAAAATCAAATTGGCATAGTCAATATGACATGGTGAGTTAATGAAAAATGTTGGCCATTAATAAACTGGGAAGGAAACAGATTCTATATATTTTTATAGTGAAAACCACATGGATAGTAATAATTGAATATTAATAAAGATAATGCTTATTAATTTTTAGTCATGTATCCAGAACATGATACCATTATACCATCGAAATAGTCTATGTCTGGGGGTAGATACCCATCTGATTCTATTTTAAAAAAACATGAATGTTTTGTCGCCAACTTATTTGTCTCTTGAGACCTGTCTATTCCTCAAGGGATTTTAGTGGGCCCCACTGATCACATAATGTCCAAATTATTATTTATTAATATATTTAATTAAATTATAACATTAATTTTCAAAATTCATATAGATTATAGGATACAGATTCATCAAAGTTTCTATAGTTAAAACAACAATCCAAATAAACAGTGTATGTAGAATGGTATAAGGCACAATACAATAATCATGTCGTTGAAACAAGAATATGGATATATAATATATTTAAAATTTAAATTGAATAATTTTCTCAAGGGGTCAGTTGGTAAACCACATAAAAATCATTTGGTTCATAATACCAAGTAAATCACAATGAAATTGAAACCGAAATAAAGTTCCTTAAAACATTATAATCAACCAAGTTGTTAAACATCTAGTGAATCACTGAATATCATGAATATTAAAGATAATAATGATATTATATATCATGTGTAAGCAAATATACACCAAATAAAATAAATATGTGTCAAAAATTGAAAATATCCTGAAAATAATAGTGAGATGACAAACCCTATACCATATCCCTAAATGTGTTATTCAATTGATCTTAATGGCCATATAAATTGAATTTTTCTTCATTAATTAACAAGTAATTAAGATCCTCTACATGTAATTTATTTTTTATAACATTATTAGGTTCATTAATTTATTTTTTATGGGTTTAAGAGGTTCAATTTTATTGATTTGAAAGCATTATATTTCTTGGGTTTGTTGATTGGGTTACTTATATTCATGAATGGAAGCTCATTTAAGTGTGATTAGAAATCCATAATTATAAAAATATATTATTAGTAAAATTATAATGACAAAAATTATAATATAATGACTTTGGTTATATACCATGAAGATGACTCATAAGATAAAAGGTAATTACAAGCACTTGGATTAACTGGGTAGTTTTGTACAAATTGATATTTTTGTTATTATTTTATATTATGTTTGCGTAAGTATTAAAGAACATTGGATAAGATAAAATAAACATATAATTACATATTTAAACCATTAAAAATGATTTATTACCATTCTTGAAGATAGTAATGGAATTTGAGAAACTCATTACCCTTGAATGTGATAAATTTACCCATCTTGAACAGTGTTTTAATTTTTAGTGTAAGAGGAGGGGGAACATAGAGATGATGATGAAATATTCCATTAGAATAATAAAATAATAGTTAATGTATGTTAATGTAATTATCATATAATTTTTATTATTATAGGTTAAGAGGTAACATCAAAATAATGGAACTTGTATAGGAAGTTGAAAGAAAAAGGAGGAGAGGATCGCCTCCTGAGAACTCCTCCTTTAGATTCTCCTTAAGGATATTTTTGGAATTTTGGTGAGACTATCAGGTCTTGGACGTGGGGGGAGGTCTTGGGATGTGTATTTTGAAGAACAATGGTATTTGTTAAATCTTGAGTGTGGTGGGAGGAATTCGGGGTGATGGATGGTTTATTTAGTGGAGGGGAGGAAGGTTTTCTTAATATTTTTATCATAATATTATTATTTTCCCATAATACAAGAAATATTTATGATTCCACTACCAAAAATAGTAATATGTGCATGTGAATTTTATCCAAGTGTTCTTACCTCAGTACGACATCATCTATGAATCAATAAATTATGTATTTAGAATTTATCTATTTTGTTTTTGTATTTTACAATTCACCAAAAATAATAGTATTGCATAAAAATACCATAAAATCTCCCTAAAAAAATTTCAATGTATCGAATACAAAAAATGAACTCTATTTTTCATAAATAATTTTCTAATTATGAGAAATTTAATTTTTAATTAAAATCATCATCTATTCAAAAAACCCAACACTTAAAATATTCATATTTATTTATAAGGTGCCTTAATTTTATATAAACATTCATGGTTATGGTTACCATTCATACGGGTCATATTTCAATTCATAAGGGTGGGATATAGTTCATTAGTGTATGTTACTATTCATTATTATTCACCAAAAATTAATATGATCTATCTGACATCAAATATCACCCTGATTTCAACTGTGTATCTCTATTTTTCGAAATTAAAAACAAAGAAGTATAAGATTTATGTTTAATGGATTTTTTTTGAATTTATCCTGTAAATAACCATGTTTTCATTATTAATGACTCAATGATTATTTCATTATATGATATCTAATGAATTGAAAATATTTAATAGAATCATACCTTAAAATATTTGGGTTGTTATATTCTTCCCACATTTGAAAATTTTGTTCTTGAAATTTTTCATATATATTGCTCCCTAAAATTACTTGATTGGTTCTTCTTCATAACATCCTTTGGTTCCCACGTTACCTCCTCCATTTTAGGGTTTCTCCAAAGAACTTTTAATAGTCGATTTGTCTGAATCTTGAATACCTTTTCCCTTTAGTCAAGAATATCAATAGGATCTTCATTGTATGAAAAATCATGTTCCAGATCTATTTATTCATAGTTTTGTATATGCATTGGGTGTCACATGTATTTATTTATTAATGACACATGGAACACAATATGAAATTTGGAGAGACATTGTGGAATTGTTTAATGGTAATCTACTTCATTGATTCTTTCTAGGCTTTCAAATTGTCTGTTGAACCTAGATCCTAGCTTCCCATTCTTACCAAACCTTAGGACACTATTCCATTGAGAAACTATTAGAAATATATTATCTCTTAATTTGAAATTCCACATCCTTTCCACGTTTGATAACAAATTTTTTTTCCAACTTTGGGCTTCTTTAATATGGGCATGATTTTTCATTACCTTTGATGTTGAATCTTTGATAGGTTCTAAGCCCACAAGTTTAATCTCACAAATATCATCCCTAAAAGTTATATTTCAACACCACTTAACTTATAACACATCATATAGTGCCATTTTAATGCCAGAATGGAAACTGAAATTGATTCAAAATTCCAAAAAAGAAAATTATTGATCCCACATACCTTGAATGTTGTGTGATAATTATCTCAACATGTCTTCTAGTGTTAGAAAATCTTTTCACACTATTCATTGGTTTGGGGGTTATAATAAGTACGCATATAAAGCTTAGTATCCAAAAAATTCTAGATTCTTCTCCAGAATGTTGACATAAATTAGGGATCTTGATCGACCAAAATTTTTAGAGGTGATTTATGAAGTATTACAACATCAATAATATAAAGTCTTACTGGGAACTCAAGTGGTAAATTATCTATTAAATCAAGGAAATGTGCTAATTTTGTGAGATGATAAATAATATAACATATGGAATCATTCCTTCTAGGTTTACTTGGAATTCCTTTGAAAAAATACATCATAATTTCATCCCACTTTCACATAGTAATAGGTAGAGGTTTCATGAACCCTCAATGATGTTGTCTCTTGTCCTTAACATGTTGGCAAAATATACACATTGATACATATTCATCAATTTATCACTTCATGTTATCCCACCAAAAATGTTCCATCAAATCTCTATAAATAGTAGTGCTACCAGGGTGTATAGATAAATTTTAGATATGAACATCATTTAATAGAATGAATTTTAGCTTATCTATTGATGGAATCCATAAACTCTTCCCAAATTTCAGAACTCCATCCCCATACAAGAAGACTACCAATCATCTGTCATTAACAATAATAATTTCCTTCTGTAGAATCTCATTATCAGATTGAGTTATTTGTATTTTATCTAATAACGATGGTTTATGAATAATTTGATAGAATAATGTTATATCCCCTTCCTTAAAAATTCCCATATCTATCTTTAGTAGATCCATGAATATATGATTTCTATTAATCCTCATTTGGGTCAGAACTCCATGATATTTCCTACTTAATGAATAATCCACCTTATTTTTCTTTACTGGGTCGTAGTGTATTGAAAACCATAATATATGATTAACTTATGAAATCTCATTTGCCTCATGTCGTGTTCATTCTTTTTAAAAATTTATCTCAAACACTATTGATCCATATATATCTCACATCTTTCACCATAGAGATAATGTCGCCATATTTTTAGTGAAAATATTATGCTTGATAACTAAAGATCATGAGATTATTAATTTTTCTAACTGGTCTTCAACTATCTTGATGTATAATAAATAACGTTATCAATTTTCAGAAGGACGCAACAGAGCTCATTATTTTATACGTCATTGTATATAAAAAATCTGTCATTTACATATGGGATAGTCAAAATTAGATCTTTTACCAAGGTTATTTTCAATTATTAAAATAATTTTATACATTATTTCATCTATACCATTATACTCCATTAGGTGTGATATTGGTTATAGGGTTATCTGATCAGGCGAGATTATAAGCGAAGCGCTGATAGAAACCTCCTGATCCTATAAAACTATATACCTCATTTATGTCCCCTAGAATGGGTAATTATGGAATTTCCTTTATCTTTAAAATATCTACTATGATTCCATCCTTCGAAAAATTATTGCCTTGAAAAGAAGCTGACAGAATCCAAAATTCACAGTTTCTAATCATCCCATACAATTCATTTCTTCTAAGTGTTTTCAGAATAATCTACTAGTGATTCTCATAGTACATGTAGCTTTTGGAGTATAATAGGATATCATCAATAAATACCATAACAAAGTCATCAAGTTATTCCTTAAAAAATCTATTCCGTAGATCTCTGAAAACAGAGGGTTCAATAGTCTGTCCAAAAGGAATTAGTGTAATATCGTAATTCCTATACCTGGTTCAAAATTTTTTACTTGTAATATCTTCTTTCCTCACACATAGCTGATGATATACATATTGATGTTGAATCTTCAAAATATATTGGTCCCCTTGATTTTGATTAAATAAATCATCAATTCGTGGAAGAGGTTAATTGTTCTTTATTGTAATAGTAGAGAATTCACTATATTCTATGCACAGCCACATATATCCATATATATATTTTTGACAAAGAGAATGTGGGCTCCCCATGGAGACACACTAGGTTAAATAAATCCTTTGTCAATCAATTCCTTGTGTTTTTTCTTTTTCTATACTAATTCCACAGTTTCAATTCTTTAGGGAGTCTTTCATATAGGTCTTGCACCAAGAATTAAATCAATAGAGAACTCAAATTCCAATTCTGGAGGATGTCCAAGTAAATCATAAAGAAATAAATCATTATATTCTTTCACAATACGAACATCATAAATTTGAAGATTTCATTCCTCATCTATAGATATTACGTTCTCTTCCCCTTAAATAGAAACATTTAGTAAAGCTGAAGGAGGTGGATCTAGATAAAAATTAGATTTCGAGGTATCAGTTATAAAGATAATGGATTGTACACCTTCCTCATAAACTGTAATTTTTTTCTTCTTGTAATAGATATTTGCATCATAATTAGACATCCAATATATCTGAAGAATTATATCAAATTAATTCATTGGTATGATAATATGTTTATCAAATAAATAATTATTATGTGTCGTGAGGGGGACTAATTGACATATCATTGTTATAATGAAACATTATATTGGTGTTTTGACTAAAAAATACATTATTAAATAAAATTGGACATGTTTAACTTTATTAGAATATTTTGATTATGTAAATGAATTTGATGATCTAGAATCAATTAAATCATTGGATATGTATGAGGAAAATTTTTAATCATGTTTCACTACTTCATTAATAACTTCATACCCTATCCTTGTAATCGAATAATCTTTCCCTTGCCCTTATGTATTTTTCTGGGGAATGTTCCCTTGGTGCATTGGACACTCATTTGCAATGTGTCCCATATCTGTAAAATTGATGCATTGAACACCATTGACTAGTCTCCGATAATTGAATTAACATGATTGATGAACAGTTTCCCCATATTTATTTCAAACTCCCATGCCTTTCAAGAATTTCTTAGTATTATTCCCTCTAAAATTCTCACATAATGGTAATTGCCTCAACATTTCCTTAATTAATAAAACATTTCAAATAAACTCCATATGTAAAAGGGTATACTTGTTCAGAAAATAATAATATCTCAGAAACCATAATATTGATATATTTTATATTTAAATTTCAAATGAATTTTTTTTCCAAATGGGTTGTGGTTACAACACATCAGAATTATTCGATGAATAATACCATGTAAATCATATTGAAATGGAAACTGAAACAATGTCCCATAAAAAATTGTAATAAATAAAGTTATTCATCATAAAGTGAATCAATATATAAAATGAATATAAAGATAATCATTATATTATATTCGAATGGTAGTAATAATACTCCACATACTTGAAATAAGTGGCGAACAATGGTAATCTCATGAAAATAAAAGTGATATGAGAAACCCCTTACCTTAGACTCGAATCTGTTCATTGATTTATCATAATGACCTGAATAATTAAATTTAGATCCATTAATTAATATGTATATAACATTATTTGAATTTAATTGATGTATTATAACATTATTAGATTTATTCATTTCTTTTTTATGGGATTAAGTTGTTTAATTTTATTTTTTTTTGGAAGCATTTTCTTCCTTGGTTTTCGTGATCATTTTACTTGTATACATGAATGAGGTTTATTTGAAGTGAGCTTAAACATCCAGAATTATTAATATATGTTATTATTGATTTTAAAAATATATAAAAGATCTTATGATGATATAGTTTATATACCATGAGGATGAATCATTAGATAGTTGTTAATAATAAACGCTTTGATAAACATGGCGGTTTTGTACACAATGAACATGTTTTTTATTACTATTTTATATTATGAGTTTTTAAGGATTAAATAACATTAAATAAGATAACTTACATATATTTTTATATTTTTTATACAACTAAAAATGTTTCATGACCATTGTTGGAGATAATAATAGAAATTAAAAACATGACTTCCTTGAATGTGTTAAATTAACATACCTTGGATGGTGTTTTCATTTTTTGTATAAGTAGAGGGGGAAAAAGAGAGGTGATGATTAAATATTATATTTGATTAATTAAAATCTATATCTCTTAATGTAGTATAATTATCATAGAATTTCAATGAGGGGAGGTTAGGAGAGAGTAATAAAAGAATGAGTTGTGTAAAACAAGTTAAACGAAAATTGAATAGAGGTTCATCTCTGGGGTAATTATCCTTGAGAATATCCTTAAGTACATTTTTTTTGCCTTTGGGTGAGACAGAAGGTCTTGTTTATGGATGAGGTATTAGTAATTGTATTCGGTAGAACATGGGTATGGTTTAAATCCTCCGTGGTGTGGGATGAAGCGGGGGTGATGGGTGGTTTATATAGTGGAGGGGAGGAGGGATATCTTAATATTTTAATCATTTGTCTATTATTTTCCCCTAAGCCAATATATAATGATTATTCCATGAAAAATTAATAATAATTTCATGATAGTTTGAACCAAGATTCATTACATCTGTAGAATATCATCCATGACTCAATGAATCCTGTTTTTAGCATTTATCATAATTTATTTTATTTTACTATTTACCAAAAATTCCATTATTTTAGAAAAATTCCAAAAATTCTCCATAATAATTTTTAGATGTTGAAAATCAAAAAATGTACACCATTATTCATAAATAATTTTCTAAATATGATAAATTTAATTTTTAATTAAAATCATCACTTGAGAAGAAAATACCAACACTGTAATGGCCCAGACCTCTTCGGTCCATTACTTTGTGAAAATGTGGTGTTGGAGGTGTTCCGGGAGGTCATGGTGACTTATCCCCAACACTTTTCCAATTTTTTCAGTTCTGTGAACAGTGTTTCCAGTTTTATGAATAGCGATAGATCGGTTTCATGGATCGGCCTGACAGATCGGTCTCACAGATCGGTCTCACAGAGCGGTCTCACAGATCCGTGTCACAGATCGGTCTGACAAATTGGTTTCACAGATCGGTCTCACAGATCGGTCTGACTTATCAGTTTCACAGATCGGTCTGACAGATCGGTTTCACATATCGGTCTCACAAATCAGTCTCACAGATCAGTCTCACAGATCGGTCTGACAGATCGGTCTGACAGATCAGTTTCACAGATCGGTCTGACAGATCGGTTTCACAGATCGGTCTCACAGATCGGTCTGACAGAGCGGTTTCACAGATCGGTCTGACAGATCGGTTTCACAGATCGGTCTCACAGATCGGTCTGACAGATCGGTCTCACAGATTGGTATCACAGATCGGTTTCAAACACCGGTCTGACAGATCGGTCTCACAGATCGGTCTGACAGATCGATTTCACAGATCGGTCTGACAGATCGGTTTCATGTACGGTAATGGTGGGTGAACAGTGCTTCCAGATTCCTATAGTTTTGCCCCTTTTGATGTTTCTTTTGATGTAAAATACATTTGAAGCTTTATTTTAAGGGCTCTTAAGGCCATTTCAAAGGCGATTAATCTTATATTAATTATTCCTAATGTCGGGATGTATTTACTAGGTCTAACTGCGTGGGTTAATGCGATCTGTTTTAAATGGAGAATTAACCAGATCATAAACCGTCACCCCAGTAAATCTTAAAAAGGGACGAGATATCATTCTCCCTTGTTCTTTCCCTTTGTTCTCAGCTAAGCGACGCTAGAACATTTCAATCATTCCCGTAGGAGTTGCACAATCATTCTTTACTCCAAGGATTGGTTCTGCTCTATTTTGGATGCAACCGAGCTGTGTCGGTCAATCTTCCCAATAAGGTATGTTTTATCGTCATTCCTTTGGGGATCATCTTCTCTTGTTTATCCCTTCCATATTATACAATGTACTTTCCGAGATTCTAATGGGTTTCCTTGGGGTTGGTTGGTACTGTCGTACCGTGGCATCCTCTGGTGGATGCAGTTGTCGTGAGAGGAGGATTGTGACCCATTGTGTCGATAAAAGATGTCAAGAACTCTTCCAGGTAGGGGATTTATGGATTCCTTAATTGTATATGTGCAATCATAGAATTAGAATGATTTAGTCCTTTGGATCACAATGAAATTGACCTAATTAAATACTTGAACCAGAATAAAAGAATTGGTCAATCACATGTTATTGCTTTATACAGTGATAACGGTTTGCCTCATGTTTTTCTAGATAGAGTGATATCTATATTTTCTTTGATATGGTGTTCATTCATGATAGAAATTGATAATGAATGTAAAGCCGGAATTAATTGTTAATTAATTGGCTAAAGATAAAGAGGCATGTAAAGTAATCTGGTTATTCCCGTTGTTGTAGTTTTTCAAATTTGAGGATAATAAAATTAGGGAAGTTAGCATGGTTATTTAATTGTTATATCTTACTGATTAGGTATCCCGTAATTGGAACCTACAAATAATAAATCTTCTAATTCAATATGGATTAAATAAAATATTATGTGGGAATTTCTAAAAGGGTTCGGAGTTACCCTCTTGTTTGTCAAAGGGTCAAGAGCCCATGGTTGTGACTATTGCTTTCATGCTGCTTGTGCTGTGATTTGAGCCTGGATGGCTGTTGTGATATGTGGAGGCATGGAGGCCTTGTGTTTGTGGCCGCAGATGATGCCTAGAGTGGCGAGATGCATCAGTTTATGCATGTGGGTGTCAGGGAGGACTCCAGGGGTGATAGAATGGGATGGATGTGGTTGCTGGATGCTTGTGGTTTTCATTGAATGTTAATCTTCTTTTCTTTTCCCCACTACTCAAGGCAACTGGTCTTTCTACCCTTCTTCTGAAGAAGGCGAAGACGCACGGGTTATGCCACGTGCTTTCTGTGTTTAGCCTCTCGAGGGAGAATGGGTCTATGCTCTTTCTATAGGAGGCATAGACTCGACGGGTAGTATATCTACTCACCGTGTTGAGCCTCCTTTGTGATTAGAAGCATATGATGATTTTCTAGAATGCCTGGGAATATGGAAATGTAATTCTGTAATGAATGTTTGATTAAATGATTAAAATCCACAGGAATGGAGATACTAGAATTTAAAGGTGATGTGAATCTTAAAAGGAGCAGTTGATTTTTGGATGTGACGCTAAGGAAGTTTAAAGTTAAATTATTAATGGTTAATTAATGTTTAAAGAATTAATTAATGTACAGTGTAAATGATAAAATGAGAATGGAGTAATCTAATAAATCTCTTCAAATGTTTGTGTGCTTATAGAACACCTAGTCTTAGAAGTAGCATCCTGGAGTCTGAGAGACATTATCTAAAGTTGTATCTAAGACTAGGTAATGCCCATAGTGTGGATGTGAGTTATATTTATATTCTTTACTTTTTGTGTTTCTATACGCTACTCCACCCTGTCGGAAAGGGAAACTGACACATTGGGGATTCTGACCCCTGGGGGTGTGTTTTCCCCAACATTCTGATGGGAGGTTGAATGGATGACTACCCCCTTTGGCCCCGCTCTCTTCTCTTGGTAGATACTTGTGCCATGAGGCCTAGTGGTTAGTTACCCCATATATGTGTGTAGAGGGTTGTAATGGATTTTGGTTATTCACACACATATATTATGGATATAGTATCCTATGGTCTACTATAGGTGTAACGTGTATAGGCTATGATGGTTGAGGATCCTTACTTGGAGTATGGGCTGTAATGGCTTGAGGTATTATACCCAACGTATGATACACGTTATGCGAGCTGTGGTGGCTCCCGGGAACTACCTGGTTACTTTTGGTTGTGAGGATGGTGTGGTGCTTCGCCCAGGTGTCTACGGGAAATCCTTTGTGGTGCACGAGGTGCAGATTGGGGAGCATAGCCCAGGTTTCTGCGGGAAATCCTTTGGAGAGAGATGCACATGATGTATTCCGTTGGGGAAAAGTGGCAAACCAGTGGGGAAGTAGTAGTGGGGTACCCTTGATATTCCTAATTATATGATATATTCTTGTATTCATTACTTGGTGAGAGTAGCCATGGTGAGGTTGGGAACTTAGTATACCTGTTTAGGTGACGATTTAGGTTCACTTGTTGTTCACTGGGTTTTAGCATGTTTTTTTTCTTTTGCACGAGAGGCATGGGGAGGATCCTACTGAGTATACTGTTATACTCACCCTATGTATATATAAACTGTTTTTCAGGTCACTTGGAGTAGGATGGAGATCAAGTTGGTTACTACTAGATTGTGGTCGGAGGAGTAGTTCAGGCTTGTGGTCGCTGCCATTTTACTTTCTTTTGGGTACATTTAGTTTCCCCTTTCAGTTGTAGTACTTTTTCATGACATTTCAAATATGTACTTGGATTTCTTTTATATTTCAGTTATGAGTTGGAGTTGATTGGAGTCTATTCTATCTCCCTCTTCTGCATGTGTTCTTTTAGAGGGTAATGCCTCCCATTTGTATGTTTATTATACCCTCGGTGCTAGTCGCCAACCTGGGTCCTACTGGAGGCGGGACTCGGGGGTCATTATCTCTCTTCTCACATTGCCAACCCAAGAGGGGTAAACTTTGTGGGGAGGGTGTCATGACAGAGTGGTATCAGTGGTCTGGTTGAGGGATAGGATGGAGTTTGGAGTTAGGCACATGTGGAGTTGCATGGGATGGTAGGGAAATAGTGTCATTCGTGTTTAGCAAGTGGGGTAAACACTAGAGACTAGCCGAGACATAGGCGTTTAGGTCCCCCTATGATCTGTTGCATGAACCTTTATGTTTACGATGGCTACTAAACAAAGTGATACTTGTTGCAGGGTAGAGACCTATGAAAGGATCATGCATCATTCTTCTTTGCGCCTATGTTTGAATGGGTAGACCTTGGGATAGGTAACCTAAAATTAAGAGAAAAAACAATTAATTAATTAATTTTGAGTCTTCCATATTCTAGGCATAGGAGCTCTAACAGTTGTTATTTTACAGGTATGGCTCCAGGTCGACGTCCTCGTCAGGTTTGCGCAGAAGATGCCCAACAAGCTGTTCTAGAAGATCACTGCCGGGTAGAGGTTAACGACGATGAAACTTGGAGGAAGACACTCTGAGAGTTTCAGCGCTATAGTCTACATAAGTACAAGGTCTCCGTTTTAGATGCAGCCACAAAAGACTAGTTGGAGGAAGTCAAGATAGGCTTCAGTTCGATTCGTGCTCGGAAGGAACACTGGGTGTCCTTGCATGTTAGGATGCTTTGTGGAGCAGCAAGGTAGTGGTGGTTCTTGTTCCTTGGGGATCGTGAGGAGTTAGCGATCTCATGGGAGGAGTTTCGAGATAGGTTTGGAGTTGAGTTTCTTTCATCAACTTTGTAGGCGTCTAGTCGCCAAGAGCTTCTTACCCTTCGACAGGGGACCTCCAATGTTCGAGAGTTTGGAATCTGTTTCAGGAACCTTCTACGATATGATTCAGACCTGTTACCAGATGAGGAGACCAGGGTGAGGCATTTCGAGAAGGTTTTGCGTCCAGAGATCCAGTGCCAGGTTACCCCATTTATGGTGATGACATATCATGAGGTGTTGGAGAGGGCAGAGGTTGTTGAGAGGACTGTGTCCAAGATCGGATCATCACGAGAGGGGAATCATCATGATTCCTCACGAAGCAGATCTGTGGTCTGAGGTTCCCAGTTTTTAGGGCAGAAGAGTTTCCGTTCACCTGGGGGTAGGTCCCAGCCCTTTCTATCTCCTTTCTCTGGAGGCAGAAACTCTCAGACCTATGCCAAGGGATCACGTGTTTGTTTTTCTGGTGGTGGTCATGGCCATCAGCAGCGGGAGTTCCTGAATTTTCAGAGCAGTCATCGTGCAACAGGCGCTCCACTCCAGGTTCCTCCGTTGAGGCAGTTCTAGCCGAGGTAGCAGCAGCAGGTTGCACCATATTTAGATCACCAGAGGGTAGATGGAGTAGGTAGAGGACAGCCCCATGACACTCCCCGTCCTCATAGAGCAGAGTGCGGCCGTGGTGGTGGTCGTCATCAGGGTCATAGAGGTCGTGGATGAGGTCGTGGTCAGCTTCATGCTCTAGCGTTTCCCACCCCAGGTGATCCAGATGTTGTTTGAGGTACCCTTTTCTTGTTTTCTACCTTGGTGTATGCCTTGTTTGATTCAGGAGCAACACACTCATTCATATCACCTACCCTTGTCCATGCTTTGGAACTTGAGGTAGAGAGGCCTCCAGTTACCTTGGCGTTGACTACGCCAGTTGGAGGTCGAGCCGACTTGTTTGAAGTATGTAGAGGCTGTGAGCTAGTGTTGGGGAAACACCGCTCTTTTGGAGATTTCCTATGTTTAGAAATACAACCATATGATGTCATACTCGTCATGGATTGGTTGTATTCAGTGCAGGCTATTATGGATTGTTATAGGAAGAAGTTCGTTTTCTTTGATGCAGATGGAGAGAAAGTGGTGTTTTTTTGTGAGAGTGATCCTCGGATGAGTCATAGACGATTTCCATCCTTATCAACCATGATGGCTGGGATGATGGTGAGTCATTCAGAGGGTCAACAGTTGGAGATTCCTAGGGTCGTAGAGGAGTACCCTGACGTCTTTCCAGAAGAGGTTGTATCCTTACCCCCTCGACGAGAGATCGAGTTTGGGATCGAGCTACAGCCAGGAGCGTCTCCTATCTCTATGTCTCCATATTGGATGTCCCCTTAAGAGTTAAGAAAGCTACGTATACAGCTTTATGGTCTGTTGGAGTGCAGTTTTGTTTGGCCAAGTGTGTCACCGTGGGGTGCACCAGTTTTGTTTGTGAAAAAGGGTGATGTCAGTTTGCTGTTGTGCGTCGATTATCATCGATTAAACAAAGTGACAATAAAGAATCTCTATCCTCTCCCGTGGATTGATGACTTATTCGATCAACTAAAGGGTGCAAGTTGGTTCTCAATGATCGACGTGCGGTCAGGATATCATCAGATGCATGTAAAGGATGAGGATATCCCGAAGACTTCTTTCTGTTGTCATCATGGGAATTATGAGTATGTTTTAATTCCATTTGGCATGACGAATGCTCTATCTATTTTCATGTGGTTGATGAATGCTGTGTTCTGTGAATTCCTAGACAAGTTTGTTGTGGTTTTCATCGACGAAATCCTTGTGTACTCCACATCTGAAGAGGAGCATGCAGAGCATCTACGAGCCGTTTTGGGAGTTCTTCGCCAACATTAGTTGTTTGGGAAGTTGACCAAGTGTGAGTTTTGGGATCGAGAAGTTTGTTTTTTGGGGCATGTTGTGTCCCAAGAGGGAGTAGTTGTGGATCTGTCGAAGATAGAAGAAGTGGTGTCTTGGGAACCCCCCAAGACCGTGTCAGAGGTGCGAAGTTTCCTTGGTCTCGCAGGCTATTATAGAAGGTTTGTATCCAATTTATCTCGAGTTGTGACTCCTCTAATCGCTTTGACCAGGAAGGATCAAGCATTCATATGAAATGATCATTGTCAGGCAGCTTTCGAGTATCTAAATGAGAAGTTGTTAAGTGCTCCAGTCCTTTGTCTTCCAGTGGAGGGAGTCCAGTTTGATGTTTTCTGTGATGCTTCACATCTGGGGCTAGGATGTGTTCTCATGTAGAAGAGGTCAGTTGTTTCTTATGGGTCTCGACAGTTGCGTCCCCATGAATGCAACTATTCCACCCATGATCTTGAGTTGGCAGCTGTGGTGTTTGCTCTGATGTTGTGGAGACATTACCTCATTGGTGAGCACTTTGTGGTTTTCACCGATCATAAGATTTTGAGGTATGTTTTCTCCCAACGTGACTTGAACTTGCAGCAGCATCGGTGGATGGTGTTCTTGAAAAAACATGACTTTGAAATATCGTATACACCTGGAAAAGGGAATGTTGTAGCTGATTCACTAAGCCGAAAGTCACGTAATGGTGTTGTGCGTGAATCTGGTGATTCCTGGAGAGTGATGGAAGAGCTATCAGCTTTCCATCTTGATATGGGAGAAGGTGGGGGTAGAGGTTGTATTTTCCAAATGACGACGCAGTCATCCCTAATGCAGAAGGTGGAAGAGTCTCGGTTGGGTGATCTAGAGGTGGAAGTTTGGAGAGACATAGTTGTTTGTGGTGAGGCCCCTGATGGTTGGTTGGAGGATTAACAACACCGAGTGTTGTATCATGGCAGGCTTTTTCTTCCCTTGGAGATGCGTGAGACGGTTCTCCGAGAGTTCTATAGTTTACCCTTGGCAGTACATCCTGGTGTGACGAAGATGTACTGATCCTTGAGGAGTCAGTTTTGGTGGACTTGGCTGAAACGTACGGTTGCAGAGTGTGTGTCTTGATGTTTAGTCTGCCAGAAGGTGAAGGTCGAACATTGTGTTCCTGGTGGTCTTCTGTAGAAATTAGAGATTCCTTAGTGGATGTGGGAGGATATCTCAATGGACTTTGTTATAGGTTTAACTTGAGCTCCGGGAGGACATGATTCTATATGGGTGGTAGTGGTTTTTTTAACAAAGTCGGCCCACTTCATAGCAATCATGGAGTCAAGCTCAGTGGAGGTTTTGTCGAGGTAGTATCTAGAGGAGGTGGTGAGACTTCATGGAGTACCTAGGATGATAATTTTTGATCGAGATCCTCGTTTAACCTCCAAGGTGTGGAGAGGTCTCCAGCATGCTTTTGGCTCTCAACTGTGCATTAGCACTGCTATTCATCCTCAAACAGATGGTCAGACAGAGCGAACCATCCAGACTCTTGAAGACATGCTGCGCTCTTGTGTTCTTGATTTTGTAGGTTCATGAATGAAGCACTTACCCTTGGTAGAGTTCTCTTACAATAATATTTTTCACTCTACCATTAGTATGTCTCCGTTTGAATCCTTTTATGGCCGGCCATGCTGTTCTCTGTTATGCTGGACTGGGGTCAGAGAGTCAGCAATTCTCAGACCATAACTAGTGCAGAATACAACAGAGATGGTTCAGGTGATTCGTGAGAGGAAAAAGACAGCACATGATCGTCAGAAATCATATGCTGATCAAAGAAGGAGACCCTTAGAGTATAATGATGGGGATCATGTGTTTCTGAAGGTGACTCCCCATCGTGGGCAGCGAAGGTTTGGTCGTGGAAGTAAGCTTTCTCCCTGGTTTGTTGGGCCTTTCGAGGTGTTAGCTCGTGTTGGAGTTGTGGCATATCGAGTAGCAATTTCTCTTCAAATGAGTCGGATACATGATGTTTTCCATGTATCATAGCTCTATCGTTATCTTCATGATGAATCTCATGAAATCGATTGGGGAGAGATCGATATTAATGATGATGCAACCTTCGAGGAGCAACCTGTGGAGATCCAAGACTGCAAGGAGAAGGTGTTGTGTGGGTGTTCAATCCCCTTAGTTCGTGTCTTGTGGTGACACGGTGGCATGAAGGAGAGTACATGGGAGCGTGAGTCACAGATACGTGCTCAGTATCCAAAGTTGTTTAATGTTTAACTCCTTTCATGTAATTATGTTTTCTTCGTGGTTAGACCTTTCATGTTTTATTTATGTACTTTTCATGGGATGTTATATTTGAATGGTATGGATATGGATTTTTTTCCCTTACTCTCAGATGTTTTAGTTTTGTTCCAGCTTTCAAACAACTCATGGTGGTTTTCCCCTGAGTGGTATCTTACTGGGTGGTTGTTCGGACACCTCTTTTCTTTAGGTTGGTTTGAGATTCTCGAGGATGAGAATGTTTTGAGAGGTATCTGATGTAATGTCTCAGACCTCTCTGGTCCATTACATTGTGAAAAGGTGGTGTTGGAGGTGTTCTGGGAGGTCAAGGTGACTTATCCCCAACAATTTTCCAATTTTTCTAGTTCTCTGAACAATGTTTCTAGTTTTATGAACAGTGACAGATCGGTTTCACGGATCAGTCTGACAGATCGGTTTCATAGATCTGTCTCACAGATCGGTCTCAGAGATCGGTCTCACAGATCGTTCTCACAGATCGGTCTCAAAGATCAGTCTGACAGATCGGTTTCACAGATCGGTTTCACAGATCGGTCTCACAGATCGGTCTGACAGATTGGTTTCACAGATCGGTCTGACAGATCAGTTTCACAGATCGGTCTCACAGATCTGTCTCACAGATCGGTCTCACAGATCGGTCTCACAGATCGGTCTCACAGATCGGTTTCACAGACCGGTCTAACAGATCGGTTTCACAGATCGGTCTCACCGATCGGTCTGACAGATCGGTTTCACAGATCAGTCTCACAGATCGGTCTGATAGATCGGTCTCACAGATCAGTCTGATAGATCGATTTAACAGATCAGTCTGACAGTTCGGTCTCACAGATCGGTCTGACAGATCGGTTTCACAGATCATTCTGACAGATCGGTTTCATGTACAGTAACAGTGGGTGAACAGTGCTTCCAGATTCCTATAGTTTTTCCCCTTTTGACGTTTATTTTGAAGTAAAATACATTGAAATCCTTATTTTAAGGGCTCTTAATGCCGTTTCAAAGGCCATACATCCTATATTAATTATTTTTAAGAATGGGATGTATTCACTTGGTCAAACCGCGTGAGTTAATGAGATCCATTTTTAATGGAGAATTAACCGGATCTTAAACCGTATCCCCAATAAATCTTAAAAAGGGATGAGATATTATTCTCCCTTGTTCTTTACCTTGGTTCTCAGCTAAGAGATGCTAGAAACTTTCAACCATTCCTATAGGAGTTGCACAATCAATCTTTACTCCTAGGATTGGTTCTACTCTGTTTTGGATGCAACCAAACTATGTCGGTCAATCTTCCCAATAAGGTATGTTTTATCATTATTCCTTTGGGGACCATCGTCTCTTGTTTCTCCCTTCCATATTATACAATGTAATTTCCATGATTCTAATGGGTTTTCTTGGGGTTGGTTGGTACTATCCTACCATGGCATCCGCCGGTGGATGCAGTTTTCTTGAGAGGAGGATTGTGACCCGTTGTGTGGTTAAAGGACGTCAAGAACTCTTCCAGGTAGTGGATTCATGGCTTCTCTAATTTTATATGTGCAATCATAGAATTAGCATGATTTAGACCTTTGGATCACAATGAAATTGACCTAATTAAATACTTGAACCGGATTAAAAGAATTTTTTAATCCCATGTTATTGCTTTATACCGTGATAACGGTTTGCCTCATGTTTTTCTAGATAGAGTGATATCTATGTTTTCTTTGATTTGTTGTTCATTCATGATAGAAATTGATAATGAACGTAAATCCATAATTAATTGTTAATTGATTGGCTAAATATATAGAGGCATGTAAATTAATCTCGTTATTGTCGTTGTTGAAGTTGTTCAAATTTGAGGATAATAAAATTAGGGAAGTAATCATGGTTATTTAATTGTGATATCTTACTGATTAGGTATCCCGTAATTGGAACCTACGAATAACAAATCTGCTAATTCAATATGGATTAAAGAACATATTATGCGGGAATTTCTAAAAGGGTTCTGAGTAACCCTCTTGTTTGTTAAAGGGACAAGATCCCTTGGTTATGACTGTTATTTTCAGGCTTCTTGTGCTGTGATGTGATCCCGGATGGCTGTTGCGATATGTGGAGGCTTGGAGGCCTTGTGGTTGTGGCACCAGATGATGCCAAGAGTGGCGAGATGCATTAGTTTATGCATGTGGGTGTTGGGGAGGACACCAGGGATGATAGAATGGGATGGATGTGGTTGCTGGATGATTGTGGTTTTCTTTGAATGTTAATCTGCTTTGCTTTTCCCCAGTGCTCAAGGCAGATGGTCTTGCTACCCTTCTTCCGAAGGAGGCGAAGACGTGTGGGGTATGCCACGTGATTTCCGTGTTTAGCCTCTCGAGGGAGAATGGGTCTATGGTCTTTCTATAGGCAGAAAAGACTCGATGGGTAGTATATCTACTCACCATGTTGATCATCCTTTGTGTTTAGAAGCATTGTATTCTTTTCTATAATTCCTAGGAATATGGAAAAGTAATTCGGTAATGAATGTTTTATTAAATGGTGAAAATCCACGGGGATGGAGATACTAGAATTTAAAGGTGATGTGAATCTTAAAAGGAGCAGTTGATTTTTGGGTGTGATGCTAATGAAGATTAAAGTTAAATTATTCACCTTTAATTAATGTTTAAAGAATTAATTAATGTACAGTGGAACTAATAAAATGAGAATGGAGTAATATAATAAAGCTCATCAAATGTTTGTGTGATTATAGGACACCTAGTCTTAGAAGTAGCATCCTGAAGTCTGAGAGACATTAGCTGTAGTTGTATCTAAGACTAGGTAATGCCCATAGTGTGGATGTGAGTTATATATATATATTGTACTTTTTGTGTTTCTATACTCTACTCCACCCAGTCGGTAAGGGCAACTGACACCCCGGTAATTCTGAGCCCTGGTGGGGTGTTTTCCCCAACATTCTGATGGGAGGTGGAATGGATGACTACCCCCTTTGGCCCTGCTCTCTTCCCTTGGTAGATACTTGTGCCATGAGGCACAACGGTTAGTTACCCAATATATGTGTGTAGAGGGCTATAATGGCTTGTGGTTATTTACACACATATATTCTGGATATAGTATCCCATGGTCTACTATAGGTGTAACGTGTATAGGCTATGATGTCTTGAGGTTCCTTACTCGGAGTATGGGATGTAATGGCTTGAGGTATTATACCCGACATATAATACACGTTATGCAAGATATGGTGGATCCCGGGAACTACCTGGTTACTTTTGGTTGTGAGGACGGTGTGGTGCTTCGCCCAGGTGTCTGCGGGCAAGCCTTTGTGGTGCACGAGGTGCAGATTGTGGAGCTTAGCCCAGGTATCTACGGGAAAGCCTTTGGAGAGAGATGCATAAGACGTATGTCGTTGGGGAAAAGTGACAAACCAGTGGGGAAGTAGTAGCAGGGTACCCTTGATATTCTTTATTATATTCTATATTCTTGTATGCGTTACTTGGTGAGAGTAGCCAAGGTGAGGTTGGGAACTTAGTATACCTATTTAGGTGATGAGTTAGTTTCACTTGTTGTTCACTGGGCTTTAGAATACTTTCTTTACTTTTTCACGAGAGGCTTGGGGAGGATCCTACTGAGTATACTGTTATACTCACCCTATGTATATATAAACAGTTTCTCAGGTCACTTGGAGCAGGTTGGAGATCAAGCTGGTTACTACTAGCTTGTGGTTTGGGGAGGAGCTGTTCGGGCTTGTGGTCGTTGCTGTTTTACTTTATTTTGGTTACATTTAGATTCCTCTTTCAGTTGTAGTACTTTGTCATGACATTTCATATATTTACTTGGATTTCTTTTATATTTTAGTTCTGATTTGGAGTTGATTGGAGTCTATTCTCTCTCTCTCTTCTGCATGTGTTCTCTTAGAGGGTAATGTCTCCCATTTGTATGTTTATTATACCCTCGGTGCTAGTCGCCAACCCGGGGCCTACTGGAGGTGGGACTCGGGGGTCATTATCTCTCATCTCACATCGCCGGCCCAGGAGGGGTACACTTTGTGGGGAGGGGTCGTGACAAACACGTAAAATAGTCATATACATTATTAAGGTGCCTAAGTTTTATTTATAAATTCATGGATAGGGTTACCATTCATAATGGTCATGTTATTATTCATATGGGTAGGTTAATATATATAATTGTATGTTACAATTTACTGAAAATTAACATGATTCTTTCTGACTCCAATTATCTCCCTGATCGCAATAGTGTATGTTTGATTTTCAAATCTCAAAACCCAGAAGTGGAATATTTAATTTTAATGGATAAGTTATGACTTCACCCTATAAATAACGATTTTTTGTTTCATATGGAATAATTTCTTCATGAAATATATTCTATATATGAATTATAAATAATTTAGGAGTAACTTTTCATAAAATGTTTGGGGTGTTATATTATCACTATATTTTAAATTTTATATAATGGTTATATGAAACAATGGATTCCTATACAAGGGTAACTCTATATCTCTGAAACATATGTATAATGGAATAAAATACATATCACATGATATAAAATGGATTGCATTAATGGATATTTTAAATTAATATCAGTCTACATGCGGATAATTTTTGGAGAAATCACAAAAATGAATCATGAAAATGAAGGAATATTAAAATGAATGGAAGTTAAAGATTACCCGTAAATATAAAAAACATAGGTTTAATAGAGTAACAAGATAATAATGAGTGAAATATACTAAATATTACAATTCATAAATATATTCATGTTTTATCTGAGTTTTGAAAAAAATAAAAATGTGTTTATATAATAAAAGAAGAAGGTATACTAGGGAGATGATGACATAAATTCATGAATTGTTTTCATTGACTTATTAGTTTTATTGTTATTTTTATATTCTATCCTGTCAATTTCCAAATTTTTTCATTATTCCTTATCCCTAAAATAATCTCTTAGATACTCCTCTTATATAGAGTAAATCATCAAATTGATTAAGGATATGAGGTCTCTCTTTGTAATAATAAATTTCATTACCTTTATTGAATAAAATTATTTTGTTATTGTCTGAATTTGGATAAGAATAGATATTTTAATCCCTAAATGAGATGTGTTTAGGGATTCCCATTAGATCATTTTTACTATTTAGGTGAATAATCAACAATTTTACTCATCTACATATAGAGTTTTTTTAATTTAGAATGTGGAATCAGTATGTATGTTTATAGATATTTTTCAAATGTATATGATTATAGTGAATTTTATTCATATTTTCTATGAACTCGAACACCAGATTGAATTTTTACAATGAAATTTTTTCATATGATGGATGGACGTTTTATTAAGAAATAGTGGGGTCAACTATGCTGATATAATTGCACGGTCAACCTTCCCAATATCCCTAAATCAAAGATGATTACTTAAATCATTTTAGGAATTTAGCATAATACAAATAAAAGAGGAATATTGTAAAACCATTTCAAGAATATGAGATAAATGTATGAAGAAATACAATGTTAACCCATCCACATTTATAGATATAAATTTTCAAATATTTCATTAAGTTACTTTATTATATTTGAGAATCAAAAAACAAATATCAATTTTCAAATTCTATAAAATAATTACAAAGTTAAATTATTTTTTTTTCTGTAACCATCTTAGATAAAAACTAGGATAACAACTAACAATTCATTAATCATGGCAAGTGAATTGATTTTTTAAACACATTAAAATGGTCTTTTAGTGATAATGTGATAAAAAAATTCCCACAAAATTAACAAATGTGTAACTTAAAAGAAGAAATTTAGTAATAATAATGCTCATATATTGGTACCATATTTCTTATGTTATACTAATTAAACATATTCAAGACCCTTAAATTCAGAAAATAAAATATTACATTGTTAATAGAATTTTTTCCCTTATTCATTATCTCACTATAAACATTATCATAATTCCTAGAACTATTTGCATCATGATTTTCTGTGGAATATTTTTCCCAAAAATGTAACTATTTACATTAAGAGTGTTCCAGTATACACAAAACCATTACTGATACAATGAGATATTCACTATGTTTATGTATTTAAATATAATTTTTTATGTTTTTACATACCAAGATACCCATATAATTTATAATATATTTTTAAATACACTTTCGGAATTGAATGGGATAATCATTAGTTTCTTCACTTTGAATTTATTTAACTAAAAAAAATACTCATTTTAGAATCACAAAGTCTATATTACCGTAATAAAATCATACCAAGACACAAAAAATATATTGTGTTACTGTAATAACTCTTACATAGATTTAGAATGAAAATTTTATTAATAAACTATTGTCTCCATATCATATATGGTTTTATTGTTATTTAGATAATTCTCTTCTAAATTAAGGTAGTATTTATTAAAATATGATTGTAATAGGAGGTGGGATCACCATCCCTTATATTTTAATAAATATACCATAAAAATTATTTCTTCGATAAATTTTCTATCCCACCTATATATTTTAAACATTTTAAAAAATATGTTCAACCATTATACATATATATCTTATCATATTTTTCATAATAACACCTATTTAATAAAACAAAAATGTCCAATAACAGAAGTTAAATTAAAATAAATACATATCCTTTTTTTATAATCATGTATGCTTGATATATTCATCAATATTAAATTAATAAATATAGAAACATAATTCTCTCTAATGTGAATATAAACAAAATTCTTTGTCAATCCATTCATTTATTTTCAAAATACATTATTTTTAAAACCCCTTTAAAACATAATTTTTTTATCACATAAACATCAATACAATTAAATTTATATATATTTTGTGGATACCTATCATGTACATTCCATTAATTTTTATAAGACCATTAATGTATTTGTAACACATCCATAATGGGGAATCGTTACTCATTTCATAAGGTATATACCTGTAGGTTTGAAAGACCATTTCAAGATAATCAAATATAAATAAATTGAATCTCATTGTCTTTTTACTTATCCTTATTTTAACATTAAAAAACATGAATTATTAATACAAGAAATAAATTTAGAGACTATACTCTTGGGGTCATCTATTTTAAACACTTCAAGAGTATCATGTAAATAATTCCTTATCTCGTTATCATTATTTTAAAATTTCATATTGATAAATTCTAAAAAAACAAGACATATAGGATATTTTATTACAAATAAATCATTAATTTAATCAATCATAATTTGTATATATGAGTGATGAAATAATTTCCCTTGGATATATGTACCTAATTCACCTAAAATAATTGGTGGATCTGTCTATTATTCTTATAAGCATACATAATAATTTGTTAAGCTATATGATATATTGGGTACTCATGAGGGGTTTACACCAACACAAATATTTTTTATTTAGAACTATTCTTTCATATAGAATATAATGAGTGTTGTAAATTTAAAATATCTTATTTTGATGGTTAATATCAAATATAATTAATATGAAACTATTATTCATTTATAGTAGAGACATTTATTAAATTATATTCATATTTTACATCATTTTTTCCTGAAATATTAATGAAATTACTCCCAGTAAAAATGATAACCCTATAAAACATATCAACTGATATATCAGAGTCCCAATATCATATTCAAAAACTATTGATTTTGAATGAATGTAATCAATGACTATATTGAGTGGAAAACTCTTTTCAATCATTTCATATATGATCTATTAATTTAAATGTCGATAACCCCTGACCCAAGTCCATATTATGGATATTAGTTCGACTATATTCCTTTTTTATTGATTAATTATTATTTCTCAACCCTTTTTAACCAAAAGAAAAGAATATAAAAAAGGATCCAAACACTATTTTTACAATGAATATATAATTATTGATTTTTAAATAATCAAATACTTATATAATATGAAACATGAAACTTTCTAAATGCATCATATGATCCCTCGAATGACATATTAATTTAATTTAAATTCAATTGAAAAAAATAATAGTTAAAAAATTTTACAAAATCATTAATATTTAAAAATATAAATATAAATATATTATTTTTATAAATATAAATTTTTTAGGAAAAAATATCTGAATAATATAATCTCTAATAGTTTTATCTTTATATTAAATTCAATGATACAAGGATATAATATATAAATGTATTCAAAATAATATCACCACATATAAGTACCCCTATCTTATAGAAAATTATATCATCATATTACAATCTAATGAAATGTATTTGAATAAAATTTTACCAAGAGATATATTTTTATTATAGAAATATTATATTTCACTATTTTATAAATATTATTTCTTTTATTAGTGACATCATTAATTATTATTTTTATATCCATTTACCTGATGTAATTAAAAACCATGATATAAAACCTATCACATACTAAGATATCATATAATTCAATATATAAAATACAACTACAAATACACTTAATATTATTTCTTCAGTAACATAGTTCAATGACATAACATTTACTACAATTCCATATTTTATAGTGAAATACACGATAGGGTATATATTTTCTAATAATAATTAACATTGATATCCTTATATCAATTTATTGCGTACAATTATTCATTAAAAATATATATAAAAATAATATCTTAATTAATTTTATCATCCTTAAATATAGAGGTCTTCTTTACAACTAATGGAGTAAAATGATTTAAGTCATATAATAAGAATATATAAAGAAACACCCATAAGAATATATCATTTCATGTCATTTGACTAATACATTTACTATGAATATCTTTTTAGCTACAATGAATAATGTAGGAATAGATCCACACATTATCACACATCCTTTAACGATATTTAATTGTAATTTCATAATACTAAACCATTCATCTAATACCACTGCTAATTATTAATGTCATAAAATTTCACTAAATTATATTGAAATTACAAAATTAAATCCATATTATTATATAGAAGAATGGTCTAATAATTTGTTCAATAATATATTATGAATAGTCCTTACATTTAATATATAATCATCCAAAATTATTCTTTATGACCTAATAACATCAATGATTCCTTTCAATGTATGTGATGTCAATGTTTATTAATCATTATTCCCTCTTTTCCAATCACTAATATGGGTTATTTAGAGGTAGGTTTTACGTAGATGTGGTCTATGTTTTTAATGTGACATGTTTCGGAAGTGTTCATCCATATGATGGCTAGAAAATAGCTATAGGCTAGCTTTAGTAACCTAGTGGATATACAACGGGATTTGAGTTGGTATACATTTTTTTGTACACCCAACCAGCTAAAAGATGTACTGAGACCAAAGGTCAAATTATTGAAACCTTATGTATTTTAATAAAATTAATATAAAACCCTATTAGTTGAAAAATCTCCTCCCTAAAATTCTTAATACAAATTTGATCCTATTCTATTTAATATTGAAAATAAAATTCTTCAACCCCTGTATATGTAACATTTTCTCATTCATGAGATGGATGAAAATTTAGTTATTCATAGATATATACCAAAAAAATTATTTTGTATGTGATGGACATGTATCTATGCTGGATCTATGTTTTTTATCATGATATGCGGGTAAATTCTTCATTTATATGAATATCGGTGATGGGTATAGTATGTTGACGAAATTTCATGACCAATTCAAGATCTACGATTGAAAAAGGACATTCTATTGGTAACTATTTAATAATAATCATTATAAACATCTTCTTGATAGTAGATTCATGATTAATCCTTCTAATTAAGCACATTACATGGTATATTCATGGAAGAATCTATTTTTCAATAATAAAACATCCTGAATTGAAGATTAACCCTTATGAAAGGTGATATTTCTAGCAAAGTCTTTAATATTGATCATCATGAGACCATATTCATTATTGAAACAATTTTATATTGATGAATTACTTTTTAATTGATGTTTCTTAACATTAAATGAGAATTTATTCTAGAAATAATAATGAATTCGAGTTCTATTATTAAATTGACATTAAATCAGATGAAATGACATCACTTCCTCCACAATATCTCAAAATTTACTCTATTTACAGACACCATGAGGTCTGACCTTATATATTAACATATATTTCATGTTTTTTCATTTATATCTCATTCTAAAACACATCCATGATAAAAATTAACCTAATGTAGGCATCCATGTTTTTTAATATCGTTCTCTATTTTTGTAAAATGGCGTTTGATCATTGATCAATTTATGAAAAATGATTTCTTCACTAACAATAATGAGTTAGAAAGAACCTTACCATTTTGGGCTATTGTATACTCATGTTTATAGTGTATAATTCAATTGATGTATATAATTTATTTACATTAGATAACAGATATTGCATGTGTGTATGTGTATGGATCGTGAGGCCCGTTTATTATAGATGATTCTATTACTATTATTGAAGCTTATCTAAAAATGCTTAATTTTGGATAAAAAATATAATTTTTATTACGTATCATTACTATATTCTATTAATTTCTTTGTTTGATCCTCAAACTTTTGTATTTTATAGTTACATTGGGTGATTTTCATATTATTTATAATATTTGGACTTCCATGTGAAGATAATACATTATAGGGGGAGTTTACATATCCTTTGATGATGATGAATATAGACCAGAGTATAACATTGGGGGGGTGATGGCCTGAAGACCTATCCTGAGGTAGAAATGTTATTTGGATGATAGTCTAGAGGCTGGACACATGGTATAGATGGGTCACAATGGACTCAAGACAATACCCATAAAATTTAGAGAATAAGATGGATTAGGAAATTGATATACATCAATTCATTATAGTCTCAAAATGGTATGATTATGAGCCTTTAAGAATGTTCATTTCTATTTATGATGTTTTATGACTACCCGTCCAATATAGAGATAATATAGGTATGGATGGTGGTCTCTGGTGGCTTGGTTAGCTCATTATAACTTAGTATAATTTTTAATGATTGTAAATACATTTTGGTATTTAATTATTATAATGTAATAGATATATTAAAAATTACAAAACATATAAATTAAGAATTTGTGGTGTTATATAGGGGTTATTACTCACATCACGTGTAGAACATTTGATACACATGAAGAATTCATATATATGGAACCATGAAAGGGAAATGGGTATGTAGAAGATGGATGAGTTAATGAGGATAGTCTTAGTCATTTTAGTATGACAAATACTAAAGGAATTCAATGTTGTATTATTTCTTTACCTTCTATAACAATTAATCTTGTTTTATATTCCATTATGGGATATTGTTTATTTATTTGACACACATTAAATTTAGTGTCACTTTTAATATTTATTATTTACTATGCGTTTTTAATATGATAATTACTAATTTTGCGAGTTTGTGACAATTTCTAATAGAAAATTTGATCTCCATAGATAGTTTGATCGTGGGGATTTTATAGAGTCAAAATAATCCATGTTGGGATCACTATTGTTTAACGGTTTTCAGAAATATTTTTACATGTATCTAGAAACACCCAATGATTTCCTTATTTGATAATTTTTATGTAAAAATCATATCAAATTTAAGAAGTTGATGGTAAATGTTCTAAAAAATTTATGGACTCAAATTGGTCGAGAATATGGGAGGTCTAGCTCATCATACCCTTTGGGGAGAGGGAATTATTGCATACTTGGGGACTCTCTTTTAGATTTAATCTATATTAGAGAATTATTCATTAAATCCCAAGCAAGAAAAAGGTCTCCCCTTAATTAAGAATCAATTATTAGCTTGGATATACATTAGGGTAATATGTAGGTATACGAGTCTATTCACCATGGATACTTATGTATGTATCACATGTTCTCTATCTATGGTACCCTTCAGTAAATAGGTTTTATATTATTTGTTCATTTACTATTATGATGTTGGTTTTTAAGCAACATAGTTGGTCGGTCAGTAATTTATCCTCATAATGAAAAATAAGAGTTTTTTTGATGTTATTATTGGTCTCATAAGATGAGATTCTTTGTTATCCCCATGAAATGGTACAGAACCCACCTTTTTTAGTGACATTTAATGTGACAAGTCATACCATTTATGGTCCTGTGATGAGGTCTAAACTCGACATTTTATTATTATGCAGTAAGTGTGTCTGGTTAAAAGTTTCATACTCAATGGATAGTGTGGAACATTTAATGTAGAATCCTAGTTAACCTATAAGAAATGTAGGATCCCAGGTATGATATGAACCTACTGGGAATATTACTAAGACATAATAAGTGTTTGATTGAGGTATTGGGTTTGATCTTTAATGGGGATTCTGACATGTACCGTTTAAAAGTGAATCAGATCCCATGTATTTTGATCAGGTTGAGGACCCTTGTCAATGGAGGTTTTCTAAAGGTTTGTCTCATAGGTAATGTGATCCTTTAGGAGTATTATTACATGGTTGTCTGACTTATACGAAATATTTTATCCTTTTTCTTTGGTTCTATTGAGGGTTATTCTGAATAAGTCTACCTTTCATGGTACGATTGGGACTTATACCAAATAGGTGGCTCTTAAAAATTATTGGTGGGGTATATAATGAATAGGATTCCCTTTGAGGTTACAATTGGGTATTATACCATATAATGTTCCCTTTGATGGTACTGTTGATGCCTATAGAAAATAAGAGTCCTTTTGAAGGTGGGAGAAAAGTTTTTAAGACCCACAGCTATGGTGGCCCAATAAAGGAAGGTAGTAGGAAGTTAAAATATAGGATTCTATTCTAAGGAATGAATATGATCATGTAGATATCATGATCATTAATATCTTCCAAGATCATGTGATTCATGTTTTTTGAGAAAAAAATTAGTAAAAAAGATGATCTAATATACTATGGGATTTCCATCATTAGTTGGGGGATGAGGTAAGTGTTATGGTAGGGAGAAAAGGATTTTATATGAATGTTTCCATTATTTTTTCATAACCAAGGTAGGAGAAAGATAAGAGGTTTATATATTTTTACAAGAAAGTCCAGGTTCTTATTCCATGAGGGATTCCTTATTCATAGTTTCAGATAAGAGGGGAGGATAAGGAATAATCCCTCATCAAATGGATATGCAAGCCCCCTCACATTATTAAATAGGAGTTCCTTCGTATTAGAGACAATAAGGTGTGTAAATAACCATATTCCTTATTTCTATGAAAATATAAAGAGATAAAAATTCCAAAATACTCATGTATGAGACATGGTTATCCCTGACACATCCCTAAGGTTGGATTCCTCCTTACTGTTAGGATATATAACTACACACACCTCAAGGAACCTACCTATTAGGTAGGATAAGTGAATCAATTCTCCTACTGGATGAATGAAAAACTGAGTGGGTGATATATTGGCGAGTCATTCTCCATGGTTGTGTATGTATGTAGGATTCAGTGGAGGAATCAACTTTCCCTCCCTCAACGAGATCCACAAGGAAGGATGATCCATCCCATTGGTTTCGTGAATTGATTTATCAAAGGTGGATCATGTTGGGTGATGATAGTAAAGATAAAGGAGGCTCATATTGGTGAAAGATGTAGAATTAGAAGAAATATCATGTTGGGAAGACTTAGGAATGCTTATTAGATATCTAGGTGATGGAAAACGTGGGCGACAACACTTGGGTGAGGTAAATATATAGGCTATAACGGTCTCCTAAAGTCTCTTTAAAAGGACATATATTATCTATCAGGCATGATAAGGGGCGATAAACATGTTTTTATTATCATCATGGGGGTGGCTCATGTGGATGAATTCTTAGTGGGTGGATGGTTTATCAAATAGGTGTTCTAGATTTAAAATAGTAAAGGTAAAATAATCTTACTAAAAATATTAATTATATATTTTTGAGAAATATAATTGTACTAGAATGTTTTATAAGGTTTGGGAGAATGACTAGGGTGATTATATCTTCTAGTTTTCCTTGATTGTTATAGTCATTTCAAATGAGGAGCCCCAATTTTCTATCCTCTGTTAACGAGGTTCCCCATCTAGTTGGTTTGGGCAGGTCATAACACTAGTGTTACCCATGTATTTCTCTTTATCATTACTATCTAGGGACTGTGTGGTGGTACTGGGACATAGGATGGACTGGAACTGTTCTTCTAGAGTGCAGGTTGGACCTATGTTGTGTTGTTGATAGGTTCACTACATAGTTTTCTTTTAGAGAAGTGTGCGACCCATGGAATTCATATCTTAAAATATTCCACAAAGTATTTCTCTTCAATGATTTCATTATCACACCTAAAATAATGTTTTAAAAACCCAACCCCCCACCACCAATATTTCTTCTGATAAAAACTAGAGGGTCTTATTATAATGTAGAGGAAATGGATGATGATAGATCTTCAATTCACTGGCCTTTATGAGTTTTTTCACCATTGTGATTAAATCTTGATGAACATAATGACTTGAATATTATTCTTGGGATATGTGATAGGGTTTTACATTTTCTTATTTTATGATGGGGTATCACAGAGGTCGATCATATAGGGTCTTGACATGTATATCTCATGTAGGTGTCCCCATGTCTATAAATTGTTCTATGGGCCTCAAAGGTTCTTACTTATCTTGATTTTAGTATTTATATCGTCATTCTAGTAACCTCATCACGATAGTTCGTTCACTGATGATCTATTTATACAAACCATACATGTCCTTAACTATGTATTACATACACCAGGATGAACAATGTGTCTGTGGTCCCCCAAGTGAGTGACTTATGACCTGAATGAGGTCACCTAAGAGAGTGATTTTTTGGAGTCCCTGACTTTTCCATATTTCCAAATTTATGATTTTCTTCCAAAACCCAGAATTTTTCCTAATGAAATATTGGTATTTTATTGAAGATTCTAAAAGGACACATGAAAGGATTATGTTTCTAATGTATATGATATAAATCATATCATGAAAATATTTAATGTCATTGGGCTCAGTTATTAAAAAGTATGAATCACTACTATCGTGATCATTTGAAATCAAGTAATGAAGCATCATTATGAAAATCATAATAGTAACTATCTTCAACAATATGGCCATGTGCATCTGAATGATTTCACCATTCCAAATTTGATGTATGAATCTATCCTTGCTTAGTTCTAATAATACTGGAATTTTACCACTTCCAACTTCTTAGAAAGAGTATTATATATTAACAAGGGAACATCATCCATAACCTATTTCACGCATCACAATAAACTCATCAAAGACATAATGCCTCATAAACCCAATTTCAAATTGAAGTATTTCTCATTTTTCATTTGTGATTAAAAAACAAAGTTAAATGTTAGAGAGAATACTAGTACTCATCATAAGAGGGGTTGTTAGATAAAAGTTGATGTCAATGTGTTGGGTAACACAAACCCGTGCTGGTTTTTTAGATGGTATTAAGGAGGAGGTAATTTATGAATCTATCAGTGTGGCTCATATTTATGTTTACAATAATCTAGATATCATTCATGATTATTTATGTTGATGGGACCAATATACTAATTCATTTTATCTGATTAAAGAATAAGTCGACAAAAGTATATGGGATGTATACAAGAACTATAGAGCTCCCATCCCTATAGAGATGCAATAAGAGTTTATCACACTAAAATCCATAGGGTATAATGCATATAGGACACCTTTTCATATCCCCAGGTGTTATATATATTCAAGGATATAAAAAATTAAGACCCATTCTAAAGGAGGGAATTTCATTACATAGACTAGATGAATGGTATCCTAGATCACACGGGGAGGTCTCCATATGAAAGCATCCCACAAGATGTCCATTAATAGGGATGTGTAAAATTCCAATTAAATTTAATGCCACATTAGAGTAAGTCATTTATAGATGATGGGGGTATGTAGTCAAGTCTAACATAACCACCAAGATGCATCTCCATGGAATCATATCAATGTGGCTAAGCATCTACATTCTTCCATTTCACAATTCCAATGGTAGTGTGAGGTTGGTAACATTAGTTTTTTTATCCAAGATTGTAGTGGGGAATCATATAGTGTTGGAAGCCCTTGTCATAAAGAATATCCATAAGTTACGTCTACATTTTCACATAGGGGAGGACCATTTAAAATTTTTGTGGTTGTTCCATGTATTGTGGGGAATTATTACTAATCATTTCAAATCATACATTAGGTTGTGTATAATCAATGTTCATAGTGGACAACTCCTATCATTTTTTAAGGCAATTTCTAAAATCTTGACCATATCCCTAATGAATATAGATGTAATAATGAGACTAAATATTTTTAAGGATTTAAACTTCTCCTCATTTTGGGATCCTCCCATGGGGACGTTCACTAAAAATGGAAATGATGGTGGTAAAATGAGGTTGTGGGTGATCGCCTCTAGGGGTGGTGTTCTAGCGGACCAAATTTATGGAGATTATATATGTGGGGAAAATTATCCAGAAAATTATCTCTGGACATCATTTCTTTGAAGAAAATAATTTTATCCCCCATATTCGTATTTTATTAGAGTGGAAAACAATTATTTTATGAAAATTATATATCCTCACAATTGTGGAGGTGACCCGATTTGTAATTAATCAACCATGACCGAGTGTGTATACTATGTTGAACACCTAGTATACTGGGGTTTGTATTTCATTATATCTCCAAGGGGTGTTCAAAATAGATGTTCCTAGAGTTGGAGCTATACTTTCTGATGGGTGGGGAAATCCTGGTTGGATGGATCCAACCATTGCACGGAGTGATAATGATGAGTCCCTGAGTTCACCCAAACAACTTCAAGAATGCTATAGTCCACCAATACACGTTTAAATGGATAAGTGATCTTTGTTTGATCCTGTATTTCTAGCTACCATTTTCAAGAGGAATCTCAGGCTTCATTTTTTCATACTTCATCTATGGACTAGAGTGATAGGAAATCAATGAAATCAAATAACATTATGTATTCATCACCAGAGGTTGTAACAAAATTTTAATTTCATGCAGCTGAAGGATGTTCAAACATGGAAAATTTGGTTTTCTGATGCCAATAACCAATGTGAACTACTTCACATAGGGTTTTGGATTCCACATATTTAGGATGTTCATTTCCCATCCGACCTCCTCTTTGGTGCAAATCATATTGTGGAGGGAATTCAAATCTTGGAGCTAGATATTATCATTTAAACCCTCAGTGAATGGATCCAAAGAATAAAGTGGGTAACTGAAATGTTATAATAGGGGACAACTGAATGGGTTTAGGATACATTATATGACAAGTGAGATGACTTCATCAAGCCTCATGATATATGTTTTTTCTTCTTTAACAATAATTTTGTTCATGTAATTATAATTTTAATTGAATGTTTATTAATGGGAATGGGAAACCATGATTTCCAGCAGGTATAGAGGGACACAGTTGGAATAACTTCTCTAGAATATGTCCCACTATTATCCCTTATGGGGGAAGATGAATCATCAACTGAATGAAGGTATCTATCCTCATCCCACAAGATAGTGGAAGAGGGTTTATCTAGAGAGTATTCCCAACTTCCTCCTCCAATATCTTTATATGAGAAAGAAAATACTAGCCTTCCTCTATAAAAATTAATGAATGAAAGGAGGGTAAATCACAAGAACAAGTGTATCATTAGTTATGATGATTTTTCCTAAAACTATATATTTTTAATTATTTCACAATAAATAATTAATCCTAATATCAGTTTATAGGATCCTCTCTCTTTCCTCTATCAAAGCAATTAGAGATGAAACCCCAAGTAATAAGAGGGAAATTCTAGATAAATCAAATGTTTATTCTGGTGATGTTGTTACCTCAATAAGATATGCATCTAGGGACAAGGATGAATCTTATTCAATCACTATAGAGATGGAGGAGAATCTCGATAATGTCAAAAAATCATGATAAAGTGGCATTTTCCTATTACGAACTTCATTTCTTTAAGATATTTCAAAATATCTGCATACATTAGAGGAACATAAAATTACCATAGCCTATCATGTCACATATCAATAAGCATATGTAATGTATCTTAGACCATCCAATGAAAGTGGTGTTGAGGATGTTGATCCATCAGAGGCTAAAAGGGTTGGGCACACATGAGTGACAATGGATACTTATGATGGATGTTCCAAATTGGGAGTTTAGACCTACATCTGATATAGTCTTACTAATGAGGATTCTATGATACTTAATGCCAAATATGAAGATATAGTGGATAGATTTGATCTAGATGGTGATATCCCAGGATCAATTGAGTGGTTTGGAGACTATAATAAAGAGTTTGATGGACATGATTTTTTATCTTTTTTTGTGTTTTCTGACATGACCATCATTCAAAAAACCAATGTCTTAAATAAATGGTCTTTATAATTGTAGATACATATGTAGTAAATTTCATTGATTAAATCCATGACTAATTAATTGAGGCCCCTCCCACTACTTCTATTAGGGTAACGCGTGTTGAGGACCCCAAAGTGGGACAATTTTTTGATCCTTCTATCACAGTCACTTAGAAAACAAAGGGGAAGGTTCTTTAGTTGAAAATACCATCCAAACTTATCTATATTGAGGGTGATAGAGTTTAAACAAACTAGGGAAAGTATCCATAAATAGGTGAGTGAAATCATCATTCATGATGATCATTTTATTTCCTCCTTTCCACCAAGTAAAATCAATGACGGATATTATTCATCTTGAATCACAGGTAGTCGCATTATTTGAAAAAAAGGATAATTTCATTCCCCAATTTAATTAACAAAATAGGGGGAAGATGAAATCATACCAGGGAAGAAAATGTGAGACTCATCCAACAGTGATCTGATTCTAGAGTACACCCCTCCCCTTAGGACAAGGTCCACGGTGAACCAAGAAGAGTATGATACTCTTCATGAATTTATACGACCCGTATTGTATGATATCTATAAGATGGGTTTATGGATACCCAATATAGGTTCACCTTCATGACTTCCTCAAATACAAAAAGTGTATGGTACACTGGGGTATAGTAGTTTTGACTACCATGTGTTTCACACTTATATGAAGAAAGTCATTTTCTAGAGGGATAAAATCCATGATTTTAGTCCACTAGACAATGATTATGAATACAATATATTTCACCAAAAACAAGTTATTGATCCTTCCCTTGGGTATATTGTTAAAATTCCTCATCTTCTGGATGAATTTCATGCTGAGGTGATGACATACATTGCAATTGAGGTGGTGTAACTACACCTCACTGAGTACACTGAGGTGGTTCAACAAGATGATTTCTAAAAGGCAATCAATGAGGAATGAGAGACCCCACATGAAGTAAAATTTTTATTTTTATGACCTTCTGTAGAACATAAATGAAATACTACAATTTGATCGATGTTCCTCTCAATTTTTCTTCCATAAATGAAATTGATTTTATTTCTTAATAATCTATGTTTGAAATATTATTTTCCTCTATAATTATTATAAAATAATAAAAATATTTTCTATAGAAAAATGTCCTTGCATATATGTGTTGATATCACAATAATAGGTATGGGGAGGTTCTATAATTTGTTTCTTATGTCTATGGACCTGGTGAGCATATTTTGAATATTTATAGTGTCATTATAAATACCCTAAGAACATTGTGCCTCTTGTTTCACCACCCTAATATTTACCTAATTCAATATTAAATTTTTATAGTGGGTGAGAAATGGATTGATCACAGTCATCCCGTTATAGTGTTTAACCAAAAATATTCCTATTGAGTTATTCCATTTCTCATTTTTCTTTTCCTAAACAATGAATATTGTATGTCTACTGAGGTGAGAATCAAAAATTTTAAAGAGTTCCTTTATGGGTGTGTTTTAAACCAATATAGCACTATTTATTTTTCTATGGGATGTATAGAGTCGTTCAAGTGACGAAAATGTGACTGATGTTTTAGTGTGAATATATTTGACCATGAGTCATCAAATGGAGATCTAATCAGGGACTAATAGATAAAAATGTTCTCAAATTTAGTTACCTAAAATGGGAATTTTGAGACATAACTTTTTAATTTTCAGTCTATACTACGATTATAGACAAGAATAAAATTATATATTGTATATAATATTCTTATAGAGGATTATATCATGATGACTGTGTTTGATATTTTCGATATAGAAGAGGTGTCTTTTTGGACCAAATGTACATGTGTTTGACATGTCCTTTTTATGGTCAACTCATAAAAGGAAAAACTATGGCTTATCAATCCACAATAAATGAAATAGGGTTCCCAATTTATTGACAGTATATTACTGGTTGTTGGGTTGTTTATGATGTTTTGGATTCCTCAATACCATGAAGGATAGTTTAGGGGGTTTTTTTAAGAAATAAGGGAGAATCTATGTTTCTAGTGGCCATGAATGGAAGCCTTTAATTTCACACATTTTGTTTGTGGAAAAAAGGGGAATTCAATTTCTATCATAAGCTTATAGAGGAGGGGTCCAAGGAGTTGTATATAACCTATATACCATATCAGGGGTGGTTCCATGAATAATGGATTTAAAAATCAATATGTCTCTTTACGTAATTAGTGTCATGTAGTACTCAATCTTTTAGAATGATTCATTAGGTGACCAACATCAAGAGAATTGTAATCACCCATAAAATGGTTGAAGAATAATGCAGTTTTATGCTGTGTGGCCAAAAAATTGACCATGTTGTTCAACATATCATGGTACAGATATTGAGGTATAAATTTATGGTCACTTAGGTTTAACCAAGAGATTATAAATTTTATATTCAATGGTGATTTATCCCTTAATGTTCCATCATATTCAATAATAGAGTAGGAAGGCTTTATTCTATAATATGGGGTTTTCCATATCTGAAATGTGTTAGAAGAGAAGATTGTTGTTTGGTGATTATGTAGATAGAAGTGGTATCTCTTGTGGATAAATTTGATTATTCCTAATAGTCCCTTTTTGTGGGTGATTTAGGAAAATTAAAATTTTTTGTATCTATGCATAGAAAAAGAACCACATCTTATGATTAGAATGAACATTTAGTGGTTGAATAATAAAAAGATGACTAGAGTGTATGAATGCATAGTAAAATGAAGGCATCCTCATGAATTTGATATTGCACTACAGATTTCCACGTAACGATTATTGAAATGCATATTTTCTATTTCATGGTTTTTTTATTTATGGAAGGAATGTTCTGGATTATTGAAGGATCATTTTATTTCAAAATTAACCAAGAATATGGACAAATGTTATTCCTCCTGAAGGTCCAAACCATATGTTGGATATGGGGATGGTGTATCATGTTTGTTCTCAAAAAGAATGATTCAATCACTATTATATATCTCATAAAGGGGAAAATCAAGTCACACATAATTCATTGAGAGGTTCACACAATTATTAAATTCTTCTGTAGAGAAGGGGGTTTTGAATATGGGATCACGAACAATGTGAGAACCTATACCAAACCCTACATTATAGATCTTGCTCAACATTGGTAGAGTGTGGGTATTTTTACATTGTGTGTGGAAAATGATATGGGATTATTAAGTCAATACATATCACATCAAATAGATAACCATTCCACATGTAGTTCTTGAACATACATCATGCAATAGATTTCAACTGTAGATTTTAACATTATGTGGTGAAGAATTTTGTTGTGATTTTGATGGTATTTCATCTCAGACCATGTTACAACTAGCATGAGAAAATATTCCATGATCAAGCATGGAATCCCTTACCAAACCACCTAATATCACTTCATCTATTCTTAGTGTGATGAATAATGAGTGGTGAAGGTTTTTTCTAACTCAAAAAGGTGATTAAAATTAAGGATATGAGAATCATGATATAATTGGGGCTGGAATAGGATTCTTCATCCCATCGTCTCTATTCATATCATGGTAATATAAATCATTCCATACATAGTTCTTGAAAACCATTCAATTTATTGTCATATTATAAGGAAGTCATCAATGTAGTTTAGTGTCATATGTTAAGGATGAAGGTTACCTAACATAAAAAAAATAATGAAACTATATGAAAATGGTCTAGAAATTTAGGGAATAATATCTTGAGAGAAATCCTATATTTTTTAGTTGAGGCTTTTGCCCTTGTTTCATGTGTAATATTTTGCATTGTGCATATTGTAAGAAAACATTTTAATATCATGTGATGTATACATTTTCATATAGTTTGACGTCACGTGACTAGGAAGACCTAATGTCACATAGTTTTTCGTCATATTTAATGGACCATGTGTTAAATAAACATTGAGTTCTATGAGGATTATCGGGAAAAGGATGTCCCATCATCCAATGGACTCGAAGTAAAAAAATCTTAAAACATGCTCTTGGGGATTATCAGATCAGGAAGAATGACACAAGACAAGAGTAAGAGATAAACACAAACTAATGATGGAAAAGTTTCTTCCTAGAATAATTTTTCTAAGTATTAAAGAGATATAATAGTTTTTTACAACGGTTAAATGTACATCTAGTTGATAGAATCTTTGGGTGGACACTTATGTAAATCTAACTATGGAATATCAATTCATAGTTAAAAAATAACATTCTTGACTTACTAGCATTTATGGTGTGAAGTATATGTATTGCCAAACTAGTGCATAATATAAATATTTTTGAGATGATTTCCTCATGAATGTGACAACCTATCAAAAATGGTCATGGATAGCTTATTGAGATCAAAAATTTTCCAAGACCAGAAGTATGATGAGCAGAATGAATATTTCTAATTACAAATGATGTATTTCGACCATCATTGTCCCTGTATTATGAAGTCCCCCATATATTTTTTTCAATATAGAATAGGGTACATTTTATTTTATACATGTATGGGTAAAAAAATATGTTATGTGAATCACTATGTGTCCCATTCATATAATAATTAACCCACGCATTGTTCTTATAAAAATGCTCTATGTGAATGTCTGACCCATAAACCTATCATGGTGATATTTTTAGGTTGTGGATAGATCCATGATAGTAGATATGGGTGTTATTAAGTATCTTTTAATGGATGGAATCAAGAGATATGTAGTTATTATATGAATGTGTGGTAGGAGGCCAACATCATGGATCATGATCTACCAAGTATGGATCGAAATTGTATGGAGTTTTATGTCATGCAGTGATGAAATTGGCATTCATTTTAATGTCTTATAATAGATATATAATAATATTAAGTTTAGAGTAGTTTAAATTAGACATTAGTGTGACGTATATTTAGGTCATTTGACTAGAACCATATGTTATTACTTTAATTGTCACAGAAACTAGAGCATAAAACCATGTAGTTTAATGTCAGATGTCTTGAAGGAAGTTGACATGAAATTCATCATCTTGAAATGTGGATGTACGTGTCTTTATCAAACAATGTTTTTCATGAGAAATTTCTCATTTATAGGGGACATAATATGTTCCCAATCCCTAAACTCCATCGAATAAACTCTATCATAGTAGACTAAGTGTATGTAGTAGGGTCCCTCCCACATTGGTTCATGTTTTAGAGGTTTCTTCCCTAGTATCATCAGGGTCCTAAGGACCGTCAATATTTCTACAAAAAGGAATGAGAGGAGGTTGAATTTTTTTATTAAAATCATATGATATCCAATTTTGATGGACCTATATGTGATGCAAGGTATGAAATATTTTCTCATCATGTTGCTGTAATTCATATATCCATTTATCGGCTTTCTCATATTTGGGTAATTACACGCAGATGGAAATATGGATTGATTGAAATTTAAATGAATTTTTAGTACTGCATATGTCATGTATAAAGGTGAATATAAGGATTCTCGTGTGGTGTTGTGGGTTGTACTAATATATGAACAAAGTGAGTGCAAGGTCATTTAAAGAAACAAATTTTTATCCTTATCCACATTCTTCTGAGGTATGTTTGATATGCACTTGATGAAGGCTTATATCCTTCTATTATTGACATCATTTTTGGATGATGATTATTTGGATTTGATATTATACTCATGATACTACTTTTCTAACATATATGAACACAAATGTTCCATTTTCCATCAGTATTATTTCAGGGAAACAAAATCATGTAATGATAATGGATGTTATATGACTAAACATATATTTAGTCCTAAGTATTATGAGGGGTTGTGATTTATCTCATTTGGAGAATAAATTGGTAGAAGATTTGATGAATTTTAACATATTGGTCTAAAATAAAAGATTCAGTTTGAAAAAAATCCATTCCCCACATTGGGAAATCCTAGGAGTATTTGGTTGTGTATAGAAACTCTAAGGATGAAAGATGAAGTTGAAATTTCCTTGGAAAGAATAAAAACTCTAGGAGACAATTATGCAATAATGTATCATTTAATCCAAAAATAACAAAGGAACATAATCTGATTTGAAAGACTTAACCCTCATTGTTGGCAACCACAATCTCTTATATGAACTTCTCTCTTGATTGCAATATTATATTCTCATTAAATGAACTTAATAAGTGATCTATAAAAGAAATATTTTTAAGGGAAATTATAGTTATTTAGGCTACAATAAAAACTTATTTAGTTTCCACATCATTAAAGTTTTCTTATTTTTAGATCTATCAAATGAGATAACAACATTTTGATGTAATAATAAATGGGTGTCACCCAACTACTTATAAGACCATCTATTTTATGGATGGAATTAAACTCATTTATTTCGTCAATGTTGAAATGATAATATGTTATAACATATAGTGATGTGAAATTTTTATGAATCTTTCATCCTGATATGGATCTTCCAAATTAATCACTGCATTCACCAATGAAACTGCCTTGGGATTCTTTGATAAATTTTGGTGTGTAAATTCCATCGATGAGGTATGTTCCACCATTATTACCCAAATATATTAATATTGGGGGATTATATTTCCCTTTCTAAAATTATAAACTTCATTTATCTATTTGATTACTAGATCTGAATCACATTTCACCCTCAAGCGGTCCTTGAGAAATTGTTGTTTCAATTTAAGCCCTATAATTAGGAACTTCTATTTTTCATCATTATTTGTATAGAATTTTGAAAATATAAATGTGAAATATTTGAATTCATTTTCCATAGATATGAGTATCACTCCTATCCCGACATTATTGATCATAGAGTATTCAATGATCTTCCATTTATGGATTACGGATGCACTGTCAAAATAAATGTCCCATATTTTGGGGTCACCCTTAATAGAGAACATCTTTTCATCAAAAAATTGATTTTTTAATTAAAATTTTAATTTATGTGGATGTTTATCACGGAAATAAACCAAATCAAATCCTTATACAACTTTTTAATAATGAACTATATGTCAAACTATTATAGGATAACACTCACTATCGAAAACATCATGTCAGCATAAGATGGATGAGGATATATTTGAGTGGGTTATTAAGATATAATAAATGGACATCATTGTGATACAATGAATTACTCAGTTTTTGAACCACGAATACTAATTCCATAAAAATCTTCTCAATATCAGAATAATGAGTCACGTTGCTGAGCAAAGTTAGTATGGGAAAATATATGTTATATTATTTCTTGAAATCATTATTTTGTGAGGTTAAATAACCCAGTAATTCTTCCAAGGATTTCATGCATGAAATGAGTGGTTTACATCCTACATGATGTTGTGAAATACCTCCATACTTTTTTCAGTACACTAATATGTGACCACCTTCATGATCATATTGGTCAATGGAAAACTTTTTCCTCTGAGGATTTCTATACAACACCGAATATAAAAAATGTGTCACTATAAACCCCTCAAATCATTGAAGTTCATTTGAGGTGACATGTTTAGGATATCCTTTTTCGTATTTTTGTCAGCATAAAATCCATTATTGAGTATGAAGAAATAGATAAATTACCATTATGTGACCCCAAAAGAACATTTCAAGGGGCCCATCCCTGGAAATACTTTCATTGTTTCTTAAATATGATCTAAAGATGAACTAGGTGGTTTAAATACTATATATAAATAACAAAAATTTCACTGAAATAGAATTTTAAAAACCTTCCTATGAAGGGTTTGAAGATATGATCCATGTAACACTAATATTTATTTCTGACATTCATCAAGCGAGGGGGAATAACAAAACAGAAAAATTATCCATGGGGTCATTGATTATGGTTTCTTCATCGTATTATTAGTCCTTTTAGATTTGAATAAACCCCAGATATTCATTTTTAAATTGATTTATTGATATCAATAAATTGGATCAATCAAAATCTCTATGACTGGGACAAGTAAATCATCATTTAGAGAGTGGAGGTTGAGATATCTGAATTTGAAGTAAACCACATTTTTATAGTCCATCTTCATTAATGATACTTTTTTATTTATCGTTTTTTATAATATATCTCCAAAAAGATATTTACTATGATTATATTGTCAAATATAGAATCAATATTTGTTGTGCGAGTCTGATGTCTTCTTTGGGAAGCCTATTTGTACCCCTTGTGGTTCTATGGAAAGCCCAAGAGGTGAGTTTTTACCTTGATGTCTATACCTAGAAATTGTTCTTAATTCTTGAAAATCACATCCATATGATTATATATGTGGCGGTGTGTACCTATTTTTATGGATGATGAGTACATAATGATATGAGTTCTGCATCTATCCTCTTGAATAGAAAAATTTATTTCTAGGTGTTCATCATTAGTGGTAGAGATACCGTACTCAATTATTAGAGGGGTGTCCCCAAATCCCCCATTCTATTCATATTATTATTCTTCATAATATTATAGGGAGTATGTGATGAATGAAATTTATCAGAATTAGGAGGGAAACCAGTGATTTGACCACCATAAGATAAAATATATCATTTTACCTAACAAAAAAATGGGGGTTTCATTGATGCTCTAAAAAAGAAACAAGAGATATTGTTTTAGTATAGTTACTCTATTCCAATTATATGAAAACCTATTCTATATTTTATAATGAGTAGGTGATCTATTTAATATCAGATAATTGAATGAGATAATTTTCATCTAACCTTTTACCTCTTTTTAGTGATTCAATGACTGTTTCTGTTCTATTATAAATATCAGTCATGACAGATAGACTATAACTTGTTGAATATGTGTTTAAATTTCGGCCAAAGGAATTAATAAGATGGATAGGTAGAAATTATAGTTCACCTGTCTATTTGAATATATTGTTTTTTGTGATTTAGAGACCATTCAAGACTGTGACCTAGAAAACATGGTCGTTCTGGGGTTTCTTTCCATCCTAGTGGTAGAATCCTGCATCAATGTACTATGTTTAGTGGAATTTTAATGAGAAATTTATCACCATAAAATGTCTCAATCAAAAAATTAATGAAATATTTGAGGAATCATTGTTTTGATAGATGATTTATGAGTGTTGATGAAACCAATACCTACATAGCAGAACATTTAATGTCATGTATTGCCGAACAACCACTAAATTAAATTGAGATATGAAGTCCCCCATATATTCAATGATCTTGATTCTTCTAAGTGTATTTTTATTGATCTTATCATAATATTGAATCAAAAAAGATTATGGGGAACAGTAGGTCATACTTTAAATCATTCAATGATGTATTTTGATAATAATTCTGTTGACCCATGAGACATTTTCAATGAAGGTTCGTCAGATATCAATGAAATTTATCCTTCAAAATACATGAAAGTGTATGATGGGTCCTAATATAATGACATATTTGTTCTGTAAAATATAGAATATGATACTATAAAATTAAGTAACATCTATCTAAAAATAAAATACTTCATAAGAAGAAACTTCCACTTAAACTATCTAATGTCACAAAAAAACTTCTAAGAGTTCTTCCCGAAGGTGTTTAAAAAGACAGAGAATATATGATTGAAAACATAGCCAAAAAAATTAAATTTCATAATAATTTCATAGTTTTGAGCTAATGGTTTATTCTTCCTAGTTCAAGGCTTCTCTCTCATGGGTGTGTTAGGAACTGAAGCATATGATGCAGGCATATCATCCCTTGGAATAAGAGTTGAAGGCACTATTATGCTTAGAGGGTTAGGTCGGCCAATCCTACCTAACCACCAAGGATGATGTGATTATATTTTTCACTATAAAAAAATATTAATAATATTAGGTCAAGGGCACCCCTCAAAAGTATTGGATAAATATCAGTATTCTATTGATCCCATCAATGTTCTCACCCATGAGTGTCAGCATCATAGGTGGTCAGAGTGGTGACATGGTTGGAGTATTGATTTCGTCCAAGAAAACATCATCTTTTGTATCATCGGCTCATATATCCACATAAATTGATTTCATAATCATTTTTATAGAATTCAGGTTCAGGGATATATTCATTATTATATAATGGATCAATTATGTTAATTACTTTAATTGACCCAAAAAAGAAATATATTTTCTTATGAGGACGCCATCTAATGGGTTGACTCTTATTGTATCATTTTGTGGGGTTGTTCCCATGATTCGTGGCATGAAGACGTGAAGTCCAATAGATTCATAGGATTATTTGGACTTGGTATATGATGACATTCATATGTAAATTTACATCCCTTTTAGTTGTGACATTTTCTTATAAGACATGATAATTGAGGAATAATTTTCGAATGATGTCGATTTTTCCATAGAAGAAGTAGATGGGGGTATAATTGGTTTCATTAGTAGTTCTAAGAATATTTCCTGAGTCGAATGGACTTTCTTTATATTCATAAAGCCACTAATCTTTTGTGCACAATTTTTTTTCAACAACTTTCTATTCACTCTCCTCCCCTAGGGTCATAGAGGAAACACATGACAAATGTGATGGTGGTTATCCTATCTTTAAATACCTAGATTCTACCATTTTTTTAGGATATCTTTAAAAATGAAGCATTCATGAATGGTTTTCAGCAATTTCATAAGAATTGGTAGTCAAAATTGGAGAACCTCAATACCAACATTATCAGGCCTCATTAGGTTTTCCAAATTGAGAAAGTGGTTCTCTAAAGCTATAATGATCAATCTAGGGACATGGTAATATCATAAAGAGTTAATTTATTTTCATCTGATCCTAGAAATAGATACTATAGATCTCCCTTATCTCATCCTAACAATATTGTAATTATTTTTTACGCTATGAAGGAGGTGATGCAAGATATAGAACATTCTATGCAGTTGGAGCAGGTGATAGTGATGGCTTGTGTGTGACTATCACAACCTCTTATTTTCCTATTATCTTCCATTAAGAATATAGAGTTACATTATTCTTGGAAATGGTTTTTGAAATGTAATATTACAACCTCGGATCAATTGGGAACGATTGAAAGACACACCTATATATTTAAAAGTGATGAGAATAGTGCACAACACATCGCAGAGATTCTCTATTTTAATGGGAAATAAATATTCATAGGGAACATGTAGGTTTTGGAAGTAGGTCAACACTTTCAAAAAAGTGATGATATCTTATAACCTCTCATTCTAAATATTTTATTACTTCGATAAGTACATAAATATTCTCTTTTATAGTGTTGAGTTAAATTGAAGGATAAGCCACCTATGTAGATCATTCTATTATGCAATTGACTGAGATAGAAAACTAGTGAACCACATAATGTATGGCCCTTACAATTATTTCATGACTAACATTAGTTTTTCATATTTATGGGTTTCCAAAATGGGGTCATAGTGGGACATGAGATACATCATATTCATATATGGGTCACTGAAACCATTAAAACATGAAAATGTTGGGTTCCCAAAGTTCAGCTGGGGAGGGTCAAATCCACCCATTCAAGATACAGATTCATTTTCAACTATGTCATGGCATTCCATTATTCCATATATTCCAATAAATATATTCATGAATTCATGGTATTGATTAGAACATGAGGCATTTCTGGTTTAATAGAAGATTGAATAGGGCCAGAAATTGGTTGGGCAAACTATGGAATCTCTATATGTAATTGTGAAGGGTATAGTATAGAGATTGGATAATGAGTATGTTCAATTAAAATATATATATATGTTCTTATGGGAGGGAACTACTGATATCATTCTTCCATGTGGTCCAAGTATATTGGACCCTGGTACCCAAGGTTGGGTCGACGTGTTTCCTCTATTTAAATTTTGAGATGAACACTCATTGTTTTGGAATATTATCCAGACCTCCTAGATGATAGTTTTCATGTATAACACACCTATGTGGGATGTTTCAATGGAGAAGTTTTATATTGAGAATTCAAAAATCCTTCATCTCGGAATCGTGTTGGGAAAATCATTCCCCAATTATGGGGAGTTTATATTCATTGAGTGATGGGTGGTTTAAATCCTTGAGAATTCCATTTTCTATAGTGTATGATAATAGATTATGTAGTAGTGGATCAGTCAAGGAAATATCACATTCATAGAAAAATTTATTTTTTGTTGTGTACAACATTCTTATTAATTTTCGTGTGGACTTTGTTATTATTTGGAACTTCCTCCTCAAGTTCCTATATATCATTCTTGTATTATATAATGTTTTCACATATGTGTGAAAACGGAATTTCCAAAAACTTATTATGATTGTGGTCCTAGTGATGACACCATATCATGGGCTGGGATGAATTGGGTGGATCCATTTGGAAGTGCATCCCCATAATCAGAAGAAGTATAATTTCTATTGGGTATGATATTGGGGTTATGAAGCCCACATCCTTGTATGCTAGTGTTTTTATTGTTTTTTTTTTCAACAAACTTTTGAGCCAATTTTTATGACCTAAAAGGCTTTACTAAAAATTATCCTAGCCTTACGGCCTAGGTTTGCTAATGGATTTCCCTGGATGCTACTTATATTACTACTTTATTAAATTTAAATATCCTTTCTTGAAAATGGGATTGGTTTATTATATTGTTTTCAACTACACCAAATGTATCCAAATATATTTTTTTATGCTTGATGATTGGCCTCAATTATGTGGGAGGATTTATAAATATTTTTGGATTCATAACGCTTGTTTTTTCAAATGTTTTTCTCTCGTATATATCAATATTTTGATTATTTTTCTGTGAAGGATTATTTTGAACATACCATATTACGTGAAAGGAGACTATTTCATGAATATGTCCAATGGATTTGACATTTTATGATGTCACTTTTGGTGGGTTTTAATTATTGGGGAGCATGGTAAAATGAAAAACCCCATGATTTCCACATCCTCTAATGTGAATAATAGATTGAAAATATGTGATCAACCAACTCAAATATTTTAATATGATGAGGTATGTGTGTTAATGGGTTATTTTTAGATTTCAATATGTTTTTCGTCATGTATCTTGGAGATCCATGATGTCTATTTGGTTGTGCATACATTATATTACCTTAAATTGTAGTAGATATTCATCATAATGAAATTTCTACTTTATTAAATGGAAATAGTGATTTATAAATTTGTATGGATTTCTGTAATCATTCTTATGAAAATGCATCTGAAATTCAGTCATGGGTAGTGGATATAGGCATGAACATGACATGTATATTGTCATTGGATGATTGTCTCCTCATATTTTTCATGACTTCTTCATCTTTCCCATGAATGGTTTCACAAACCAACACATAGTTATATTTAACATGACACCTGAACTGGTCTATGGCTTGGACCAAAGGGTATTCCCAATCCCCACAAGCTTCCAACTAGTTCCAGGGTATCAAAATTATTGTTTGGTACTAATTTCACTCATTTTTATCAGCATAATTAACAAACTAAAATAACCCAGACATACATGAGTAATTGTAACCAAACAATTCATTACAAAATTCAGATTTAAATTTTTTACAACATTTACCACACTCCAATATACAACAATAGAATTTAAAATAAAAAATATATATCAATACCCACTGTGAAACATGAAGGGAATCACCCTCAAGATGCCACCCCCAATACATACAAAAATCAGAACACTGTCAACACAGGCCACTGACATATCCATGACTCACCATTCCATAACCTGAGGTCATACATATTAAAAATTCTACATATATAAAGTGGAGTACGTATGGTGTGTTCCAAATCCTAGTAGGATGCCACAAAAAATAAAGGAATCCTTGATATAATAATAATAATAGATAAATTAATATGCACTATTGATAAAAAACCATTCAAACAGTTTCAAAAAATCAGTTTAAAATAAAACATTTTAATCGAGGAAACTTTTATAGGGTATCGTTTTAAAAGGTAATATTTAAAAAAGGATCATTTACTAAGGTATAAATTGATTAAAAAAATACACTCAAGGTCCACTGTATGCTTATGGATAGAACCAAACCACAAAAGTGGCTTGTCACATGTGAGCACCATATGTAAATCCATATTGGTAATCTATGTTGAGTGCGACACTAGAACCTCGTACCTCAGTGAAAGGTCGTATAATAATCACAACAATCATCATTATCATGCAAGAGACACTTGGGGCACCCCAATGTCCTAGTGGTCTCCAATTATCCTCAGTATTTAGTTATTGTTGTAATTATAACTCCATCAAAGTGAAACTGGGATATTCTAATTCCAAATCAGTAGTATACTAGATCTAGACATCCCACCTAGATACCCAGGGTTTCATTTGTGATCAATTCCATATCACATTCTATATAACCATCCCCTTTAGAAACACATTTCAACCCACATAATAACACAATGAAATCACCATTTTCAATAAATGAAACGACATTCTATTTCACACACAGAAAATAATTTTTTATAAAACACTTATTGACGTCTCATAAAGGTTTCATAAGACGCATTTAAAAATATCATAGGAAAAAACACACATAATCGAATTAATTTTCCTAGGAAAATAATATTCCAAATCCACAGATAAGTTGAATTCATTTCACAGCATGATTCATACTGATTACACAATTAAAAATTTACACTTAATTGAATACAATAAAAACTAAAAATAAAAAATAGTCCATTTAAATTATTTACCCTCTTTTAACAAATTCAAACATAAAGTGAATTTGAAAACACAATATTCTCCATTAACATAATTATAAAATCATTTTCAATAAGCTATATACTAATGAAGCTACAAATGTTATCCAATTTCTATTGAAGCTCATTTGAGCCACATATTCATGACCAAATGCTTCCAAAATACAATTTTCACCACATAATAAATCCATAAAACTCATTTATAATGGAACAAAAGCAAACCGGAAGAATTTAAAAATGTTAGGTCATGGAACCACCTACCTCATGTGTAGAAAAGTTTGGATAATGGTGTGAAACTAAATCTGATCCACTACAAGACCCTATCAAGGAATTATTGAATCAAAAAATCAAGATCAATCCCTAATAAAAAATATTAAACCCTAAATTAGACCCCCAACCCACTAGAGAATAAAACAAAAAACTATGAAGGAATAACCCCTAGGACTGTTGGAATATCAAGGAGAAGAACCACTTACATTATGTTTCCTTGACGAGTCCTTATATAATCCACCAAAATTAGGTATCTCACATGATCGAAGAAGAGTATATAGAGGAACCAAAGGATTGGGGGACTAAATGGTTTAATAAAGGAGGGATTTGGGGATAAATTTTAGGAGGACACAAAGGGACATTCAAATTTTTAATGATCTGGTCGCGTTGGTTGGTTTTCCCACATTATTTTCCAAACCCAAACACAACTGTGGATAACATACTATAAAATATTTACATTAAATAGGGATACCCCACATGTTTTACCAACTACGAAGTTGAAATGTGATTATCAACTATCCAATAATGGTAATAAGAAACACAGTTTCGAGTACAAGGGCACACAATTTGAAAAACTGTTTACTGACTATGAACCTAATGCTGAAATGCCCAAAATTTTCATTTTTCCCAAAAAACAAAAATAAACCCCAAATGAAAAATTCTAGATAAATAATAAATATAAAATTACCTCAAAAACATAAACATATCACACCTACTTCCTAATAGAAAAACGAATACCCAAGAATGAACCAGAACAAAGGATGAAAACAAATACAATGATATGACCATTCTCCCCCCCCCCATAACACTTTTTATATCATAAAATTTACTAAAGGTCTGATAAAAATACCTAATAAACCTATAAAACTCTATTTAATCCCTAAAAAAATAAAGAGAAATAATGATCACCCTGAGTAGAAAATAGGATCACAAGATTTAACGTGGGAGTCCGGAATGGACTCCCCACTACACACCCATTACCCTATAAAATCCATAATACCTCAATTTGAAATATCAAAAGAACAGAATCCTAACAGATGAAGAATATAACCTCTCAATCCAAGCATAGTACAAAAATTACTAACCAAACTCATACCATTACCCAATATAAAAAAATTAACTCAAACCACTTCTCAAGAAATACTCCCACAACCACGCTTCATTAAACAGCTAGGTGCAGTCCAACCCTACCATTTACTCAATGGAGGATCATGTAATTTGATAGCTCCAAATGAGAATACCCACTAATAACAAAACAACCGAAACAAAACTAGATTCTCAACATGGTGTGTCCTAAATGGACTAAACTACATTTAAAATTAGCTACCACCTTCTTACTCTAAATGTAATTTTACCACAAAAACCAGTGGAGCTACCCACAATTAGAACAAAAAATATAGCCATGTAGCTCATATGGACCTGGGAAACCCTACTTGGTACAAATTAAGAACTTCCCACATAGACCGAAACAGAAACTGATTTACAAGGAAGACCATACAAGGACAAAAACACATTGATTCACATATAAAAATGTACAAACACAAGAGTTATAGAAAACAGGAAGACCAGGAATACGTATAACTATGGTGGTACTCATCTTCCCACACAAGTCACAATGAAGAATGTATCCTTCACACCACTACCCCAAATATGGGACCCTTCCAAAACCATGGAGTTACCATAGAGAATCTTAAAATATCCCCCTCCAACATTGGATACCCATCTGGACTAGGGTCCTTCACATCACATGTGATTATTGACTATGTACCCTCTTCACTCTAGGGCCAATGGATTGGGCCATAATGTCAATAAAATCTCTTACCTCATATTCAGAAGATGAATATCCACGGTAATAACTCTTTTTTTGGTTCTAAAAGTAGACATGAAGCTATCTATAAAGAAACAATGGAACACAATAGGAAATATAACTCAGTTAACCTAAACATGGTACTTAACTACTATAAATGATTAGAAAATGAACACACTTAATCCCCTTTTAACCAGAAATAAGAAAATGGAAACAATATCACAAGAAAGACATTGCCAATTACAATAGAGGAATATGGAATTTCCAAAAGAAACCCCTATATCCATTAAATCTGTGGTTCTAAAAAGATTTCACTACATGAAATTTTTCATTTGAATGAAAATACAACACCATGAAACACCAATAAAAAAAATATTACCAAAAATGAATCCCCACATTGAATGGAACATTAAACTGATCCCCAAAGAACACAAAATTTCAAAAAATGGACATGATGAAATCTTATGTCCAAAATTTCCACAATCAATGGCACTGCATTATCCTATGCCCAGTAGACAATAACAAAATATCTACATGGATTTTTAATATTGTGGACGTTACCAATAGATTTAAGCCATATTACATTACTGGAACTCCTTTACCACTTCAAGGATATAACCTCAATAATACAGTGTAGAATATTTACTTTTATGACTTAGGAATTTTAAGAAAAATAAGTTTTTATTCAATTTCTTCCATATCCACTCTTTGGATTTGATAATATCTTCTTAAATGAGAGAGAGAGGTGAATTAAATTATGAAACTCAAGAAGAGAAACCTTACATTGATCAAATTTAGGGTCATCTAACGTTGAAACACTTGTGTTTATACTTAGAATATACATCAATTCATTATTAGGGTGTACACAAGCTAATAAATAAACTATGGACCCAATAAAACTAATCATGTAGTAAAAAATTTCTACAAAAAAATTTGAATAAACAAGAGGGAAAAAACTCAAAGTCATTAAAAATAATCTTTAACAGAACCCACTGACCATTTTGTCAAAGATATTTTATCAACAGAAACTCAAACTAGAAACACTATTTAAATATGAAAAGTTATCAAACACAAAACACCATGATGGTGACATTCCCAATTCACTTGGGGACACTCCACATGATAAATGTTTATCAAAACATCACAAATTATTTTAAATTATATTTATAAAATAAAACAAGATGGGTGGGTTGGAAACTCACTAATGTTATTCCATGGTGCCTCATAGATGCATATTCCCTTGATAAGAGGAAAACCCATCTCCTCATGTCATCATCCACTCACATTCCCTAATATTTCCATGCATGTGGTTACTCATGGAAACACAAAAGCTCAAAACAAAAAATTTACTCCTATCAATCAAAACATTTAAACCACACATTCCACTATTAAATTCACTTTCAAATTTAAAAAATTCAATAAAAATTTAAGAATTTCATTAGACGGTAAGATGTTTTTTTTTCAAAATAAATATTTCATCCCACTCAAAACATTTTTGATAGATCAATAACCCACACATAGAACATATTTTTCCAAAACCTTCTTTTAAATGGTTCATTCATTCCAAAAAATCAATTCCTATGAACCAAAAGTTTTAATTATGAAAATTAAATTCTCTTTAAACTCATCCATATATATTCATAAATCATTTTACAAACATCAACATTACTAAAGCTCCATTCATGATGATTCAAAACATTTATTTTTCTATATTCTCGAAACTGAATCATTTCCTCATTTAGATAAAATCTTCATTGTTTCAAAACTAGGTAATTTCAAAAAAAAATCAAAACCGAAGAATACAGAAATCAATTAATAAAGTGAAACTATTTTTGATGGGAGACTCGACCAAATGGTTGAAAACCATAAAAAATCACACCACTATCACAAGGATAATTCTAGGACGATATCCCCATCTCTACTTGGATTTCTAGGCCCTACGAGATCACTTGGACCTTTCTTCCAACTCCATTTTCATTTATAAATAAAAAATTACCTCCAAGAACTTACCAAACCAAATGAAACCTAACTTTTCATGGTATCTCTATTATTCTCATGAGGAATGCTAGTCAGACACCTTACTCATAACCAAAACTTAATGCCCCAATAATACTAGATCCCATCTTCCAAGGCTCTTCCCAATATAACACAACACAAAAGAGTTTTACCTTATCTATTAAAATTTTTAATGAACGAAGCTTGAGTGCCATTTAAAATGACACCCAACCTAGTCTGTGGCATGTAATAATGGGAATTAATGTTCCTCATAGGCTAAAAACAAGTGGCATTGTATTAAAAATATGCTTTGGGACTGATTGCACCCATTTAGATAAGCACAAATAACCAACTAAAATAAACAACACATACCTGAAAAATCACAACCAAACAACCCCTTACAAAATTCAAATTCAATGTTGTACAAATTTAACCACAATACAATATAAAAAATAGGAATGGAAAACAACACAATGTCCCAAAAATGCTAGTGTAACATGGGGGGATTCAACCTCGTGCCACCACCACCAATACCCTCAACAACAAGAACAATAGAAACTTTAATCTCAATGAATCGTCATTCCATAACCATGATTAAACAATTATCAAAGTATACATACACCAAAAGGTGTATGTAGGGTGTGAGAAAAAGACTAGTAGGATTCCACCCAAGAAAAATGATTACATGATATAACATTAAAAAATAAATTAATATGCACTTTTGATACATATTTCATTGTAAAACATTCAATAATATTTTTAATGGAATTCAAATTCATCATGGAAACCTTATCAGTGAAAAAGTATTAATGGTAATATTTCAAAAGGGAGAATTTAATAAAGTAGATATTTTTGAAAAAATACACCCATGGTCCACCAAATTCTAACAGATTGTACCAAACCACATAAGTAAAAAGTCACAAGTGAGTACCGAAGGTAAATAATTAAGGGTAATATAGCTCCATTGAAACACTAAAACATTGTACCACAGTTAATGGTGGTATAGTAACCAAAAACATCATCATTCTTCACAATAGTGTAGAATTTTATTATCATCAATTGATTCAACATTTTTTCTCTCTATAGATTCAAACTATTATCTTTCATCATGGAAAATACCGTTAGAGAACCCTAAAACAACATATTGGAACTGGTTCACCCATTCTATATCAGATAACCTCTCCAAATCCTAAAAAATTAATAATTTATAAGTTGAAATATAACACATAGACATTGATCTTAGACAAGAAATATGTTTTTGGTATTTCTCGTATTCAAAATCACATCATGAGGTATCATCGAATCCACTTATGGAAAAAAAATCTCGAGACTACACCATGTCCTAGGGACCGCCATCCTCTCATACACTGACACTATTAAAAACTATTCTATCAAGGAATGATGTGTCTCAACATACCTACTATCATGCTAACAACATTGCTCGCAAAATAAAACCGCAAGCTATCCATTCAGATCTAATAACATGAATCTATTTTGGAATAAGTTGAGAATAGAACACAAAAAATACATAAAATATATATAGAAAATGATATTTTATGGATTCATCAGATGAATCACGAGATCCTAACATGAGAGACGTGACCCCATCATCAGTCTACACCATAGTACACATAAAACCGGCTAGCCGCAACTCTAAGAGGAATAGTCAACACTAAGGGAATGAGGATCTTCTATAAACATTATGCCAGTGCATATACTAGAGAGGATGAGATATTTGTGTGAGAAGAATCAGAATCAAATAACTCAAAAATAAGTGTAATTGATAAAATCAATTTACCTTGTAAGTCATCTGGACTCTCTAGCGCTACCAACTTTACCGCATGAACTTGACTATAAATAGATAGTTTTCCTCTACACACCTCCACCTCTATGTCCATAATTAGGTCATGCTTCGTGAAAATGAAAAATATACTAAGGTAAAACTCTACCTATCCTATATCCTCTTTGAAGGGAATACAAGTTTATATCTTAATGTAGAAATGGCTTCACTAGATACTAGTACTAAGGATGACACCGAACCAGACAACCTTCACCATATTGAAAAGAAATAACCAATAGTGACTAATTTATAATTTCACCATGGTACCTAAAGATTAACAACACTACCTTAAATCCCATAAAAATGTCTTGAAGTCCATTGGACCAAATACTTTAGAATTGTAGCTTCTGAGGATGACTCCCCACTTGTTGAAACCTTGAATGTCCGGGAACCTAAGATATACATATAACGACCCTTCCCATAAATTAAACATTTTTATTTCACAAACATGATAATACTCATCATGTTTTCATACAATCGCCCACTACTAACTTATTCTAAACCTCAATGGAGGTTAAAAATGTAAAAGGTGTAACTGCATATTGTATAGAAGGGTGTAGTGCCTACTCAACACCCCATATGGAGGATTCTGAATCATGAAAAATAACATGGGTGAAATAAAATTGAAACTTGATATTGATCTCAAGATCCCACATATACATGTTTATCTGCATAAGAGATAGGATATCAATCCTATTAACTAGATTCATGGTAGACATGGGGAATTATACATGCAACTCTTTTTGAATGTTAACCCATACAACGTCCAACTCCTTTTTCTCACTAAGATAGAGTGTCCACTATAGACTTATAGATCCTTTCATATTAAAAATCTCCAATATATCCCATTAATCTACCCAAGCCCATATCACATTAGAGACATTCTTGATCTACTCAAAGAAGTTCTCTTTCATTAGATCATGAACCATCACATCCTACTTCTCATTTCAATACCTCTAAAAGTAATACATGTTCACATATCATTCCATATCCTACTATGTTTGGTTGATCGTATGAAGATTAACTATATCATTCTTTATAACATCCACTTTCGAGACTAATCAAGGATAACACCAAGTATCCATTACAAAAATACATGTAATAATATCTTAATTTTGGTAGTATGGAAATTATTATATTATTTAAGTAAATTATAAATACAAATGATATCCCAAAAAAAATTTAGAAAAAAACAATAATTCTCCATGTGACTCTAATATCTCTTCACCCAAAATTTGGTGCAACCACACTTGTTCATAAAATAGGAATAAATTCCATTATTTAGATAATTGGGGGACATAAAATCATATATCTTAGATAGTGTTCCTTTGATGATGTCACAAAAAATGAATAGATTACACTATTAACCTACAATCCCATGAAATCCTAACTATTTGTAACTGAAAACTCCATCATATTCTTCAACCTAATCCTATATTAACAATATATCATGAACCCATGTCTCCATAGTTAACCCACATTGGATGAAATTTGTGGATGAAATATTTCCACCCATTTTTCTTACCACTACTAAGCCATGGGTCGGTACAACCAATTAGGGTATAATAAAATACCACACATGAGAGGTATTAACCAATTGACTATTTGATCAGTAGATAGGATGAAATGCACCAAAAAACCAAGAAATAATATTGAAATATGGAGAAAAAAACATTTGACTATAAAAGTATATGTAAAAAAATACATGATTCTTCAAATGAATTCTGTAAAGAAATTCCTAAGGTATTAACTCCATAAAAACTCCAACATATGGGATAGAAATTTCTATCATGGTCCATGTTCTCATATAACAAACTAGAAAATAGTTTTCATATATGTACAGAAAGGAAACATGTATTCTCAGTGTGATAAGACCCTAATGTATCTCATGAACATGATAAATAGTTCATACTAACACACCCATAAACAAAGAAAAGAACCATTGTCACCTCATTGGACATTTAAAAAATATCATCCTCACTATGGTACACTCACCAAATAATTTATCCTATAATAATAGCATAATACAAATATGTGAATAAATTGGTACCCCATTCAGCTTTCCCACAATATTCCCTCCTCACACCCCAAAACTGTAAATCATGGCATTCCAATATCTTTTATATAGTAACAACTACCAAATGCACCTTGGAAAACATATCAAATCTCTCATAAATACATTGATCAATCAAATAAAGTCCCCCTCAAAGAAAATATATCCACCATATAACATCTCTTCCAAAGGAACATAGGACATAAAATCATGTCACACCAAAATACAAATGAGTTATCACATCATATCTCACCAAAAGAAACATCATACATCACATGAAATCAACACACATAAAAAGAGTAGTTATTAACCATGTACATGAAAAAAAACTGACCATGTTCCCTCCTAATACCATCAATGAAACCCATTATAGCCACCTCCAAATCTCATTAAATAGTGAACACTATTTCCCATTTCAATTACGACCATCACTACACATGATTTTAAAATTCACCTATTAGGTGGAGTGGGAAAAAAGGTGTACAATATTCCTTCCTAAAAATAAGAATATTATTGACAAAACATCTAATATAATCAGTAGTCAACACATGGTGATCGATATAGGAGATTTTTGTATAGAAATTATAGTGAAATACATTGTACATATAATAGTGACAGACAATACTCAGCCAACAGGTTGATAAAAAATAACTATCCTTACACAAAAATTTACCACAATTACTCATGACACGTTCCACATAAAAAACCATAAAATACCTAACAGAACAAAAGTAGTTCATAATACCCATGACATTTTACAACGTTCTTTTAGTTAATAAAATATCCATGATTCCCAATTACCGCAAATTTCATTTATCTATCCCATTTATTTCATAATAAAAAACAACTTCATTAAACTAATATCATATATTATTTGATGATTTAATTACTTATTTCATACCATGCTAGTTTAATCCATCATTTATATTTAATTATACTACCATTGTAAATATAGATTATAAATCATGACATAATAAATAATCCACCTTGCACGAAAACCTCCAAAATTCAACCACCACATTTTCATTACAAAAATCATATACCAAACAAAAATACATAAAGATACACAAAAAACACTATATAAACACATCACAAAATCATTTCACACAACTCAAATATATTAGATTAGATTTAATCAAGGTGATTCAATACAAATTTGTTTTTTCATTTCAAGGGAATTGTCAGAATACTAATGTTTATAGGGGAAACAGTATCATTATTCAGGAATATGTTAATATATAATTTCACTATGTGATATCAGTAATAACATTATAATTGGTTCCACATACCGATACATTATTAAAAAATGGGGGCCTAGAAATTTAATATTTCCAGTGATACATTAAGAATGAAAAATGTTCAGAACAATATAAACAAAAACTATAAATTATGAAACTCATTTTCCATTCCCTTCAATTTCAATTGAAATAATTTATTATAATTATTATGTTGGTGCATACCATCTTAAAAAATATTTAATAAATTAGGGTCCCTCCCAAATATACAATAAGAAGAGAGACAAATTATCCCATAACCTAAACAAGATTTTTGAACAACTAACCAAGATTCAAACAAGAGGTATGATATCAATGTTCATAATAATTCAGTAAATAATTGGTATTGATATAAAAAAATGAATCTCGCGTAATTTTATTACCATTTAATTACCAAAACCATCAACTTGTTTGATAAAAACTATCACAAGACATGGAACATGGAGAAAACATGGAGAAGGAAAGAAAAACACTCAAGTATTACCCCTAAGGATTAATTTTCAATAGATAGGTTTCAAATTTGATAAAAAAGGGTCCAGAATACCTGTAAAGGATTTACTTGGGTCACTTATTAATAGATAGAAAATATGAATGAATGATAGGGTTTAATGAAATTTTTTATTTTTTTCACAGTCTAAAATGTATAAGTTTATGATATAGACTATCATAGAATGTTGAAGTACTGATGAAAAATGTAAGACCACCACCCAAAATAGAAGAACTGTGAAATATATTTCTAGGTAAAATATGTGTTTATTAAACATAGTTATATCCATGATTCATATAAAATAAACCAAGGAGAATAACATAACATAGCTAGAAAAATTGGGCTACAGAACCCCTTTTTTAGAAGAGGTTGCACCACAACCCTGCCCTATGGTGAAACTATACCAAAAAAAATATCATGTATCCAACTGATATTTTTTGAAATATTTTTTTCTAATACATTTAATTTGAATAATATATTCTTTTACAGGAAAAAACATTTTTTATGAAAATGAAATAAACAATTAAAATATTGTTATTTAATATTACAGTTATCTCTTGGATATTGGAATGGAATCTAAGAATAAGATTAAATTAATTAATAAAAAATGTTATAAATTTTTATATAAATTTAATTATTAATTTATAAAATAAATATATATGAAAATAATAAATATTATAAATAATGGAAAAAAATTTAGGAAAAATTTTTCCCTTATAAATATTGTATTTTACCTTAAAAAATGAAACAAATCACATCTGGAGAATTCATTTAATTAAATTTATATATAATATAATAATTAGAAAAATTTATATTCATCTTATTATTTTTCTATAAAAGATATATGAATTAATCCATTTTTTCTCTTAACACCCTTCCTAAAAATGCAGTTTTGTCACATTTTGAGAACTTATTTCAAAATTAAAATTTTTAAATTTATGAAAATTTATTTGAAAAATTAACCTCATTTGTTATATAATCATGTAATAATTATCTTATGGTGAATGGTTTATAATTTTATATAAAGATAATTTTTTCAATTGATAGTGAAAATACTGGGTTTCATTAAAGAACTATATGTTCATTCAAAGAAATTACAATATAAATAATTTCTTATTATTATTATAAAAGTAAATTTTTTTCAATTTTAGATATATTTTACAACTTATTTTATTTAAATAAATTTAGTTTTTAATTTTGATATATATAGTAATAAATCATTTGAAACGTTTCTCTTTGAAAACCCTTTTTTTCAACACTTTTGCATGATAAGTTTTAAATTAAAATTTTCCAACTATATGAATGGAATTTGGTAAAATGGATTCACTACGTAGAATTAGAATATTATTTATTATCTAATAAATTGAAAAAATTTACTATAATTAATAGTAATACCAATTAAAAATTAATTATTATGGTTAAGGGTAAAATGAATTTACTAGAGATTAAACTTTAATGATAAGGAGTAAAATTACCTATATATTTGTCGAAAACAAATTAGATGGATTTATATCAATATTATCACCTATGAGATAATATAATATCACATTTTCTAATACTCTATCATTTGAAAAACATGGATAAAAACTTTTACTTTTAAAATTACAGTTGTTCCACTAACATCACTTATAAAATGCCACTCCATCTCCTATATTATTCACACTTACAAAACAATTTGTCTAGAAAATAGATTCCCAAATGTCATCCCATATTACCTAAGAAAATCATGTGTTACTTGGTGAGATTAGTAATCTAATCTATCACGTATTTATTTAAATCTAAATAGTTTTTCTCTATAAGAGGTAAAGTTTTTAATTATTCATTTTTGTTTTAATTATTCCTATAAATCATTAAAAACATTTATAATATGATAAAATAAAATTAGATTACATTATATATACAAATTTGTTATTATGTTAACTTAAAATCATATATAAACTATTAGTTCCATAAAATGGGATACATGTTTGTCATTTACATGTATAGCCGACTAAAACCTCATGAACTGTTTTATTAATTTTTATTCAAAATATATGAATAGATAGATATAATGATGTATTCGAGATTTATTTGAGATATTAATGTTATTTTTATAATTTTGGAATAATAATATCACATTAAATTATTACCTAAAATCAATTGGAAAAAATTAATATCGCTTCTTTGTACTATACACAACAACCACACAAACTGATGTGACATGGTTTTTATTTCTATTTTACATAGAAGATAATAATAATAATAGATAAAGTGATTATATATGTATTATTTACCACAAATATAATATTTATGATTGAGATGGAATAAAATACATGTGAAATATAAACTACAACAATATCCAATGCATTCCTAAACAAGAGGTCATTATCAATGGGAGCGACGTGCACAACCTCTATCACATGGATGTAGTCTACTTCTCCATGTATTAGTATATTTACTTTTATCCTCATATATCCCATTTGATAACTGAATAATATTTCTTCAGTAGGGTCATAGTATATCCCTCTACATTGATCATTTTTGATCTATGAGTGACCTCAAATTCAGCTCGAAAGACCTCCATACTACTTGATCTATTATGAATATCAAGAAGACTAAGTAAAATATTCCCAAACTCTAGCATGTAAATTTACCTTTTTCCATTTTATGGGACTGTAACTGCATCATGAGAACTCTATTTTTATGTTACCACATTAGCATCACTTCTATTCTTGTTCACCTTAGTTTGGAGTGGGGATTCAACCCGTCTCCCATTAATGTTTTTTAAAAGAGTGTCGTTCCTCAAAAAATCTAGAATCATTTTTCATTTAGAAATCATGTTCTAAGTCAAGAACATTGCATTGATCTTCATCGGTGTCATGAATCCCTACTACAGGAACATCATGAAAGGAAGCATTATCATTTTTATTTATATATTTACATCCCTCTTTAAGAACAGAACCAGATGAAGAGAAAGCCCTCCCCATTGTAGAATCAATTTCTTCATTTGGAGGACCCCCTACTTGCACTCCCCCATAACCAGAAAGTTTTTGTTCAAGAGGATGTGGTCTATCCTACATGGAGACAATTTCATGGGTCATTTTACCACCCTATTTTTCCTCCTTGAGGGCATCAGGATACATTTTTTCATGGGAACAAGGACCCTAATTCATCTAGATTTTTCTCACATTCTTATATTTAGAGACATCATGCCCCACCAACATAAAATTGATGAAAAAAGTTTGCATTGAATCATATTCAATTTTGACATCCAATTTCTCATCATTGTCCACAAAGGTGGAATAATTAGGTAAACAATTTTTCATGTCCACATGAACAAAAAAATAGCGAAATAACCAAATTTTCCATGAACCGTACTCTCATCTATCCTCACGTGGAAACAAAATTAGGAGACTTGTTCATTCAAAATAAATGTATAAAAACAAACTCATCTTAAACCATGAATTCTAACACAAATTTGAGTATTATAATTCTTTAGCAGGTTCAGATAAAATATTTAATTCCATGAAAACAAATGAAATCATCATGTCTTAAGAGAGAAAGCAATATTTCTTTGGTCCCTCGATCTGTCATTAGAAGATGAAAAAATTAGAGGGCAGTAACCTCTACCAATAGGGATTGTCCAGCATTCTAAAAAGTCCAAAATTTGTGAAAGTCATAGTATAATATCCTCAGTTTTAACAACCCGATATTTTATGATAAGTATTCTCTTTAATTTATTTGATGTGTTTTATGCTACAAAAAGATTATCTTGTGCTATACGCCACATTGTATTAGCTTAAATTATACACAACACTATTCTTAGATTGTGTTACACATAATTTCATGTTCGTTTTATAATAGTCATTATACGCAACATTGAGGGTATATATATATATATATATATTCAATGTATAAATAAAATATGGATGGATTCTGTTATACTAAATAATAAAGGAGTCTTGCACAACATGCAACCCTAACTTGTCTTGCATTACATGCAATTGCGACCTTCCTCGATAGCATGTGTTGTACACAATACCAGGTTTTACTAAACAACGATATATTATTATAATATTATTATGAACTAGCTTTTATGAATAATATTAACTAAATTTTTAATTTTTTAATATTATTATTCATCTTAAACATTTTCTAGAACATGGTATAATAACAAAAGAAATATTTCGGTTAAAATATGTATTTTTAAAAAAATGCAGTTTTGTCGCCTTTTGATGGCGCACCCACATTAAATCTCGTTGTTGAAATGTTTATTAGTTCAATTTGACAAAATAAAAACCTTATTTTGAATTGGGATATAAAAATTTACATTGGATAAAGTTTTTATATTTTTCTGATAACTTTCATATTTTAATGAATAGTAAAAAGACACTATATTTTAATTAAAAACAACTTTTTTCATCGTAATAATTTATATGGTTAAATTATAATATTGAGTGGTTTTAATGTATAAATAGATTATATTTTTACCATTTAATATAACGTATGTCATTAGAATTGATTTTACATTGAATTCGTAGGTTAAATCAATTCAATCTTTTGCAATGTTTTAAACAAAAAGCCGTTTTCATTCGACAACAGGATTAATTTTAATTAAATTTCTTCAACTTCTGTGTATTGAATTTAAAAAAATTGATTCCATATTTGGAATCACTGGGTCCAAATTATATTAATAGGCTACTTTTTATTTTTGGGAATTATGAATAGTAACTACGGTAAATTTTATTTACCATAGTTAAATGTAAATCGGGTAATTAAGGGTAAATATAATATTATAAAATTACCCTAACACATGTAAAAACTCTATTGGATGGCTACAAGTATACCCATATCAACTAAGGGTCAGATTAAATTCATTTTATGGACTTTTGACCATGAAAATAATTTTATTATTATTCAAACCAAAGAAAGTGACAACATGTCACTCTCATAAATCTTATAAGTAAAATAATTTTTATTTAGTGATAAACATCATAAAACTTCAAAAATTAATATTATCCAGAAATATAATAAAATTATCTATATAATGATAATTTATTTATTATTTTTTGGTATTAAATAATTGTCATTAATAGTGATAAATTAATGATGCAGAAATTATTTATTTAGTGAAAAATCAATAATATAGTTTTTATTGAAATAGTAATACATATCAAAAGGCCCAAAAATCTTCACAAAATTTATTATTAGTGTATATATAAACTCTAATCATCCATTGGCCGAATTTTTGACCATTTGGATCCTTATTAAGTATATTATGACACTTATATTATTTTATTTTAAAAGATGCCAAAGTTGTCACCTTCATAATTTAATAAATAAAAAAATTTAACTATTGAGATTTTAAGATGATAAATTCGATTAAAAGTATTATTAAGAATGTTAATATATATATATATTCATCATAGGATTTTATTTTTAATTTTTATGCAACAAATAAGTATATTAAAGAATTATACAAAAATGTTTTAGTAATAATTTTATTAAGATATAAACCAAATAAATGGTTTTCAAAAATAATAAAATAACTTTTATATGAACTATTTAATGTGCTCCAATAATTTTATAGATACATATGACCTTTTATTAATATATTAAAGATTTTAGTTCAAACATATTTTCTGTATATATTTTATTTAAATTCAAATAAATGAATAGTGTCAAAATTGACACTATTGTTATTTTATAAAAATAACATATTATAAAATTGTTTAAAAATCACATAAATATTTAAAAATTATAAATTTAAATTTATATGGTATATAATTTTGTAAATTATCCAATTATGGATTATTCACAACAAATAAGTAATTTTGTTTATAATTTAAAATTTATAATATTATTACTATAAATAAAATCAAATTGATTAAATAAGGATAAATCAAGTTGATAATGTTTAAAATAAATTCCTAACATGTCTAAATTTGATTGGTTGATGATACTAAAACCCTATCCCATCTAATATTTGGATATGTGTCATTTCTGGAGGTTTTTAAGTGGGTATAGATTTATTATAAATTAATATTTTTAAGAATTCCAAAGGTGCCCCTCTCCTCCCTTATAAAAGGACACCTCCTCCCTCTCCTCCTCACACAAATTGGAGCCTTCATGCTCGGCCAACCCCTGCCCATTTCACTTCCCCACTTCCCTATAAACATCCTATAGGTCATGTTCTTCTTCAAAGACCAATTTTAGTGACCTAAGAGGAGATCTCAAAGAGGCACTTCAAAGAAGAGGTAATGTCCGTTACCGATTCTTTCAACTTTATTTCTTCTTCCACTTCCTCTTCATAGGTTTTTTCATTATGAAGTAATAACATCAGTATCATCCATATACTTATATGTTATTATATGTATGAAACAACCCTATTTCACCATCTATCCATCCTACGGAAAAAGAAACCATCGCGCGTGCGTACGTACAGAATACCGTCTCCACGCTGTGGTGTAATCTATTTTCCACCACCACCTTACATGGATGGTTATAATGGTGTAAATAATAACTATATATGATTATTTTAAAGTGATATTGATTCTGTAATAGTATACATACACTCCAATAAAATTCCACGATCATGGGAACGATATCGTCGCTCGTGCGTACATACGGAATACCGTCTCCACGACGCGATGAGATTCATTCTCAATAATTAACCATTCATAAATGATTATAAAGTATATATAATAAGTAATCATGAAATATATGACATAATAATGATACTTTATTTATGTATATATATATGTATGTCATCCAATTAATTCCATTCAATTCATTGAGAAATGAAAACAACGTTCATGCCTACGTACGGCCTACCATCTCCATGAACGGTGTATTTCTTTCCATTTATTGATCTATTATATATATGTATATTATGAATATATATTATATATAAATCATGTTTTATATTCTTAAATTAATTAATCACGATCTAAGTAATCATATTAATAATTACAAGTCAAAACACAGACGACAAATGAAACGATTTTACCCAAAATGCTTTTTAACATGGAATTTACAAAAGAATGGGTAATATAAAGTCATAAGTGAACCATATATGATATCATAACAATGAATATGATTCTTTAATAAGTAAATGACATTATTTAAATCATTATACAAGAGGTTCAGATATGTACGAATCATATCGGACCTAAGGTAAGGGATAGTTGTGCAAATCTCATTTTTATCTGAGATTGCTTATTCGTAAATATTTACTGGGGTTATTTCTATCATCCATGTAAATGTTTTATAAAAGTGTATTCATGTATATTTAAAGTCCTTTTTACCAATTTTTAATTTTACCCCATGGTATGGAAAGAGTCTTTCTTTTATTTACCCTACAAGTTACTTTTTTACTATTCCGACAAAAGTACGAGAAGAATGTTTTTTTAACATATACGGCATGAAAGGATTTTTACGGTTTTATAAAGATTTTTTTTCATGAAGCTTCCTCAAAAATATTTCAGGAATATTTTCAACAAAATCCTTTTCTTTTAAAATTGCATGACATTTTTTGAAATGAAAATGATTTTGAAGAAGAAAGGATATTTTCCTCAAGAATTCATTTCCAGTGTTTTATCAAAACCATTTTTCATCTAACATGAAATTATTTCATATCTGTATGTTTCAAGTATAATGTCTCTATGATTTAAATGGTTTCACATTCATTATTATGAAATGATATCCATTTGTTTTATATGGATTATGTTTTGATGGGATGATGTTTATGAAACCCATTTTATTCGTTGGGTTATTATGAATGATGTATGTTTATCTTGTGGCACAAGTAAGAATGATTTCATTATGAGATGGGTGGGACCTATATCTCCCTCCAATGCATTGGGTAAATATTTTATATCTCATGAGATAGACATGGTTGGAATGGTATGTAAATCTGGTTTAGTGTTATAGGACTGAAACGAGGAGTGAACTCGATTCAGAATGGGACTTTGTCCACTAAGATGGTCTTGGCAGCAATGCCTTGGATACTATGGAAATCATTACATGTGCTTAATTGATTCCATAGTTACATGTTTTATTCCCATGCTATTTTATCATGGTTTATGTTCCATTATAATCTATTCCGTATGTACTTCCATGTTTTATGTCGTTGCTCAGGATTTTGATTTTTAAACATTATCTTCATGTTTTTAAGTTTAAATGTATATTGTATGATTTATTTTATCCATGGTTACCCTTATTGAGCATTTGAGATCACCCCTTTTATGTTTTATTTTCCCCAGTATATAAAGAAAGGTTTTAGGTAAGAAAAAAAGGGAAGATCTTTATTGGGAGATGTTGAAAATCGTTCACCATGATTAGAAGATTTTATTCCGAGTTTCTAAAGACACTAAACTATTACTGTCCTTGTGTATCTGTTTTTTTTTATGTACTAAGTATTACGAAAAAGTATTGTAATGCCAATGTACGTCATGATTCGGGTCTCTACAGTTGGTATCAGAGGAAAGGTTTAGTCAACCTTTGGAAACTAGGATGCGAAAACGTTAGTGAGATCCCTATAGATATTTCTATGGTATGTCTATGGATGTCCCTAAGGATAAGTATATGTATAGGATATAGTCCTAGAACTACAGTAACGATCTTCGAATTTAACCTAAGATGTTAGATATTCAGGGTGCTTCCCCTTTACTATGTTATATTCCCTAGCATAATTTTTTCCTCTCACACTATTATTTTTGGTTTTTAGAAAATGGATGGAAATAAGAAGATTCATGATAATGGAGGCTATGATAGACAATGGAATGATATTCTTCATGAGAAGCCAAATGAAACGGGATTTGGAAGTCCAAACATCGTTATTATGCATAATCAGAAATCTCATAATATGATCCATAATCTCCACTTTGGTATGTTTCCCGACTCAGATAATAAGAGAAAGATGGAGTTTCATGATGATCATAGAGGAAATAAAGTTCAATTTCCCCTATGTAAATCATGTGGGAAGAGGCATCAAGGAGAATGTTTCAAGCGAACTGGAAGATGCTTTGGGTGTGGAAAAGAAGGACACAAAGACAGTAAGTGCAAAGGAAAAGGTTCAGTTAACACCATAGATGAGGATAATGGTATTGCTACGACATCAACAATGGTTAAATGTTTTAAATGTGGAATGTATGGGTATTATTCAGACCAATGCCCTAAGGGAAAGTCTCATGAAGAGAATCAGTACGGTCTTATTGGTAGTATTTATGTTGATCATGATGATGAGACTACGAATGATATGTAAGATGAAAGAATTGTTGAAGTTTAGTCAATGGTTTATGAAGGTAGTGGAATGATTACATGTTTATCAGGTGTAATGTTGTATAAGTAATCTCATGGTACTATGGAATAAAGAGACATCTAAGGATTGTTACACTGTTGTCATTCCTTATGTTTTTAAAGTGTATGATTAATGGTACCAGTAACCATGAAAGGTTATTCAGATATTTTTGGAAATTATATGATATGCGCATAATGAAGGGATAAGGAGAAAATTAATTGTTTGATAGTATTCATGAGCTCATGACTGATATAAGGAGAAGGTTATATCATGGTTTGAGTATATAGAATTTTTGGATTTTGGTATGTGGATAGAGTAAACTTTTGACAGCATTTATGTTTTCACTAAGGTTTAATGGGTATTCATTTTTCAAGAGAATACATTATTAAGCCCTTCGAATGTTTGGAATGAGACCAACAAGACATGTCTTATGATATATGGGGATCAATGATTGAATTAACATGCTTTTTATATGAAATCTATGGTAATCATTTTCACTATAATATGAGAGTTGACTACAGTATTATGGATAAGCCTAAAGATTGGAATAGATTATGTTGGACATAAGATAGTATTGTTTAAGGATAGAAGTTTTTTTTGATATTATTGATGAGATGTTATAGTAATGTAGTTTTAGAAAAAGGACAACATGCATGACGGGCGATAGCCCATCACCTCGGACAAGGCTGTGGGAATCGAACCCAAAACCGAAGTGCGACTGGCCTTTATCACCTACCACTGGCCTACAGGAAGTCCTTGTTTAGTAGAAACTAGTTTTATTATATTAATCAGTATTATATATGAAGTATAAGTCAATTTTAGTAACCATATATGATTAATCTCACTATAGATGGACTTATGTATTTTTGATAACTTTTATAACCTTTTTTTGAGATAGATGGAATGACCCATCATTCTATCACATGATCTTCTAACACTTCACGAATGACAAATTCAACTTCATTTCTTTAAATGATAAAGTGGAAATTGTCCAAAGAACTACCAACGATGAGAGTGTACCAAAATCACGAAAGTATTTCTTCTAATTATAATTTCATCAAATTTAGGGAAATGATCTTGAAAACCAAAAATGTTGTCCTTATGCCCTTATATATGATAAATCAGATGGTACCTTAGATCATCACAAATCTATGGCATTGTGATCGATGGCATTTTCATAGCCATGTTCTCTACCACTCTCCATCGTAACTTGATTGTTAGATTTTTCTTCCATATCCATATTTTCACCTATATTCTATTACGTGGAAACCCAGTGATGAGTAACATTGGGTAATCGTTACGTTTCATACTTTAGTTTTTAAAATTAAGTTTCAGTATTCCTTTTTACGATGTGGGTTTCTATGAATAGTAAACGATTTATAACCTCGACAAATTTCGAGGGCGAAATTCATTTTAAGGGTGGTAGAATGTAATAACACGATATTTTATGATAAGTACTCTCTTTAATTTATTGGATGTGTTTTATGCTACAAAAATATTATCTTGTGCTATACGCCACACAATATTAGCTTGAAGTACACACAACACTATTCTTAGATTGTGTTACACATAATTTCAAGTTCGTTTTATAATAGTCATTCTACACAACATTGAGGGTATATATATATATATATATTCAATGTATAAATGAAATATGGTTGGATTCTGTTATACGAAATAATAAAGATGTCTTTCACAACACGCAACCCTGACTTGTCTTGCATTACACGCAATCGTGACCGTCCTCGATAGTGTGTGTTGTACACAATACCGGGTCTTAATAAACAACGATATATTATTATAATTTTATTATAAACTAGCAGTTATTAATAGTATTAACTAAATTTTGAATTTTATAACATTATTATTCATCTTAAAAATTATCTAAAACATGGAATAAGAACAAAATCAAATTTTCGGGTAAAATATGTATTTTTCAAAAAATGTTGTTTCGCCGCCTATTGATGGTGCACCCACTTTAAATCTAGTTGTTGACATGTTTATAAGTTCATTTTGACAAAATAAAATTCTTCTTTTGAATCAGGATATACAAATTTACATTGTATAATGTTTTGATATTTTTCTGATAACTTTCATATTTTAATGAATAGTAAAAACACGCTATATTTTAATTTAAAAAAAATTTCATCGTAATAATTTATATGGTTAAATTATAATATTGAGTGGTTTAAAAGTATAAATAGAATATATTTTTACCATTTAATATAATGTATGTCATTAGCATTGATTTTACATTGAATTCGTAGGTTAAATCAATTCTATCTTTTGCAATGTTTTAAACAAAAACCCGTTTTCATTCAACAATGGGATTAATTTTAATTTAATTTATACAACTTCTGTGTATTGAATTTAAAAAACTGGATTCCATATTTGAAATCAGTGGGTCCAAATTATGTTAATAGGCTACTTTTTATTTTTGGGAATTATGAATAGTAACTACGGTAAATTTTATTTACCATAGTTAAAGGTAAATCGGGTAATTAAAGGTAAATATAATATTATAAAATTACCCTAACACATGTCAAAATTCTATTGGATGGCTAAAAGTATACCCGTATCACCTAAGGGTCAGATTAGATTCATTTTATGGACTTTTGACCATGAAAATAATTTAATTATTATTAAAACCAAAGAAAGCGACAACATGTCACTCTCTTAAATCTTATAAGTATAATAATTTTAATTTAGTGATAAACATCATAAAACAACGAACATGAATAGTCTCCATAAATCTAATAAAATTATATATATCATGATAATTTATTTAAAATTTTTTGGGATTAAATAATTTTCATTAATAGTGATACATTAATGATGCAGAAATTAATTATTTAGTGAAAAATCAATAATATAGTTTTTATTGAAATACTAATACATATCAAAAGGCCCAAAAATCTGCAAAAAACTTATTAATAGTGTATATATAAACCCTAATCATCCACTGCCGAATTTTTGACCATTTAGAACCTTATTAAGGCAATTATGACACTTATATTATTTTATTTTAAATGATTCCAAAGTTGTCACCTTCATAATTTATTAAATATAACAATTTAAATATTGTGATTTTAAGAATCTAAATTCATGTAAAAGTATTATTGTGAAAGTTAATAGATATATCTTCATCATAGGATTTTATTTTTAATTTTATGCAACAAATACGTATATTTAATAATTATACAAAAATGTTTTAGTAATTATTTTATTAAGAGATAAACCAAATAAATGGTTTTTAAAAATAATAAAATAACTAATATATGAACTATTTAATGTGCTCCACTACATTTCTAGATACATATTACCTCTTATGAATATATTAGAGATTTTAGTTTAAACGTATTTTCTGTATATATTTTATTTAAATTCAAATAAATTAATAGTGTCAAAATTGACACTATTGTTATTTTATAAAAATAACATATTATAAAATTGTTTAAAAATCACAAAAAAAATTTATAAATTATAAATTTAAATTTATATGGTATAAAATGTTGTAAAGTATCCAATCAAGGATTATTCACAAAAAATAAGTAATTTTTTGTTTTAATTTAAAATTTAGAATGTTATTACCACAAATAAAATCAAATTGATTAAATAAGGATAAATCAAGTTGATAATGTTTATAATAAATTCCTAACATGTCTAAATTTGTTTGTTTGATGAGATTACAACCCTATCCCATCTAATCTACTTATATTAGTCATTTTTTGAGGTTATTAAGTGGGGTTAGATCTATTATAAATTATTATTTTTAAGAATTCCAATGGGGCCCCGCTCCTTCCTTATAAAAGGACACCTCCTCCCTCTCCTCCTCACACCAATTTGAGCCTTCAAGCTCGGAAAACCCCTACCCATTTCACTTCCCCACTTCCCTATAAACATCCTAGAGGTCCTGGTCTTCTTCAAAGACCAATTTTAGTTCCCTAAGAAGAGGTCTCAAAGAGGGGCTTCAAAGAAGAGGTAATGTCCATTACCGATTCTTTCAACTTTATTTCTTCTTCCACTACTTCTTCTTAGGTTGTTTCATTATGAAGTAATAATATCAGTATCACTCATATACTTATATGTTATTATATGTATGAAACAACCCAATTTCACTATCTATCCATCGTACGGAAAAAGAAATCACCGCGCGTGCGTACGTACGGAATACCATCTCCATGCTGTGGTGTAATCTATTTTCCACCACCACCTTACATGGATGGGTATAATAGTGTAAATAATAACAATATATGATTATTGTAAAGTGATATTGATTCTGTAATACTATACATAAACTCCAATAAAATTACACGATCATGGGAATGATATCATCGCTCGTTCGTACGTACGGAATACCGTCTCCACGACGCGATGAGATTCATTCTCAATGATTAACCATTCATAAATGATTATAAATTATATATAATAAGTAATTATGAAATATATGACATAATAATGATACTGGATTTTGTATATATATATATGTCATCCAATTAATTCCATTCAATTCAATGAGGAAACGAAAACAACATTCATGCATACGTACGGCCTACCGTCTCCATGAACGGTGTATTTCTTTCCATTTATCGATCTATTATATATATGTATATTATGAATATATATTATATATAAATCATGCTTTATATTCTTCAATTAAGTAATCATGATCTAATTAATCGTATTAATAATTACAAGTCAAAACACGGACGACAAATGAAATGATTTTACCCAAATGCTCTTTAACATAGAAATTTCAAAAGAACGGGTAATATAAAGTCATAAGTGAACCATATATGATATCATAACAATGAATATGATTCTTTAATAAGTCAATGACATTATTTAAATCATTATACATGAGGTTCAGATACGTATGAAGCATATCAGACCTAAGCTAAGGGATAGTTGTGCAAATCTCATTTTTATCTGAGATTGCTTATTCGTAAGTATTTACTGGGGTTATTGCTATCATCCATGTCCATGTTTTATAAAAGTGTATCCATGTATATTTAAAGTCCTTTTTACCCATTTTTAATTTTACCCCATGGTATGGAAAGAGTATTTCTTTTATTTACCCTACAAGGTACTTTTTTACTTTTCCGAAAAAAGTACGAGAAGAATGTTTTTAATGTATACGACATGAAAGGATTTTTACAGTTTTATAAAGCCTTATTTTCATGAAGCTTCATCCAAAATATCTCATGAATATTTTCAAAAAAATCCTTTTATTTTAAAATTTCATGACATTTTGTGAAAGAAAATGATTTTGAAGAAGAAAGGATATTTTCCTCAAGAATTCATTTCAAGTGTTTTATCAAAACCGTTTTTCATCTACGATGAAATTATTTCATATGTGTATGTTTCAAGTATAATGTCTCTATAATTTAAATCATTTCACTTTCCTTATTATGAAATGATATCCATTTATTTTGTATGGATTATGTTATGATGGGATGATGTTTATGAAACCCATTTTATTCATTGGGTTATTATGAATGATGTATGTTTATCTTGTGGCACAAGTAAGAATGATTTCATTATGAGATGGGTGGGACCTATATCTCCCTCCAATGCATTGGGTAAAGATTTTATATCTCATGAGGTATACATGGCTGGAATGGTATGTTAATCCGGTTCAGTGTTACTGGACTGAAACGAGGAGTGAACTCGATTCAGAATGGGACTTTGTCCACTAAGATGGTCTTGCAAGAAATGCCTTGGCTACTATGGAAATTATTACATGTTCTTAATGGATTCCACAGTTACATGTTTTATTCCCATGCTATTGTATCCTGGTTTATGTTCCATTATGATCTATGCCTTATTTACTTCTATGTTTTATGTCGTTGCCCATGAATTTGATGTTTAAACATTATCTTCATGTTTTTAAGTTAAAATGTATATGGTATGATTTATTTTATCCATGCTTACCCTTAATGATCATTTGAGCTCACCCCTTTTATGTTTTCTCTTCCCCAGGATATAAAGAAAGGTTTTAGGTAAGAAAAAAAGGTAATATCTTTATTGGGAGATGTTGACGATCTTTCACCACGATTAGAAGATTTTATTCCGTGTTTCCAAAGACAATAAACTATTACGGTCCTTGTGTATCTGTTTTTGTTATGTAATATGTATTCCGCAAAAGTAATGTAATGTCAATGTACGTCAAGCTTCGGGTCTCTACATTAGTGTTCACCATCTTATCATACTTAGATAATATTAAAAGTCCAATAAAAAAGAAACTGTAGGGCTGGAATTGTTCCATCAGTGCCAAATAATGACAAATCACGGTAAATTTTTCATCATTTGATCTTGAATTTTGGGAGTATCGCTGACCAGATTCTATAGAAAAATAAAAGAAATCACATAATTAAACACTTTTAAAAATATATTTCAGAGAAGAACCTGTCACATTAGGATCCTAGACCAAACCCTTGGGAGTCTTGGCAGGCAGCGCCATAGGATCAGATGAAATAAGACCATGACATAAACCCTTCAGATACGCACTCGAATCAAACATGCCAATATCTAACAAATGAATGTTCATAGGCACTGAAACCTTCATGATTGATGCAACCACTATTTATATAGTACCACCAAGAGCAGAGGTATAGACAACATAATTCTTATGTATAGATACATACCACCACATGAAGTGATGTGATTTATTTTTAACTAATGGTATTCATTGAGTGTAAATAGGGTAAATTTAATTAAATATATGTTATATATATGAGTCAAACATAATTAATTAATAGAAAAAAAATTATCTTTACTTCGATTCATTCATTATAAATATTGGCCCAACATTCAAGGGTTCATAAAACCTACCATCTCAATGATTCATATAATTATATTTCTGTATCTAAATTTTATGTATTTTTATAAATGCACGTACACTTAATATAAATTCTATTTATATTTAAAAAAATTAATAATTTGATTGAACCATGGATTATATAATAGATAAAAAATCAAAAATCAAAATAGATATGGGAAACAAATTAGTTATTACGAAAAATATTTAACAATAAATTGGAAATAAGATGTCATAATTTAATATTATATGGTAATATATATATATATATTAGTTTATATAATATATTTACAATAAAATAATAATTTTTATAGTTTATGTTTGAAGGCATACTATGTTAGCTGAGATTCAATTTAATGGAATTTCTTCTCAGTTTTATTTTCTAGGAGTAAAATCCCATATTCACCACATGTTTCTAGTATGTGGTGAATATACATAAAAGGAATGTATTTTATGATTATTATCCTAAATATTATGGGGATTTAAATATCAATTTTATGATCTCTCTTTCATGGTGTTTATAGATTCAATGTTACCAATGTTGTAAGGATTTTTTGTCTCAATTTGTCATCTTTTGGACAGGAGTTTTGTTCTACACTTATCTTGGTTTCTGAGGATTATATAAATCCATGTTTATATCGAATATCTTGAATTTATTCATTCTTATGATGTTTTATGTTTCGATTAATTTCATTTTTTCACGGGTCTTCTAATTCATTTTTAACAAAATTTTAATTATTTTATGATATAATATCATCATTTATCAATAATGTGTATATTTATACATTGTTGATGAAATGTTTTGGCATATTAATCAATAAATTCGTTTTTTTCATTAATTATGTTTATTTTTTAGAATACATTTTTCAATTAATTTTAATCTTTTTATATACTCATGATTCCAAAAAATGTATATAACGAAAACCGACATTATATCTATCCTCAATTGAATACCTATTTTTCTTCCATATCCATATTTTTTACAACAATCATAAATTATCTATATTACAATATGACTTTTTAATGCCATTTTTAATATTCAATGAGTTTTATTTAATTTATTTTTAAGTGTTATTATAACATCATTTTCAAAAGATGTCGAGTTTGGAATTTTTTTAAATTTAAAAGAAATAAAACTTTTTTAAGTGTATGACATGAATGGTTTTTTACACCATCATGACCACTCATTGTTTGTAAGAATTATATATAATAAATTAACTATATTTTAAATGGATCAATTTTTTAAAATATTTTATGAATTTATATTTTTAAAAGGGAGATTTTCGATGAATGGATATTTTCTTCAACAAACATTTGAAATAGTTTTTAAGGAATAATTTATATCTTTCCAAAGTCATTTTTAAAGTGAAATATTTTCAAAATGTTTTATGTTTTAAAAAAGTGTATATAAATTTTGAATTTCTATTTTCTAAAAGAAATGTCCCAAGTGATATTTAAAAATATTATCCCATATATGATGAAATAATTTTATTTTAACTATAATTTATTGTGGATATGATCAAATGATTAACATTATTATTGTTTATATGGATTGTTTTTGTTAATGATGATGATATATATCTAAACCCCAAATCATTTCTAAAAGTTCTACTATAATGAATATTTTTATGATCCCCAGTTTTTTATGTGTTTTAATATGATGAAATAGTCAGGATTCCAGTTTCTTTTCAGGGGGTTTGATTTGATAAATTTGTTATGAAGACCATTTTAGTAGATGGGTTCTGACGTGGTGAATGTTTTATAATATTATTCCACACAATATTTGGGTTTTCATTATGTGATTCTGGTTAATGTATAACCATGGATACTAGTTATATTATAACCAAAGATTAGTGGGTCCTCTATCTCCCTCCAATGAATATTGTAATTATTTATATATTTTATAAACATAGGGTACCTGAGAGCTTATTCTAGGACTGAATGAACTATACAAGAGAGGTTATCCCAATCACAATGATTGTATATAGGTAGTTCTCCCAATCATAACATGAATTTATTTTCATGGTGGGTAGCGAAGACATATTCTTTTATATGATTAAATATATTCCACAAATCTATGTCATGCATTAATTCTATGCTTCCATGGATATTGTTATTTTATTTTCTTATGATTTTAGTGTTATTAAAATCCAATATTTATTCCATGAATCACGATTTTGATCATTGATATACAAGGTATAGTTTTAATATGTTATTCTATTGTTATCAAACCCTTATAATCAAGTTATGATTATATATTTCCCTTTTTCACTTTCTAATAATCAATTATCACCCTATTTTGGTTTTTATTCCCCAAGGTATGGAAAAAGTTTTATATAGGGTATTCATAAGAATAGTTTAACAGTGGTAGATCATTATTGGATATGTTTATGATATTTCAAAAAATAAGAACATTGTGCACCTAGTATCCTAATGAACTGAACAAATATAGTCTTTGGGTATATATTTGAGAAATGTATTTAATTTTCCTAAAACTTATTTGATCATCATATATGATAACTTTGGGGATCTGCAGTTGGTATCAATGTAACGGTTTAGTAAACCATTTGAAACTGTTATGAGTAAAATTTGTAATAACTATATAGATATATATCATGATATGATTAGGTATATGTATTGGGATATGCCTAATTTGATTTCTAAGGATAATTATAATTATATAAAAATATTGGTGAAGGATAGATTGAGTTGTTTCCTAGAAATACAACCCTTTCTGGATATTATAAGTGTATTTGGATCATGAATAAATATACATTGTGGTAATGACTATGAAATTTAATATCTTGATTGACATGATCATTACCTAGCATGTGAAAATAGGTCGTACTAGACATATGGATTGAATATACTATGGGGTTTTTTTAGAAATTGACAATCTCTTTATTGAACCATCTTGAATGATTTCAATAATGACCAGGAATGAGCTGGTTTATGCCTAAAATATCATCAATTAAAAAAATGTTTTCATGATTTAGTCATCCAATAAACATTTTTTTCAAATTATGAGGGATTTAATCTATGATTATAGTAACTCACTATATGTTTTTGGGTTTTATTCAATAGTGGGGACTATAAAGATCAAGGTTGACATTGAATGTGATAGAATAATGTGTTGAGAAGAAAGAAAATGGGATGGTGATTAGAGTGAAAGATGTTGTGATAATTCCAAATCAGTTTTCAAGATATATCATTAAACAAATACACCTTAACCCGCACTTGGAATCTAAAAATGGAAGGATTCTATTAATTGAGTATTCTGGTGGTAGTTAACATTAAATAAAAATGATCAGGTTCCCTATACGTTGATAATATTGGATGATGTACCCCAAGGAATGGGTTAATGTAATTAGAAGTTTTTTAAAATGTATAGAATAAAAAAACCTAGTATGAGATTTTCATGCAAGAATAAAATGTTTCATTAAAAAAATTGATGATAATAGTGGTTTTTATATCGAATAATAATTGTTTTAATACAATAAATGTGGAATATATGAGTATTATAAAAATTAATTTCTCTAAAAGATAATGAAAAATGTTTTAAAAGTAATTGTTTTTTATTGATGATGAATAGGGTAAAAATTACACATTAAATAGAGTTATTAATGAATATGATGATAAATCCTATGAATAAACTATAATTATTGAAATTTTTATGTTTTATAATTCAATTATTATGATTCTTTTAATGAATTTTTAATAAATATTTACCAATTTTTATGTGATAGAATATTTTTAAATATAAATATGACCTATAAAATAAATTTTAGATATAAGTGATATTTTATAGAAAAAAATTATTTTGGGAAGGTAACCCATAATATGATCCATATATTTAGAAAATGGTGTTAAATTTGGATAATGATATTATTGACATGGATAATGTAAATATTATATTATTTTTAACATGGAAATTATTAATGATTTGATGGAATTTTTTTATGTTATCATTGGTGTAGTTTATAAATATTTTGGATCTATGGAATTGTTTTAGATGAAAAACTATTTTGGGGTTGGGATCAAAATGGATCAACCATGACTAAATAGTCTATACATTCATATTATTGAGGAGAAGGGATATTATTTCATTCAAATAAGGTTCACCATTTTTTTTCTTCTAGGGATATATTTATGTCTTTTCAATGGTCCATTATAGGTGGTTTGATTCTTGTGAAATCATTAATGTTGAGTTCACTATTTTCGAACAGTTCCAAACAGGTTTGTTCATGGATCTAAAAACACACAATTTTTTTCCATTGGAATCTTATTTTTAACGGTTGTCACTAATTAGGAAATTTTCAGAAATATGCTTAAGAACTGACATTGGTTGAGAGGATGGAAGGTCGAGCTCATCACAACCTTTTGAGGGGAAATATATCATACTCATGGACTCCCTTATCGATTAATGATATGTTTTTAAATCCTTCATTATTTTCAATATATGTTGTAGGCTAACCATGAATGGAAAATAATTTATTATATTTAATTGAACTTAAAATCATCCTTATGTATCTGAGGTTATCTATTCATTATATCCACTTTTGTAATAATTATATATTCTTTGGTCATCATTACAATGCTAATGGTTTTTGTGCCACACAGTGTGTTTCTCTAGAGTGTATTATCATTGAGGGATAAAGAAATTATTTTGAGGTTATGATGAAACCGATGAGATGTGATTTTTATGTTTCATTGTGAAAGGAATCAAATCCCCCATATTTTGAGGCCACTTAATGGGGAACATCATACATTTTATATTCTTGTGATAAGGATCATAATGTATAGTTCAAAAACATGAGGTAAGTATGTCAAGGAGGAAGATGGGTAGACAATATTTTTTGCTAGTCTAATTTTGTAGTATCATAAGGAACCAAGAATTTATATATTATTTCTTTTTGAATTAAACCCTACAGAGAATTTGGTTCCAATAAAATATGGTTGATTTGTGGCCTTGGGTTTTTACAATAGAAAGGTTTCCTACGTATCCCCTTTTGAATTGAATCAAATCCAATATATATTTTTCATTAAGACCAACATCTATAGAGGCCCTTTAATGTTTGTATCATAGGGGATAATAACCCTTATGAAAAATCAAATTGGTACTTACTCTTGAGGACGATTCCCTGATGAATGAAATTATGACTAGGGCTTACTCGTGAGTAGGATTTCCATGATTGTGAATGATTAGGGAATATAATTAGTTGGAGTCCCTATTTCATTTTGGGATTACACATGGAATGGTTCTCATAAGTCTTGGGATCATTTGAATGTCGTGACCACCGTCAACCTCTAAGACAATGTGATTCAATGTTTGTGTGAGAAATATGAGGAAATAGATGATCTGGGAAACCAAACAATCTTCTTTTCCCAGAGGTTGGATACATGGACATTAGGAACCATTCTTATGAAGGTAAATTTAAATAAGGTGAGAGGAATATTAAAAATGTGATCCCCTAAGAAACATGCCTATGATGTTTTGGATGTAGTGATCATGAAAATCCATTATGTTCACTTGAGTCAGAATGAAGCCTTATCAAATGTGGTGGAGAAGGAGGAAGTAGAGGATCTGTAAAACCACAAATCTCCTTCTCTGCTATTGGAAGAGGATGAGTGAATGATGCTTCATCCTCTCAGTGTTAACTTGGACTGAGTCTAGGTTACAGACACTGCAGAAGGAATGAGGTGAGATGAAGTAGAGAGGTCATCATTTCAAATCTGATATTTGACCATGTGAACATGAGGTAGAAATGAGAAAGAGTATAACTACTCCAAGAATGGAATTGTGATTACTAAAGGAGGGATTACCAAAAATATTTCATGTTTCGAGTGGGGAGGATATAGTTCAACAATGAATGGAAAAGAAATCATGATCATTACCCTCCTTACCGAGAATGAGAGGCTTTGGGTCTTAGTAATGAAAAAGGTAGGACATGGTACCATTTCTTATATCTGAGACTAGGGACTCTCCTACACTATATATGTGTTATGGTTCCTCGTGATTGAGGGAATTCAAAACCACATGAACCATGAGGACCCTAACAATCATTTAGAACAAGTTCAGGAATCCTCTCACTAAAGGAACACACACCCAAATGGGGAAAACTCTAGTGTTCCAGAAACCACGGTATCAAATGTATGTGTGATTCAATGGGGGTTTCAACTTGGTCCCTACTAGATAGCATAGCCAAAGGAAGATAGGACCTTCCATGGATAGCTTTGAAGAGGGCTCTTGGATTTTCTCATGCAGGTCCTAGGCATTGGTCTTTGGAACGGTTCAATGGATCAGGACCTCAAAGTTGGTAATTGGATTATGTCTACAACTCAGGTCATTTCCTGATGTCCATGGATTAGGTTCTTTTCTATAGTCAATCAGTCATATCCATGGATTAGGTCCCCAACTCTGGTTCGTGGATTCGGTCCATGGCTCAGTTCCCTGGCTCAGGTACTTAGCTCATGTCCTTAGCTCTATTCATTATTATAGGTCATTATCTTATGTACATGAATTATTGATGTTGATGGGACATTAATCTAATATATACGCATTAATTATATCTTCTATTGGTTTTTAGTGTGCAAATTGTGAGATTTTGGAAGACCTAGGAGAGGGGGCTACACGACGAGAGTTTAATGGATTATTTTGAAATTTTATTCAAATAAGGATCCTAATGGTCATATTTATAAGAAAATATGGAACAATGGTTGTGGGAGTTACTCTACATAGGCTATATACACATGATACCAATATAGGAAATCCACTATAGGTGTCTCTGTAGGGTGTCCACACAAGCTATTTGCACAAGCTGTTCACACAGGTTATCTATAACGGGTGAAGACATAGGGCTTCTACAAAGGGTGTCAATGAAGGGTGCCTACATAAGTTTTCCATACATGTTTCCATGAAAATTTTCTTCTTAGACTACCCATATATGCTTACCACCACTATGATGAATTTTTTTTACAAAATCATCCAACTTATGATCGACATAACATTTGAGCTGTTAGTCCATTTGAAATCTATGACCAGTATCATCCAAGATTTGAAATAGATATTGGCATATTTTTATGTGGAATACATTGCATTCCATCAATAGAAACATGATTTTTCTTAAAATTAGTTGAAACTATTTTTCCTTGGTCATAGTAATCTCTGACTTACTCTTGGAGGGGGTTCATTACAAATATACCATGTTATGTAGTTTCCTTGTTGAACATTGAAATCCAAACTACATATTCTTTCATCATAGAGACACATCAATTATCAAACATGAATTTTTTTTAATATGCGAGGGACACATCACGAATTCTATGGAGAAGTTAATGAAACACATTTTATGTTTAAAAAAACGCCACACATAGAATCAAATTAATATAGAAAAAATAATCAATTTATAAGATAACTATATGGAACATTGATTCATTACAACATCAATTTGTGGGTTTTAGAGCTAAATCAAGTCTAAAATTATTCATTAATATTTTTATATGCCTTGGTGCCTAGCTAGAGTAGTTTGACTACTTTAAGGGTTATATAGATCACCAAACAAATTGGGAGGCTTTACTATCATTTCTATAATTTTATCATATTCTATTATGATGGATACTTTCTAGGTGATACTAAGATTTTCTATAGGAAGCCTTTGTGGATTTTCCCTTACATTTTTTTTAACATTAATATTTTCAATTTTCAATTTTTTATAAAAAAATCTAGGGTCTAGGTCTTGCGAGTTGAGTCTAATATTTTTTTAGAGATCCCTTCATGGATTTAGAAATTGGAAAGTGCTATGTTTCTTTTTTCATGAAGATTATATTCATGTATGTAGGAATAATGAGACTCATGGTTTAGGTAAAATAACATTGATCTAATGTTTTCAGGTAATTACCTAAATGAGGACTTATTGGTTGAGAATTTTATCACATTATTCAGATATCCAGTTGGGAATATTGAGCTATAATTTTTGGTTTACTAAATCAAAAACATTATATTAAGGAATAATGGGCGTCTATCCCAAGGGTGATGTTACCACCATTTAAAAACACTATTTTTTGGACTATATTATGTAAACCCAACATGGTTGTGTTACTACATAGTTAAATAATGGAATCATTTTTCCAACAATATGTGATACTTGTGATCAACTTATGCAAAGACTGTTGGGGTGGGTTGAAAAAAATTTAGGAAAATTATTTATCTATAAATCTATAATTCATTTATTTAATGAATGATGTTTAAGATTTAGATTTATCAAGAAAACAGTGGATGGTTTTTCCAAAGGGTGGTGTTTTTGAATGAAGGGAATATCTATATCCATACTGACGATGAATGGGAAACTGCATTTAAATGAATTTGGATCTAATAATGGAGGGTACATTTTGTTTTATGGTTGATGTTAAGGGAGGAGGACCCTCTCGAGAAATGGTTGAAATATCATGTGGTTTAATGGAATGAAATCAGAACATTGAGTATATAGTTTAAATTATTAAGGAAAAAAAATTGTTTTATTGTTTAACATATTTTGACTAAGAATTTACATTGTGTTATTTTAATTTCATACAATAAGGAAATTATGCTACGTAGATTTAATTCGTAATGTGAGGACAATAGGATGATATTATTTATTGTCTATATCTTTTATTGAAAGGGTTTTGATTCTTATATTCCTGGTAATATGTCCAGAAATGTGAAAACATATTTAGGTGTGAGAGGAAAAATTTGTAATCTATGATTTGGGTAATTCTGGATACGAATAATGGTATCGAAAAAGATCATATTCCATTAGATGTTGTGTCACCTGAGGATGAATTTATTTCAAATGGAAAAACACATTAATGGTCTATTTTATGAATGGCCAACGAGGGTGTGTACTACATAGTTAATAGTGTCCTCCATTATATAACCTTTCCTGAAATTTCTTAAAATTTTATGAAAATCCATTTCTTGTGTGTTACAACGTAACCACAGAAATAATTCCTTAGTAATTACATCATTATATCACTCATAGATGATGCGGGATTGTAGATATTTTGATGTCCCTAGACACAAATTTTTGTTTGTCGGAGGAATGTACAAAAATATTAAAGGGGTGTTTCAGGAAAAAATTTCCAAAGAATAGAGGGAATAGGTTTTCTATGATTGTATAACCCATGTGTTGGGAATATATGGCCAAAAGGTTTAGGTCATGTGGCCTGGACCACAACATCATGAAAATAACATGTGATATGTGTCCTATCGTTCCATGTCTATTATGACATACTTCATACATGAGGGAGGAAATTGTAAATAGATTTCACAGATTTTTTTGATTAGAATAAAGGAAAAGGGAAAAGTATATAGGAGATGAACATAGAATGAATTTGTGTTGTGGGTTTCAATATAATGTCGTCAATGATGACGGAGACAAAAGAGGCGTGTCCTGAGGATGAGGATACATATGATCGACAAACCCATTTTGAGGGTTCTACTATTCAAGGTCAAATATAGTTCCTTCTGAATAGTCAATAAAGAAATCCTTTGGCTGAAAAACCTATTTCGTGGGCTACATTATGCTAAAAAATCTCAAAAATATTACTTCATACACAAGAAAATAATTCCTCAAGTATCATAAATACAATCACTAGGATATCGACAATGATTATGATGATATGAAATTTTCCAATTTGGGAGTTGGACATGAGGAAAGGATATCTATAAACATAGATTAATGGTTTGAAAAAATTTGGGCCATGAAGTCTAGAGTCCCTTACCTAAATTTGACTCATAAGTAGAAGGGGGATATCCCAGTTTTATTATTTGTCCATTTAAAGTTGTGACACATACTGAGAGATCCTATTGATATCATTTTAATTAAACTATATTGGGGGTATGCGTATTTACCCTATGGTTTAGACTATGAAAAGGGGCTTAGGTGTCACTATTTACCTTTTCAAAATAAGAATAATGTCACAGAAAGTTCTAAAATAGAGTCTCCCCACCCTGATTGAATTCATGTTTAGAGGAAATTGGAGGGTTTTTATATGGGTTCATGTCTATGGTGAGAAATCATATTGGGTCTTAACATATTTTTATGACTCATACAAGGGAGAGTGGGGGTATTTACCATATTATTTTTTGGCTGGTATCAGGATTGGGGATCTGAACATCACTACATATATCATTGAAATGTGAATAAATACACATGTATTTTGCGAGTAAATTGTATAGTTTATTGTCATATGATGAGGAAATATGGTGTTACTTTTAAAGTTTTGGAGTAAGGACACTATAAACCCCAATATGAATTGATCAACCCTACATATTTGGGGAATCATTTCATCGGAACACTTAATCCCATGTGAGCTATGCACAGTGTCAGAAACAAAGAGCCACAGGGATTATTTTTGTGGCACAAAGGCAACACAAGTAGAGGACATGAGAATTTATATTGTGTGGTAGTTGGCCGATGATAAATGATCAAGTTGTAAATACCTATCTCAATGGGATGAGAATAAATCTATATTTAGTTCGTGAAGGACCATTCAATTTAACATCATGTGGAAATGATGTTAGCTTCCCGACATGAAAAGTGAAATTTCATCTAGACTAAGGGTCAAGACCCAGATGTCACTACATATAATTTCAAAACAAGATCAAGACACACGTATTTCTTATGAATTTTCCTATTTAGGTATTATATATACACAAATAGTGGGGGGGTTTAGATTGTGGCTACACCTAAGATGGAAATTCAGGTTGTTACCACATATCTCATTGGGAATGAAAATCAATCCACATGCAGTTCAGGAAATATAGTTCCCCGTGAAGATTAAATTCATATATATGAAAAAAAAGAAGGGTTTACATCCTTTTTTCATATCTTGATGTAGGATATAGTTTCCCAATATCACTACATTTCTAATTAGAATGATAATAAATCCATATGTAGTTTTGGAGGAAATTTTAAATTTTAGAATCATGTGTCGAGGACATGATAGTTTTAGGAATTATGTCCATAATGGGGACCCAAGTGCCACCATGAGGTGGAAATGATATTGTTGGGGATTATGCATCAAATAAACTTAAAATTAAAGGACCCTAAATAGTGTTTCAACTTAAATAGTTTTATGGGTTTCTGAACTAAAAATTAAAGGGATGTCAACCATGTAGTTTTATGTGGAGAGGCAAGGGAAAATGGTTTCTTGTATTTTTATTTCATAGGGCTAGACTATATGTCATGTAGTTTATCATTGGGTGATAAGGATAATAAGGTTACATAGTTGAACATTGTTTGGTGTAGACATGAAATCATTCCTTTTATGTTCATGTGAAAAATAATCAATACATAGTTTTTCATTTTGTAGTATGGTCATGGTTCAAGTGATTAAACGAAGTATTTCTTAATGAACCTTGAATTAGATGACAAAATTATGATATATCAATCAATTCGGATAAAGGAATACACTTTTTTAAAATAGACATCAGGTGTGGAGTAAGGTCCTCCCCACTTCGGTTCAAGTTTCAAATGATTCCTACCTAGAGTCATTGTAGTTCTACAGATCAATACCAATTCTCCTCAGAGTAATGAATAGAGGTATAACTCATTGTTTAAGGACAATGCTAAATTATTTTGACAGTCCTTTTGGTGATTCAAGGTTTGAAATATTTTCCCATTGAATAACTCTTGTTCATTCATACTTTTCTAGTCTTTTTTATCCATGGATAACTTATACCAGATGGAAACATGTATAGAAGGAAACTAGAACTTTATTGGTAGGACTACTTTTGTTCCGTATACTAGTGAGTATGAAGTCACCCATGTATCATTACAGTCCATAGTCCAGCAAGCCCCTTTGAAATGAAATTTATTTTTAGGATAATTATTTTAATCATTATCCACCATTTTCTAAGTTTTTGTTTTATTTTTTTTATAGAAGGACAGTATCTATCTGTTAGTTATTGTATGATAGTGTGATGAATAGTTATATTTGATACTATAATCCTAATATAGTTTCTCTACATTAATAAATATTGAAATTGGTGCAATTTTCCATCAGTATGATATGAGGGCCACAAATTTTTATAATGATTTCAGAATTCATGAGGCAAAAAATACTTCCATCCCTGACTATGTTGTTGGGTATTTCCTCATCCCACATAAAGAAGAAAATATTAGAATCCATTATATATTATAACTTCATAGTCATAGATAGGGGTAAGGCCCCATAAAATAAATTTCCCATATAGAAAATGGCTATGTTTATTTCGATGTATGTAGAAAATTTTTTGGTTTATTGATTAATTTTTCATGTACATGGTAGGAATGACATTACATTGTAAATTATGTGAAATATTACTTTATTTAAGTCTAAAAGTATCCAAGTATTATATTTGATCAGAAGGTATATATCCTAACCGGTGTACACGAAGCTCTTCTGCGTGAATTTCATCCATCATTTCCACAGTATCTTATCTATCAATATATATGATGTGGAATCCATCAATTCATTTTGTGTGGTGGAACTTCTTGTGATCTAAGCTATCATAAATAGTGAAATTGACTTCTTGCTACCAAATTTTATCCTTCTCGGTTATTTATGATGGAAGTACTCCAACATGGAGGTACTCTTTAATGGATTTCATATATACGTTGGTAAGAATATATAGCTCTAGAATAGGGATAACATAATTAATCTCCTCTATTAAGTATTGAAGAAAAGATTATACTATTCGGTGATGGGAAAAGTTGATGACTGTTTTATCCTAGATTGGATCTACAAGAGCCATAACCGCATTTTACAATGCACCTGCATGGGAATTTTTTTATCATAACATATGAGTAAATATTGTTTCTAAGGAGAATAATTCTATTATACCTTGGAAATATTCTAGTAGGGGATGAACTATTCCTTTCATATTTTCTAATCTCCATTGATATGTTTTATTAATAACCTAAGTCGACTATCACTTTTAAGTGGTCCATCCGGATTTTTAGTTGCAATTCCAAGTATTCAATAAGCTCCTGATATTATTTTTCATTATTGGTACATCATACTCATAGTAATAATGTTTAAGGTAAAACTAACTTCATTAGAGAAATAATAACACTCCCAAACCCAACATTTTCGATTTTGGGATATTACATTCCCTTCCGTATTATTTTCTTAGATGTACGGTCAAAATAAATTTCCCACATTTGGGCTCCATCTTGAATAAAAAATAACTCTTCATCAAGGATTTAATTATTTAATAACATTGCTTCTGTAGTTGGGTTTTATGTATGAAAATATTACAAAGTGTGATCTTTCATTTCTTTCCCACACAAAAATTTATATCAAATAATTATGAAATAACTTTACACTGTGTTAGAAGTCCTATCTATATAAGATTACAAAAGATATTTTTGAACAGGTGACTGTAAGAGACTAGTTAAACCTTAAGGTGGTAGGGATACTGCCTCAGTTTCTATACCAAAATGATTAATATCAAGAATCTCTTTTTGATATCTGAATAGAAGTTTTTATCATCAATCATAGTTCAACTGAGATAATAATGGTTGTTTTCATTCTCAACATCATTATTTTTTACAAGGAAGGTGCCTAATGATTGTTCTAGGAATTTGAAATTTAGAATGAGTGTATATTACAAAATAGGTGGAATTAATACTGGTGGACTCAAGTGGTATTTTATGAGGGTGTGAAATTCCTTTGGGATGTAACTAGTCCATTGATATGTGACATGCTTCTCGATCAGTGTAGTAAAGGGAAACCACTTGACTATAAGGTCGGCTGTGATGTGTCAGATGTAGGCTAAGGTTCCATGGATTCTGGTAAACTCATTATGTATTCATAGAGGTGAAATTAATAGTATCTCCATTATTTTCTCAGGGTCTTCTTTGATGTCGTGATGGATTACAATGATGTCGAGAAAGATAAACGAGCATACACTAAATGGACAATTTATGGGGTTCATTTTAACGATAAGTTTTCATAGGTGGTTTAATATGTTCTCCAGGTTGGCTATGTGGTAAAAACCTTGTTATGATTTGACAACCAAATCATTAAAATAAAATTCAAAAATATCTCCAAGAAGTGTTTAAACATTATATGCATGGAATGTTGGTATATGAGACCATTTTTCTTTTTGATAAATGGAATTACGTGATTTTACAATACTCCCTAAGTAGATATAAAGGTGGTGTATTATTCAAATTTTTGGGAATTCTGAATATGGTTGTACCCTGAATATCTATCCATGATGGATAGGGTTTGAAACCCAACTATTTCATAAATGATGAGTTCTATAATTGGAAGTCGGAAGTCATATTTCAGGTAGTGCATATTGAGATCTCTGAAGTCAATGCAGTCTCTGATCATACAATTTTTATTTTTATATGAAAAATGTTGTATAATAATTTTTAATACTGTACCACTCATAAAAATTTTTCCATTATGATTTTATCCACATATTCCTTAGTTTTGGAATCATGGACTAGGTTTTATTTGTATAGCTACATGTTTTTACCCTCTATGGTCTTTTAAAATACCCATGTAATGGGTGACCACATCTCGGTCAAGGGTTGGTATCTTTGTGTAATTCTATAAAAACATATCCATATGTTACATCAAAATTAGATATATATTTTAGGTTATTCAGAATTCATGGCGGCACTAATCAGTGTGGGTCATTAATTTTCTTTGAAACCCATATTTATCTAATTAATATCATTGAATGTGGTGAATAAGACTTCCTCAATAATTGGAGGGTAATCCCTAAGTTTTGTCTCTTCTTATTATTCCTCATTCCTTACCTATTTTGTCACTGCCTGTTAGGTATACGAAGAAGCATATTCTTTTTCAGGAGGAGGGGAGTCAAAATTTGGACATCTAAAATTTGAAGCAATCGTTTCTAGCTTAATTAATGGAATGATTCCTTTTTGGATATCTAAATGGAAAAAAGGGGAAGAGAATGAGACTCATCATTTTTTTCATATATTCATGAAAAAATCCACCAACCCAGCTGACTGAATTAGGATTTATTAAGTCTCAAGGGATGGGATGAATGAATTTTTAACCAGGCATTCAAAACTATTTAGAGAGATTATATATTCTCCAATTTTTCAAATCTCAGTTTTCACAATAAACAATAAAAAAGTTAATCAATGTGCACTTTCACTTGTACCCATCTCTTTGATTTGGATTATGGGGAGCATGTACTCTATAATGAGCTGCTTGAAGGTATTAGCTGGGATTATATCCTGGCCATTTAGGGAATTGATATGAGTAACATTATCTGTCGTGGATTGTTTCCCAACCTTATGGTAGAATCCTTTATCAATGTACTATGAAGAGGAGTATTTTAATGGGGGCATTATCACCATAAAATATCCCAATTTTACCTTTCATAAAATATTTGAATCATTAGTGTTATGATGAATGATTGGATGCATGATGTTGTAGAAAAGGTATTCCTAGCATACCATTGATGTCTGTATCCTTCCAAACAATCATGAATTACGAGTCAGACACGAGATCCCAAAATGGAGCTCTGAGTCTGATCTCGCCATGATCCTTTTTCTCAATCTTTTCAAAACCCCATAACATCAGAGGAGAGGGGGGAATGTGAGATTCATTGTAACCTAGGTGATATAGTGTCTAGTTATGAATGAGTTTAACTCATAATCCATTGTCAATGAAGGATCGTTGCATATCAATGTCATTTATTATCCCAGATATAGACAGGGTTCTAACATGTCCTGATTTGTTAGAATCTTCAACATAAAATTCCAAGGGGATAGAAAAGTATTTGATGATTGGTCCTTGGAAATATTTTGTAAGACTCGGAGCATCCATGATTGAAATCATGAATAGAACATGTTCTAGATGTATGATAACAACATAATTCGGATCCATAGGTCTGCGCTCCCTAGCATGGGTATACTTTTTTTTTGTTACATTAGTAGTTGAAGTACTTTTGGTGGACGGACCGTCCCTTGGAATAGGAGGTGAAGGTGATTCCCCTCCTGGTGGATTAGGCTTAATTGGTTTGCCTAAACACAGGGGATGATTAGGTGATGACATATCTTATAATATATATTATAGGATGATTGTGTTAGGGTAGACCCTATCATGATGGTTGAATTCTGTTGTTTCTGCTGATCTCGCTAGACAGCTCTTCAATGAGTCCATTCCTCGTAGACGGTGTGATAAGGGGTGTGGTTAAAATAGTGACTCCTGGAGTAACCACATCCTCAAATATATTATTCACTCTAAGGACCCATTCTCATAGTTACCCAATAAAATGTAGGGAATGTTATTTCATAATCAGAATCATCATCTACGAATGGATCCATTATTTGAATAATATTAATGGAAATAAACATCAACTTCTCATTTGAATAATATTCTGTTAGGTGGGTGGATACATATTGTACCATTTTATGGGTATGTTCTTATTCCATTGTGGATGGTGGAATTTTATATTCTAAGGTCAAGGATAACGTTGGTATTGATATGGGTTCATCTTTATATTCTTACTTCTTACCCATATGACCATGTCACTTTTTTGAGGACTATCTATTAGAGAATTGACTTGTCGATAATGTCATTTGTATTATAGAGGATATTTTTATCGGTGTAGTTGGATAATTAAAATTTTATTGAATATTAACATGAGTAAGTTAAATTATTTTTATAACCATATAGTCATCAAAATTATACATATTCTAGGTCTCAACTTCAATATTTTCATTTTACTTCTATGGATTAGTTGTAGAAACATACACAAACTGACTAGGTGAATTTTTCAGCTTCACCTTTCCAGAGTCTATCATATTTTTTCAAGAGGTATTTGAAAACATAAAAATTGTAGATGTGGTAACGTTGTACTTGATGGAAGGGGCAATAATTTTCGATATCTTCATCATCTTTTTTCTAGGATTTTTGGGGTTTATAAACTTCACCACAGGGTTTTTAAATTCTTATATGAAGTACTCTAAGACTTGGTAATTTTGAAAAATAACATACGTTTTTTTAAATATCCCCAAAATATATCTACATATTATCTATATTGTTATACCGATGAGTTAGGCATTTTTTTTACCCTTGTGACCTTGAGATGCATGATTTGGTGTAGGATTTGATGTGGGAGCAGGTACATAGGATTTCATAAGTGTAACTGTAGTTAAATTTTCATTCCCAGATCACCTTCACATAGTTAAATGTCTCAGTATAGAAATTTCCTTAGTATCTACAATACATTCTTCTACCTCTTGAGCAATTTTGTTAAGGTCCTAAAACCCACTTATATGTATCACATTAATCAAGGGTGTGTGAAACTCATCACATGGGTTCCCTATATATATTGGAAATAATTATTCAGGAAAGACTGGTAAGTTAATGTAATATGTAAATCCATCAGAATGAGAAATGAAATTGTATTCTCTTTCATTTCACTCCATTATTTCATTTTATTAGATAGATCATTGTTTTATTCCATATAATTGTGCTAAATTCAAATATAATCTTCGAACATAGTTCATACCACCCTGTAATTGACACAGCCTATAAGTTCATGTTCCATACAAAGGCTAAACCCTGTAGTGATGTCATGAAGGACCTATGTTTTAATTCCTCTTGTTGTTGAGGGGGCATCATAATGTGACCATAGTGGGATACCAATTGTATTGAGTGCTGTTATGGGTCTCCAGATCCATTGATGATTAGAAATTTAGGATTTCTAACATTCAGTGGGGGAAGAGTCGAGTCTACCCATTCATGTAAGATTTTATTTCTGGGTGAATTGGTATGTACCATTTCTCCATGTATACTAATTTATCCTTTTGAGACTTAATTGTGTTCATAGTAATTATAGGAATATATAGGTGGTATGATGTCTAATAATGTTCCACAACTAGTAAGAAAATGGATGGTGGTAATAAAAGTATTTGTCATAGTTAGCCAATAGGTTCGGGTATTTAATGATGTCTTTAGTCCTTTTTTAGTTCTTCACTCAATAGATGGAACAATTGATCTACTAAAATATGATACATTCATATTGGTGGTTTGTATATTACTTATAAATGATGTTCTACATCTACTTCAGTTGTTGTGGAAACCCCCTAATTTTTTTGTTCTAGCCAAAGGATTGGGTTGAGGAGCTTCATGTAGAGTATATCTAGTTGGAATGTTATGTCAGAGTAGCACTGCATTGAGTCTTCCCAATTATTTCATTTCATCCTCTTTTTGAATAAATATTTCATCAAGATAATGGGGATGATCATCTCTAAGAGGGGGTGAGGCACAATCTGACCCTTTACATTTAGATTGTTGAATGCATTTAGAAGAAGTAATGATGTATTTTTCCAAGGAATGGACATATTCAAGAAAATCCTATGGTTTTGGGTATGCACACCTCCTTAAATTTTTTTAGTGTGGATCACATTATGAGCCATAGCTTCCTCCTATGATGCATCATTTACATTTTACTAGTGTTCTATAGAATTTATTGGTAAATATTAATGAAACTAACTAATGAGTAATGATTTACCTAAATTCTCTTAGTTCCATTGATATATTGTCCCTTTATATACCCCCTATGAGGCCTCTTTATTTTCTTTTTTAGGTTTTCAGGAATTGCAGGACAGATTGTGACCATAATGTAATATCTAAATAGTTCAATCATACATGTTCCTAATGGTGGTCCTAGATTTTAAAATGGGGATTTCTAGTAATATCTATTCTTTGGTGTTCCTAATAAATTCATGAAGTATGATTTCTATTGAGGATGTTGTTGAGGAGAGAAATCCCATAGTCCTAAGGGATGGGTCTATTCCATCTCTACTTTCTCATCTATTTAATCTTAATTCTCTATCCTTGATGGCTGGGTTAAGAAATACCCAAGCCCTACGAGGTGATTATTATGCTAAAATATCATGTCTATTACTACCACAACTATCCTATTGATTTTATGAATATTTTTATGAATATGGACTGGTTGCATCATTCAGTAATCACTCTGATGAACCATTTCCTTAGACTGTTGTGTTATTTATGATATCTACACTATTTAATGGAATAAAACTCATAAATGGGTAGCTTAATCAATCTTATCATATTCCTAATGTGAAATTATATTAATAGAATCTCTCTTCTTCCCTGATGTTGGTGATAGTTGGTTAGGGAATAAATATTTTAACCGATATCCAATTGTAAATAGGGTCCATTTTATAATGATATCTTGAGGTTAAGATATTTCCTAATGCCACCATGGGAAGGATTTTTTTATGGAGTGTGATGAAATCTAGAGCCTATTTTGGACCCCAGACACTAATATAAATAGTGTATTGGAATCCATGATTAGCTATCGTAATCTTTTTAATGCACTTAGTCATTTATGTAGAATGTCTCCATTCTCTTTCCCTATATTTCATGTAGCAAGGAGAGCTTCCAATATAATTTTATATTTAATCTCTTCTATTAACATGATATGACGTTGATACTCATCATAGTGTAATTCATTCACTCTCATGTGAAAAATATTTTTCCATATGTTGAGGGAGTTTTCATTCACAAAATCCTCCAACAATGCTTCTAGAGTGTTGTTATAAATTGTGGATAAATTCCAGCACCTAACCAATATGTCAAATTTATCTTGATTTTTTCTAATGCTTAGTATGAAATATTCTTCATTTAATAGAGGTTCGTATACCTATTATGGTCGTAGTGGGAGATTAATTTCTAACTTATCATAAGATAGAATATTGGTAGTGACCTCCTCTATTGTACTAGAAGGAAAGTGGGTGAGGGGTGGTTTATAAACAGATCATATTATCTGGATTTATTCTAGATTACAAAGGATTACACCTATTAATGACAAGGAAAAATAAATTACTATCCTTGTTTTCAAAATTCCTTCAGCATTGGAGGGTTTTATCATAAATACATTTCTAATTGGAGAATTCTCTTGACAATGTGAAATAACACATCCCATAAAACATTCTTTGTGAGATCAAACATAGCTAAGACCACCATGGTGGATTATATAAAGATTAAAACAATCTTAATTATTTTTATATTTGTTATTTAGATGGATTTTATGGCTCTCTTTTGAAGATAGGATCTCGAGATTGATCTGATTGTGGTCATGAAGCAATCTCGCTTGGTTATGTGTTCAGATAGGAACATCAAAATTACTTTTACTACTTTATAATTTTGTAATGGGAGGGTAGTATAGGGAGATTCCATATATAATAATTTGAGGACTTTAATTACTTCCACATTAATTATAGTTGGATCATATTTCGGATCTTTAATTTCATGTTTTCTTTGGCGAGGGTCTTTTTTATTCATTTTTACATCCTACTAGTGCCACCTACTTGGGGGAAATGGATTCCATGGTACAATGTTTGTTCTCACCTTAGCGTGGCCATTGGAATATTGTAAATTACTCTAGTTGGAGTAGTTGTATGTTCCAAATCATTTTTTTACTCACCCCCTATCATATATTTCCCCATGACCCTCCAAGATGAGAGCATATGATTGTGTCTACTCCAGGGTTACATGCTAACGAGCCACCCCATTTGAGGGAAAAAAGTTTTGTGTCACCCTCTAACAAAACATATATCTCTATAATTCTATGGTGATAGGTATATTAGATAAGGGTAGGGAATTTAATCTTCCCTTTCATCATTTTCATGACATTCTTGGTGACTTTTGGGATGAGAATAGGGACATATGTCCATTCTGTATCTAGATCAAGTGTATATGTTTTCTTTTATCCTCCATTTCCAATATGTGAATACTGACAGTACACATGTGTTGGGATTAATAGTTGGGAATACCCCATTGACATCCCTGATACTTTCTGACTAACTTCTTCAGATTCTTTCAGATGAAACTGCATGTAGGATTGATGAATGCAGGCTAGTGTGTGTGCCTACTTGTAGATAACCTACACACATGATTGTTGGGATTTTTCAGGCGCTACCAGACATGTTTTCTTCATGGTTAGATGAATGGATATAGGTTTATAGTCTTTCTTACGGTGTACCTCTATATTTTAATGGATGTATTCTTTAGATGCTTTTAGATAAGTGTACTTATGGGCTAAATTAAGGCGGACAAGTGTATGTTCCCATTAATATATTGACACCAAATTTGATTGATGGGATTCCGTGGAGGGTGTAGGGGTGTGGCCCATCACCCTAGTGACTGGTTTCTGCCATCATTTAGACATATTTAATTCCCATGTCTGGGATACCAAGGACCATCAGATAAGGATGAAACCCTCATCATGTTAAGGTATTAATACTACATTGTTTTGGTGGGGGTGGTTTCTCAAAGGAACCCTTGACAAAGACTATAATGTCCTCCAGAAGAGTATGTATGTGGAATCTTGATCAATCATTCCAAAATAATGGAGGAAATATTTTTTGTGTTCCATGGATAGGAACCCAAAAAGTTTGAATACAATGGTTAGTGTTGTCTACTTTAGGACCACCTTTTTTACATTTCCCAAATGATCAGTGGAGCATGGTAAGCTATAGGGAATGTAATGCAACTTCTAATGTGTAGATTTTACCATTTTTATAGTACTCTCAAAACACTACATTAGAGACCCACTATTGATGATGTTGTGTTTTTTGGGGGCATCATGTTCTTGGATGAATCCCCAGGGTGTACATAATCTAGGTCACCCTTTGGTGAAAGATAGTAAGATGTCATTGTATTTAACAGAGTTCTTGGAAATTAGTTTTTGAGTATATGAAATACACATACAAGGAAACCCCGTCAAAGTATAATTTAACATGAATGGAATCATTTATGATTGATTGTATTGTAATTTCTTCTTTTATAAATAAAAAGTGTCATTATTGATGGGTGAAACTATCATCTTTGTAAAGGATTCACATATGGTTCTTTATTTTTTTTAAGGAAATATGTTTCAGGGTTGTGAAATAAATGGTCTGATAAGGACTAGATAGTATGTCCTTTTTATCATATGAAGGATATTACATAATAATGTAATTATCCTTGGGTTCAACATTTTCATTTCCAACCCCAGAGATATTTTTTTCTTCCTTATGTTTGATTCTAGGGGGTTTGAGACTTGTGAAATCATTCACAGATGGTTCAAATTTTTTGATTTCACTCAGAATATCTGTCGCTTAGTGAATGATTGTGAGGGAGGGGTAGTTAGTTGTGTGAAACCTTTCATACTAGGATAACAATTTCTAAATGGTTTCCAATGGTTTTTTCTGATAAAAAACACCCAATGGTTCTATACCCATAAGTGACCCACATTCTATAGATATGTGACTGTTGGGGAATTTTTCAAATGATACTTAAGAGCTCAGATTGGTCAAGATGATTGGAGGTTGGGAACATCACAGTCTTTTGGGGAGATTTATTACATACTACATGAATATATTATAGATTTAATATATGATCATGAAGCCTTTATTAGTTACCTTGTTATTCATTGGTTACCATTGAATTAACAATCAACTATTTTCATGTATGGAGCCTGAAATCATATGTATGTATATGAGGTTCTCCATCAATGGAGAAATCTTTATGTATCTTGTGTTTTCAACCAATGATATCATCCTATGTAATAATTATAGATTAGTATTCCATTATTATCATGATAATGGTATTCTATCCTCTCAATGGGGGCACTCTAGACTGTATCATCATCTAGGGAGAGAGTACTTACTTTGATGTTGGGTTTGAACCCCTGGATAGGCTTCCTATGTATCATTATGAATGGAATAAAAAAACACGTAGTTCAGTTCCACTTAATGAGGCACATCATACCTCATAAGGCCATGTGATTATGAACTTACTTTATAGTTTATCATCATTTGTCTTTGAAATCCATGTGGACGGTTCCTCATCAAATTTTAATGTTTGACGTATGATGGACCAGACTGGGGAACCTTGAAGTGACATGGATTTCCATGTTTTATTAGACCCTACTAGGAATGTGGCCTAGATAAAATAGTGCTGATATGGGGTGTTGGGATTGGACTTTGTGGAGGCTTTCTACATATCTCATTTTGATAGGAATCAAAACCACGTATCTTTTAGCGAGGAATTTCACCTTCAGATGCCCTTAGGATTGACTTGAAAAGGAGTATGACCCTTTATGAAGATAAAATTGTGGTTTATCCCTGAAAAGGATTCCTTAAAAATTGATTTGAGTCCATGAGAAATGTCTTCACTCATGGAGATTTAATTACTTTTGGGTATTACACATGAGGATGTGGCCCAGTTTAATGATATTGTGATTGTGGATTACTCCAGAGAAGGATGCATATTGAGATCGGGAGATCGATGGGAATCATACATATCTTGATTTTTGATGGAATTAGGGTTAACATAATTCACTTTGTGTTGTACATACACCTTATGGTTTTCTTGGAAAGGTTCAATTTGGTCTTACTCATGAAAAGGATTCCGGGGTGGTTTTTTATCATGAGGATGTCAGGACCACCACCACCCTCTATGAAAATATGAGTTATTATCTTCATAAGAAACAAAAATAAATGAAAGATCTAGTAAACCACATGATTATATTTTCCATGAGTCGGTAGAAATTTCCTTGATGAATCATGTTTAGGCAGTACTCCTATGTAATTTGTGAGTAAAATACAAAGTATGATTCTCTACCAAAACTTGCATTTAATGGTGTGGACGGCAAGATCATGGATGTACCCTATAACCACAATTAATGGATGTTTCATTATAGAATGTGATTAAAATGAGAATGTGAAATGTAATGGAAACAAAAAAATCCACTTTCTCTACTGGTGGGAGAGGCTGAGTGTATGTCACTTACATATCCCCATATTACCATGTAATGGGTCAAGGTTATTGATACTGAGGATGGAAGAGAGAAAGAGGTACATGAGATGACTTTTATTACCATTAATTATCTAACATAGTGTCCATAAGTAATAGAGGAGAAAGTTTGAGGCCTCATGTAAGAAATGATATAGGATTACTCCATGTGAGGTGAGCTAAAAATTTTCTTGTAGTAGGGGGAGGATCTCATTCTATATAGAATAAAAAATAATGCATAATCCAGATCCTCCCTAATAATAACTAAAGGATCAGTTTCATAGAAAATAAAAGTATAGGACATTGTTCCAAACCTAGTATATGAGATCAGGAACTCCTGACCATTGTCCCAAGGGTTGAGTTCCTCCTAACATAAGTGATAAAAATCATGAAAGAGAGAGAGTATCCTAACCATGTCGTAAGAAAATTGTGGGAAACGGATGACCAAAAAAATTAAATTGTAAATAGGATACATGCTGGTGAGAACCTTTCCAAGGTTTTTCATGTCCCGAGGCCTTGGTGGAGGTTTCAACATGGTCTATTTTAGTAAAGTAAACCATTAGGATAGGATTTCTACCATTTTAGTTGTAGAAGAAGATATTAAAAGGGGATTTTCATAGGTAATTGACTAATGGGGAAGAGGTGCCTCATGTAGGGACTTGGAGGAACTGGAGGAGCCTCATACATGGGTTATTGGACTCCATGAACTAGAAATTATTTTGAATATTATCCACTAAGGCAGCTAAACATGGGTGAGGATTTATCATAAGAACCATGTGACTCTTATGGTGTCCATGAAGGAGTCTCACATAGGTCCCTTATTTTATAAAAAGTAACTCATATTGATAGTTTCTCACTATGGTATAATAGATCCGGTTATTATTTTATTTTTTTTTCAAACCCTAAAAGGACATTAACCACGTCTATCACCTCTTGATCCTTTCTTATCTCATTTTTTTAGAGTAAGATGGAGAATTTTTTGAAACTTGAGCATAGGGGAATCATACCAAGAGCTAGGCTCTTATTATTATTTTTCTAGTCATTCAAATGAGTAGTCAAATGGGATCTATTTATATAAAATAGAGGACTATGTTCAAAAGATTTTTTCACGACCCCCTACCCACAGATTATACCCCTCCTAGGATGGAAATGTGAAAAGGAAGATAATCACCAAGAGTCCTGCATCCAGTAGGCCCCGGGTTGGTGACTAGTACTGAGGGTATAGTAAAAAGACAAATGTGAGCCATTAGCCTTTATGAGAACACATGCAGAAGGGATAGAGAAGATAGACACCAACCAAATCCAACTCAGAATTATATATAAATGAAATTCCAAGTACAAATATGTAATGTTATTAAAACTTCTACAATTGAAAGGGTAAAACTACAAAATCCCAATAGGAAGTAAAAAAAGCAGCAACCACAAGTCCGAATAGCTCCTGCAACCCCAAGCTATTAAAAACAAGCTTGATCTTCAACCTCCTCCATGTGACCTGAAAAATAATTATATATACATAGGTCTAGTATAACAGTATTCTCAATAAGATCCTCCTTGAAGCCTCTCATGCAAAAGTAATGAAGGAATGCTAAAGCACAGTGAACAACAAGTGAAACTAACATTTCACCTAAATAGGTATACTATGTTCCCAACCTCACCATGGCAACTCTCACCAAGTAACGCATATGGGAGTATATAATTTAATAAATAATATAAAGGGTACCTCTCTACGTCTTCCCTACCAGTTTTTCGATTTCCCCCAACATTTCACATCCTAATCATCTTTCTCCAAAAGGCTTGTCCACAAACACCTAGGCGAAGCACCAAAACTTTCACCTCATGCAACAAACCACCATGTCCATATAATAAAGTAACCATGTGGTTCCTGGGATCCACCATAGCTCATATAACATGTAACATACTTCTGGTATTATACCTCAAGCCATTACAGCCCATACACCATGTAAGGATCCTCAATCCATCACAACCTATACACATTACAACTATAGAAGTCTATATGGTACTATATCTAGAATATATGTGTGTGAATAACCACAAGACATTACATCCCTCTACACACATATATGGGTAAAACTAACCATTGTTCCCTCCAGCACAATTATCTACCAAGAGTAGATAGTGGGGATAAAGGGGGTAGTCATCCGTCCATCCTCCCACCTGAATGTTGGGGAAAACACCCCCTAGGGATCAGAATCCATACAGTGTCATTTTCCCAAACTGACATGGTGGGTAGCATATAAAAACACAAAATTTAAATAATATACTATATCACATAACCACACTATGGGCATAACATAGTCCTAGACTCAACTACAACAAAAATCTCTCGGACTCCCGGCTGGAACTACTAGAACGAGGTAACCTATAATCACACAACCATTTAAAGGGCATTATTACATTACATCATTCTTTTTTTATCATTCCCTTTTTACTTTAATTAATTATTTAATCACTAATTAACCATTTACAATTCCAAATTAAATTTCATTAGCATCACTCCCAAGGTCCACTGTCCCTTTAAAAATGTAACGTCAGCATTGCATACCAGCTAGCTCAAAACCCATGGGTTAACATCATTTATTCAATTATTTGTTTACAACATTATTACATCCCCATATTACTATAAATTCTAGAAAAAAATTCTAATCTACTCAACATAAGGGGGATCAACACTACGAGTAGATGAAATACTCGTCGAGTCTTTGACACATATACCAAGAGCATAGACCCATCCTCCCTTAGGCAGCTAAACAGGGAAAGAATGTGGAAAACCCTATGCATATTCACCCCTTTTAAATGAAGGGTAACCAAGACCAGCTGCCATAAGCAGTGGGGAAAGTAATGCAGATAAACAACCAATAAGAATTAGAAATAATCCAAACATTCACATCCAGACCATTTCATCATCCCTAGTGTCCTCCCCAACTTCCACAGGCATAACCTGATACACCTCTTCACTCTAGGCATCAACTACTACCACAAATAGTAGGCCTCCATGCCCCACATATCACAACACCCATCCAAAATTTGATCACTACACAAGAAAAAGAAAAAAAACATCATATCATTTGGGCTCTTAGCCCTTAAACAATCAAGATGGTAACTCATAACCCTAAAAAGAATGATATTTTATCGAAAACCCAGTTCTTTAATTCATCTCAAATTAACAGATTTATTATTTGTTGGTTCCAAATTTTGAAAACCCTAACGAGTAATCTATCAAAAATAATTAAACATTCATACTACACCAATTAGATTAACATAAAATTAACACAAGAAGAACCAGATTAATTTATATTTCCCTTTATCTTTATCCAAACAATTATCTACTAATTCTGGCATTACGTTATTTACAAATATCCATCAGAAACGAAATTCTAAAAAAAATAAATCATAGATATCACACTATCAAGAAAATAAAAAGGGAAAAACATACGATCGATATTAATTTATTTATCTGGTTTATATATTTATTATGAAAATTAAATTGTGATCTAGTGGGATAAAACATTATATCTATACATTTCCACTTAAAATAAAAGAGAATCAGTGAATCCCTTACCGCAAATGGTTCTTCACATTATTTATATGAGAATGATCCACCCAACAGGTTACAATATCCTCCTCCCGTGACAACTGTATGCACACGAGGATGTAGAGACACAACCACACCAGTAAAAACCCAAGAAAATACCATTAAGAACAGGGAGATACCATTCCATAAATGGGAAAGGATAAAAATAAGGAGATGAACCCAAAATAATGAAGATAGCTCATACCATATATTGAATATTGATTAATACTACTTGGTTGCATCAAAATATAGGCGAACCAATCCATGGAGGAAATTTTGATCGCACAACTCTACAAGATGGAATTAAAGGTTCAAGTATCTCACAGTCGTGAACAAGGAGGATGAACTATTGAAGAAGATATATCATCCATTTATAATATTTAACAGAGTGTCTCTTTATGATATGTTGTATATCCCATTAAAAGAATATCTCATTAAACCATGTGGTTTGAACAAGTAAAAATATCTCGAGCCATATTATAAATTAATACATGATTTATGGCCTTTGAATCAGCTTTAGAGTTCCTAATAAAAGTCTTTAAATTCGTTTACATCAACGGAAATGTCAAAGGGGCGAAATTATAGGAAGTCGGAAACACTGTTCACAAACTCGATATTTGGAAAAGGAAAAACACTGTTCATGAACCTCACCATTGAAAACTCTCTATTGGAACCTCACTATTATGGAAACACTATTCATGAACCTCTTCATTAGAACCTCACCGTTGGAACATCACCATTCTGGATACATTGTTCATGAACCTCAACGTTGGAACCTCACTATTCAAGAATCATTGTTCATGACCATCACCATTGAAACCTCGCCATTGGAACCTCACCATTCTTGAAAAAATGTTCATGAACTAAAAATTAGGGAAAGTAATGAGGTCACCATTAGAACCTCATCATTCTAAGAACACTATTCATGAACTGAAAATTGTCAAATAAAAGAGGTCACCGTTGGAACCTCACTGTTTTGGAAACACTATTCAAGAACTCAAAATATGGAAAAGAAAATAGAGGTTACCGATGAACCTCACAATTTTGGAAACACTGTTTAGAAACTAAAAATTTGGCAAAGGAAATTGCAGCTACTGATGGAACCTCACCATTCTGGTAACAGTGTTCATGAAATCAAAATTTGGAAAAGGAAAGAGGTCCCCATTGGAACCTCACCATTCTAGAAACACGGTTCATGAACTAAATTTTTCAAAGGAAAGAGGTCACCATTGGAACCTCACCATTCTGGAAACTCTGTTTATGAACTAAAAATTTTGAAAAGGAAAGAGGTCACCGTTGGAACCTCACTGTTCTTGAAACACTATTCATGTACTCAAAATTTGGCAAAGAAAACAGGTCACCATTGGAACATCACAGTTTTGGGAACAATGTTCCTTAACACAAAATTTGGAAAAGGAAATAGGTCACCATTAGAACATCACGGTTCTAGAACCCATGTTCATGAAGTCAATTTATGGAAAAGGAAAGAGGTCATCGTTGGAACCTCACCATTCTGGACACACTTTTCATGAACAAAAAATTTGTCAAAGGAAAGAGGTCACCATTGGCTCCTCACCATTTTGGAAACACTGTTCATGAACTCAAAATTTGGAAAAGGAAATAGGATACTGATGAGATCATTCCCATAAGGTCACCGATGAATCTATTCACCTAAGGGTACAGATGCACTATTAACCTAATTCCACCGATAACATTGTTCACCTAAGTTCACAGATTAAATTGTTCACCTAAGGTCACTGTTGCATTGACCATAGAACTGTAAATTTGGAAAAGTGATAGGGATAAGTCACATTGGCCTCCCAAAACACCGTAGACACTAGATTATCACTATAGAATAGACCACAGAGGTACGGGACATTAAATAATATACCTATCAAAATATTCTCATCCTCACGAATTTAAAACCAACCTAAAAGAAAAAAGAAATGACGTCTGAACGGCCACCTATCGAGATTCCTCTCAAAAGAGAGAATACCACAAGAAGTAACAAAAATAAAGAAATATTATAAATGTGAAATGTCTATAATCAAAATTTGAAAGCCTTTACATGAAATGAGTTAAACATCAAACAAATTTGGGTACTGAGCATGTATCTACAAATCGCACTCCCAGGTACTCTCTTTCACGCTACCATGTCTCTATAAGTCACTAATCAAGGGGATAGAATTATCGCGAAACACATTTTATTTGCGATCTTGGATCTCCACAGGTCTCTCCTCAAAGGTCTCATAATCATCAAAATTTATCTCTCTACAATCGATGATGTGAGAGTCATCATGAAGATAACGATGGAGCAATGATACATGAAAACCATCATGTATCTGTCTCGTCTGTGAGGGAAGTGCTACTCGATATTCCACCGCTCCAAGATGAGATTAAACCTCAAATTCCCAAAAAACCTGGGAGAAATATTACTCCCATGACCAAACCTTCACTACCCACGATAGGGAGTCACCTTTTGAAACTCATGATCCCCAACATAAAACTCTAATAGTCTATTCTTTTGATCCGCATATGATTTTTGAAGATATGGAACGGTCTTTATCCTCTCACGAATCTCCAAATTTATATTTTTTGTATAATGAACTAGTTCAGGTACAAGAATAGATGACTCTTACAAATGATTCTAGAACATTGAAGAAGGGAAAGCCCGACCATAAAATGATTCAAATGGTGTCATACCGATAATGACCCCGGAGTCCTGGCATTATTATTCCTTTGGTTGGAGACTAGCACTGAGGGTATAGTAAACACATAAATGGGAGGCATCACCCTCTAAGGAACATATACGGAAGAGAGAGATGAGATAGGCACCAATCAACTTCATCTTAGACCGAAATATAAAATAAATCCCAATTACAAATATGTAATTTCATGAAAACTACTACAAATGTCATGGGAAAAACTACAAATAACCAAAAGAATGTAAAAATAGTAGCAACCACAATCCCGAACAGCTCCTGCAACCCCAAGCTAGTAGAAACCAGCTTGATCTCCAACCTACTTCGAGTGACTGGAAAAACAATTTTTATATACACTGGGTGAGCATAACAGTATACTCAGTAGGATCCTCCCCGAAGCCTGTAATGCAAAAAGAAAGCATGCTAAAGTATAGTGAACAATAAGTGAAACTAACTCGTCACCTAAATAGGTATACATTGTTCCCAACCTCACCATGGCTTCACTCACCAAGTAACAGATACAAGAGAATATAATATAATAAATAATATTCATGGTACCTCGCAACTCATTCCCCATAGGTTTTCCTCTTTTCCCCAACGTCGCACATCCTATGAAACTCTCTCCAAAAAAGTGATGTCCACAGACACCTGGAAGAAGGACAACAACATGCACCATATGCAATAAAACCACCATGTATACTTAAGCAAGTAACCAGGTATTTTTTGGAGCCATCCCAGCTCGTATAACATGTATCATACATCGAGTATTATACCTTAAGCTATTACATCCCATATACTGAGTAAGGATCCTCAAGCCATCACAACATATACACGTTACACATACAATACTCTATAGGAAACTATATAAAGAATATATGTGTTTGAATAACCATAAGCCATTACTTCCCTCTACACAAATATATGGGGAAAACTAACCATTGTGCCTACAAGCACAAGTATCTACGAAAAGAAGAGATCGTGGTCAAAGGGGGTTGTCAGCCATCCAACCTCCCACCAGAATGTTGGGGAAACGACCCACCCATGTCTCAGAATCTATGGGGGTCAGTTGCCCTAACTTAATGGGTGGAGTATCTTATAGAGACACATTACGTATAGAATATAATATATCTCACAACCACACTATTGGCCTATCTTATTCTTCGACTCAACTATAGATAACATCTCTCAGACTCCTGGATGAAACTTCTATGTCTACGTAACCTATAATAACACAACCATTTAAAGAGCTTTATTACATTACTTCATTCCATTTTTATCAGTTTCATTTTACGTTAATTAATTCTTTAAAAATTAATCATCCATAAACAATTCCACCTTAAATTTCATTATCATCACTCCCAAGGTCTACTATCCCTTTAAAATTTTATCCTCATCATTGCATCCCAGTAAGCTTCAACCCTATGGGTTAACATCATTTGTTAAAATATTTATTAACATAATTTTTATATTCTTATATTCCTAAGAATTCTAGAAAAACATTCTTATCTACTAAACACATGGCGGATCAACACTTTGAGTAGATGAACTACCCGTAGATTATTTTCCACCTATAGCAAGAGCATAGACCCACACTCTCCAAGGAAGCTAAACACTGAAAGAATGTTTCATACCTCGTGCGCTTTGTCCCATTCAAAAGAAGGGTATCAAAGACTAGCTTCCTTCACCAGTGTGGATGGTAAAGAATATAAACAACCACTATGAATTAGTAGGAATCCTAACCTTCAAATCTAACCAATTTCATTATCCCTGGTGTCCTCCGCGAGACCCAGATGCATTCCTCAATGTATCTTTCCACACTAGTCATCTAATGCTGCCACAACCAGTAGGCCTCCATGCCCCCACATATCACAACAGCCATCCAAGATGACATCACAACACAGGTAGTAGGAAATCAAACATCATATCAATTGGGCTCTCAGCTCTTAAAGAATCAAAAGGGTAACTCAGGTCCATAAAAAGAATTATATTTTATCGAATAACTAGTTATTCAATCATTCTTGGATTTACTAATTTATTATTTGTAGGTTCCAAATTCGAAATTCCTAACTAGTAAGCTATCATAAATAAATATTCATTCTTACTACACCAATTTTATTAACATAAAATTACAACAAGAAGAACCAGATTCATTTACACGCCTCATTATCTTTATCCAAACAATTATCAATTAGTAATGGCTTTATGTTCCTCACCAATTTCCATATACAATGGAAGTCTAAACAAATCAAGAATATATATCACACTATCTAGAAAAAATGAGGCAATAACATACGAGTGTTATCAATTTATTTGTCCAGTTTATATATTTATTTTATCAATTCCATTGTGATCAATTAGGATAAAACATGATAACAATACAGTTTCACATTAAATATAAGAGAAGAAACGAATCCCCTACCTCAAACTGTTCTTGGCGTTCTTTTTATGAGAACAAGTCGCACAATGGGGTATGATCTCCTCCTACCGTGACTATTGTATCCACATGAGGATGTAGAGACACCACCACACCAGTAAACACATAAGAAAATCCCATTAATATTATATAGATACCATTCCATTAAATAGAAAAGAGAAATAGAAGTAGATGAACCCAAAAGAACAATGATAAATAATACCTTATATCAAAGATTGATCGATACTGCTTTGTTGCATCAAAACCATGGGGAACCAATCCAAGGTGGAAAGTTAGATCGCACAACTCTATGGGATGGAATGAAAGGTTTGAGAATCTCACAATCGAGAACAATGAGGAAGTACTAGAGAGGAAGATATGTCATCCCTTTGGAAGATTTTATGGAGAGATCATTTATGATACGCTGTATTTTCTATTAAAAAATGATTTCATTAATCCATGTGGTTTGACCAAGTAAAAACATCTCGAGCCTTATCTGAAATTAATAAAGGAGTTATGACATTTGAATCGACATTAGAGTCCTTAAAACAAGTCTTTAAATGCATTTTATGTTAAAGGAAATGTCAAAGGGGCAAAATTGTAGGAATCTGGAAACACAGTTCATGAACTCAAAATATGGAAAAGGAAAAACAATGTTCATGAACATCACCATTGAAACCTCATCATTGGAACCTCGCCATTATATAAACACAGTTCATGAACCTCACCATTGGAACATCACTATTCTCGAAACACTATTCATGAACCTAACTATTGGAGCCCCATAGTTCTAGAAACACTGTTCATGAAGTCAAAATTTGGAAAAATAAAGAGGTCACCGTAGTAACCTCATCATTCAGAAAACACTATTCATGACCTCAAAATTTGGAAAAGGAAAGAGGTCACTGTTAGAACCTCACTGTTCTGAAAACATTGTTCATGAACACAAAATTTGGAAATGAAAATTGTGGTTATCGATGAACCTCATTGTTCTAGAAACACAATTCACGATCTAAAAATATGGAAAAGGAAATAGAGGTTATCAATGGAAGCTCACCATTCTGAAAACACTGTCCATGATCTCAAAACTTTTTAAAGGAAAGTGGTCACTGTTGGAACCTCACTGTTCTAGAAACATTATTCATGAACTCAAAATTTGGAAAAGGAATGTGGTCACCATTGGAACTTCACTATTCTAGAAACACAGTTCATGAACTCAAAAGTTTTTAAAGCAAAGAGGTCACCTTTGGAACCTCACTGTTCTAGAAGAACTATTCATGAACTCAAAATTTAGCAATGGAAAGGGGTGAACTTTAGAACCTCACCATTCTAGAAACACTATTTATTAACTCCAAATTTTTCAAAGGAAAGAGGTAACTGTTTGAACCTCCCAGTTCTGGGAACACTGTTCATGAACTCAAAATTTGGAAAAGGAATGTGGTCACCATTGCAACATCACTGTTATGGAAGCAGTGTACATGAGCATAAAAATTTTCAAATGAAAAATGTCACCGTTGGAACCTCACCATTCTAGAAACACTGTTCATGAAAGAAAAATATGGCAAAGGAAATAGGTCACCGCTGCAGCCTCACCATTCTAGAAAGAATATTCATGAACTCAAATTTTTGAAAAGGAAAGAGGATATCGATGACACAATTCACCTAAGGTCACCAACGACACTATTCACTAATGGTTACTAATGCACTGTTCACTTAAGGCTACCGATGACACTGTTCACACAAGGTCACCGATGACACAGTTCATGTAAATTTATCAATGCACTATTCACATAACTAAAATTTGGAAAAGTGTTGGGGATAAGTCACCTTGACCTCTCGGTACACCCCAGACACAAGATTTTCACAAAGGACTGGACCACAGAGTTCATGGCCATTAAAAAGGTTTTTTATGAAGGCTAATGGAGTAGGTACCAGGTGGAAGTGTCCCAATACAGGGTATCCTTCCCTTTGATATAGCTCATGGGGTGCTATGTGGGCCATCAAATGGGTAATGGTATGCATGTGGTGGTGTAAATGGGAAAGCACCTTTTATACTATTTCAAGTTCTTTAGTTCTTGAAAATGCATAAGGTAGACATCCTAATATTTTCACTCAACCTGAAAAATAGTGTCTCAACAATAATATTTTAAAAAAATATATTATTATAATGGAAGAGAGTTAGTCGTTTAACTCAGTTTTGTTTTAATTAACGTTTCATGGTAATTCATGTTATATCCATCATTTCAAAAAATACATGACCAATGTATTCACATATTATCTATGTAAAAATAATGATCTACATTATGATATTTGATATCCCATGATAATCTATTTGTTTAAGATAATACCTAGATATAGAAGGAATTAATTATTTTTTTATCAACATTCTTATCCATGAGTGCATCATAGATGAAAATGACATCCCGTAGAGTAATTAATGATATATAAAATTGATATATGTACTACCAAAAATATTTTTGATTATGTAATGGAATGGATGCAATTCCCTATATCATCTCAAGAAAATTAAGCTACTCTAGGAAAATGGATCTTCAAATAAAAAATTCACCCTTGTAACTTTATTAATGATGAACTGATGGACTTTTCACTCATAATAGATTTATGGCTCCATGGATGTTAATTTTTTAGATCATTTAGTTAATTGTGATCAATGAACTATATCACTCAGCATAATTGTTTTATTATTTTCTTCGATATACATATATTCAATTAAAGAAATAATCTTATTTGGAAGCCTACTTATGTGTCATTGATTAAAACTTTCCTAATTTCCTTTCCATCAAATAAATAGGTACTTTTTTCCTTTTTATAGTATTTCTATTCAATGAATTAATTTTCTGATTTCAAAACCATTAACCATGAATTTAATTCAAGAGGATGAAATTTTCATTAATTTGGTTTAATTTTAGACCATGAGATTTTGGGAAATATTTTTTTAAATATATGTAATTTCATTAATAGATTACTTTACACAGAACACTGAATTTTAATTAAGGGATACAAACAATTAAGATATTATTATTTAACAAGATAGGTATCACATATCCATTGGAATGAGTGGTATGAATATGATTAATTAAATTTTAAAAATATATGGTTTAATAGTGTTTATAAAATAAAATATTTAGTCATAAATTAAGATGACATGAATGTATATTCATGTTGAACATAAAATAATTCTTTTCAAAGAACAATATTTTTACATAGAAAACAATTTTTACAAAAAATAAATTAAAAATTTACCTTGGAGAATGATATTAATTAAATCATAATATTAAAAATTCAATAAAATTTTAATTATTTTTTTTTTCTATATATGATATATAAATTGTTTCAATTATATGCTCAATAAATGTGATTTGTTTTATAAAAAGTATTTTAAACCCATTTTGGAAAACAATAATAAAACGTTTTTTCTTCTAAATTTATAAAATATACATGAAAAAAATGAATTTTGGAATTTTAATGGTTGATATGTCATTGGAGGAATTTTTTATAATTATATGAAAAGTTAATAGTTTCTTTTAATAGTGAAAAATATGGTTTCAATTGAAAACATTCACTTTAAATCAAAAAAAATTAAAGATAAATTTTATTTTAAATAGGTATTAAAAATAAAATTATTTTAATAATATATATATTTCAAATTTATTTCATTAGAATAAATTTCATATTAAATTGTTATACAAAATCTTTTCAAAAATTTGATACATTCCTCTTTCGAAAACCACCTTTTCATTGCGTATGGGTGATTAATTTTAAAATAAAATTTTCTAATAACGTGAATGGAATTATTAATAATTGATTTCATATATTTAATAATAATTAGTAGTATAGTATATCAATTTTAACTAATTTTTTTTTAAAATGAATTTTAAAAAATAAGAAAAAATAATGACTGCAGTTAAGGATAAAATCGGTTTACCTAGGGGTATAACTAAACAGATAAGGGATGAAATAAAATAAATAATTTTCTAGAAACTATTTTATATAAATTTATTTGGCTTAATTTACCTATGCTTTGATAATGGTCCATTTGTATCCTTTTGGAATTTGAATAATGTGGGTACCTATTTATCTTTTAAAAATTACCAGTGTGCCACAAAACTCACTTATAAAAGCCCACCCATTTTCCTCTATTATTCAAAAATCCAAGACAGTTTTGTTTAGAAATACCTACATATATCCTCCTTAATTACATCACTACATCTTAGATTCCTTGGTGTGATCCTAAATCTAATATTGAAATTTTTTTGGATAAACTTAATCATTTTGTCTGAAGAAAAGATAATATTATTCAACTATGAATTTATGTTTTAATTGTTATTATAATTCCATAAACTGTTTTCCATATATGTTAAAATAATAAAAAATCATCTCTTATATTCTATTATTTTATTATGTTATTATAATATACTATATAAATATCCACTTCTATTATCTGGGATATGAAATAATCATTTCTGTGTACGATGTACTACACCTTGTGAACATATGTTATTCATTTTCCATCACCAACCATCATGAAAATATATCGGGATAGATTTAATGTTTATATTAGATTTAAATATATTATTATACTTATGAAATTATGATATCATATATAAATTCATACCATTCAACATGTTGGAAAAAAATAATGCCTCTAATGTACAAGATGGGTTACCACCACATAAACCATTGTGATTCATCATTCATTTTTTAAATTAGGATTAAATAAGTAAATATTAATATAATATATCTAATTTTTTTAAAATATTTTTAATTTCGAAATTATGATATCACATATTCTTTCTTACAATTTATTACATAGGGATACAATAATGTTTCTCGGGTGTTTGAGAGACAACTACCTACTAAAGCGATGTGATTTGTTTTTCTTACTAAGGCTTTTCATGGAAAGAGATATTGTAAATTTGTTCAATATTTTAAATATATATTAATATAAAAATAATTCTGAAATATAAATATATTTCTTAACTCAGTTTAATTTTATTTATTATTAAAATGGAAACAACATTATGGTGTACTTATGGCCTAACATCTATACGAGCATGGTATTTTATTTCATATCTCTATAATTTATGGATTACAAAAAATACATATATACTAGATATACAAAATAATCATATAATGGTCAATATTTGAGATAATATGTATACATGATCAGTATAATAGTACCAAAAATAATAAATCAAAACATATATGGGAAAAAATAAGCTATTAACTAAAATGTGATTTTAACCATGAATTGTTAATAAATGGGTAATAAAAGGCTGTGATTATTTCATATTTGATATGAAATATATTTATAAATAAATATTTAATTATAACCATGATTTTTAAAAATATTTATAATAAAAATGTATTTAATATAAACGAGGTTTTAATTCATATGAAAGAAATAGAGAAATAAGGTAAAGGATTTCTGTCTAACATTTATTTTCCAGAAGATAAATTCCATATTCAACATGTGTTTCTTTTATGTGGTGTATATATATTAAACAAATATTTATTATATTATCATTAAATAGAATATAATTGTTATTTACATATCCATTTTAGTATATGACATTCATGGGGTTTACATTATCAATTTTTTTGATGTTGTAAGGGATTTTTGTCTAAATTTTCCTTTTTTGCGATATACATTATAGTATGCACCTATTTTAAGTTATTGGACATAGATACTACCCCATTTATATGTAACATCATAAATTTATTTATTTTCAGGATATTGTGCATTTTATTTAATTTTATTTCGTCATGGGATATACGATTCAATGATACCAATTAGGTATATTATTTATGGTACAATCTCATCATTTATCCAAATGGTAAATATTTGTTATACTGATGATGAAATATTATAAAATTTATCTAAAATATTCATTAATTTTATAATTATTAAGTTATTTCATTAGAAAACATTTTTTTCTTCATTTTCCTCTCTTTATATACATAGAAATTATAAATAATTATCGAAATAAAAATAGATATTATTTCTATCATCTTTATAAAACCCATTTATCTTCCGTATTCATGTTTTTTAGTAATTATTTTTAAAAAAATTTAACATTACTCTTTGATTTTGAACATTAATTTTAATTTTGTTTTATTTTTTAATAAAATAAAGGAATATTGAAGTAATTTTTAAAATAATCATTCTTTGGACTTTAAAAAAATGTGAATGTGGTATTTGTTTTAAATTTTAAAACATTAATGTTATTTTACTCCATAATGACCAATAATTTTTTAAATATTCTTCTATAAATATCCAAAAATATTTTAAAATAAATACTTTTAATTTTTTTGGGAATTTATAATTTTATAAAGGTGATTTTAGAGAATGTTTTGTCACAACAAAAAAGGTTTAAATAATTTTTAGAACACCAAGTATATGTTTAAAATTTTATTTTAAATAAAAAGTATTTTGAAATATTTTATATTTTATAAAAACTATTTTTCTCAGAAAATATATTTTCCTTAAAAAAAATCTTAGTGATCTTGAAAAATAATTTTCCATCATGATGAAATCATTTGAGGTCACATATGTTTTATTGCGTATATGATACTAGGATAACATTATTATTATTTCTATAAATGTTTTATGATTATTATGAAGAGAGTATAATGAAACACTTCTCTATTAAATGATTTAATAAGTAATGAAATGTTTTATGAATCCCATTTCTTTTTATTGTTTTTGATATGATGAATGATTAATGAAGCTCATTCTATTGATCGGTTCTGATATGAAAATTTTTCTATGAATGCTATTTTGTCTATTTTTCTTATAGGATAAAAGTTTTAGGATCTTTTGAATCAATTATATTTGTTTTTTCTTATTTTAAATTAGTTACATTACAACCATGTTGGATGGTTACATTATAACCAATGAAGTATGTATCCTATATCTCTGTCCAATGAATTGGTTAATTATTTAAATTCCATGATCTCAGATTAGACATAATTGGTTATCCGTACTCCAAATAGAGGGTTCAATAGAGGCTATTCAAAAAAGAATATAGGTACATTTGTGGTTGGAATAACCCTTATATGTTATGAATTTTATGGTGGGAATACATGATATAATTGTTATACATATGGGTATCCCATAATTTTAGGCCATTTTTAAATTTTATGTTCCCATGGATGAAGTTATTTTATTTTAATATGAAAGAATTATTAGGAAAAACCATTAAAAATTCTAGGAATCATTATTTTGATCATTGATATATTGGGTATTTTTTTCATATATTATTTCCATGATCTCATACCCTTATTCTGAGATTATGTTTAGGTATTCCCTTGTTTAATCATACTACGAATCTGAGCTCACATATTCATATTATTACCTTTCTCTAGGTTTGAGAATTGTTTTTTAGTTGTGTATATTTATTATGACTAATAATGTTAGAAAAACATGGGGTATATTGTTGATTATTCACTAAATAAGAATATTTTGAAACTAGTGTCCAAAGGGACAAAACCGTTATGTTTATTGGGAATATATTTATGAAATATTTTCAATATTATACTAAATAAATTATATATTTAGGTATTGTATGTTTTTGTCTCTACAAAACTTCCATATTCAATCCACCATGGCTCTACATGACAATTTATCAACTATTCAAAAACTATGACGACAGTGCTGGAGGCACTAAAACTCTATCCACCAATCTAAAAATCCATAAATCTCATATACACACTATATAAATCCCCCATTATAGTAAAACAGAAGGATATAAAACATATAAACATCCATCTCTATATTATTACACAAAAAACTACTCTAAACCTTCCCTATAAACATATATGGTTAAAATCCCCATAAACTAAGTAGTTGGGAGGTCTAGAGAGTTATAGCTCATTTTGGGTGTGAATCAAATTTTTATTCTCCTTATAGTAAGGGAAACCCCCAGTTGACGGATCATATGTTTTATCATGGGGACTTATAGGTAATGGGATTTATATAGTTTAGTACTTCACCATATAGGGAACCAATTTTTCCCTCCAGGAATACAGACATTACTCTTCAAATATGTATAGATTAGCATATGAAAAAAGGTGGCAATGAATAAAATATATATTTTCCCAAGATAAATGATCTGTTTGATTAATTACTTGTATCATGGTGGTTCTTGATGACTAATAATCAGTCTAGCTATCATCGGGTTCTGGTCAGAGGGGTGGGAATCCCGAACAATTTTTTTTGAATAGCTATGAGACGTTTAATTACATAGAGATTCTCTATGGTTTAAAGAATGTACTAATAATGTTCATGAAGCCCATAAAAAAGATCTTCCACACATATATATGCTCATTCATTGTGTTTTTCATTAATGGAATCCTCATTTACTTACCAACTAATGGGAATATAGATAGATATTTTGAGATAGTCCAAAGTACAGTTGAAGAACAACATATTTATTCCTAGATATTGAATTCTAAATTTGGTATTATGGATGTAAAATTATTAGGTTACTTATTCTCTATGATTTCTATAAATTAGAGTGATATAAATATGATGTAGTGATGTATGGGAAACATTACAAAAATGTGTTTGCAATTATAATGTTACTTGATTTACATGGATACAAAAAACATTTTGACGAATAATTACTTTATTTATCATTACATTTTACTTCATTGATGAATAATTAGTAATGTTTAAGTGGTTGAGAAAGTGCAGTGAGGCAGTCATTGAGCTGAAGATAAGTTTGGTTACCACATTATTGTTGACCCTACCTGAGCCTGGTATTGATCATTAGGTATTCCATGATTCATATGGAATCTGTTTAGGACAAGTAATATTATGTAGAGAGAGTGTGTAGATGATTATAGGTTACATCATCTATGACCCTCTGATATAACCAATCCTACTCCTAATATATAGTTTTTAGTAGTGTCCATTTACTTGATGTGTTGTAGATGTTATCGCTTTACTGAGAGGTTAGTTATATACACAAACCACAAGATTCGTTGTAGAAAATTTTCCTGCGGGACGTAAATTTTAGGCAGATACTATTTGTTGTTCACCCTTTTTTTTTGAATTTGAGATGGCATATGTTCCAAATTATTGTCATGTCATTGAAAATTCTTCTAAATATTTGATGCATGTAGCATAGGATCATGGTGACTTTCCATGTGAGGAATAATATAGCCTTCTCATATTGTTGGTGTAATAAAGGATTGATAATTATAAAAACAAGAGTATGATTCCTTTTTCCCATTAGTGATATTATATTATAATATATAACATGTCATCACTTAATAGTAATTATAAAAAAAATATGATGTAATGAGGGAATGACTTACCATTGGTGTTCTAATATCCATGTGGTCAATTAATGATGATGATTTAATCCTAGTACATGGGTGAGTTATATTACGTGATTCAATTAGGAATGATATGATGAGATAATTCTTTAAATCATGGTGGGTGGTACATTTTAGTGTCAAAAATAATTTCATAAATTTAAGGGAAAATTTTGGTGGCTGTGGATAAATATTGAAATTACTAGATTTCAAACACAATGCCATCTGTTCTAGAGGATAAGGTTTGAGCATCGATGTCTTGGTCATTTGATTCATCAACTTCATTTGTCCATATATAAGTAATAGTATTCCATGATGGACTTTGTAACAAGGATTACTATGACTCTATCTATTCATGATGAAACCTTCATGGTTGTCAATTAACATACAATGGTAAGTCATTTCATTTTGATATATGAAACTCACTTAGTATATTATTTGGAAAAACTATTTTTCCATTATATTATATGATTATATATATTTTCCCATATTAATATTTATGATTTATAAGATTCTATTACATTTATATGTTGGAAGAGGTTATAGAAGGTCTTAGGAACTAATATGATATTGATCACATCATACAATCCTCAAGATTATGGATAATTTCAGTGGATGATTCACATACTATAGGATAATATAAAAGAATATAATATATAGTTTGGTGGAGATTGGGATGATCACCTACAATTTTTTTTGTTTTTATGGAATTAAATTTTGAAGGATCTAATTTAGATTGGACCTTATTATGCTCTTTAGAGTTGGAAATGGGTCCCATCACACTTTTGGCATGAGGTTAGTGAGGCAATGGTTACGGGCCCTAGTATGGTACATCAAAACACTAAGAAAGTATATATATGATTCAAAATAGGATGATTGCGTTCTTAGAATAATAATATGTATTATTCCAACCATATGATAATAAAATTATATTTAATAGAATAAAAATATAATATTTTTTATGCTGAAACCTAGGTTAGGCTATTATAATTTGAAGAAGCAACAGAATCCACCATCATACTATGTGAGGCCCTTCATGATCACTAAGGGGTTTTTAAATGGGGTGTACGATCTAGATATTTCTTCTTATTATGGAGTATTTCATAGCGTGTTTCATATTTTGCCTCTCCAAAGGTACATACCAAAACATAAACATGTCAGTTAATATGATGATACTATATTGGGGCCGAACACATATTACTTGGAGATATTTGTGAATATTTTTGATAGGAGAGATATATTTCTTTTCAGTAATATGGTTCCTCTAGTTTTATTTCTATAGAATAATGTTTATATCCCAGAGGATACATGGATGAATGATTTTGAATTTCAATCTCAATGAACCATGTTGTTTCATGCCAAAAATTTAATGTCACTTCTCAGGGATGAGAATTTATTAGATGTTGAGATTTTTGGAGTCTTTTTTTTTTCAATTAATGAGGTGTTAATATTTATACATTATATTTTACTTTTTTGTTTTTATCTCAAATATATGATATTTAGAGGTCAGTTTTATGTTTTCTAAGGCTTAGGTTCTTAAGATGAGGGTTTGATGATGGTTTCAACCCTGGGGTGGTTAAGAAATAACTACAAAATAGTTTGTAGAACCCACATTCTTGGATCTAGTACTCCAAAATTACTTCTTAATGTGTTATCTTAAGAACAAGAGAAATCAGGAGGCTAGTCACATGATTTCTGATGATGCCACAAGCACACCAGTGTGGCACATTGGATCATAATTATACCCATAGAGGGTAAAATTAATAAAAAAACATATGAATAAAATGTATTTAATTTTGTAGATATTTATTAAAAAAATATTACCCCAATTATATTATTTAGAATTTTAAAACACCTCTCATTAATCAAGGAAATCTAAATCTTCTCCACTTTCCTCTCTCATGTTTTTCTGAAACAAGGACATGTAGACAGTGAGTTATTCATAAAATAAATTAAACATATTTCATCATAATTATATTATTATAATGTATCTATGATGGATATTAGTTTTCTACTATGATTTGATGATTAATAAAACATTTTATAAAAGATTGTGGAATTATCAACACTATTCATGAAATTTATTGATTGAATTGACTTCCCCTTTTGACAACGAATAATTAATGGGAAATTGTTTAAGAATAATTATCAATAAAGTATTCTTTATGGGGGATTGATTATGTATCATTTATATGATAGTGATTAGTTTTTAATAAGGTGGAAGATTTTACATGTTACTTTAAATCACTCTTGACCAGAGGTAATACTCCCCTAAATGGTAATTTTTTCTACTATTTCAATTATATTGACCATTATGAGACCTTATTACTCTTGAATATATTTTCCATTGAAATATTTTTGATTTATCAATGATAATTTGATAGACCCAAGGAACTCTTCTATAATAAATAATTAATTCATGAAATGTTCATTAATTGATAATGAATCTAGTGAATTGACATCCATTAATTTTATAGTTATCATCATTTACTCAATTAATGAGCACAATTTATTATTTGATTATCAAATAACCTTTTTTGATATGGTTTCTTATCAATGTATCCATTAATATTATTTTTTGAAATAATAAAACCTATATTAGGTTCCCTAAACATGTGATATTTATCTTTGTTAGATTGTGTCATGGTCTGATATTTATTACCTTCACGAACCATTTAGTTCCTCCAAAAATGAATTTTGGTAGAATGATTATTTTGTTTTAAGGAACATGTATACACGTGTTTCAATGGTTTAATTCCTTTGGCTCCCTTTCTTGAATGATTTTTCTTGATATATATAACATGTGGGTGTGGGTGTGTGTGTGTGGACTATTAGAATAGTTTATGATACAATATATTTTTATTGTGCTTATATAATTTTGGACTATAATAATGTTTAATCAAAATTTTGTGTAGCTGTAAACGATAATGATGAAAACATATGATTTTTCAGGATTTTTCTTCCATTTTATGTGTGGTATAGTGCATTTGGAGGTTTTTATTGGTATTAAAAATACGCGATCAATCGTGTGGTGATTTAGACCATAGAGGGGATGTGTGTATAGATTAAAAGGATTTAGAATATGGATATGAGAACATGGTTGGGGAATGAAAGCCTAGTGTCCTATCTCAATGCAGTGATGCTATGGGATTAATATCATGGAGACATATCTCAAGGAATAGATAGGGTATGCTGGCCTTGAGGCAAGACACATATATTATCATAATCTTATTTTCTTCATTTAGATCATCGATAGATGTTATTATGAGCATTTTGAAATTTATTTTTCACTTATTACATTTGAAAACAATCATTTTTAAATAAGTATGAAATGTTATGGGTACTGGTTTTTGGAATCCTTTCTTTCACATGACCACGCATTTTTTCATTTCATGATTGTTACGCCTGTTTTCACTTATATTATTATCTTTTCAGGCACCGAATATATATTAGATCACATGATAAAGAGGAATTAGTGGTGTCATAATGGGTTTATTTTATTGAACATATATGATTATTTCAATCCATATAAAAAATTCATGTATTGAGATTCTGTAAAGGGAAACGGGGCCATCAAATATGGTTGAGCCTAATACCATGGAGCATTGAGTTGTATAAGGATATACATCAGATAATAAAAATTATTATTTATTTATTTACATTCTTACACATTTACTTTGGTTTTTCCTACTACATTGACATCCCATTAATTAATTTGAAATGTATTCCATCTAATTTAAGTTTTATTATGCACTATTTACACTTATCTATTTATATTGTTATTACTATTTTTTAAAGGAAATGATACTAAGGGATCTGTATCCCAAATGAAGTGTTGAGACCCTTACAAGTATTCAATGATTACTTATTTATAGTATGGTGCACATGAGGCCATGTGAAATAATGGTTTATACTAGGTTGTTCGGGCAAAGACAATACAAACATCTTAGAATATATCAATATACACCATTCTAGAATAGTAATTTTATAAATATGGAAAACCTGTCAACTCTTGAAATAATTGTTTAATTTAATAAGATATTACAATTAAAATATTGGTTGAGGGAGAATGAATAAATGTTATATTGATAATGTGTATATTAAACCATCATTTAATGAATTAATAAAATAATTAAAAATCTATTTAAATAATAAAAAATTAATGAATGAACATTAGATTTTTGAGAAAATCAAAAAAATAATACATAGTTTTTCTAGGATGTTTTATGCTTTAATGATATCTATATTTTTTCTGATTAACATTAAATATTTCAATGATTTTAAAAAACAATTTTAATTTTAACATTTTCATTATTACATGTAATTTATATTAAATAAAATGATATCTTAATTAATAACAAAAAAAGTTTCACAGATTGTTCAATATTATGATTTTATTGCTTCTTATGTTATGAATCACAAAAAAATATATAAGTAATATATATAATTAATAATTTTTTGATTAATATATTGTTTAAATTAATTATCAATAGTATAAAATTACATGATACTGAATTCAGTAACATGATTTAAATTTATGAGGTAGAAATAAAACATTTAAACTGTGTATTCATAAAAAACATATTATAAATTTATACATGTAATGAAAAATAAAATTACTTTTTCATTACTAATTGATATCACAAAGAGTCTTTATGAAGTTAAAATTAATTTCTCTTATGGTTATGGGATCTTGAGGGATTATTATTGCATAAATTTTTATTTTTATACAAAATAAAAAGCCCAAAAAATAGAAATTAATATTATACCTGATTAGGAATGTGCTAAAGAATATATAATCATTTATTCTTAATTGAGATATATAAATTTTGACTTAAATATAAAACATAAAAATTAATTATAATTATTTGTGGATGATTTTTTGTAGGATTATTTCATATAGAGTAACACCAAATGAATAAAATACATAAGAATCATATTCTCTATACTTTTATGGTGATTTATAATGAATATGGATTGTTCTATAAAACTCCAATTATATGGTTATTCAAGAAATAAAAATTAATAAAAAGAATATAATGAATATATTTTTGTATTCTTGAATATTATAAATGGATGGTAGTCATTAAAAATGATTTAGTGATATAAAGAATTTATGATACTACATTGAATATTAATATTGGGAAAACATATTTAAAATTTGAATTTATCCAATATAGAGTCCCATAATTGTTGATCAAAAATTCTTTATTGAAGATTTATTTTTATAAATCAGTGATTTTATTTTTTTTAAATATTGTGAATATAATATATATTAATAATGGTTATTTTTATATATCTTTGTGGATAAAGAATCTCCCTGATACTAAATTCATTACATAACCGTCAATTTAATTGTATATAGTGAAGATATTCATTTAGTATTCTTTGAAATTATAATATAGATAGTATGAAAATAATCCTTTTTTAGAGTGAACCACACAATATTTATTCAATGGGAAGGTTGTAATCTAATAAAAAATGTTTCATGGAAATTATCCAAGAATAAATTAATACTCTTGTGGTTTAATCAAAAATAGTGTCATAGTGGGTTGTATGTGAATGTATTAATGTTAACAGGATTGATAAAATATTTTCACAGTTGGGAGAATGATTATTGTCTTTTTTATAAATTCATATAAGTTTATTTGAGTGATTGATGTTGTGAATGTGTGGGCATAAGTAGAGGATAAATACACTATTCCAATTGAAAGCTATCATAGTGACCGTACCATGATTTTGTTAATGATTATAAGGGTTTTTTAGTATAGATGATTGTAGAATTATATTATAAAGATCATAAATTAATTCACCATTCTAAATATTATAAAACAATTATCTTATACCAAATATATATTATCGAATATTTTGTTATATATTTATTATTCAATGATTATCATAGTAAACATTTTCATATATTTTATTATTATTTTTAGTAAAATCACATGTCGATATGATGTTCGATGTAGAATTTAGTACCTAAATATTAGTTTTCTATTATTTATTTTCATTCATTTTGATACACTGAATAAATATATAATTTCTTTTATTATTATTATTATTATTATATTTTTTTGATTTTACTTTTCAATGTGAAAATATTATCAATATGATAAAAATATATCATCATGAAATGATTGGTTTCATAGTTTAATGGAAAATATATTTTGTTTAGTTATATCCATAATGAAAATGTTTTAAATATATCTACAGAAAATATAGAGTGATCTAAAAATAATGTAATTCAAAAGATTGTATATTATTGAAAATTCAATCTTTATATATTGAAAAGAAAAATATCTCAAAAAAATAATTTTATGGATTCTACTTTTTATAATGTTTTATAGTAAATGTTAATGAATGATGTTTATGAGTAATTGCATAGTAGTTAATAAGAAAATTGAACTCATAAGTCATATATCCATCAATTTACTACACAAATGTATGAATTCTGGTAATTCCAGGATGTTTAAAATTAAATTGAGCATGGAAAATTCCAATATGGATTATTATTAAATAAAAAACCATGAAATTTATTTTTTTAGATATTTTAAATTATAAATATTATTATGTTATAAAGATATCTCAATTTATTTAATGATGAATTATATTATTGAGAAATATTATAAAATGATGACTTTATTTGCATAATGTTAATGTTAGATCAATTTTATGTAGTTCCTTAATCAAATGAATTATGTTTATAATCATTACTAATTGCATGATGTGAAGAAATATATCTGGTTTATTATTTAGATGAAATGAATCAAAACAGTATTTTATGATAAGGTCAAGAATGTAATGTATTTATAAATGTACAATTCAATGAATTGTATAACTCTTTCTTATATAAAAAAAATAAATGATGTACAAAATAAAATATCAAAGTGATGTGAATGTAAAAGTATCAATTATTAAGATGAAAATATTTCTAAATAAATACACTTTATCAGAAAAAGTAAATTGATGAAAACTGTCATTTTAATATTTTATTATTATATATAATATTACAAATAATTTCATCGATAAAAGAATTGTGGATCATGTATAGTAAATAAATGAAATTGGAAAATAAAAAAATATTTTGAAAATACCACTAAATTAATAATTAGAAAAAATATTATGATAATTTCATTTCATCTCAATATGAATAAATTAGTTTAAATATTAGTATTTTTGAATTAAAAGTGAATATTGAATACAAGGGAAAAAATAATTTCAAATTATTAGATTACCTATTTTATGATTCTGAATTAATAGAAAATAATTGAATTTGAGAATTTATAGAATCAATATTGATTATAATTAATCTTTTTTTGGAAATAAATGAAAAATAATTTAGAAATGGGTGGATATCATCAATGATAAAATATTAATATGAAATAATTTTTCATGTTCATTCTTATATAAATTATACACTTAGTCATAGAATTTTAATGGGTGGTAGAATAGATATAAAAATATGTTTTCATTTTGGTTAATATATGATAATTTAATCATTTTCATTTATAATAACATATAGATAAATATTATATGTGAACATATTAAAAATTATATACAAGTAACATATTTTTTACAAAAATAATATCAATATTTTAATTTATATATTAACATATTCAGTTGTAATGGAATTATTTTTTTATGTTTTTGTAACTTGAGATATAAGTGAAACACATATTATAGAAATGAATGATATCATCAGGAAGATAATCAATACATTTTTTTCTCTTGAGGAGAAAATTCCCTTGTTTTATTTTTAACAATCCAATATAGAAAAATCTATTATGGTGAAATTATATAAGAGTGTACAATATTATATATAAAAACATAAATGGTAAATATTGAATTCCAATATGTGTTCATAAGAAGTATGTTTTTACAAGAATAGAGAATTATAATCTATACATTACAATAGTGGGCTATAATAATAAGATTCAAATAATATGGATCATGATAAAAAACCATTTTATATTCAATTGAATGAAAAAAATAATCATAATGATGTTTAGGACAACAAAAATGATGAAATTCATTGATTTATCATAATTGATTAGTTTTAACAAAAAAATGATCCAATCGATTATATTGAATAAATATTAAGGGATGTGGGTGAATTAGAGTTTTTAATTACTTCTAATTTGAAATAATTGACCACTGATAATATATTATAGAAATAAAATAACTATAATTATTTATTGAAAACACCATTTCTTCAAATAAAAATGAAAAAAAGAAAACAAAGTAAAATTTTTATTTAAATTATTTCCCATAAATAAATATTCATCCATCATTTATATGATTGAATTAACTAAAAATAGTAATAAATATAATAATAAAAAATATGAATTAAAATTTCAATCAATTTTTACCATCCTTATGGAACAATAAAATATCCCAAAAAAATCCCCCACACCAAACTATTTATTTCATCTGATAATAAAAACCATTTGGATTATGATATGTTTTATTTGGAAGAGGAATTATACCACTAATAATATTTTATCCATCGATTTTCTGAAAATTTTGAAACAATTATCATTCACATTCAATGATGTACACAATATAAAAATCCATTCAAGTTAATACATAGTATAATATACATTAGGAGATATATACAAATAAAATTTAAATTCTTATATAATAGTTAAATTAATAATTAATTAATCTTTTCCAATTTTCTAGTTTTAATTGTTCTATTGATAATATAAAACAATTATATATTCAATATAATTACGAAATATAGAAATATATACTATCCAATAAAATTTTATTTTTATATGTTCATCAAACAATTTAGATAGAAATAATGGTATTATATACAAATATGTTTATATAATAATTTCTTTATAAAAAATCAATCATGATATCATAGTTTTATGAATTATTTTTACAATTCTACAATTATAAAAAATTTATGAATTATTATATATTATTTTTTTTATTTTTTTAAAACATCCACTATTATATTGAGTAATATTTTCAATTACAAACATCAACCCATTGCAATGTGTATGTGTAGGGCAATGTTATGTAAAAATGCCTCTCTTAATAGCGTATTATTATTCTTAGATAGGTATCATTATTCCACATCATGTTCTGTTTTCATAAAAAAAATCTAAAAAATATTCAAAACAGGTTCACTGGAAATTTTCAGTTACCCATGAATTTCAAACATAATTGATATAAATGAATTAATATTGAATATATCAAAAAATATTGATAATAACTAAATTAAATTATTGAAAACCTATTGGCTGATACTAAGTACCTCATGGAAGTATTCTATAATGAAAAAATATGATTTCCTTACAAAATTATTTACAGACTTATCAACTTCATGAATCTCCATAAATGATAATTATTTAATCATGATCAAATTCATTTAGCCTATGATAAAATATGATTGAAAACAAGTTTCATTAAAAAAATTGATTTTATAGCAATCATGTTATATTTTTAATGATAGTTCTAAATTAAAATAATTTTTCAAATTTTTTATGACATAAAATTATAACTCAAACAATGTATATTTTTATTAATATTAATTTGTGATGAAATATATAATAAAATTTTTTTATAAATGATATAGTGACTTATTTTATTATAAAATATTTATCACACAATATCAAATACTTTGGGAATTATTTATATACATGTAAGAATTCATAATTAATTACTAAATTAAAATTCTTTATATATTAATGATTTCAAATAAAACTTATATTCCTTATATTATATTATATTTTCATGGAGTAATATTATTGATTCAGAGTTTATACATTTTATGGTAAATAATATTGAACATAATACATATACAAAACCAATAAAAGTTAACATTAATGTGGTAAAAAACCATTTTCAATTTTCCTACAATTTTTGTTCTCTTTATTCCTACACATTATAGTTTATAAGAAAAAATGTAAATATTAATATTTTTATAGTAATTTTAGTTCACTATATCTATAATAAATTTATCTATTATGAATTAATATTATTCTTAAAAATTTATGTAATAAATCATATTATATATAAATAAATAATTTTTTAAAACTACCTTTGTAATAAAAATATTTTATCTTTTGTAATATATTTTTCTCTCCTTAAATAAATAAAAGAGTTATATAATTATATAATCACTCCATTTACTTATCAAAAAAACATCAATATTTTGTAATCTATAATAATTTATAATATTATATAATTTAAACTAATCAATATATTTTTTATATCCTTTCATCCAAAATTACAATAACATTTAATGTATAAATATTCAAATGTATCATATATGGTAGGTGATTTGAAATTATTTATCAATCAGAGGGAAATGATTTACTTCCAACATATACCCAAATAATTAAAATAAATATTTTATGTGACCCTTTGTTAGGATTCAAAGAATTTTTGATTTAGATTGATATTAATAATCATTTTCTGTTATATTTTAAAATTTATTTCCTTATAAATTTTATTTTAAACCAAAATATCCTTGATATGTTTTCACTAAATGTTTCGAAAATTTTTATGTATTCAATGATGAAAAAAATTCTTAAAAAATTAGATTAAAAAGTATTGAGTCATATTTTTTTCTCTCTATGATTATCTCTATATAAATCAATTAATATCAACTACCTTATGATATTTTGTTTTTAAATGATAAAAAAGTTCATATTCCTTATAATATTAAATAATATAATTAGTCAAATATAAAATATATTACTTCTATTTGGATTCATATCTTCCATATTTCCCACCAAATAAAAATTATTGTATATAAAAAGTAATTTTATTAAAACATAACTATTTATTATATTAACTTGAAATATAAACATTCAATATATTTATGCATTCAAATAAATGATAAATTGGGAAAATTGCAAAAAAATGCCTTTTTATTAACACTATCAAGTTTTTTTTATTGGTGGTGCCTTAGTCAAAGACCAAGGCACTATTTATTTCTCAAAAATGAAGAGATACAAAAAGTCTGAAAGATGGAATCTTATTACAATATTTATCATAAAAGGGTAGAGAAACATCAGGCAAATCATCCAGCCAGATAATATCAATGTTGACCACTTTGTTGGCAAGACTATCAGCAACCAAGTTCACTTCACGAAACACATGAGTGGAAATGTAGTTGAGATCCATGAGAGAATCAAGGCATTTCATCCATTGAGAGGTAAGAGGCTATGCAAGGTGCACCACCCCTTTCTAGATAGCTTGAACAACAGTGGTTGAATCACAATCAATCCACAGCTTGCTCCAACCCTTTTGTTTGGTAAAGTCTACCGCGTGAATCACACCCAACATTTCCGCTTCCAATGTCGAGGTCGTACTACATCACATTCATTTTCAACACTATCAAGTAATTATCATATTAAATAAAAAATACTTGCAATAATATATCAATATTTAGTCTTAATTAAACAAAAATAATTCTCTTCCCGTGATTATTTGAAAAATATTATTGAAGTTGTTGAACCCTCATTTGTATCATTCATTCAAAATAATAATAATTTTTTTATTATTAAATAGTGGGGTGAAATTATATAGTTTTACCTTTATCAATTTCAGTTTGGATTCCAATATTAATTCAACATTAATTCAAACCAAACAATTATATTCCATATATTTATTTAACTAAACTAATTAATTAATTTTTTTATCTTCAAAATTTATGACATTAACAGAAAAATTTATCATCTATGTGTATAGATTCATATATTTCAATTAATGTTTAATGATTATTGTTTCATTTATGAAATTCGTGTTTAGTAATGTTATATCAACAATTATATGACAATATTATTGAGATTGTTGTAATACAAAAAGACATTTTCATCTTCAAATATATTTTACAATAATTTCCATGTTAAAACTAATGTTTTGGAGAAAAATACATCTTCCTACTTCTAAATATATACATTTATTTATTTATTTATGATATATCTATGAAAATTTTTAAATAATTTTATTAATAATAGATATGAAAAATACTATTAAAATTAAACAATTAATGGGTAAAAATATTTTTTCAATATTCACTAACATAGTTTATGAATATAGATTTAATAAAAACATTTCATGATACTGCCTATCTTTAAATTTTCATTGATTTTTTATAAAATGTTACTTATTAAAATATTATAATTAGATTATTTTTAGATTATTTATTTTATTTGTATGTTCTAATTGTATATTTTTTTTGAAAATCCATTTATATAACTTTTTGTTAATAATGTCTCATATAATCTGCTTTTTAATATATAACACACCGAGAACTTGTGAATTATGTTTTTCAAATTAATTTTTTTTATTTATCATTTAAAGGAACACTAAAAATTGTTTTATTTTATTAAAGCAGTAGTTTTGGCTTATGTTTTATACATCACCGAGTTAATATTACACTACACCAAACATAATGTCCTACTTTATCTACATGGAAACTAAAGCATACCTTTGGCTTCATGAAATACAGACTTTCCTCGGTGGATTGCATTACACACAAGACTATGTTTTACTAAACTATAATATATTCTTAAAAACAATATTATTTTATATAATAAGATATAACCTAGCTATTATGTTGGATGTTTTGAATAATATATACTAAATTATGAAAACATATTATTTAATTCATTGGTTATTAATTTATAATAAATTAATACAGGAACCAGTTGAATAAATAGGGAATGTTCTTATAAACAGTGATTTTATGCTCACAATTTAATTTTATCCACCTAAATTAAATTAATTACTATTTATGAATGTTATTAATGAAATATATATTTTATTTATTCTATAAATTATTTTTTACATTCATATAAATTTTTTTATAGTCATATGGTTGGAATAAACCCAATACTACACAGAATACCAATATTTTTATAAATGATGGTTTCCGTATTTTAAATACAGAACGTGTTTTAAATGTAACATTTTTTTTCATATATAATATTTATATTTAAAAAAACATTATTTTTGAATGATAAATATAAAAATCTTGTAAGAGAAATCTTCTGTAATTTTTCTTGTGATGTATAGATTTTTTTGCTGAATAGTAAATAATATTGAGTTTTTTTCAATACCACATTGTTTTCTAATTTATTTATAAGATTAAATTATATTTATAGTATTTTAAAAATATAATTATATATCTTATACAAAAATTAATCCAATTTATTTTATTATAATAAATTCTAATTTGAAATTATATATAAAAACATAATAATGTTTTGAATATATTTACATTAAATACTAGCACTATCCTCCCCACTACGGTATTAATTTGAAATAATTTTTTTATATGTATTATTAGAATTTGTAAAAATGGATTCCAAATTTGGAATTATATTAATTTGTAATTTTTAATAGCATTTTCATTGTGTTGAAAAAAATAATAGTGACTGTAATTAAAATTAATTATAACGATTACGGTAAAAATAGCTTATCAAGGGACTAAACCTTAATCTCAAGGGACAAAATGACATATAAAATATTAAAAAATAAATTTTATTTATATATGTAGACCCTATCCATCAATTTAATGAATTAATTTTGTTATCAGAGCCACATTACTTTGGGAAAATGGGGGTGGAATTATTTTTTCCAAAATTAACAAGAATGCCGCTCCTCATCCCTTATAAAAATCACTCAACCATCCGCCTTATTAACACATATCAAGACAAATTTATCACAAAAAATATACTAAAATAATCATCCAAAATCTATCCCATAATCTTATAATGTTTTATCTATGAATAATTGTGTCCAAGGACCTCTTTGGTGAAAAGCAGATGAAGTTACCCAAACAATAAGTAATATGCTTATTTAATGTTTTTTGTTTTATTTTCATTATCCACCTACTTAAAATACTTTTATTCCATTATTATATATTAAAATATGTATCTAAAATGATATTTTATTTTTTAATGTTTATATCAACAATTAAAGAAACTTTCATCTAATGGGTAATGAACATATAATTCTTCTGTCTGACAAACAACCGTCTCATGGAATGATATTGTTTGTCTATCCATTACCAACTCTCATGGTTGATAAATATTATGGAAAATATTTTTAATATGATATATATGTTATTTATTATTTCATTAGTCTTATGTAACTATTATATAAACACATACCTTCATTCTTTCTTTTTCATGTAAATGCAACAACTTCATTTGTGGATGTGTGGACTGTAACCTCCACAAAGTGATATGAATAAAAACACCATAGATGGAATTTATTGGCGATGAGTTTGGTGAAAATATATGATTAATATGAAATAATAATTCTATTGTAATTATAATATATATATATCATTAAATTACTTTCTTTCAATATGATAAATAAATGGAATCATCGTTCAAGCGTTTGTACGACCAACCGTCTACATTAATGTTGTATTTATTTTCATAATTTAATATTTTATATATTATTATAGATATTTTTAAAATAAATATATATAATTTTTATATAATATTTTATGTTTTATTAATAATAAATCATTTTCTATGTAATAGGATCAAGAATAACAAGTCAAAACATTTACAAAAAACAAAGAGGATATTACCTGAAATGTTACATTAATAATGAATTGTTAATAAATGTGTAATTAAAATTCATAATAAAATAATATGTGAAAATAAGTAAAACAATATTTTTCATTGGGATATGTATAATAAACATATATTTATTATATATGAGTTCTAAACATTTACAACGAAACTCAATACTTATGGTAAAAGAATTATATCTAAGTTTTTATTTCTGTGAAATACATGCCATATTCACTACTTCCTTAAATTGTGCCATTTATATACTTCCATATGAAAATTTATATAATTAATATATTTTGACTAATTATTTTATATTTTTTAATTCATTTTATTCATTCTTGGCGATACTGATTCCATTGTTACCGATGTCGTAAGGGTTTTATCGTATCACTTTTAATTTTCATGAGGCAAAAGCCATGTTCACCTCTTATTTCCTATTTTTAGTGTTTATAATGAACATGAATTTATTATATGGCTATTAAAATTAAATTAATTCTTTTTTTACACGTCCACTTGATTACCTTTCCTTCATTGGGTTTATATTTCAAATGTTATCAAATCAGTAAAGTAATTCTGTCTAAATTTTCATTATTTGAGACACATGACATGTTATGATCCTATGTTTTTCCTATGAGGTGTATATACTAAATTTTACATGTTACCTCCTAAAATAATTATTTCCATGATATTTATATCTATATGTAATATTATTATTTCAATTTTATTATGATTAAATGTGGAAAATGTTATAACTGTATATTGTTACAATCTCATTGTATTTCGAGTTTGTTTATGATAATGATTCCATTAATGAAATGTTATGAGACTTATATAAATACCTATAATGGAACTTATTTAATTTTTGTATTCATGTTATATATTTTTATAGGTAATATTTATCACTCCTTGGTACTTATGGAAATTAATAAAAAAATATATGATTATATGACTTTATTACAACCTTGAGTTAGAAATATGTGTTATTTTCAAACCTTGTATTCTAATTTTATTGATAACAAATTGTTTTCATATTATTATAATATGTTTAATTTAAATTATGACCCAACTATTAACTTTAAAAAACTTTAAATATCAATCAACTATCTCTTTTCTGATCAAGGAACTATTCAAACATTTTATGGTGAAAAAGGAATGTTTGGCATGTATAGACTAAAACACTATCACGACCATCATTTCCTTGGATCTTAGTTTATAAGTTTAAAAGTATATTATGGTTATAGAAATTTATTCCTAATATTATATAAATTTTATGAGTTTAATGTTATTTTCAAATAAAATAGTTTTCAAAAACGTTTATTGTTTTAAAAAATGTTTGAAAAGATATTAAAATATTTATTTATATGTTTTCAAAGGGATATTTTCAAATAAAAGTATTTAACTGTTTTAAAATATTATTTATATGTTTCTAAATAAATATTCTTGAAAATGGTTTTCAAATGTATTTCAATCCATCTTTTTATGTTTTCAAATTTTTTAAAAAGAAAAACATTTTCACAATATTTTCAAGTCTCCATTATAGTTTTTTTCATTTTTCTTAATGAAAAACTTTTTAAAATTGTTTATGGTTAAAAATAATTTTTTAAAATATAAATTATATATCAATCAATATATTGTTTAAATTGAAATTTTAATATTTCATTATAATAAAAGTGATTTGAAATCGTTTTATAAAAATTAATTTCAATGAAATTCTATTTTACTAAAGATGTGATTCATGTGATATTTCAAAATATTCATCCTTATAAGATGACATAAATTATTATAGTTATTATTTACTCGGGATATTAACCAATAATATGACTTATATTATTTCTAAAATGGGTTTTAATGGATTTATATTTGTGAAACTTCATTCTACTCCATGTGTTATATGATCTTCAAGCCCGCTTCTTTTCAAGGGTAATGATTTGATGAAATTATTATGAAAATTGTATTTTTTAACTGGTTAAGATATAGTTACAAGTTAATGAATCCCATTTCCTTTCATGGGATATGATGATATTTTTTATTATATTTTGTTAAATGTATATATGATTTCCCTATAATATATGTGGGTCTTATATCTCCCTTCAATGCATTGGGTAAATATTTATATCTATTGAGATAATGATGGATTAAAGTTGACATGATTAATCCACAGTGTAACACCCCAGGTAAATAACGAATATGAAATTTTCATATTTATCCATATTTGTGAATAAAATATTAATATGACTTTAAAGGGGACGCTATGCTCGATGACATACCCAACACGCAACAACGAGTTTCTTAGGAATCTTACGTTGCACTCTAATAATAAAAATAATATTATTTTAAATGGTAGTTAACATGTAGCCATTATAATGGCGGGAATGGATATAAATAACTAAAATATGATTATATATGTTTTTTAATGTTTTTACATTTATCCAATAAAATCTAAAGGCTTAAAATACGGAAAGAATTAAATTTTAGGTGTATATGCCCTAGTTTTCACTAAAGGTTCACTTATCGCCTTTTAATGGAGAACTGTCATTAAATATAGTTTTGATCACTCTTATACATTCTTTTGGACCAAATAAAACTCTTATTATGAATCGGGACATCAAATTTTACTTTGTGTAATTTTTTGGTATTTTTCCGATAAAGTTCATTTTTTCATGAATAGTGTAAAATGTTGTATTTTAATTCAAAACCTCTTTTTAATATAATTTATTTATATGATTAGATAATATTTTCAATTGGTTTTAAAGAGAAATTTGAAAATATTTTTTCCATTAAATCCAATAGTGGTCGTTGGAATTAATTTCACTTTGAAATCAGACTTAAACTAGTGTCAATCTTTTGATACTTATTGTTTTATGAAAACACGCTATTTGCGCTGACAGCGGGAATTAATTATTAAATTAATTAATGTGACTAATATGTTTTGAATTTTGTAAAACGGACTTCATTTTTGAATTCGGAATATCAATTATAGCTTAGGGTGAATTTTTGGTAATTTTCTGAAAAACTTCAATTTTTGATGAATAGTGAAACCACTAAGTGGTAATTATAAAAGCTGATTTTTCGTTTAAATGAAATTTTACCACTTATGTGTTTTGAATTTCAAAAATCCGACATACATGGTTGTCATTAAGATGTAAAATGTGGTTCAATGGGATAAAAATAATTTTTTGGTGAATAGTAACTTATTATGTTTTTAATCGCGTTTAGTAGTAATTAGTGTAGTTTAAGGTAAAAATAATGCTTTAATAAAATGAAATGAACTTGACACATGTCCCAACCTCATTGGTTGTGTCATGGCCGACCATGACAAGCCATGGGTCAACTTGGGGACCCCATGGATCCACTTTTGTTGGGAAATGACATAAATTTCTTTTTATTTAATGATAAAGTGAAAATGACACAAACATAATATGTTTTACGAAAACAATTTTTATGTGGGGTTATACAAGTCCAAATTTTGATTATAAATAGTCATTGGAAAGATAAAAATCTTTCCTATATCATAGGTGTTTTTTTATAATTTTTAGACATTAAAGAAATTAAATTATTTATGACATAATAATGATGCAGCGATGACATCATTATTTGACGATTTAATTAAAATGGAAAGATAATGAACAAACTACGACCTACACATGGCCAAAACCAATTGGATGAGTATATTTCGATGCCTTATCACCTTATCCAAGAATTATATCAATGTGGGACCTTTTGAAACCGAAACACATTTTCAAATAAAGTAATATTTCTTACTTTCCAAACGTACCCCTCCTCTCCTCTTATAAAAGGCCCCCACCTCTACCTCTTTTCCCACACTCCTCAAGCCTTTTTCTCGGCCAACCCCTGCCCATTTACTCTCCCCACATCCCTCTCCTCATCCTAGAGGATTACCATTGGGCAGAATCCTTTCAAAGGAAGCCTTTAGGCTTAAATCAAAAGGAGTTACACTTTTAAAGGTAATTCATTCTCTCATGTTCATTTGTTTTATTTTGCTTCTCCAACCCCCTAAACTCTTTTTATTTACTTCTTTTGTAACAACACCAGTATCTTAAAAATACTATGATGTTGTTATAAGATTTATTCGAGCTACACTCTCACACAACTACATCTAATGGTCAATGAACATACGGTTTCTGTGGATGGTGAAATTATGCCTCCCGAAACGATGATTGTTCAATACTCATTTAACACCTTCAAAGGTGGCCATTATGATGTAAATATTTTTATATATGATATATAACATGTTTATGTTTTATTTATTCTTCTGTATTTTTCATTTTTGTCTTACCTTTATGGCTTCCATTATGGGTATACGCGATATTTTCATTTAAGGAAGTGCGGACTACCGCCCCCTCAAAGTGATTTGATTCGTTAAATACCATATGTGGGATGTATAAAGGATGGAAATATGATATTATATATGATATTATACTGGAATTATAATATACCTTTATATCATTATTATTCCATTCTATAAAATACGAAATAGAAATGAAAGTAGCATTCATGCGTACGTACGGCTTACCGTCTCCATGAACGGTGCATTTCATTTCAAACCTCTAAATGATTATGTAATGTTATAAATGAATGAATGTACTGGATATATATGACATATATGATATCTACATAATGAATACAATTCTGGATATAATAAACATTTGGACACACGAACAACATGTAATTGTAAGGAGACCACTTTCGACTTAAGAACCAAATATCGGCAAAACAAATATTATTAACTTAAATGATTACATAATGTTTGTGACATGGTAATAAGTGGTATAAAAGTAATAATGAACTTGAAAAAGGGTTCTTAAGGAATTATAAATTAACTCAAGTTTATTATTCAGGACGTTAAAGAACGATCGAGTCAAGTCGGACCCGAGGTAAGGGATCCTACACCTCTCTTTCTTTTTAAGTACACTCTTTTATGTCATTCCTTTTAAGCTCATATTTCTTATGATTGGGATGTTATTTTATATTAATCCTACTGTAATTATTATGTTCATATGATGAGAGACCCTATTTCCTCTCATCAATCCATTTTGGAAGTTTTGAGTGGCGCCGTTAGGCTGCCGAATTTTCGTAAGGGATTTTTCATCTCACTTTTATTCCCGTGAGATTTATGCTACATTTTCCACAAATTCCATTGAGTGGTGTATGTACTTCACATTATTCTACTCTTTGTGTAATATAATTTCTTTTATGAGTATTTACATCAATGATCTATTGTCCTTCTTTCATGGGGTGTATGTTTTGAAAGATAACCAAGTCGGTAAGGGAACCTTTCACCCTCCTCTTTTTAAAAGACTTCTTTTATTGGGTCTTTTAATTTACATATTGTTATGTTGGGATATGTTCTCATATATCCTTAATGATGTAAATTTTGTGTCCAAGTGATGAGATACTCTTTTATCTCTCATCAACTCATTTTGATGTGACGCCGTTAGGCTGTCAAGGGAACTTCTTAACCCAATTTCGATTTATTTGGGTTCAACATGTAGTCATTGAATATGTCATCTATTGAATATGTGTGAATGACATTTTATTGTTCTACACTTAATATCCACTTATATTGGGTGTATTTATATTTGTCACACATATTTTTGAGATTTATTTGTCCTTAATTTAAGGATACCTTCTTTATAAGGGATTTCATCACATTTGACATTTCTATTGAGGGTTCATTGTTGTTATGCACCAATTCACTCTTATATGGTGTATATACTGTCCTTTGGAGTATTATATCATGAATCCTTTTATTCTCATAATATTATAATGTTCTGACTAAATTTTATTCCTCGATTATTGTATTCAAGTGTCTCTAATTTTTGTAAAACCCCTTTAACCAAAATATCGTTTTAAATGTTTTAATTATTTGTTCTTATTAATATCCATGTTTTCAATATGGTTTTAAGGATTTATTTATATGGATATTAATGGTTTAAAATGTTAAAATCTTCAAGGTGGTATGGGATACTTTGATTAAAAAAATTCTTTATTAAATGTTTTAAATGGTTTTGGAAATGGTTTCTTTTTGAATGGATTAATTATTTCAATATCCTAAAATGTTATATTGTGATTGAAATGTGGAAATGTTATGTTTCCTTTATTCATGCTTTATGTGATACGATTATGTTATGGTTCTTGGGCATTTTTATGAAGAACGGGTGGTTCCGTGATAAACTAAGGGCGGGTGAGCCCGATATAGCTCTCCAATGCATTGGGTAACGCGAAGGAGTGAAACGTTAAGGTTTCTCCGAAGAGATTTAGGGAATATACTGTGATGGGTATTCCAAACGTAACCAAGAGGGTTACTCCCTACATAAGAATGTTATGAATGCCTCAAGTTACCTTTATGTCTTATGATTTCTATGATTTATTCATGGTTTGATGAGGTATGTTAAAGTGCCTTTGTTTTATGGGTAAAGTATGATTTCATTCTTATGTATATATGAACTCATGTTTCCATTCCATATTTTTATAACTCTTACTGAGCTTTTTATGCTCATCCCAAGTTTTTGAAATGTTTTTCACAGGTCAAGGGAAAGGTACATGATGTGATGATAGTGTCAAGGATGTGTCAAGAATGAATCTGTGTTATATTTTAAATATGTTCCCGTTGATGGGAAGAATGAATACTGTCTTTTATGTAACCACTTTGTTTAAATGAGGAATGTAATGCAAGTTTCATGATCTAATTCTCTAAAACTCTAAACCTGAAAAGATCCTCAATGTGTAATCTTGTAATAACTCAAGATTAAGTAAGGTTTAAGGCTGGGGCCTTATAGTTGGTATCAAAGGTCGGTTTAGATAACTTTAGAGGTTAGGGTACTCTTTAAGCATAAGTGACATTACCATAATGGTTAGGATTTCAGAAAGAGTCCTAGTTTTAGATAAAGTGAATGAGTAAGTGTATCATAGTGTTTATCTTCCTCATTAGTACATGATGGTTTTGTTGATATACTCACACTGACCTTTTTGGATTTAGTAAATGGCTGGATCTAGCAGGCACCAAAGTAACCGTGGATGTGAAGGAAACTGTGACAGTTTTTTGAGCAAGCAACTGAATGATATGGGAGCTGCAATGAGAACTCTTCTGATTATCCTCAACCAACTATCTGGAGTCATGATTGACCACCTAAACCTTGGAGTTTTCTCTAAGGCATCATATATGCAAGAAACAAATCCCTACGGAAGTAAAGGTAATAATCATAAAGGTATGTGTGTTCAAAAACCTATGTGTCAAAGATGTGGAAAGAAACACCTAGGAAAATGTTTCAAAGGGACAGAAATATGCTATAGATGTGGAAATGAAGGTCATAAAGCAAGAACTTGCCATGGAAAAAGGAAGCATCCAGTTGACTCGAGGAAAGAGAAAGAAGTTCTTTATGAGGGATCAATTGAATGTTTTAAATGTGGTGTGCATGGTCATTATGCAAACACATGTTCTATGAAGAAGTTTCGTGAATGGGGTTACATTAGGAGACTTTTTATATTATGTGTAACCTTGATGTTTAATATAGGCAAATTTTATCCAAGGAATAGTTATCTTTTTCTTTTGTGGACATAGTTATAAAGAACCATTTGGGTTTATATGATCCTTACTTTTGAGGAAATCATGGGTTACTAAATGTTATGATTGAAGTGGAAGGCATGAGATAAAATTGAGGTTAAAATAAGTTATGAATATTTTTGAAGATTTTATCTCGTTTTGGGGAATGTTTTGAGAATTATATAGTTTTGGAAAAAGGACAACACGCAGACCGTGTGACATCCCGTCGCGTCGGACAAAGCTGCGGGAATCGAACACACAACCAAAGTGCGACTGGTATTTACCGCCTACCACTGGACTATGTGAAGTCCCTGGTTAGTTTGACTGATTCATTCTGGTTATATGATTTTATTAATTAAGATTAAGATGATTTTGGGTTATTTATGAAAATTATTAACCTATCATGGAGGATATGTGATTAGGATAATTACTTTTCAATACGAGACTTTAGGAGAAACTGATGTTGTTTGGAGATAAATGTTACGATTTAACTTGGAAGAATATGTGACTAAATCCTTCAAATGTTTGGGTTTCAATATTAGTTTGGTTTACTTTGAAGAATTTAATGGACAAATTGTTTATCGGATGGTCCTCGTTGATCTTTGGGTTTTGTTGGACAAATTTTGGAGATTAAGAATAGATTTTCTTTTTATAAGGGGTTATCCTTTTCTGGATTATCTGATCTTGTACTAACCATTTTGGTTTTGGTTTTTGTTAAAGCCTAAATACATGGGATGTATATAGTTCTCTTTTGGGGATTAGGTGATTCTCTAGAAGTTGATTATAGTACTCTTAGTGCGAACAAGTCTCCCTAAATACTCGTCTTTTGGAAAAAAAATATGAGTTTGATTAAGGAATCTATTAAAAGTTGAAAGTCAACATGATAAGTGATTATGTTTCCTTATGAATAAATTCCTCAATAAAAAGTAACATAAAACAAAAATGTTGTCTATTAACTTTTCCTACTGGGGAATCGAATACCGTTTAACCCATCACAAGTTTGTGATTTTCCCGTGGATAACTTTCTCCTAAACATGTTTTCTATCACACTCCATCAGAACATGACCCTTTGTTTTTTTCCTCCATGTCCATATTTTCATACTTGGAATCCTAGTATGGGTTAACTCGGGTGACCTCTGTTCTTATCTTTCTTTATTTTAAAGTGATTGTTTTACCGACCCTTGTTCCGATGTGGGACTTTCAAGGATGTTTCCAAGTGCAATTTTAAAATTGCGAGGACGCAATTCCCAAAAGGGGGGAAGGATGTAACACCCCAGGTAAATAACGAATATGAAATTTTCATATTTATCCATATTTGTGAATAAAATATTTATATGACTTTAAAGGGGATGCTATGCTCGATGACGTACCCAACACGCAACAACGAGTTTCTTGGAAATCTTACGTTGCACTCTAATAATAAAATAATATTATTTTAAATGGTAGTTAACATGTAGCCGTTATAATGGCGGGAATGGATATAAATAACTAAAATATGATTATATATGTTTTTTAATGTTTTTACAATTATCCAATAAAAGCTAAAGGCTTAAAATACGGAAAAAATTAAATTTTAGGTGTATATGCCCTAGTTTTCACTAAAGGTTCACTTATCGCCTTTTAATGGAGAACTGTCATTAAATATAGTTTTGATCACTCTTATACATTCTTTTGGACCAAATAAAACTCTTATTAAGAATCGGGACATCAAATTTTACTTTGTGTAATTTTTTGGTATTTTTCCGATAAAGTTCATTTTTTCATGAATAGTGTAAAATGTTGTATTTTAATTCAAAACCTCTTTTTAATATAATTTATTTATATGATTAGATAATATTTTGAATTGGTTTTAAAGAGAAATTTGAAAATATTTTTTCCATTAAATCCAATAGTGGTCATTGGAATTAATTTCACTTTGAAATCAGACTTAAACTAGTGTCAATCTTTTGATACTTATTATTTTATGAAAACACGCTATTTGCGCTGACAGCGGGAATTAATTATTAAATTAATTAATGTGACTAATATGTTTTGAATTTTGTAAAACGGACTTCATTTTTGAATTCGGAATATCAATTATAGCTTAGGGTGAATTTTTGGTAATTTTCTGAAAAACTTCAATTTTTGATGAATAGTGAAACCACTAAGTGGTAATTATAAAAGCTGATTTTTCGTTTAAATGAAATTTTACCACTTATGTGTTTTGAATTTCAAAAATCCGTCATACATGGTTGTCATTAAGATGTAAAATGTGGTTCAATGGGATAAAAATAATTTTTTGGTGAATAGTAACTTATTATGTTTTTAATCGCGTTTAGTGGTAATTAGTGTAGTTTAAGGTAAAAATAATGCTTTAATAAAATGAAATTAACTTGACACATGTCCCAACCTCATTGGTTGTGTCATGGCCGACCATTACAAGCCATGGGTAAACTTGGGGACCCCATGTATCCACTTTTGTTGGGAAATGACATAAATTACTTTTTATTTAATGATAAAGTGAAAATGACACAAACATAATATGTTTTACGAAAACAATTTTTATGTGGGGTTATACAAGTCGAAATTTTGATTATAAATAGTCATTGGAATAATAAAATGATTTCCTATATCATAGTATTTTTTTTATAATTTTTAGACATTAAAGAAATTAAATTATTTATGACATAATAATGATGCAGCGATGACATCATTATTTGACGATTTAATTAAAATGGAAATATAATGAAAAATCTACAACCTACACATGGCCAAAACCAATTGGATGAGTGTATTTCGATGCCTTATCACCTTATCCAAGAATTATATCAATGTGGGACCTTTTGAAACCGAAACACATTTTCAAATAATGTAATATTTCTTACTTTCCAAAAGTACCCCTCCTCTCCTCTTATAAAAGCCCCCACCTCTACCTCTTTTCCCACACTCCTCAAGCCTTTGGCTCGGCCAACCCCTGCCCATTTACTCTCCCCACATCACTCTCATCATCCTAGAGGATTCCCTTTGGGCAGAATCCTTTCAAAGGAAGCCTTTAGGCTTAAATCAAAAGGAGTTACACATTTAAAGGTAATTCATTCTCTCATGTTCATTTGCTTTATTTTGCTTCTCCAACCCCCTAAACTATTTTTATTTACTTCTTTTGTAACAACACCAGTATCTTCAATATACTAGGATGTTTTTATAAGATTTATTCGAGCTACACTCTCACACAACTACATCAAATGGTTAAAGAACATACGGTTTCTGTGGATGGTGAAATTCTGCCTCCCGAAACGATGATTGTTCAATACTCATTTAACACCTTCAAAGGTGGCCATTATGATGTCAATATTTTTATATATGATATATAATATGTTTATGTTTTATTTATGCTTCTGTATTTTTCATTTTTGTCTTACCTTTATGGCTTCCATTATGGGTATACGCGATATCTTCATTTAAGGAAGTGCGGACTACCGCCCCCTCAATGTGATTTGATTCGTTAAATACCATATGTGGGATGTATAAAGGATGGAAATATGATATTATATATGATATTATACTGGAATTATAATATACCTTTATATCATTATTATTCCATTCTATAAAATACGAAATAGAAATGAAAGTAGCGTTCATGCGTACGTACGGCTTACCGTCTCCATGAACGGTGCATTTCATTTCTTACCTCTAAATGATTATGTAATGTTATAAATGAATGAATGTACTGGATATATATGACATATATGATATCTACATAATGAATACAATTCTGGATATAATAAACATTTGGCCACACGAACAACATGTAATTGTAAGAAGACCACTTTCGACTTAAGAACCAAATATCGGCAAAACAAATATTATTAACTTAAATGATTACATAATGTTTGTGACATGGTAATAAGTGGTATAAAAGTAATAATGAACATGAAAAAGGGTTCTTAAGGAATTATAAATTAACTCAAGTTTATTATTCAGGACGTTAAAGAACGATCGAGTCAAGTCGGACCCGAGGTAAGGGATCCTACACCTCTCTTTCTTTTTAAGTACACTCTTTTATGTCATTCCTTTTAAGCTCATATTTCTTATGATTGGGATGTTATTTTATATTAATCCTACTGTACTTATTATGTTCATATGATGAGAGACCCTATTTCCTCTCATAAATCCATTTTGGAAGTTTTGAGTGGCGCCGTTAGGCTGCCGAATTTTCGTAAGGGATTTTTCATCTCACTTTTATTCCCGTGAGATTTATGCTACATTTTCCACAAATTCCATTGAGTGGTGTATTTACTGCCCATTATTCTACTATTTGTGTAATATAATTTCTTTTATGAGTATTTACATCAATGATCTATTGTCCTTCTTTCATGGGGTGTATGTTTTGAAAGATACCCAAGTCGGTAAGGGAACCTTTCACCCTCCTCTTTTTAAAAGAATTCTTTTATTGAGTCTTTAAATTAACATATTGTTATGTTGGGATATGTTCTCATATATCCTTAATGATGTAAATTTTGTTTCCAAGTGATGAGATACTCTTTTATCTCTCATCAACTCATTTTGATGTGACGCCGTTAGGCTGTCAAGGGAACTTCTTAACCCAATTTCGATTTCTTTGGATTCAACATGTAGTCATTGAATATGTCATCTATTGAATATGTGTGAATGACATTTTATTGTTCTACACTTAATATCCACTTATATTGGGTGTATTTATATTTGTCACACATATTTTTTAGATTTATTTGTCCTTAATTTAAGGATACCTTCTTTATAAGGGATTTCATCACATTTGACATTTCTATTGAGGGTTCATTGTTGTTATGCACCAATTCACTCTTATATGGTGTATATACTGTCCTTTGGAGTATTATATCATGAATCCTTTTATTCTCATGATATTATAAAGTTCTGACTAAATGTTATTCCTCGATTATTGTATTCAAGTGTCTCTAATTTTGGTAAAACCCCTTTAACCAAAATATCGTTTTAAATGTTTTAATTATTTGTTCTTATTAATATCCATGTTTTCAATATGGTTTTAAGGATTTATTTATATGGATATTAATGGTTTAAAATGTTAAAAGCTTCAAGGTGGTATGGGACACTTTGATTCAAAAATTTCTTTATTAAATGTTTTAAATGGTTTTGGAAATGGTTTCTTTTTGAGTGGATTCATTATTTCAATATCCTAAAATGTTATATTGTGATTGAAATGTGGAAATGTTATGTTTCCATTATTCATGCTTTATGTGATACGATTATGTTATAGTTCTTGGGCATTGTTATGAAGAACGGGTGGTTCCGTGATAAACTAAGGGCGGGTGAGCCCGATATAGCTCTCCAATGCATTGGGTAACGCGAAGGAGTGAAACGTTAAGGTTTCTCCGAATAGATTTAGGGAATATATTGTGATGGGTATTCCAAACATAACCAAGAGGGTTACTCCCTACGTAAGAATGTTATGAATGCCACAAGTTACCTTTATGTCTTATGATTTCTATGATTTATTCATGGTTTGATGAGGTATGTTAAAGTGCCTTTGTTTTATGGGTAAAGTATGATTTCATTCTTATGTATATATGAACTCATGTTTCCTTTCCATATTTTTATAACTCTTACTGAGCTTTTTATGCTCATCGCATGTTTTTGAAATGTTTTTCACAGGTCAAGGGAAAGGTACATGATGTGATGATAGTGTCAAGGATGTGTCAAGAAAGAATCCGTGTTATATTTTAAATATGTTCCCGTTGATGGGAAGAATGAATACTGTCTTTTATGTAACCACTTTGTTTAAATGAGTAATGTAATGCAAGTTTCATGATATAATTCTCTAAAACTCTAAACCTGAAAAGATCCTCAATGTGTAATCTTGTAATAACTCAAGATTAAGTAAGGTTTAAGGCTGGGGCCTTATACACAGTATCATATGGGGAAACATGATCCCCTATAGAATGATGGGGGAAACCCATTCAACTATTGGAAAATGGGGATACATGATCCGTTATGGGAATATGGGGAAACTCAATCTACTATGGGATGATATGGAAACCTGATCCACTATACGATGATGGGGATACCAGATCTCCTAGAAAGAATATACTATGACTGGGGATGGTGGTGTGTAATGTCCCATAATCTAGAACTCGCTCACGTGGCTAGAAAGAGTTAGTTGCAATTCCTCAACCTTGCCTCCATGTATGCTAGAGGATATCGAATATCAATGGGGGTGCGAAACCTATAGTGGGAAGACTATACCCAATGGTTTGAAGTTTCATAGTAGTATAAAAAATCACAATAACATGGAAATAATAATAAATGAAAATACATAGTTTAATATAAAAAAATAAAATCGAACTGAATAATCCAGTAATAGAGAAATAAAAAATTTTATTATGTACAATAATGTAACTAAATTTCATGCTAAAACAATAAATAAAAAAGGCTAAAAATACTCAAATAAAAGACTCAAAGCCCTGTATCCTAAATCCCATTCATGTCCCATCTCCAAACTCTAGACTAATAGAAATAAAAATATTCCACATCGAGTTCATCTTCCCGTGTCCAAACATGAATATATATATTCTGTTAGGCTTTCAAGATTTCCCCAAATATGGTGTTAGTATAAATCTATAGGTCAACACCACCATGTCTAAACAAAATGAGTCTGAGAAGAATTGTTTGAAATAAAGAGATAAATTGGTTCATTAATTAGTTCCTCTGTAATTAAAATATAACCATTACCTACTTCAACTCTATGTCAGAATATATTGTAGCATGTCTCAAAACCATACCAACCACAACCATATACCCATGGAAAGATAACATGCTTTGGCACTATAAAATAATATCTCAAAGAATTTACTACAACAATTAAAAGAACAACCATATAACCCTGGAATAGTCACAACAAATAATCAATATCAACCTCTACAAGCGTTAATGAATTTTTGAGTCAGAAACCTATAATAATTATAGTGTGGGACTATGTATTGCCTACTATCCTTAAGCATTACAACCAAAATTAAGTTGAGACAACTCACTATCATCATTACAATATATACCAGTGAAAGTGCCTGGTCCTATCCCATAATATAATCCACTTATCACAGAACACAATTCGTATCACATTTAATGGATATCACAATATCACTTCAGAATTATCAATGGTTAGTTTTGTGAATAAAATTTTTTCTTTAAATTCCACATGCAATTTAATTCATAATTTTTTAATAATTATATCAGTAAGAAATAACCCAAAATTTTGGTATTCTATAATAAATATCACCATAGGTCACCTTCCATGAAAAACGAACACTGTAAAAATAGATAATTCATTTATATTAAATTAATTTGGGTGCATACAATGATGGAGAGATCACGATATTGCATAAAATTGAAATTATCAATCTTTTAGTATAATATTTAGACCCCTTACCTTTAACCGATGATCCAAAAATGAATCCAACAACCAACGACCATAAAGAATAAAGTACTAATGATAAAAAATATATTCCTAGATCAAAAATGATCAAGAGAAAAATGATCAATAAAATCATCAAATGTATTTCATTATAATTGTTGGAGAACCAAAGGGGAATAAGAAGAAAATTATCCATGGGAACATACCATGCATCAAAGACACAAACAAGACATCCAGATGGGAGGCTGACAATCCAAAATTTCATGGATTGTGCCCTAGGGTCAAGTGGAGATAATTGGTAGCCGAAACATATCATAATTCAGGCTGAAAACATGTTTAAAATTAAAGTTCATGCATTTAAACATACTATAAATGTTTTAATGGTATTCACTATGAAACCCATTTCTATGGATTTAATTTATTAAAAATCATGAACAATTACATGACACATAACTATTTTACGTTATGTTTAAATTTTATATAGTTTACTTTCATCCGATTTTGATTATAAACATCCTGAACCCCATTTAATGATTCTTTACATACCAAGAACCCATTAATCACTTAACCCATTCAAACTTGGACACTATTGATTCAAACAACCATAAATATCTGAAATTTATATCACATTCCTCGACAAATGATCTCTATATTCGAAAAAGACTCCCCCATTATGGCTAAGAAAACTCACATGGAGACACACCTAAAAATAGAAAGGATCTTACAATATTCTCAACTTATAAAAGCTCATCCCCGATCTATTCTATGTGTTACTTTGAGGTCTTAGCGCACATGTCTGGAAACTATGTTCACATAACAATCTACCTCTCCCGGGTCGCCTTATGTGCTCTCTCGTGCTTCCACTATAATTGATCCAACGATATAGTTTTACCACAAATATATTTCTCACTATGATCCACAACCCATATTAGATGATCATCCAACGATGCATCAATATAATGCTCGATGTGTCTTATTTCTATCACCATATAAGGGTTTGGATTATATTTTCCTAGTTATAACATAAGGAAAACATCGTACATGTCACTGTAGCAATGGGGAACAGATAAATGATACTCTAATGGATAGATTTAATCTACTATTTCTAAGAGAACAAAATAATTGGGTGGGATTTTCCACTTTTTCCCAACACGGTGTTTCCCCAACCTATGAAACACCCGAATGAAAACATATTTACCGACCTCTAATTATTGAGGTTATCTCTAACTGTAGACAAATTATTCGTGACTGATTTGCACAGTCACCAACTATTTTCTGATCAAATGAACATATTCAGATTCCTCTTGAAAGATAATAGGCACAACAAGTGCTAACCCACCTTCCTCGAGCCATGAAAGTGGATAAAAATATCACCTTCCATACAAATCATTAACATTGGCCATTTGGATCAATACATGGAATCTATAACTATTTAAACACTCCATTAGTTTTATAAGTTTCTCCCATGAACCTCCAAAACCAAAAAAAGAGGCTCTCAACATATCCATGTGAAACTAAAAAGTCCTGTTAGATTAACCATTATTATGAGGATGACATGATTTCATTAAAATAACTCATGATCCCAGGGATTTATGAATTCCCTTCCATAATTATGATGTGAAAATGTGGATATCTTTCTAAAATCATACTCCTCGGGGAACTATGCAACTGAACCACTTCACACACGTAAATATTTCATAAATCCTAAACTATGAATGTTTCCCAAATAGGTAAGAAGTGGGATACCTTAGTTAGTAATTCCAAATAAAATCAATATTGTGTATCTGTTTTCATAATATTTGGTAGTCCTGTCACTAAAACTGTAATGAAATCATCCCATTTCCACTATGTGATGGGTAATGGATGAAAGAACCTATTTATACTCTACTTATTATCTTTATGTTTTAAAATATTAAGCACATATACATGAAGAATTCAACCTCTTTCTTCATTCATATCCACCAGTACTCTAAATAAATATTAAAATGCATCTTTGTTAAACAGTGATACACTACCCATCTTGAAGGATGAACAACCACATCAGCTCATCTCATATGCCTATAGAGACCCATACTTAGCCACAAAATAATATTTTTCCCATTTTAAAGAGGCTAACCTGATAGAGTGTCCCCACCATATAATTTTTCTTATCAAAATATTCCCTCCGAGTAAGAAAATTGATTAATTTTAATCGGGTACAACATCATGGGTATAAAAGATGTTGAAGTCAGATCTAATCTCCCCTAATATTGATGAAAATGTAGATTCATTTTTTATAAAGGTATATTATCCTCCACTTATCATAATACTATTTTAATACCTCTATCTAATATTGTTAGCTCAATGTTTCAATAGTGAAGTTTCCTTTTCCTGGTGTATATGACCACTCAAATTTTAATGATTGTAGGTACTCATCCTAGATCCTTTACTAATGGTTAAAGACTTTCTAATAAAATATTTACATTATTGTTTTATGATCCATATATACCACAAAAATTACACCCATGAGATAGTATCCAAATCATATCATGGGATATTACACTGCTACTATCTCCAGATTAGATTAGGGTAATTCCTATCATGCATCTCACCTGCCTAGAGCCAAAATATACTACAAGATACTCTTCCATTAGAACTCATCTGAGTATAACTATGGATTCATCATTATACATGGAATATGTTTTACCCAACATAAGAATGTTGAGTATAGGTTTTGAGGTCACCATACCTTTTATCTCTTGAAAATATATCTTGCACACATTTGACCAAACAAACATCACCCATTTAACGGTCAACCCAGACATTGGTACTTCCAAATGTGAGAAATGATTGATAAAAAAATAGTAAAAACATGATTAACCAAGAATAAACGAAATGAAAAATATGTTATTTGAATGCCCCATGATACCATGGTTGATTCTTTTTCTGGGTCCATAGAAACTCCTACCACTATGATGACATGGCCCAAAAAGTGAAAATTATTTTACAAAAAAGTGTAGTAAGCTTGGCGTAAAGTCAGCACTCTCTAAATATACTCAGGATGATGCCAATATGATTGGAATGATCTTATTTGGATGGAGAGTCCACTATTTTATCATAGTAAAAAGCAACCATAAACTGGTCTAGTAATTGATGAATTATTTGATTTATTCAGTCCATGAATTCTGCATACAAATTAGTCAACCAAAATGATATAACTATGAATTCATAAAAACCAAACATGATCCAAAAAGTAGTCTGAGGTAAGTCTGATATTCTCAACCTTATCAGATGATATTCTTATCTCAAATAAATCTCAGAGAAGATCTTTGAACCACTCAAATGATTGAAAAGATCATCAATGCTTGGAATAGGATGCCAGTTCTTAACCCTCACCAGGTTTAACCTTTGATAATCCACACATAAAAGAAATAATCCATTTGAATTTCAAGAAAATAGAACTAAAGAACCCAAAGGATATGTAGTCATCCATATGAAGAATTTATATTCTTGATCTTATAACTAAAATTTCAACTCTTAAAGCTCTATTAGTGTCATTTAGTATGGCAGGATAGAAATTACCTCTGCTCCTGACACAAACGTGATCATGAAATTAATCTCCCTCTTTGGCGGTAGTCCATATAAATCTTATGGGATAATATTCAAAAGCTGGTCTACCACTCTAGGAAAGTAATCCTACTACATTCTACCATTATCTAGTTATAGACACATGAATTGGGCCATGATAAAAACCAATATGCATTGTGTTTGTCCGGCATGTCCCTCCTGAAGATCCCCCAAACTTTGGTCAGAATAGATGCTTCATTCTGGAGAGATTAAAGTAACTCTCCTCTTGTAATAATATATATGAGACTGGCATAGAACTAACCAACACATTCCATGAATAATTTTTTGTCTTATTATTTCAATGACAAACTGTTTCCAAATGAAACATTAACCACTAATCTCTAGAGAACATTCCTTAAAACATTCCATATTTGTATACCACATTTTTAATAGTGCATAATTGGATAAAAAAATATCTATGAATTACAAATCCAATATAGAAAAGAATATGATTATCTTCTGTCAAAAAATCAAAAGAAAATATTGGTAATATAAGAATTGTAACTCTAACAGTAGACAGCCCCATATCTATGTTACTTGATTAGTCTGCATCACAAGAAACTAACGTGTACCTCTACCCTATTACCTACATTATTACCCCGAGATATTTCCCCTGCATAGTATTGATTGTCATGAACTAGGGTAGAACATCCCTTTAATCAGCCTTATCATCCTTTGGAACTCAATATCCCATATTACTGGGGGGTTGTTGAGCCCCCTCCCCAATTCAGTTCTTGTCTTGATCCTCTTCCACTAGTCTAATAAGGAATGCTCTCATATATTGTCTGAATATGACCCAATATTCTAAAAATAATATACTAGATTATGGGGTAAGGACATTGTGGGTGTTTGTGACCATAATTGTGAAACTTATAGAACTATAATAGAATATGATCTTTAGAGGGTTGTACACAATAGTGACTGTTCTAACCACTAATTATATGATTGAAAATATAATTATGGTGATTTTTATCACTCGCTGAAGAACATAAATATCACCCTACTGAAAATCCCTGAGAGTGGTTTGCGGTGTACTTCAAATTCCTTTTTGTGATGAATTCTTGATTTATCGTGTCTTTAATTCTTCTTAAACCGAAAATGTTTACTTGTAACAAGATCTCCTAACTATGACCATCCTAGAAGCATCTATTAATTGGTATATAATTATCTACCAAAGGATGGAGAAATGAATTGTAGGTCGGTAAAAAAACCATCACTGTTTAAAACTAAAAAAAATACTACATTAGCGATATTTTTCATCGCTCAAGGTTTAGGGATAGAAATGTCTCAATAAATTTTTCTTGGTGTCCTTACAAGATATATAATCTTGTTTTTCATAATTCTCTAGACTATCCTATCAACAGTTTGTATGTTAAAAAATCATATATTCAATAAACTTGATCCACCATGTCACTGATGTCTCAAGATTCTTAAATATTGCATGAAATACCTCAATCCAGAACTCGGCTTCTTAGGACCCCTTCCCTATAAATAATAGGTGTATGCTGAATCTAAAACTCTCTTCTTCATATCAGACATCAAAGGAATGGTAAGAATAATCTCTCTTTCCATGTATAAAATGACCCTAATGAATCAACCATGAAGATAAACATCCATATTATCCTCAAGAACTATAGGATGTTCAAGTTTAGCTACATTAAGAGAATTATTAATTACACCCTCATGATGCTAAATTCAAATATAAAATTTATGCATTTTCTTTACATGAAAAACACACACCTTAGAGAAATAGCAAGAAACAAGGTCAATCATATATGTATCTACAATAGGGAACCACTGACTCATGTCGTCCATAGAAATTCCTTATAAGTATTTCATCATGACATGAAACTAATTTCATTTATCAATTGCAATTTTTATATTATATTAAACTTCAGCATTCCAATTTATAACAAATTCAGAATTGAGATTTCCCTATAATGAAAAAACCATGTCAATATGTCCCTATGTTCCGATTTTTATGCTTGTGTTCATGTCTCATACTATAAAAATCCACAAATAAAAATCTCAATAAATAGTAAAATCATAAAACAATAACTTCACATAACATTTGAATCACCCAAGGTGAAATAATACCAACTATAACAAGTACAGAACACAATTAATGATCCCATCCCTAAATATTGATATATTTTCCAATACATGGGTGAGCTAATCTCATTCACAATATCATTACCAAGTCCCCACACATCATAGTCTCATTTATATCTTTCCCCAAACTATATTTTATAATAAAATAAAACCTCCTTATTTAATACCTCTTTATAAAATACCCTAATCTGGCACTCTCTCACGTGATCAGAAAGGGTTGTTTAAGAGACCTCAATAACACCTACTCACATTCCAAAGGAAGCTGACTATATGCAAGGTTGGGGAAATATATAGTTGTGAGACTATACACTGGGTATTAAGTGTCATATTATTAGAACAATTCATAATAAAATTCACTTATTAATCATTGTAAAGACACTATAGAAGAAAACAATAAATTACAACTGAATAATCCAATAATAAGAAAATAATAATGTAATGTCATAATAGAATGTAACTAAATTTCATTCCAGAAAATTACATGAAAAATGCCTAGAGACTCAAATACAAGACTAAATGTCCCAAGTCCTAAATTCTATTTTGGTACCATCTACAAACTCCTTCCAAAAGTGAAAATAATAAATCAATAACAAGGTCATTTTACCTTGTCTAAAATTGCATCAATATACTATGTTCAGTTAACAAATAGAGGATTGAAAATGGTATGACTATAACTCAGTAGATCGAAACCACCATGTATATAAAAAAATTGTTTATTAATAAGTTTATATAATATGATGATAAATAGATCATTAATTTTTTTGAGAATAATAAAATACAGTTGTAACCTTCTCTGGTTACATTATAGAATATCTTTGATCATGTCTTACTACCAGGCCCGTCACAACTATATAACCAATAAAATAGAACATGATTCTGTGCCACACTAGAATATATATATGGGAATATCTTATAACCATCCCAAGAACAACAATATAATAATAGTATAGTCACAATAAATAATCTAGGTCAAGATCTTTATGAATTACATAATTTATGAGTGAAATCCTAATAAGAATTATAGTATGGTACTAGGAATAGTCAACTATCTACAAGCATTAAAGCATGGAGTGGGATGATCCCACTGACTATCTACATTACAATATATATGTGTGCAAGTACCTAGGCTGAGCCCTTTATATTAGCATCTCATTATGAAATACATTTCATGTCATAAAAAATGAATATCAAAATATCACATCACAATTCTAAATGGTTAATTATGTGAATTTCCATTATTAATTCAATTTCACATCCAATTTAACTTCCAATTGATTAAAAAATATATCAATAATAAAAAATCCATGATTTTTTTATTTTATAAAATGAAATCAAACTATTGTATATGTCAAAATAAACATCCCTAAATCTGACAGCCAGTTTATTTACATGAAATTATGTTGGGTGGACACAACATTGTCAGAATGAAGATATTTCATAAACATATCAATTTTCAACAGATATGGTTACTATTTCAACCTCATTCCATTAACTAGTGACCCAACAACACTTCAAATGGATAGAGACCATGAATAATAATGTGATTTTTTTAAAGTATGTTTCTTGATTAAAATTATTCAATATCAAACTCAACAATGCAGTCATCCAAAGGATTTCCCCACAATAGTTATATAACCAAAGGTAAGAAGTAATGATGTAACCAATGGAACCTACTAGCGATCAATGATTAAAACAAAATGTCTAGAAGGGGGATTGGAACTTAAAAATCTTCTATATAATCCCATAGTGTCTAGATGCGATGAGATTTAGCAGAAATATATCATAATTCTATCACAAAACATGTCTAAAATAGAATGTATGTAATTTACTCATCATGTAACATGATTACATGTCACAAAAATGTTTTAAATTGTATTCCTTAGAAAACCCAGTTTACTAGATTTAATTTATTAAAACACATGAAAATTTACATGACTTGTAATCACTTTACACGATGTGTAAATTTTACGGGGTTGATTTTTCAAAAAATTTACAATTTAAACATCCTGAACCCCCTTAAAATATTATTTTCATACCAAGAACCAATGAAACTCATGAACTATTCACACTCAGAATCCATTAATTCAATGGATCATAAATCTCAAACAATTATGTAACTTTCTATAACAATGGATCGTCGTCCACTAGTAAGACTTGTCCAGCAAGGCTCCACTGAAAACTCAAAAAGTGACATAAATGAAAAAATATGGGAATTTGGATTTTTTCTTCCACCTAGTAGGTTTGGTCAACAAGATGTTCGCTGATAACTAATAGAAATGTGTCTTGACCTAGAGGGAATTATTTTACTTGTTTATGTGTATTCCATAATTCATTGTCTTGCTCCTTTGTTATGATTTAATGGATTGTCATCTTGATTCACTTATGATGCATGACTTATGAACTACTAGCCCGAATGGCCCGAAGGCCTTCTTTTTACTGATTTTTTATAACCCCCTTTCATGAGATTTGTGGAAACCCTTACAATGCTTATAGGCTCAGATATTACATGGCCCACAGGCTTAGAAGATTACATGGACCGAATGTCTTAGAGAATTCAACTAGACAATCTACAAAGAACTGACCCTCCCCAGCATCTGCATCAAGATAGTAGAAATCCACCTTCACAGGGTCATCTGTCTAGGCTTCCCGTGCAATAATAGGCTGGTCCCGATGGCATAGTCATACCCTCTGATTGTGAAAAATCCATTTGGCTCTACTCTGGTGAGTGCAGCTACTCTGAATCCTCTTCTGGGGCGGATCCTTTGTTGTAGTATATCTGGGGAAAATTCATGTGGCTCGAATGCCTTGAAGTGGACCAAGGACCTTAAACATAGCCTAAAAGCACTACTTACCCGAAGGTATGGGTGGCCCAAAATCCTTAAGGACTCCAAGACCAAACTGGTGGCCCAACGTGAATAAGTCTAGTTGCTACTATGCCTCTACCTAGTTTTGAACCTGGGTCTTGTGGATTCACTTAAGGATACCTCACAAACTAGGCTGAGTCTCATGTGCGACTTATAAACTCCTAATATTTATTCCATCAATCATTCTTATGATATTTAATATGTTTTTATGATCTTTTAATGTAATGATCAAATTATCATACCCTTATTATCATTTTTAGGCTTATATACCTCTATATTTAACCCTTATTAATCATCAAAAATCACCTATATTCATGTTACCTTCCTTAGGTTATGAAGATATATATTATGTGATATTTTTCTAAGAGTGGTTCTCATATTTAAAATCCCAGAATGAGATAATTTATCTAACTCATGAACCATCATTTATGTTTCTATGTTCCAGAGGCAGTAAACTAATATTTTCATTTAGTGTTTCCTTCTGTAATGTTTTATGTATTCCGAAAAAAATATATACCGTCTATGTACATGAAAACTAGGTTGTTATAGTTGGCATAATAGGAAAGTAAAATTCATCTTCTGTCAGCTAGGATGATAAAAACATAGTGATAAATCTATGTGAAAGTCTAATGATAATTCTAAGGATAAAGAAAAATATATGAAAATGAAGTTAAATATTGATTTAAGATATATAGAGTGGTTTCCATGAAATACAATCGTATCAAGATACAACAAGTTGGTATGCATCTAAAACAAATGTGCATTGGAGTAATAACCTCGAAATTGTATGTCCTTCTTGACTTGAGTGTAACTTGTTACATGACTGTGGACCTTACTACACACCTATTTAGAAACTCCTAATGGATATTTATTGTGGATTCACAAATAGTTCACTATCCAACATGAAGTATTTAAAAATATGTTGGATATGAATAACATAGAATAAAACTGTGAGGTCATAGATTAAAAATGTTTTCATAATATAAATATCATATAAAATGTTTTCCAGGATGATGTGGTTACTCATTATGAAAAATGTTGTGTACTCTATGAATTTTGGTTTAAGTTAATAGTGGGAACCAGAAGGAACTGAGTTAAGGATGAATGGCATAAGCAACTTGATAAAGAGAAGTTATATGGGATGATCACTGGAGTAAGATACATTGTAATCATGCATAATTATTTTTCATAGAACATGATTAACAACATATACATTTACCTACTCTTGATCTCACTAAAGAGGATTATGAATGAGTTCAATGAGAGTTTGAGTAATGGGGAACTTGAAGTAATGTACATGTAGTTTCCTATGTGCCAAAAATGTAGAAATATGCACCCCATTGAATGCATTATAGGAATAATATGTTGTTTTGACTATGGAAAATTAGGACACAGAGTAAGTAGCTACAAAGGAAATATATAGTTCTTGATTAACATGATGAATTTGAATGTTGTACTTCATAATACATAAAAAATTGTAAAATTATTTATTTGTGGAATAAATGGAAAATATGAAAAACAATTTCATATACTGAATTTCCATGTATTGAATCATTAATGTTGTACAAATAATGATTTTTCTACTAATGATGAATAGACCATAAATGATACATGAAAGGGAGGTTTTTTCTAATATCATTGTGATTAGAATGATCAAATTGAGTTTGATAAATGTTTATACAATATTTGAATTTATTATTTTAATAAAGGTTATTAAGGAATTAGATTATAATGATTAGATAATGTTTTTTTGGAAAACATGGTTTGAAGGATGTATCTATGTTTACGAAATTAAAAAGTATGAATCATGAAATATATAAGTATTTTAGGTAATAGATTCTCATTAATTATTAAAAATCGTATTTTTAGTGGAGTGAATAATTTGAAATGTGGTTTAATGTAATGTTGAGGTTTTGAATTAGGGTATGGTAGCCATTAATGTGTCATTGATGTTGAAAAAATTATGCTTTTCTTGGAGAAAGTAAATTTTATAGTTCTGATAACCTTGTAAATGATTATTGATTTGTTGAAAATGTGTTATATGTTATCATAGATGAAGTTTAAAACTTTTTTGATTTAAAGAATTAATTCAGAAATCTTAAGAATAAGGAATTATACATTTTTTATTAAAAGATTTATGGTAATTTAGGATATTACCAAGTTTCATGAGAATATATGATGAGGGTATTAATATGTTTGGAATGGGGAATCTAGGAGATAATTTTTTATATATGGGTGTCAATGTTAAGATTATTTCATGACCTTATTTCTAATTTCATGGACATTATATTTTGAATTGTTTATAAGGATCCCCCTTTTTGAACAATTTAAGTAAATATTTGGATGATGTTTGTGAGAGTAATGTATTATCTCACAACAAGAAGATTTATTAATATTGGATAAACAATTATAAATGCATTATGTTGATGGTAAATTATTACAAATTGGTTGTATTATCATGGATTTCTTTATCTTATAGTTCTTTACGAATGAAAAATTCACCTTCCTTTTTGGAAAAAGTGTTGATGTGGAAATAGATTAGGACACAACAAAGGGTGAGATTATAATGAATAAATTAATTATATCTTCTAATGAAAATTCATCATATCTAGGAGAAAGAATGTAGAACCCAAAATGGTTATACAGGTACCTTCTTTTTCTATGAATAAATTAATTCATCCATCACAACTCGATTGTTATATTTCTCTTCCATATATTTTTTTAACAACCCGCTTATGTTATCCTATGTGGTAAAATAGTAATATGTTACATTCACTAGTCGTTATGGTATGGAATTAAATGTTTTAAGAATATTTTAGTATTATTTTTTAAGATATGGTTTTCTAGGAATATAACATTCAATAATTACACCTTTGATAAAATAGGAAAATTCAGAGGGATAAATTAATTTTAAGGGGTTACAATGTAATGTATTGAGATTTTTTTGAATTATTTGTTTTCTAACTAATCAAATCATTTTTATATTTTTCATTTAATTCTTCACTGAAAATAGTTTTCTTACATAAATGAACTATGTTTAGATTGGATTACATGAAACAAAAAGATAATCCGGAACTAAAAACAACATTATTTTTGGATTTATTTTCACAGAATAGTGTGTTTGGATTTCATTACACACAAGAACAAACTTCATCGATGGATTGCGTAACACACTAGACCGACTTTTATCGAACAAACATAAATTATTAAAACTATTATGGTTAATGTTTTGTGATGTTTCCTTTTTTGATGAATACCAAAAATATTGAATTTTAATTCAAAAAATAATTTTCATATAATTTATTTATATGGTTAAATTATATTTATAATGGTTTATAATGTATGGTTATTTCAGTTATACATCATCTACAATAATATATCTCATTGTGATCATTTTAAATTAGAAATTATATAAAAACATAGCTGATTTTCGAACCTTTTTAATTTAAAAACCCGAATTGTCAACTAGTATACATGGTTAATATTAAAATAATTTATACCAATTATGTGACTGTAATTTATAAAAATATATTCCATATTTTGAATCATAATATTTTTTTATTTATATTATGGTATTAATATTATTTTACAAAAAATATTACAGAATGTAATTAATATTAATTACAACTATTAAGAGGAAAATTATCCTAACAATGAACTAAACCACAAATATAGTGGCAACAATTTCCATGATATATAACAAAACAAATTTCTGTTAATATTTTTATTCTATCCTCCATTGGATCAAATATATTTAATTATTTTATCCACTTTACATGGGAAGAACATTGGTTGAATTCCCTTTTCTAAAATTTTTAGGTGTGCCACTCCTTGACCACCAAAAAAAAGGAATTCACATATCCCCATTAAGAACACATCCAATGATATTTGGATCACCCATAATGTAATTAAATAATCTCCCATGATTCTTCCATTAACCCTATAATCATACCTTTTGTAAGAAATCTATTCATGTAATCCCTTTGTTGAATACTAAAATAGGTTAACCAAAAAATAGGTAACATCCTTACTTAAGACATTTTATTTTATTTTCAATTCCACCCCTAAAATATTTTTATTGCGTGATTAAATAAGAACCTATGAATCCTAAATATACTGAGATGTTTTATTCTAATGGTTATACCTAAACAAACACACAATTTATTCTAATGGGAAATGTACTTACCGTTCTTGTGTACGACGAACAACCACCTCACAGAATGATCTAGTATGTTTTCATTTTACCAAAACTCATGGATAAGAGTTATTATGTTAAATATTTTTTTATATGATATATATTATTTATTTATGGCTGTGGATTTATTAAATAAACACATATATTTATTCTTTCCATTTCAAGTTAATGTGATAACATCATTTGAGAACGTGTGGACTACTGCCTGCTCAAAGAGATGAGATTCTTTCAGACCATACATGAATTGTATTAAGGATTCTTTTAGTGAATTTTGATGAAATATAAGAAATAATAATTATACAATAATTATAATAAATATATTTATACTGAAATATGTTTTTTCAATACAACAATAAAACAAAAACTATGTTCATGAAAACATAGATCATGTTATCTCCATGAACACTATATTCCATTTCATTCATATATATTGTATAGATTATAATAAATATTTATATGATGAAAATATATGATATTTATATAATTTTTTAAATTATTTAGATAATTATATAATGATATACGTAAGAGTATCAATAATAAAAAGTCAAAACATATACAAAAACAAATCGGATATTACCTGAAACGTAACATTAACATGGAATAATTCATAAATGGGTAAAATAAATTAATAAATAAATAATACATTATATTATTTATATGAATATGATTCTTTTTTGGTGTATAATAATCATACATATATTATATAGATGGTTTTAACATGTACAAAGAAATTCAATAATTATGGGTAGGGAATTTCATCTCACTTTTTATTTCCATGGGATACATGCCATTTTAACCACTCAATCATATTGTGTGGTTTATATACTTCTCTGTGAAATTTTATATCGATAATTTAATTTATTTAATGATATTATAAGTTAAAATTTATGTTATTATTTAATTGTGATCATCATTCAAATGTTACTCAAGTAGTAAGGGTTTCCCAGTCTCCCTTTTATTTTCTGTGAGACACATGCCATGTTCACCTAATTTTTCATATAGGTCATCTATATAGGTACCATGGAAATATTACATTATTAGTATAATTATATTTATGGGAATTTAAATATTCATATCAAGGATTTTATTTCATTGGATAATGTTTTCAGTGTTACCAAATCGGTAATGTTATTTTTTAAAAAATTTCTTTCATTGAGACACATTCCATGTTATGAACCTATCTTTTTTTATGAGGTTTATATAGTGATAATGGAATTTATATCAGGGATATAAATATTTTAACTATATATTTATTTTCATGTAATTTAATTTTTTAAATTTTATTGTGATTCAAACTTGTTAAAGAGTTAATAATGTATTGCTACAATCTCATCATTTGTCTATATTATTATGATTATGATTCCATTGATGGAATATTATGATCCATATCATAAAAACACTCATGAATTTTCTTACACTCTCTTTATTAATCTTATATAAAAGTAATAGTACCATTTCTATAATCCATGCTACAGAAGATAATTACTAAATTGTTTTTATTAAAATGTGAATTTATTTATATTTTATATCGGAAATTTGTGTTCTTTCAAAAACCATGGTAAAAAAAATTACAAAACGTTTTACTTTTATAATATGATTTATAAAGTAAAATTTCATGCATTTATTTACCTCTTTCAAAAACTGTTTTAAAAATAATTTTCTTTTCTTTTTTCTCACAATGTTCTATTCAATACTTTTAAGGTGAAAAGGTAATGTCCAAAATATACAGAAATACCCTCTATCATGACCATCATTTTCTTATAGAATATTATATATGTTTACAAGGTCAATTTTTTAAATAAAATTATTTTCTAATATTTTCAATTATTTTTATATTTTATAATATTATTAAATTAAAAAGGATTGAAAGAATGTTTTTATGTTCAAAAAGTGTTTGAAATGATTTTCAAATCATCCAATACATGTGATCAAAATAATATCTTCATAGAAAAGGATTTCAATTATTTCATGATTTATTGATTATTTTTATAATCCATTTTATTTAAATGGGTTCTAAAAGCGATTTCAATCCTTCTTTTTTAGGTTTTCAATTTATTTTCAAAGATAAATATATTTTAATTTTTTTCAATATTACATTATATGTTTTTCAATGGAATTTTAAAAGAAAATGTTTTTCCAAAATGATTTATTTTTTTCAAAAATTAATACTTAAAAATAAGTATTAATCATTAATTTTATAAAATTAAATTATTAAACATTTTTTAGAATAAATTGATATTGAAATGTATTTAAAAACAATCAAGGAGAGGTTGTTTCTCATAAGAAATTATTTATTTGATCTTTCAAAACTCTTATCAAAATATAATAAAATAAATTTGTATAGTTATGGTTTACTAGGGATATGATCCATGAAAAGAATTAATATTCCTTCTTCAATGGATTATGTTTTTATGGGTTGATGTTTATGAGACCAGTTTATCTTATACTAGTTATATTCTCTTTATTCCTGCTTCATTTCATGACTTATTCTTTGATGAAATGTTATGGAATCCTGCCTTTCATCCATAGGCTAAGATATCATTACAAGTTTATTACACCAATTTAATTTCATGGGTTATGGTATAATTTTTTAAAATTTTCTTATATAAATATATATTATTTCATTATCAGATTTTTGGGTCATGTATCTCCCTAAAAAAATAAGAAATGATTTATATCTCTTGAGATAATGATATTTTTCAAGTCAAAAGGATTTTTTCAATATAGAATATGGGGAAACAAGATCTATTATGGGGCGATGTTGAAACCTGATCCAATATGTGAAGATGGGGAAACCCTATCCACTATGAGATAATGGGGAAAGGTAGTCCACTATTGGAAGATGGGGAAACCATATCTACTATGGGTAGATGTGGTAATATGTTTCCTTTCCTGGAAAGGACTATAAATAAGGATTTCGGTGTGATTGACCCAGTATTTGTATTCCCCATGATGTTCCATTATATGTTATGGAATTGAATCGTGTCATATAATATATGTCACCATCATTAAAACATTACATTATCTTGAAATCAGTCAATAATTTCACCATAATTCACTTTGAAGATCTCTTATTGTTTATATTTTTACATAATTAGGCCAAAATATTAAATTACATATTCAAAAATACAATGTAGACACTTATACTCTATCCATTTTTTTTTCACAACAATAAAACTCCTTAAATGAAAAAAGAATTCCTTTCTTCATAAAAATATTCTACAATTTTACCTTTCTATTACCCATCCTTATACCCTGTGATTTTTTTTGAAACATGTGATGAGAATATAAAGATCAAAAAGAGATATAAAATAAAGAAATAAACCATTACTCCATAAATATAAACAAAAAAGTTAAATAATACTCATTAATCATAACAAATAAGCTCTTTAACATACCTAAGGAAATCATAAGATTTATGAATTATGCATAAAAATATTAAATCATAAAGGTGAGTTGTCATATTAATATCATACATACATTGTATTTTTCATGGATACATAAAAAGTAACCTTCATAGTTATGTTTGGAATAGCCATCATAGTATATTCGCTAAATCTCTTAGGTGAAACTGTTTTGTTTACCTCTATCACGTTACCTATGCATTGGAGTCCTATCAGGAGCTCAGTTTATCATGTAACCACACATATTTGGTTTATCGTGTAACCAATAATCAAATTTCCATGTTCCATTACATAATCACAACACATAAAAGATTTAAATTACCAATATTTCACTCATCAATCATAATAAATCAATTCATGATATTGAAATATTATATCTATTTCCAAAATCATTTAAAACATTTAATTAAGTGTTTTTCCAATCAAAGTGTCCCATACCACTTTGAATCATTTGAAAGGAATTAAATTTTTAAAACATTAATGTCCCTATAAATAAATTCATAAATCTATTTTGAAAAAATGGACATCAATGAGAATGATTTATAGTAATAATTCTTTAAACAATTTAAAGCAATGTTTCAGTTAGAGAGTCTCAAAATACTACACAAACACATGAATAAAAACAATTAAATAATAACATCGAACAAAACATTAAATATCATGATAAAATAGAAATTCATGATATAAAATTTCAAAAGGGCTATATACACACCTTATAGGATATTGAAGGTTCACAATATCAAGATATGCCTAAATGAAAGTAGATTAAGACCCAGTCCCTTGCAAATATTGTATCATTAGATTAAGGATAAATTAATGAAAAAAATATGTGTGAAAAATATAAATACTCCAAATATAAGTGTATATTTCATGAAAAAAAATAATAGGTCATTCAAAAATATTTTTGAAAAAACAAAACCAATGACCTCGATATTTAACTCAATGAGATGAGATTGAGAAAAAATTTCCCTTACAAAATTGATATTAGTGGCATACGAATTTATAGAATTTTTGATTATGATTATAAAAATAATATGCACACAAAGGTATGTGTAATATAAAAAATAAATGAATAAAAATTTATTCCACATATACTCTTGGCATAATATAATCAACATGGTATGCATAAAACCCAATGAGTTTAAATTGAATTTTGAAATTAGTTTACAATGATCATTTTGTTAATAAAATAGATAGATTATGTGTTTTAACAATAAATAAACATTAATAAATTATAAATTAATGACATGATATCAAAATTTATTTCTCACATAATCATATAATGACATAATAAAGAAGTATAAAATCAACCCAAAGATTGAAAATTGTTTTAAGAAAATCCCCAACCTTGAGTCTGGATTTTCTCATTCGTTATTTAATTACCTTAAATATATTAATTCGGTAAATATATAATTAAATAAGATAATTTTTAAAGTTTATTATTCATTTTATATACCTTATTATCATCTTCTAAAAATTAGAAAATTATATGTTTTCATTTCGAATGTTTTGCAGATGTTTGGTACAAGAGTCAAAAATGATCATGTTTTGATTAAAATAGTTTCTATGTTAATAATTCAATAATCTTCATAATTATATTAATGATTCAAATATAATATATATAAATTATATAAGTATTTATAATATTCCATTACATTTGGGGATGTTAAATGAAATGCACCGTTCATGCAGACGGTTGGTCGTACTTACGCATTAACGCTACTTTCATTTCTTTGCCATATTAAAAGTGTGAAAAATAAATGATCTATCGGTATATTATAACTAATGTATAATTTATATGATATATATGTTACATATTTACATTAATTTAATCCTTTATACATTCCATTTATGGAATTAATGGGTCATATCACAATGAAGGAGTTATAGTCCACATTTCCTCATATAAAATTATCGTCATTACAAATCATAGAAAAAAATAAAGTATTATGTAATTAAAAATAATGAATCATAGAGAAAATATAAATATAAATAATATAATATATAAATATTGTGCCATAATAACTTCCACATTGATAGGTGGTAGCGGAAAAATGAGAAATCATCGTTTCGGGAGGCAGTAGTTCACCGTACACTTAAACAATATGTTCATATCCATTAGAAATAGGTGTGTGCAAGTGTATTTATAAAAATTATCATAAAAACATCCTAGTATATTTAGGGAACTGGTTTTATTATGTAATCATATAATAATAATAGTATAGGGAGTGAATAATGATAATAAAAGTATGGAACTTGAGAGCAAATTATACCTCTAAATCTGGTAACTTCTTTTTATTTGAGTCAAAAGTCTTTCTTGAATTTACTTATAAACAAGTTAAGTCTGCAATGAAAATGTTAGGGATTTTTTAATATTATTTGACAATAATTTGGATGATACAAGGGTCTTGAGAGGTGTGAGTAATTGGGTAGAAGTGGTGGCCTTTTATAAGATGGGGGAAGGGAACATAAAGAGTGTATTGAAATATTAATTTATTATAAATTAAATTCTATAAAAAATGGTCCAAATGTAATTTAATTAAAAGATACAATTATTTTGTTCTAAAAATCATCATTCAATATTTTTAGATAAGTTATGGATATTTTTTTGTCCTAATCTTTTTGGATTATCCCTTACTTTACCCTTTTTTATCTTATAGAAATATCATGTTTTTTACACAATGTGGGTTAATATAATTACAATAACATGTCAAAGGACCCAAAAAAAGAAATTTATGACATATTTGGACCTGTATTAACGTTTTTTTAATATGTGATTTTTATAATTTTAATATCATTTAATAAAATATTTTATATTTTATGTTAGGAATTTTGTGAATTTTGAAAACTATTCATACTGGACATTTTTAAAAATTCATAACAACATGATTCCATAGGAAAAACGTATGAATCAAAGATAATGTGTCAATTTCATTATTAAAGTTAGTGGAATATTTCAATATAAACAAATTAAAATTATTTCAATACTTATAATATCAATTATTAAATCATTCATTAATAAGGTTATCACTACATCATCTTTGTGTCATAAATAAATTGATGTATTTAATGCTTAAAAATTATAAATAGAATATAATGATATAGGATATCAATTTATATTTTTAATTACTATTTATAGTATTATATATTAGTTATATAAATCTACATTAAATTTTTTTTTAGTAAAAGATACATGTTTTTGTTATATTTCTTTCTTAATTCAAATATATTCTTATAACATGTCATTATCACACCCAAGTGCATCTATGGAGTCCTAAAATCAACCCAAGGATGACCATGGTCTGCAATATCTCATTAATATGAACATGAAATTTTATTGGGGAGTTTTATATTATTTTAATATTATTTTTACCCTAATTTTTCTAATTTATCCTTTAACTGTGGAAAATAAAAATAATTAATGTAGTTACTATTCATAATGTCCAAAATTAAAGGTACCTATTTCTAAAATTTTAACTATATGATACCAAATATGGAATAAATTTTTCCAAATTAAAACCATTTAATTTGAATATATTAATTTTAAATTAATTCTCATGGTCAAAACCTAAAGGCGGTTTTTAAGAAATAAAAACTATCAAAAGAATAAAATGTGTTTATTTCCTATTTAAAAGTGAAATGACATTCAACCACATAAATTATAATAAGTGATAAAAACCTAATGAAATTACACATTAAAATAATTAAAAATACAATCCATCTATTTAAATAAATTAGATAAAAATGTAGTTTAGAATTAAAATTCTGTTTTTTTTCACTATTCATTAAAAAATAAATTTTATCATAAAATTTTCAATAATTTAAAAAATGTATATTTTAATTTTTATATTATATATAGTACTTCTATTTGGATAAATAGAATTTATAAATGACAAAAAACTATATTTTAAAATAGTACTCCGTCAAAAGGCTCTAAACTGACCTTTTAGAGTATTTTATGATTAAAAATTGGATTCATTCTCATTTTAATCCCTTAAAATTTATTGGATAAATGTAAATACATTTATTGAATTTGTAAAATAATAATATAGACAATTTTATACCATCCTGCCAATACAATAGTGAGGCAATAACTACCATTTAAAATAATAATAGAGTTAATGTATTATTTTTTTGGTATAACTCAACACTGTGTGCAACGTAATATTTTGTAGAAACCAGTTGTTGTGTGTTAGGAACATTATCGAAAGAAGAGTCCTCTTGAATTTAAAATTCAGTTATTATTCATAAATATTAATAGATATAAAATGTATTCTTCAATAAATGTCTTGGTCGTTTTCTATAGGTAATGATGTTATATGATTATGTGTATGCCACATTTCTAATTTTTTGATCCTATGTTATGATTTTATGGACTATTCTCTTGATTGATTTATGATTAATGCATTATGAATGGTCGATAATTATTCTATGATTCTTCTTTGTGATATTTTATTTTCAGGGTTTGATCTGATAATGTTATTATCATGTTCTCATTCCCTTATTTCTAGACTTAAGTTTACATATCTCCCTTTTTTACCCTTACTGAGAATATGAGATGATTGTTTTTCTATGATTCATTTCAGAGGTTATAAAAATATATTTATATTTAATGTATCTAATATGGGTGATATTCATGAAGAACCTAGTCGTAGACCATGTATCTCACTCATTAACAGTATTTTATGATTTCTTTTTTCCAATGGAACTAAACTAATAAATTATTTTGGAATCTATTTGTGTAGTATTTTATATATTCTGTAAATATTATATAATGTCTATGTACATTAATAGTGGGTTTCTATATTGGATTACTCATAATTTATATAATGATTTCTCATTTGTATTATGATGGAGATCAATCTGATCATTCCCTATTGGTAATATTCTGTGTGTATATGATTATGTTTTTAATTTAAACAATATTCTGGGATCATTTATTTTGATACACAAAAGATAAATTTTTTTGAGTATTTATTTTTTTATTAACAATAAAAAAGGGTGTCATTGATTTTATTTATTCTAAATAATAAAAAAACATATATATATAGGAAAAATAAAAATATATATATATATATATATTGTTATGGGTCATTTTAAGAATTAATATAAATTCATTAAAATCATAAAATGAGATATATTATTATAATTATTTTTAGTTATACTGGTTGAGTTTTAAAAAAGGGATAAAATCGAAGAAAAAATCAAATGAAATAAATCATATAAGGATGTGGGTAGGGTTCAAATCCATAGTGGGTATTTCAAATTATATTTAGAAAATATATATTCTAAAAGAAAAAAAATTAATAATATAAAAATAGATAATAAAAAATAACTAATAAGTGGGATAGGAGTAGTTCTACATGATTTTACTCTAGGTAGTACATCTCACATAACCCTCTCATGACTCTCTCCTCACCAACATCTCTCTTACCTATTAAAATATCATATCATAGATGTATTGTTTTTTATTTATGAAAATCAACCACCTTTGGTGGTGTTGAATTAGTTTTGGTGAGTAGAAGGTAAACATAACCTTTCATTAACATGTAGTGTGCAATTATTTATATCATTAATTATATTAAATTTTTAGGTTATAGGATTCAAGGATTGGGTTTATTTTGAATGATTGAAATTACTCAATAGTTATAGAATAACATTATGTTAAGAGTTTAATTGATTCTAGGTATTTGTGTCTATGTGAATCCTTTTATTTTAAACCCTTTAGGTTCAGAGGTTTGTAAATTTATGTTCCATGAATATATTATTTTTCTATAATTAGAAGTAAATTTATTAATTCATAATTGATTGGTAATGTATTTGTGTATTTATAAAAAAGTGGTTTCTACTGATTCTTATCTTATATTTATGTAACTATAATTTATTCAAAATATGTTTTTATTAATAATCATATCTGTGTTTACTCAAAAGATACAATTTTTTACATAGTTCCTTATGTTTTTCTTAGATTTAAAAAGGTTTATTTTATTTTTAAAATAAATTATAAATTATTTAATTCATTCATATATAGACATTATTGTGTTTTCTAAAATATGTTAATATGTTACTTATCAGTGATTCATGTTTATTGTTTTTTATAAGTAGTATGTAATAATTGGATTCTATTAGAATATTATAGCTTGAAATTTCATTAGTAAATGGATTAGATGTGTGTTTTGATATTAATTAAAAATTTATATTGAATTTATATATTTATGGTGGTAGTAGAATTCCTTATCATGGATTTATTTAATTATTTTTTGGTATACAATGTTTAGTGGTATCTAGTATTGTCTTTTCCACGTAGTTTTAAATTGTACCAAAATGGAATTCTATTTAAAAATTATATCTCTATTATAACCTATTGGACATTTTTATAGATTAAAAACAGTGTTATGCTAAACCATGTTTTACCAATAATTTTCTGAATGAACTTTTAGAATTATATTCCTAGTATAAAACAAAAATCCTTGTGGGATCCTTCATTTAAACATATATACCATTAAGCGATTACCATGTGTTTTAGATACAATTAGAGACATATATTGATGTAGTTTTAAATGCTTATGTATTTCAATTATATGTGAAATGCATAAGGGTGTGTTGGTAGGTATGATGAGCATTATTTCATTATAAAATTTACTTCATCTCCCCATATTTACTTCATGAGAACCCAATGTTTACTATTATGATCTAGAGAGATTGTTGCAATATAATATAGATTAGAAGCGCTATGGCATGACCCGACCCACTAGGAGATTCATGGGATTCTATATTCTACGTTTGACCCCCCCCCCCCCCAAATGCTACTTATAATAGGAGAGGGGCTGGGAACTAGTTCCAATTAGGTATATCATACACATAGAAGTCCATAAATAATGGTACATATACACATGAGCATATTTCCATGCCCATACGATAGAGAATTTATTGTTAAAATGATAATAAAACCACAAAAACATCTATATATCACAATACTAGTATTAAATTAATATTATAATGAAATAGGGAAAATATAATCCCAAAAAGGTATAAAATATTGTAGCATTCAGAGATGGGGGTACTTTTACCAAATACAACAACAATCTTCCTAGTTCATTATACACTGACATACACTCAATCCTCATAAGTCTTATTAAAAAACAAGATCATCTTCATAAGACACTATATGTATGGGAGTAGGAATTACAACGGTGATTATTACAATTTCCAGTAAAAACCCCAAAATCACGAATCATAATCCATAATTACTAGTCATCTCATCAATTCAAATTCATGTCTACATTGTGTTGAGAAAAAGAAATAAGGATAAACAAAAAAACTAAATAAACTCTTATGTGAGTCATTGTCCCAATGATATATCTACAACTAACAACAATATGATGATAAACACAAATTTAAGGTAACAGACATATTAGATAACTCACTCTGTGACTTAATATTTAACTAATGATGCTAATATGAGAGGTATATCTCTTGGGGTATCACCCAATATTTAATTTCTCATACTCCAATGATATCAACATCCAAGCAGGGGATTACGCACAGAACTACTAAGGTTTTTCAAAACCCCCAATGGACAAATAAATAATACAATGTAATAATTCCCATTACATTATAGTCATATTGATTCCATGAACACTAAATAAGGAGAATGATATGGTAGAGGATCCCCCTATGTTTTAATGAGGGGATACATAAAATATATATTTTAGTTAGAACCCCTAGAGGTGATCATAATCATATAAAAAGGATTTAATGCAATATTCTACCAAACAAATGGTTATAGAATTGGATCAAACAAAAATAAAACATCTATATATTGAAACAATTATGTGTTCTATACTAACTCATAGGAAGTAAATAGTGTTTAAAAAGGGAAAAACATGTACATATAAATCTAAACATGCCCATGTATGTGGCCTTTCCCTTTTACTCGTTCCCATGTACACTAATTGTTCCCATATTCTTAGTCATTTTCATGAATTTTTCTATTTCTAAGTAGATCTATATCTCCATATACTCTGGCCATGTATTTGTTCAAGGATTTTTTAAAGACCCTATACCCTAAAGGATTCATGCCTAGCCACCCACATTGTGTCACATGTCATGTGATATGTTTCTCTATGAGTAAATCCAAGGGACATATAAAGGGGATGTCACAATGTTTTTTAATGTGATAATACACATGTTTAGTGAGTAATTTTTAATATTACTTAGTTTTTATGTGTTTTCAATACATTCCACATCCTATATCAAATATGTTTTGTGCCTTAATATCATCATTTTATTTTTTTCTAGCTAATCCTTCCAATCATTATTATCTAGATTTTGGTAACATCTACTACTCAAGAATCAGTCAACATCACTCTATATTGTTCACTACATGCCAACCCATGAAATAGAAAATCCTAATCTTATCTTGATCTATAAAATTCACACCACACCTAGATCACATCGATGATCCATGATCCAACCCCACAATAAGTATCCATTTCCAAAAAGATTTTTCACACCTCATTTTCCCAACATGTATTGGTTGAATAGCATTCTCAATAGAAGGATGATAATGAATGCGTGATGACATAGGGTATAAATTCTTAAACACAAATGTGTACTAATCCTTACCTATTTATCATGACCTCTTAAATTAATTTTAATTATACTAATGAATTAATAGAAATATATAATCAATAATATCACATCCCTATAATCTTAAAAAGATAAAAAAATTATAAGGTATGGATGATCTGCAAAAAAACTTATTATCAGATTGACCTACATTCATAATGGGACAAAAATTGGGGAGATAAAAAATGAAAATTATCATTACTACATTGAGTATGGATTAGATTCTAAATAAGATAATATTTTCATAATTTTCATTCCTGATATCCACCAACTCTGATGTTGTTGGTGATCCTTGTGGTACCCTGATCGTCAATCCATGATCCTACTTTCCACAAACTCTCCCATGGAAACTACTCTCAAATCCCCAGGGTTATGTGGATAATATATAAACATGGATATATTTGTGATTATATTGGCTATTGTTAGGTCACAATATCAACAATAAGAAAATAGGAAATAAATAAATTTGAATTATTTTTTCTATGACTAATCTTTAGAAGAAAACTTTGAAAAAAGAATATATTTTTTATAAAGTAAAACTGTCATTATAAATTAAATTATGGTGTTAGTTTTACCATAGGAATCCCCATTCGGGAGTGATTCCTTTATTTTGTAAAATCATACTAGTATGAGAAAATTTATTTAATATTTTTTATTATATCAAAACTAAGGTTCACAATGACTTAGTATCTCACACCATCTGAGTGCAAGGATTGGAAATAATTGGTAGTTAAATTTAAAATTTTTACAAGGTGAAATAAAAATCTATTACATTTCCACTCCATAATGATTTTCATCCAAAAAATTGAAAATATTATCAAAAATGATGAGGCTACATAGCTGGAATTTCGATCTCCTGATCTGAGGTGCTCTATGTAAGATTCATATGATTCCACCATATTTGAATGAAGGGAATAAATTTCCCCTGAGATATCTTCTACAATAGATCCTAGGTATCTTTTGGGAACCCTACAATTGTAGATTTTTCCTTGAAGTATTGCTCACCACATTCGATAACATTTGAAAAATCATGTACATACCTCCTCAATCGTGAGAGTAAGAAGATTTTAGGTATGAGGTCTAACTATATTGGTAGAAACAAGAGGGATGTTATCTATCTATCCCTATGTACAATATATATAGGTCTAATAGAACATTATTAAAACATTTCTCCTCAGCAAAATATCTATAATTCACATTTAGTTGAGACCTTTAGGGACACATAAAATCCCTATTCAAAATCCAATGGCCTCAATCATTTGTCCATATAATACATGTGAAAGCTATTATTATTTTTCATCCACACATAGATGATATTTACTCACTCCATCATATATGACACAAACTCCAGGCCCAAATCTATTTACTCACCAAGATCAATTTTTCATAAGAGAGACTAGCAGGGTCCTTTATACCAGGCCTCATATGGTGTCATACCAATGGTGTAAAGTTAGTAGTTATTTTACTAAAAAACAAAAAAGGGGTTTTTATCCTCTCTACTATGTAAAATTTCAATCACATAGGCCCAAATAATGTACTATATATACTAAATGGTATGCTCATTATTGGATTTAGTTAGGGCTGAAAGGTCACGATCAAACACAATTGAGTCCGAAAACCTCTTACAAAACTCAATAAATTCATAATATAAATATAGAATCATGGGATAAAACAATAATCTGGGTAACTCTATGAATCTAAAATATCCAATGAACATATTGGCATCCCATACTCTCTACTAAAATCTATTTTTAGATAGATAGGATGTGAGATAACAGGGTGAGATAGTCTATGATCACCAAGATGGAGTAATGTCTTCTTTAGGTCTATGTTATCCGCATAATGAAGTACTACATATACCTCCCACAAACTCTTTATCACCACAGGTGGTTGAGCTAAACATACTATATTTTTTCCATCATCCACAATCTGTTGACAATGAATGTATCCAGAGATAGGTTCTATTACACACTTATTCATCCTCGACTTAAAAATATGACAACAATGGTCCTGATACATGTTCTACACACATTTATTTTCCACCATGGGATATTTATAAAACTCCATAAAAACTACACATAATGTATCTCTCATACTATTTTCTGTTATATAAATAAGATGAAATTCTCCTTACCTTTATAATATCTTTCATGAGCATAAAAATGTATATTTTAAAATACAAGGGATCATATATGGTATCTATATAACGGACCTTCATAAAAATATTAAATGTTTTGGGGTAAAAATAATCTAATATTGATATTACAAACCATCCATGTCCACAAAAGACAACTAAAATGAGTATAACATCTAATATTCCAAATTTCACCACTGTTGTTGGTTGGAGTAGAATACTCAAGAGTGGGGTGAATTGAGTATCTATAAAAAATTTCTATTTAAAAAGGTGTTATTAAAATGATTTACCCTTCAATTTAAATACATCCCAGTTAATCCAAGTAATATGGTTATAAATGTTTGACTGTTTAAAAAACATCTTGGAAGATTTTTTAATTCTCTATAATAATAATAGTTATTAATATTACATTTGAAACTATTTTAATAAGAAAAAGAAATTATTACTTCTTTCCAAGATTAACTATCAATGTATGTTTAGTGATTTTTGAATTATACAATAGAGATGTAAAATAAAGATAACTAATGTAAGATGCATAGAGGATATACAACAATTGGTACAGTCTCAAGCTGAGACCTAAACCACTTCACTTGGTGATCACCTTTCACCTAGAAGTTTATATAAATAAACATGATCCACACCCTAGATCAGGGTTAAACAACAGTACATAGGACTGTCCAAGTTTCACAAGGACCTCTTCTACAGTTCTTCATGGGTACAAACTACCAGGCCACACTGGGACCTCTTCCACACCTATATGTGGGTTTACACAATAGTAAATGAGTGTTTGAGAAAAGATATATTGTATCCTTCAATTAAATGCAATAGACAGAGCATGTTTCTATACAGATACACACTCTTCTCGAAAGTTAATAATATGATACACAACAGAGCTGTAATATTATGAAAGGTTTAGAAGTTCTCTAAGTGTTGATCTTTGCAGCTCTGAACTTTTGAAATGAGGAAGATGCAGAACTCAAGTCCTCATATGGAAAACAGAGTGTCGCAAGTAAGACGGATTTGGATTGTGTTCTTCTTGGTGTTTTACAGCATGAATATGCTCTCGGGATTCTAGTATGCTTCGTGTGTTCTTCAGCAGAATCGGGTTGCAGGAGCCAATTCACAAATATGTATTCTTTTGTAACGCTCACGCCCACCAGCTAGTTCTTTTGTATCATGTTTTTTTATAATATTTTGGCTTTTTTTCGGGGTCACACTACTCTTTTTATAATGGAGTTCATGTGTTCGAGCTGACAGGTTGCATGTATTCTTCACCTCATACCTCTTACTGTCCAATGATATGTCTACAAAGAGACATTAATTATTTCAATGCATTAAAATCTTCAAATATGACCATTAGAGAATAAATTGAAAGATGAAAAAATATATTAGGAAACTGTGTCAGAGTATGTCAAGAAAATGGTGTCTCCTTCACATGGTGTTTGGATTGTTCATGGTGTCATGTTCATGGTGACTCATGGTCACGGTGTCTGGACGTCATGGTGTCTTGTTCACGGTGTCTCATGGTCATGGTGTCTACTTGTTCACCAGGTCTGATCCATCGTGGTGTCTGATTGTCACAGTTTCTGATTTTCACGGTGTTTGATTGTCATGGTGTCGGATTTACTTGGCCAGAAAGACATAACCAGTGGTATACTCACGATGTCTCAGAATTTTCAAAATAACTATATTCAGACTTAAGCATTGATTATCATATAATGTATTAGACTTAATCATTTGAAAAATAAGGTATTCTAAAAGTAAATCAAGGATAGTATAATGTAATTAAACTAATTGTAGATAAATTAAGATCTTTAATGGATATTCTTAAAGCATTAGAATACTTAAAGAATAATACAAATGATTTAATATAATTTACAATATTTAACTGGGTTGAATATGGTTTGTGATCATTAAAACATTATTTGTACATGAGGAGTCCAACAATCTCCCCATTTTTCATGATCACAATTCATTTATATTTAATGTGTTAATTTGATTCAACTATAGATATAGAGAAAAATTACTAACATATAAAGATTTCTCCCCCTTTTGGGATTATCAAAAATATAGAATAAGAGAAATCTTGAAAATTTCACATTTTATTAAAGAAAATAAGATCTAGTACAAACAGAAAAGGGAAAAACAAAAGAAACATCATTCCAATCAAAAAATAATTTATCACCTTTCAGGGGATGGCTTTCTCATTGACTTTTGCAGCAATAGTAGATGAGGAAGCCATAGGAGCAGAGGTCTAGGTTGAAGAAGGGAGTGAGGTGGTTGATAGGGAAGGTAAAGGAAGGCCTTCAAAGACCAATGGAGCCAGAGTATGAGTAGTAGAAGATCAAATAAGGTGCTGATCAAGGATCACAGGCCTAATATGACTCAGATCATGGCTGACAGACATTGTAGTAGAGGCTAGAGAAGAGGTGAAGGTAGGAATCCCAGGTCATAGCGGTACAGCCGCATGAGCAATAATGGTTGTACCTTCTACATGAAGGTAAGGAGTTAGAAGTTTAATGAAATCCATAATGATCTCCCCATCATACTCCAATGTTTACTCAAAATCATCCTTGTTTTCCATAAACATATCCAACAATCTAGTGAACTCTATGAGTTTTGGACTTGAGTCTTGAAAGCTTGAGTAATAGGTAGAATCTATAGATTTTCCACAAGATACATGAAATAATTATTCATTTCAGTCTTGAATAATATTCTATTGATGTATAAATACCCATTCCTGAAAATATCCTACTGAGCATCATTAGAAATTTTATAATTGATTTGGACCAGGTCATGAACTATGTCACTGTTCTTGATAACTGTAGAGAGTAAATCTCTATTTAAGCCACTAAGAACAGTTTGAAGCTCTTCTTTGTCCATTGTTCTAATAAGATCACTATATAAAGGGGTTGAGAGGATTTAACTGAGGCTTTATAATCATTGATAGTGGTGGTGAGAGATTTCAGTTGATTCGGCACTTTCTGAAGACACACCATATACTCATCAATGAGTTTGATTAGATTAACCACAAGCTCTCGTATTTCATTCACAATATTTTTGTTCCTTTCTGAGTCCTTTTCATTTAAGGAATCTAAATGTGGCTGAATATTAGAGACAACATCTTGTGGGGTTTGAGGAACAATAGGTTCCACAGGATGAGAAATAAGCTTTGATCCCAAATGCATCTCTTTCTATGTGTCTTCAATCATTCATCTTAGGGTCTTCACTTCATCATTAGAAGTCTGTTCTCATCTCTTAATTTCTGAATCTCATAAATCATTTTGGGTTGTATTTTCCAAATAAAATTCTCCAATAATAATGAGTCATCATTATCCCATAGATGTGTCACAAGAGAAGGTTGAGAATTCAGATCTTTTTCAACACCATACAGAAGGGTAGCCCCAAATTCAATTAGATCGTCCTTACTCACAAAGGTTGGTTGGTCTGATGAAGGTTCAAAAACAGTGATTGACACAGGCTTAGTTTCCTTATAAAGAGAATGATTAGAGACATATTTTAATTGGAAAATATTAGAAAGGTCATGTCCTTTTACTAAGACTTGCAGAGAGTCATCCACATCATAGAAACTGGGGAACTTATACCATGTGTTTACAGGGCTTGGATCAACCGGATTTTGTACTACAGTAGATTTCAGATTTTTGGTTTGCTCCCCCTCAATAGTTTCATCCTTCTCAAGAATGAGAGGCTTAGGATCTTGAACTAATTCTACAAACTCATCATGTAGTTCTTCTCTCATTCTCTACCTAGACAACTGAAAATTCATCTCCATCCTTTCCTCGGCTGAAGGAATGACTTCAAGAATAGATTGTTCCACTAATATTTCATCAAGATCAACTTCTTGCATAGTAGGAAATACTTCTTCAGTAGGTTCCTCTATATCATTATTCTCAGTTTCGTTGAAAATAGATTCTAATTTAGCCTCAAGTTGATCTTCCATATTAACAACTTATGTTGAAGCAGGGACATCCTTTTCACTTACAAATTGAGGGATATGATTATTTTCTTCCTCAGTAGAAATAGTTACCCTAGGGGGTATAGTATACTCTTCTTCCTCTTCTTCAGAATATTCAATAACATCATCTGCTTCAAAACTAGGATCAGAAATATCTCTTGTTCTTTAGGGATGTTCCACATGATTTAATTTTTCTTCGATTCTATCACTATCTTCCACCCATGCCTTTTTCCAAGGATTCCAATTTATCTTTATCTTATTGATGATGAATTTTAAAATGTAATATTCCCAATCCTTTAAAAATTCTTCATTAGGTCCAACCATACCTTTGGCAAAAATCATGGCTGAGATAAGCCGAGAGTAAAATATGGTGGTTGACATGGATGTAGCATTGATCAGTTCACACATGTAGTGAATGGTATACTTTCAAAGGTTGATCTTATGCCCATTTTTCATAAGGTGGATCATAAACACATCTTGATATTTCAAAATAGCAAAATCAACTTTTCTGGGGATAAATAGATTCTAAATAAACTTGAACTAAATCCTGTATTCTCCATTTAGTTCAGCAGCAATGGCTCTCCTCTTGGTTCTATTTCTAGTTAAGGATTTCAAAGCATCCTCCAGATGAAAGAATTCAGTTGAAGGTGGAGGTCCCCTCTGATAGTTCTCCCTGATTCCTTCATGAGGAATCCTAAAGTATTCTGCCCATATCCTCGAAGAGAATGAGCATTTTGTCCATTTATCCAGCTTCTCACGACATAACAATAACCTGAATCAAAAAGGAAATGTACATACTAATAAAACTGAGCCACTAACTTAGGGTAGATAGGTCTATATTCCTTCAAAAATCACTCTAACCAGCCTTGATGTTCTAAAAAATTTAAAACCATAGACATACTAGACAGAATCCACTTGGGGAAAACCTATTTCTCAGGTACTACAACTCTGTTTACTAGATTTTGTTTTAGAGTTTCTTCGGGTGATAGATTAGGTAGAATCCTCTTCTTCTTTGAGATGTGCTTCTCAGGAGTCAATGAGGAAGGGAGTTTCATCCTAGGAAGATAACAATGGTTTTAGGGTGGTAAAATAGGGTTGTAGTGTTAAAGAAGGATTTGAAATGAGTGAATAGAAGAAATCCCATGTGAATAATCGAGTGATACTTTCTTTATTTTATCATTTAGGAATACCAAACATCGTAAAAGAAAAAACATGAGAAAACAAAAAATGGAAATGAATAATTACCACAATATGGTTTTTAATTCATAACTAAAAACAAAATAAAATATTTACTATGACACCATATTGGGTATTTACGGTGAGATAGAGAATGAATGTTACGGTGAGGCAGTAACTGAGTGTTACAGTGAGACAATAACTGTGTGTTATGGTCAGATAGTAACTAAGCGTTATAAAGAGACAGTAAATGTGTGTTACTGTGAGACGGTAACTATTAGACAATAGTCATGAAGCACTAATTGTGAGACCATAATGATGAAACATTAAGATATACAACAGTACGACATTTACTTAATATTTATTATGCCTAATTCATGTACGATGTAGTCTATTCATTCTGAATTTATTGGTTTTTTAAATATATCAGCAAGCTGATACTCAGTAAAAATTAATTCTAGAGTGATATCTCCTTTTTGATAGTTATCGCTCAAAAATTGATGTCTTACATCAATATGCTTTGTCCTAGAATGTGAAATAGTATTTTCATAGATGTTAATAGCACTTGTGTTGTCACAATTTATAGGTACATTCCAGAATTGATATCCATAATCTATTAATGTGTGTTTCATCTAGAAGATTTGTGCACAAAAACTGCCATCAACTATGTTTTCATCTTCTACAGTAAAAAAGGCAACATATTTTTTTTCTTACTACACCATGATACTAGTTACTTGCCTAAATAGTGACATGTTCTAGAGTTTCTTCTTCTATCAAAATTAAAGCCCCTGAATTCGGCATCAAAATAACTAATTAATTCAAATTATTTTCCTCTGGGATAGAATAACCCTATATTGGGTGTATGCTTGTTGTATTTGAAAATTATATTTACAACATTTAAATGAGATTCCTTAAGAATTTCATGAAAAGGAGCACACATACACACACTAAACATAATTTCCGGTCAATTAGCGGTTATGTAGGGTAAACATCCATTCATTCTTCTATAAGTGGTTTGATCAACAAATTATCCATATTCATTAAGATCCAACATAAAAGTGGTACTCACATCATAAAATTGGTACTCTTGGCATTCGGCATCCCTTGTATTGCTGAAAGATCTACAAAAGTTCTTCTTTCGCGGTGATTTGGTTTTGGATCTGTGCGCGATCTTGGTTTTTATTCCTTTATGGCTCTTCCGCACATTCTTGGTTTCAATCAGATCGATGAGAGGAGATCCATTGAAAGGGATGATTTCCGAGCACCAGTCCACCTGTTTGGGGCTGTGTAGGAGCAGGATTGTGCAGCTCAGCCTCTGACCAACGATGCTCGGTCACGGACTGGTGCTAATAAAGGTCCTGCTCGGCTGGATGTGGATGTGCAGGAGCAGGCAGGGGCGGCTAGTCCTGTTGCTTCCCGACCTCTAGATATGGCTGAAGCTAGGGTTTCGGTTGGAGATTCTTTGGGATCATCACGCGGGCAGCGATCCTTCATGGATGTCATGAAGGAATCGGCACCTGTGTCTAAGAAAGAGGACCATAGGAGGATTCTTCGAAAGGGTTCTCTTGCCCATGTGGAGTCTAACCCTGGTGTCATTGCAGAATGACTGGCACTAGGGGAAAACTCTTTGGTTGCTCGTTTTGTCCTTCCTAAAGGTGTTTTGCCCTGGAAATGCGAAGATTTATTCCGAAGGATTTCTACATTGTGGGGTTTTGACAACTGGAAATGTGTCTCTCTTGGTCGGGGATTCTTTCACTGTTTATTTCCATCGGATGATGTGAAGATGAAAGCTTGGAGCGTTGGATCCATGTTCCTAATGCCGGTATGGATTCAGCTGCATGATTGGTCATTGGATTTTAATGTATCAAGTGCTAAGAATATCTTCGCCCAGGTATGGGTTAGTCTTCATGGGCTGAACTGGGTTCTTTGGCATCTAGAAATATTGCATGATATTGGAACGGTAATCGGAACACCCATCCGTCTTGATAAGGAGACAACAGATGTCAGGTATGGGCACTTTGCCAGAATGCTGGTGGAAGTCGACCTCAGGTCCACTCTCATTGACACGGTTATGATTTCTATTCCCTCTGATCAAATTCTGATTGATGTTGAATATGAAAACAAACCCCTCTTCTGCATGAAATGCATGGCTGTGGGGCACTCTTTGGAGTCATGTCGTAAAAACATTTCTTGTAAAGAGTGTGGACTGCGAGGGCACCCCTACAATCATTGTCGCCGTGAAGTGAATATAAAGGATCCGCCTTCACCAAAGCCTGACACCAGGGACAGTGACCCTCTTTTGGAATCTAACACTCGTGAGCTGCCGCTTTCTAGGAATGGGAAAGAGGTGATAACTGATGCTTCTCCGCCTCGATCTTCTGATCATATTGGAGCTCAGGAGCCTCCCTCTGAAAAGGCTCTGAGTACAGCCCCCGCTATGATGGTGATTGATCGTCCACATCAGAATGCACAACCCTCCTCCTCTGCGTCTGAGAAAGGAAGGGTGGAGGAATCCACTCCTGGAGTTGGGGACCTAACCCTCTGCAAATGGGGTGCCTCTCATGTTGAGACCAAGGGAAGAGATATGGATGCAAATAAGATATCATATAGTGATATTTTCTGAGGAGAAAAGAAAAGAGGCTCTGACAATGAGGGTGTCTGATCTTCCCCTGTTTCAAGGAAACCAAGGAAGGACTACTCTACAGTTCTGAGTACCGTGACCACTAGGGCATCTACCAAGAAGGAGATTGAGAAGCTATCGAAGGAGCAACTGGACAAACAGAAGTTTTATAAGAAGTTTCTTAAACAATACGAGACTCAATCAGAATGGGAATCAGCTGATTCTGATGACTCGATCGGGTATGGGGGTTCTGACTATGAATGTTTTGACATGTAATCTCTCTCTCTTCCTTTCCCCTGTATCTTCACATTTATTTTATTAATAAATTTTGTGGTACATGCTTTCTTGGATCGGACATTCTGGCAATTTAAAAAGATTTAGAAGATTTGTAGTATATTTATTTTGAGTTAAAATAATACCATCATGATTTTGAAAGATTTGAAATCTGAGAATGAGTTTTAGTTCACCCATTAAGAACATTTCAAATTCATTTTTCATCATTTTAGGAAAATAAAAACATAAATAATTTCTTGAGTATCCAAAGATAATGTCATCTACATATATTTGAACAACTAAAACATCATTAGAAATTCATATTATAAAAAGTGTATGATCAGCTATTATTTTTGTAAAACCATTGTAAATAATAAAAGTACTTAATTTTTCATACCCGGCTCTTGGAGCCTATTTTAAACCATATAAAGATTTTGATAATTCAAAAATATGATTTGAAAAATTGGGTTTTGTAAAACTAAGGGGTTATTCAACAAAGACATCCTCATAAATATGCCCATTTAAGAATGCACGCTTAACATCTATTTGATATAGTTTGAAATTGAGATGTGTAGTATAAGAAAGCAGAATTCTGATGGCTTCAAGTCTACCTACTAGTGAAAAGGTCTCCTCATAGTCAATTCCTTCTTCTGGAATATATCCTTGGAAAACCAATACAACTTTGTTCCTAACTTTGTTACCATTTCATCTACCATATTTCTAAAAAACCATTTAGTTCTTATTGTGAATGTTACCTTAGGGATTTCAACAAGTTTCCAAACATTGTTCCATTCAAACTGATTATGTTCTTCTTACATAGACATCAACCAAAATTCATCATTGATAGCATCATTAATTTTATTATGTTCAATTTGTGAAAAGAAGACATAATGTTCAACATGATTTATAAGAGAATCTCCAGTTTGAGTTTTATTGTATAGGTCTCCTAAAAAACAACAAAATGATGGTTATTAAGAGTTCTAAAAGATCTAGTAAAAGATGGACTAGTGATTTTAGGTTCATCCGCAGGTTCAGATTCTAAGGAATTTTCAGAACTGAATGCTTTGACTAATTCATTCACAGACAGATTTGAGGATTTTTTATTAATTTTCAGATTCAATAGATCATTCTCTAGGTTTTATAGAATGGTTTTAGGATAATGTGGATCTGTTTCATCAAATTTGGAAAGGATAATTCTTACACACATTTATTTATTTTATTGAACACTCTATAGGCTTTACTAGATATGGAAAATCCTAAAAAGATACCTTCATTACTCTTGGATGCAAATATTTCAATATTGTCCTTAGTATTAAGGATATAGACTCTGCATCCAAAAACATTGATGTAGTAAACTTTTGGATTTCTGTTGTTCCATAAATAATAAGGAGTCCTTTTAATAATAGTCTTGATCAACACTGTATTGATTATGTAGCATGTTGTATTGATAGCTTGAGCACAAAAAGAATTGCCAGGTCACATTCACTGAGCATTGTTCTAGAAATATCTTGCAGGGTTATATTTCTTCTCTCTAAAACTCCATTTTTTAGGTGTTCTTAGGGTAGGTGAATTTTTATTATTACCATTTTGTGATAAAAAGGACTCAAAGTCTTGATTTTCAAACTCATGTCCATGATCAATTCTTAGGGATTTAATTCTAATTCCACAGATATTACAAACTTGGCATATTTAGTAAAAAAAGAGTAGGCTTCACTCTTGTGAGACATAAAGAAAGTCCAAGTATATCTAGAAAATTCATGTATAAGAACATAAACAAAGTTCTTCCAATTTAAACTAGAGACTCTATATGGTCGAAGAAAATCCATGTGAACCAGTTCAAGAGGTTTGGATGTTGAAACTTCATTGTTTTTTTTTGAAGGAAACTTTGTGTTGTTTTCCCCTTTGATTGGGATTACATACTTTGTCATTTGGAAAATCAAGATTGGGTAAGTCTTTAACTAGGATGTTTCAAGTTATCTTTCTAAGGGAGTGAATATTACAACGTCCAACCCTATTATGCTAGATCCAAGACTCTTTATGATATACTCTTAAGCACGAAGCATTTTGAGAAGCTATGGAATCTATGTTAACAGAGTAAACATTATCATTTTATAATATAGAAAATACTAATTATTCGTAGAATTAATGACATTGCAATAATCATCTTTAAATCTAACATGAAATCCATCATCACATAACTGTGAGATACTGAAAAGATTGTATTTTAATCTATTAACAAACAGTAATTTAGAAATAAATATTGAAATAGAGTTACCGATTTGGTTGAGACCAATAATATTTCCTTTGGAATTGTCACCAAATGTGACATTTCCTCGGTATTTTTTTATTAGGTTCATGAAGAATGAGTATTCTCCTTTCATGTGCCTTGAACATCCATTTTCCAAGTACCATAGACTTTTACAGGAACTCTTTATGAATATCTCCAATCAAATGATCAAGCAAAAAAAGATCTCGGTACCCCTACTCGTTTGGGTCCAGTAATAATAGTAATAAGTTCTTTAGGAACCCTTATATGTCTCGTAGGTTTCTTATAAAAATTAAGTAATGTATTTTAAAAATAAACTCTATTTGGTCTATAAAAACATGAAACAGTCAACAATGTATCATAACTTGAATTAGATTATTTGTGTCCAGAATTTGAAGTGAAACTGTATGTCCAAGATTTAGAAACGACATTGTTCTACCAAGGTTTCTTTTCCCAGGTTGATAACCAATGCTATTGTTGTATTTGGGGAAGTTTGTTTTCCTAGAATTTGGGTAAGGGTATTTTTCCCATTGGTAAAAATTTCTAGGATATTCTTCAATATCTCTTTAGACATATTTAATTCATTGTTCTCTTTAAGGAGTTGGGAATTTTTATCCTTTTCAGTTGTGAGTTTAGATTTAATAGTCACAGTAAGATCATGTTGTTTCTTCAATGATTTATATTTGTATTTTAGTTCATTGCATGATTCTTAAAGCATGTTACAGTATTCCAACATTTCTTCATTAGTCATTTTTTTAGAGTTACTCACATTTTCAGAATAATATGAATTCTATACATGAGATTCCAATGTTACCTCAGATGTGTTTTTCATAAAACACATATTGGATTTGTTATCATGTTCATCATGTGATGTTTCTGAGTTTCTTGAACTATCCTCATAGGAACTCCAGGTTTCTTTCATTGCCTTATTATTCTTCATGTCATTGTCTTTACATCTCTTTTCATACTTGATCTTTGGAATGTTAGCCTTGATATGCCCCTTGCTCTTACATTCATAGAAGACAATCTCATCAGTCTTGTCACTTATTTTCCAGTCCGTCTTTCAACTTCATTTTTGGTCATATTTTCCAAAGATGTTCGGATTTCGAAAAACATTCTTCTTCATGTAAAATCTTTTGATTCTTTTGGCTAGTTGATCAGTCTCATCATCTCTATCATGTGATGATTGTTCATTAATGGAACTTTCTATAGAATATTGAAATTTCCCTTTGTCTTTGTGATTAGAGGTGGTGGTCTTGAATGTAGTAGATTTCTTTTTTAGTTCATACTCCTCCTCCTTGTTGAATTTCAGCTCTACATCATACATCACCAGTTTTCCAATGAGTTATTTTTTACGTAGCATGCTGATGTCATGTGATTATATAATAGAGACAAAGGTTCCCCTTCAACTATCAGACATACATCTGAGAATTCTCATGACCTATTCCTTGTCAGTGAATTCTCCTCCAAGAGAAATAATTGTGTTGGAAATCTCATTGAACCTATGATACATGTCAGAGATAGGTTCCTTAGGGTTCATTTAAAGTTATCATATTTAATAGTATATTTATTATGTCTCATTTCTTTTACACTAGATGATCCTTCATGTGAAACAGATAGGGTATCCCAAATTTCATGGGCAGTTTTACAAGCAGAAATTCTATTGAATTCCTCATCCTTTAAGGAGATTATAACGCATTCATAGCTTTTTAATTGTTATTATAGGTAGTTTTGACAGGCTCCTTAAATTTAATTCTATCTGTAGCAGGAATATGGTATTCATATATAATGGATGACCAAATCTCAAAGCCCATACTATGTAAGTGTATTTTCATTTTATTTTTCCATTGATAATAGCTGGTTCTATAAAAGAATTGTGGTTTGTTGGTTACAAGAACTTCTAATATATTATCCAAAATAACAAAATAGGTTTAAAGATCTAGAAAGTTAGAATTTGTAGAAATTTAACCATTTATAAAGTAAAACTACAATCACAGTTGCATAAGTTTACACAAGGTATTAATTAAACAACCTCAGATACCAAATGTTGGTCAGAGTATAATACTCAAGAGGGGGTGAATTGAGTATCTATAAAAAAAATTTAAAAAAGTGTTATTAAAAGTATTTCCCATTTGAGTTAAATACAACCTAGTTAATCAAAATAATACGGTTATAAAGGTTTGACTATTTAAATATCTTCTTAGAAGATTGATTATTACTAAGTAATAATAATAGTTATTAATATTACTTTTAAATATATTTTAATAAGACAAAGAAATTATAAATTATCTCCAATATTAACTATCAATGTATGTTTAGTGATTTCCGAATTATACATTAGACTAGTAAAATAATGAAAACAAAATTAAGCATCATAACGAATATAAAACAAGTGGTTTGGTCTCATGACGAGACATAATCCACCCCACTTGGTGATCACCTACCACCAAGCAGTTTATATAAATAAACATGATCCACACCCTAGATCAGGGTTAAAAAATAGTACCCAGGACTTTCTAGGTTAAACAAGGTCCTCTTTTATAGTTATTCATGGGTACAAACTATCAGGCCACACAGGGACCTCTTCCACACTTATCTGTGGATATACACAAGAGTAAATGAGTGTTTGAGTAAGGATATATTGTATCATTCAGTTTAATGCTTTAGATAGAGCGTGTTTCTAAAAAAATACACACTCTACTTGAAATTTATTAAAATGATACACAACAAAGTAGTAACATTGAGAAAGGTTTAGATGTTCTCTATGTATTGATCTTTGCAGCTATGGAATTCTAAAATGAGGCTGATGCAGAACTCAAGTCCTCATATGGAAAATATAGTGTTGCAAGCTATACAGATTTAGTTTGTGTTCTTTATGGTGTTTTACAGTGAAAATATGTTTTTGGGAGTCTTGTATGCTTCATGTGTTCTTCAGCAGAATCGGTTTGCATGACCCAATTTGCAAAAATGTATTCTTTTGTATCACTCACTCCAACCAACTTGTTATTTTGTATCATGTTTTTCCTACATGATTTTAGCATTTTGTTTCTAGGCCACACTACTCTTTTTTATCTTGGAATGCATGTGTTGGAGCGTACATGTTGCATGTATTCCGCACCTCGTACCTCTTACTATCTGATGAAATGTATCCAAAGAAACATTAATAATGTCAGTGCATTAAAATCCTCAAATATGATCATTAGAGATTAATTGAAAGACGACAAAGTATATTAGGAAAGAGTGTCACAGTATGTCATGGAAATGGTGTCTCCATCACAAAGTGTCAATATTTTTCACGGTGTCTTGTTCACGGTCTCTCGTGGTCACGGTGTCTGGATGACATGGTGTCTAGTTCATGGTGTCTCATGGTCATGGTCTGTGCTTCTTCACGGTGTCTGATCTGTCACTGTGTCTGATTGTCATGGTGTCTGATTGTCATAGTGTTTGATTGTCACGGTTCATGATTTAGTTTCCCATAAATACATAAATAGTGGAAAACTCACCGTTTCGTAGACTATTCAATTAAACTATATTCATACTTAAGCAATGATGATCATAGAATGGATTAGATTTAATCATTTGTCAAATATGGTATTATAAAAGTAAATCAAGGAAAATATAAAGTAATTAAACTGAATGTAGAGAAAATAAGATCATTAATGGATCTTCTTAAATAATGAGAATACATAAACAATAATAAACATGATTTAATATAATTTATAGGATTTAACCATGTTGAATATGATTTTTGATCATTGAAACATGATTAGTACATGAGGAGTCCAATAACTATGACCATGATCTCCAGCTAAGAGAACCTACCACTATGTTCCCCTTTATATAATATAAACTATCCCAAAGTCATAATCCTTCTGAAACTCTATCTGTATCTTATATTTAAAGATAAGATAATTCTATGAAAGGATACACATTCGAAACTTGTGGTGTAAAAGGATAATAAACTTCTCACCTATAAGGCTGTGTCACAACATCCTCAGGGTGAATACTATGCATGGTATATTTGGTTCATGGATTGAATAGTTATAACCATGGTGTAATAGTCATCTAGACCTATAGGAAATCATTCCCTTTTTCAAATAAAAACACATACATGTTCGGTCCATGAGGAAATATAGAACACTACATTCTCAACAATCATCACTAGAAATCTGAAAATGGGGCGGTTTTTCAACCTCGACCTAAACTCATGAAAATAATTCTATAACAGAGAGGATTATAGTTATGCATTCTCATTATAATAAGTTATTTGAAATGTTGGGATATATTATAGAAACTGTGGAAAATCCCATTTAGTATCCTTCTATCATAAGTAGGCATTGCACCTCCGTCACACCCTTTCCTGGATTCCAATATAGAACTACCCAATCCTTGTCCAAACACCTTACTACACCATCATAAAGGAAATAATAAAATAGAAATTGGACATATTAAATCAATAAGTGACACATTTATAGTGTCCCATATAGTTTTTCCTCTCGTAATATATCCTAAACTATCTTCATGTGTCTCAAATGCTCCTTATCAAATGTTGAGTACACTATTATGTGTTCTACGAAGACCTCTTCAAACTTTTATAAGAAGGGATTGGATATTAGATTCACGAGTCCCCTGATGAGTAATGGGGGTTTTTATATGCCAGTATAAATAACTAATTTCTCATCATGATCATACTGGCATCAGAATTTCTTCTACAATATATCATAATTTCTTATTTAGAGATAGTGATAGTCAGATGGGAGGTCTATCATTGAGTACAATATTTCCCTCAAAATCGATTAAGGAGGTCATCAATCCTCATTAATGGATAAATATTCATTCTAGTCACATGGATCATGTGACTAGGTTAAATAAACCTAACATCAATATCCCATATTCTTTCTTGGATAACAACATTGTTGATGCCTTGGGTGACACAATTAGTTTGATAAATCCCTTCCTAAATAAATACACCAATGGAACCATCTTATCATGATGATATGATTGATCCATTTGATATATTTTCACATATATAATGTTTTTATATTGGTAAATTTCAATGAAAATTTATTCCTCTTAGAGGGTAGGTCTTCCAACACATCCTTTGGAATAAAGACTACATAATTTACCACAACTATAGTAAGTTGGAATCCCATATCTTTTACATATCCTAGAGTAATACTAGGAAAATAATGAGTAATTGTAAGTATCATAATATGTGTCCTCCCATAACTCTCTTCTTGGGTTTATATTATACCCATAAATGAGAACCACATCTCATCACTTTAGACACACTACATCCTCTAACTAAAAAACCAATCTAGTCCAGAACAATGGATAACATTTCTATTCATAAGATGATTTCGTAAGTCCTCATTAATACAACATTGTGATACAAAATAAATATATCTCAACCAAGAGTCATATAAACAACTACTACTATTGTTTTATCAATGATTCACCTCTGGTTGAAGCCTCTAACCAAAATGGTCCTGCCAAAGGGCCAAAAATATTCTCAATGTATCTTATAAAAGAAGTGGAGAAAAATATGTAAATCACTTATAATTACCAATACTGTATCTAAAGTAGATAAGAAAATTATTTTACCTATAATAATAATTAGAGACTCTAGGTAATTGGAATCTATTTCTTATTATTGTTCTTATCTCTCTGCAAAAGATCCCAAATCCTAGTGTAGAACACATAAAGGTGGCAGTGGTGATAAGAAAATCTATCTACCACCTAAATCTTATCCCCCTAATTTTATATCACATCTAGAAACCTATTAAACTACATCATTTGACTTATATATATTCCTTGTAGGCCCATCAACTATATATCTATACATTTTATGATGGGATAGACAACCATAGTCTGGTGTCCTTTACCATCGTAAGTGACACAACAATGTTCTATCAGTTGACTAGAACTATCATGAGTGAAACAACCATTCAATCCTCTATCACGGGACCTTATATTGAAAATTCCCATATTATTAGATTTTTGTGAATACTATTTGATACAATCTACTATAACATATTGGACCGATAATACATTAAAGGTACGCTGAGCGTGGTTGGCCACATGGCCTCAAGTGAATCTACTCAAAGACCAAAAGCTAAAAGCTAGTAGGGATGGCCTATGTGCATCAACAGGGAGAGTATTCTCTCATCACCAGAGTGTAGCACATATGAAATACAATATCCAATAAGTAGAATTGGAAAACGTAAATCAATTTGAAAAATGATAAATTAAAAAAAAGAATGAATAACAAATCATACCAAAAGGAATCACATATAAATAATATGATGAAACATGTCTTGTGTCTAATAAATAATCAAAACATATGTATAAATGTAGGTGTATAATACTTGAAAAAACAATAAAAAAGGTCAAAAAAATCCCTCTAGTATTATAATCCCAATCTCTTCCCCATGCTCCGATGCTCCTAAGTCGCAATCAAGAACCTGTAGTAGTGAACTTTCCCTTATCCGAACTTGCAATCATATTGACCATAAAGATACCCAATTTCAGAAAGAACAAGGTGTGAAATATAATCCAAGTAGAAAACCACCCATGGAATTTTCCATATGGTTAGGGAATATATAATAAAAATATTGTGCTTGAAAAAATAATAAATTTAAAAGAATTACTAAAAATAAATATCCCATAATGGTATGGCTTCCCATGGACCCAATTTCTCTGCTACCAACTTCTGCCTAGCTAGAATATATCGAAATAAACTGTTATTCCGACCACATAATAAAAAAATTTCATTTAACTATTAAATATCATTTAATAATTATGTCTCAAGACCCTTCATGTGTCATAGTTTCCCCCACAAAGATATGTGATCAGAAGATCCTTAAAATGTACATCTATAATATGTAAGGGAATAACTGTATCAATTCATGGATTTGGTTTGTTAGAAATTTCATAAAAGAAAATTTCATTAATTACTCACCTGATATCCTGATACCATCCTTGGAATTCATAATACAGAATCCAGGTATCTCTCCAGGTGTAATATTAACCAATACCCCTATAAGCTCATCCATGTTGATCCTCAAAGGAACCGATTAATCACTCTATGTGTGGTATAATATCTCATCCACTCATGTCCATCCTTTGAATTCCACTAATGGAACCCAAGTATCACACATGGAATATATGGTCAACTACCCACTGATTTCATCCTTCGAAATATATAAGGAGTCTATGTATCATACAGTCTTATAATAGCCAACACCTATGAGTTTGTCCTTGGAAATACATATAGAGATTCCAAGTTTCACTATAGTATAAACGAGGCAGTATCCAAATTAGTCCATCCAAGTCATTCATACAAGAACCCATGTTTCATCTAAGGAGTATTCAATACCATTCAATAAATATCATTTTTCTCAATTTCATTTGATCATGTTAAGGTCATCACCTTATTTATTTCAATTCAACCTCACCTCAAAAGGATATCAATTTTATAGTCTATGCTCAAAAATTTTTTCTCTATTTAAATCACTATGAAATTAAATATAAGGGAAAAAAATTAGTAATCAACCAATTACATGGACCAAGTCTATGGAGATGGATTCCATTCCATTTTTACCACTTTGACTTACAATTCCTATTCCAATTCCAATTGTAATTTATTTCAATCACAATGGATTGTCATTATAAAATATCCTAAGGAAAAGTGGTAGAAGGAATGCATAAAAGGTATCCAAATTTAATATCCACCGATGGTGATACAATCAAATAAATAACCCACCCAATAGGTGGTTTTAGTCCACAGTTATGAAGCTCTATTAATTTATCAATGGGACTCATTAATTACATAGGCCATTAATATCAATTCAAATCGAAGATTAAAATCTATTTCAAGGGAGTTTCTTTGAGAATAGAGTTTTCCAAACAACAATATATATATATATATATATATATTACTATAAATTAATTATATAGAACATCTAATACAAAACCACATGAGGGATGATAGAAAATTAATTTAGATCTTGCCGATGTGGATTCATCAAGACAAACGGTTCTAGATTCAGATTATGGATCGATGAGCATCAAAAAATATTGGAATAGATGAAAAATAGTGATCGGAAATGGGGGTATTTACAAAATTAAATAATAGTAAATTAGAATTATGTATAAATTGATTAATTAGGAAAAAATTGGTAAATTCACCAAAAACACTAGGTCTCATGGTTTAGTTGCACATTTGGCCCAATTGTGCCCCAGCTGAGTACCGCCTATTAAAGGAAGAGGAAAATCATGTAGTTTTAAAAAATTATTCAGTTTATCACAATTCACTGAACCCTAATATGAATTATTTTCCCAATAATTCATCCCATATGAATCAGCAATCCATAATTTCACAGTTATAAGTAACCATGAAGCATGCCACACATGGTTTCTACAAACTGTGTTCTAGGACCTTTTTACATAGAAATCTAGGTTTTAGGCTTCGAAATTTCCCCAAACACCTATGTTACCTCTTTCACATCAAAGGAAATTAAAATTATAATATAATAATGAATTTAAACTGAAAATCGATGAATAGGTAATGATTATTTACTTCATGAAAGAACCAAAATCTTACAAACATCCCCCAAAAAAATATTGATCCCCAAAATTATTTTGCAAGGGTTCTTAAAAAATTATAGAGAATAAATATATTTAGTGTAGACATATATCGACCTCCCACTCATGGGTCTCATCCTATAAACTGTAGCGCTTCCATAACACCTATACTATAGAAACAGATCATCCTCATAAAACATTAATTCTATGATCCAAAATATTAATATGATTCTCTTAAAAGGATTCTTCTATATATAACTCATTTTAAACATGATTAAAATCATGATATTTGTAGGAAAATTCATTAAACTACTGAGATATGTGGAAGAATTCATGCATGGTCCCATACCTCTGAGGTAACTAATACTGATAAGATTCGGACTTGGCTCTCTCTATAATATAAAATTTCTAAATATATCATTGTGAATGTTTACCCTATTCCTCGTTCTTCTGGTGTCCCAAATTCGAGGATACTTGTTAAAATACATCATCCCAAATCTAGATCTATAAAGTTCTTATGCGGTGATCGAAATTATATTTCTATAGAGACTATGGAGTGGCCATATGATTCCAAATATACTAAACATTTCCCATAGTCTCATGAACATGAAACGGTCGAAGATTAGATAAAAATATTACCCCTGACTGGTATAGGGATGATTGGAATGGTATTCTATAAAAAATTCTCATACGGAACCATCTATTTGGTATGTTAAAGTCAATTATTGTATGAAATTACAAACAAGGGTATATTCCTCTCTTTAGAGCCCCCAAATCCACGATGTAAGGTCGCAACATGTACTTAATCACTTGAATCATCAAATCTTACTGTAAATCATTTTGAGGGTGGAATCATGTTTTTAGAAGAACCTATGTACCCAGTACCCTTTGCAAACTCTAAAAAAAGAAATGTAAATAGAGATTCTTTATCTGAAATGATAAACTGTGGGACCCTGTGAAGTCATATAATCACACCGATATACAACATCTCATTCTATTCAACAAAAAAGGATTCCTTGGAAGGTAGAAAATGATAAAACATTGTGATCCATTTAACAAAATCAAACACAACATTTTCATCTCGATGAGAACATGGTAAATACATTTGGAAATCCGTCATGAAATCATCACATTTTGACTCAGTAATAGGAAGATGTTGTAAAATTTCATCTAGTCATAGGTGTTCTTCATCACTTACTAACAGGTGAAACAAATCATTAAAAAACCAGATACATCACTTTTCAAAATCATCCACTAGTATTTGCGATAAAATTCTTGATACATTTTGGTGATATCAGGATTCAATTCCCCAGGTGAAGCATAAAAGTCATGCATCAGCTCCTCATGCATGTCTGCTAAAACCCATATGTGAACATGTATAAGTAGAATCTCATCATCTCATATAGTCCAACCAGGGGGAGGTTTCTAACATTCCACACTCCCTCATATGAGTAGTCCTTAAAAATCTAAAAACTGACCCATCCTTACTCTATTTAGAAGGATCTGTGTAATAGCTAAGGATGAAACAAAATTATCACCCTCACTGTTCCTAAAATACATTTGAATCTCAGTTAATAAAACATTGACTTTCCACTCACTATTAGACTACTAAAATTCCATTAACTTACTCCTCTTGCCTTTTGAATCATCCACTAAATTTTCTTTAGCAGAATTGTAAGAATGCTTGATGTCAAATGACTATAGGTATTTAACCCAATGTTACTACCTTAGATTTAGATCATGTTGTGAAAATATGTACATGAGTATTTTTTTGTTCATTGAAAACCATAATATGATATCAAATTAAGTAATATCTCCAAGATAACAATACATTAAAAACTATAGCTAACTCGAGATAATGGATTGTGTTGACCTCACTTATTTTGATAATCCCAATTATTCTTTTACATGCTTTGATAATCCCAAATAATGTTGATCAATATATTAATTCCTTCAATCTATGATATTCTATTATCAGGATTATAAAAATATTAAAATAGTCCTTGAAATATGTTAATCAATGTTTATATATGTTTATATGAGTTTTGAATTAATTTTAACCCAATTGGATGTGTTCTGCATAAAACAAAAGTGGTAAGTCACTGATATGCCTATAGATACTGAAAAAGATAGTATACCGATAGGCAAAGGTCACAGATACGCAGAGCTACCGATATGTATAAGTCCACCGGTAAGAAATTGTCTTTGATAGATCGAGTCCACCGATACAGATAAGCTACAGACAGAAATTGAGCTACCGATAGAACAAGTCCACCGGTATGTATAGGTCTACCGTTATATATATACTTCACCTGAATCAAATAGAGCTACCGATATGCACAGACTAAAAGTCAACTGATATAATCTACTATTACAAAAGAGTTACCGATAGAGTATGTCTATCGATATGAACCAGTCTATCACTATGAAGCTAGAGATACAAAATGAGCTACCGATAGAAGATAAGTCTACCGATAGATGAAGTCACTAGTATATAGATCTACTGATATACAGAGTAATAGCTACCGATACCAAGAGCTACTGATACCATGAGATGCCAATACATGTTCAAACAGCTACTGATATAAGATCAAATAGCTACCGATAGAAGGTCACTGCTACACAAAGAACACCATTACACTTCTACCTACAGAAGGCTACTAATGAAAGACTGACCAGTAAAACTCTATACTCTCAATATTATTTATTTATTATGCAACAGTTATATTTGATGTTTTTAATTCAATTAATGTTAATTAATGATATTTGTTAGAATGTCAAGGATCCACACCTAGTACCCATGAAATATATAATAATTCTTTTTAACAGAGCTGAAAGCTATAAAAGGATGCACAAATACTGAACATAAGTGAACTAAGAAGGAACATGAATGGTGTAAAAGGCAAGGGCTGAAAAACATTGAAATGTGGTGCATTCAAACAAAATGAAAAAAGCTACATTCAAACGGTAAGATCACTAGACATACACGAAGCCACTCATCCTAGATGGAAACACAAGCCGCATCTTGACTGAAGAACCAAAACGAACTCTTCCTGCACCCGAGCTGATAAAGCTGAAATAGAAAAACATGGAAGAAAACAATCCTCTATTTTTCAGTCAAAAACCAGAGAAGGAATCAGAAGAATTTATGATAAATAAAATGTGTCCAGAGCTACACTTCACATCACTAGAGAATTCTAAACTCTTATCTATTCTTTTAGTGATTCTTTTATTTAACTTTTTGAGTAGTCTATATACTCTATATATTTCTTACACACACTGTCTCATGTACTAAACAGGATGATGCTAAATCCTAAATCCAAACTTCTTACACATTACAATATCCCACTGTGAATTGTGGAAGCGATCCAGGGTGACTTGTACAACCTGTGATATGTTGTTGTTTTTCCCACATAGAATTGTGGTAGAGGTCTTTCTACCTAGATAGTGTTTTCACTCTTTTTTACCCCGATCCAGGGTGTGGATCAAATTTATATAAATTTATTAAGAGGACTAAGTATCGGCTTGAGATTGAACTTCTTGGTTACATATGTTGTGAATATTTTCTTAAATTTTACATTATACAAGATATTTTATATTCCACTGCTAATTACATTGAAATAAAATTTATTTTAAAGTTACTTTGATAGATAAATTAGCAAGTGTTTATACTTATTGTGAAATAGTAAGTTTGTTTCAAAATATAGTTTAATCTTTTGATTAAATTAACTGAGACCTAATCAATCTTGGAGAAACTAAATGAACTCTTAAAATCAGTATAAATTCAATACAGTTGATCTTGTTTTTAAATAAGGGGATTTTAAGAGAAATATTTCTACCAGAAATTTTCATTGGAACTCAATTCACCACCCCTATGGAGTGTCCACTCCAACCAACATTTGCTATCAGAGGATTGTTTTTTGTTTTTCAATGATTTTAAAACACTCTGTTTTTCAACTCTGATTTTAGTTTCATATTTAACGATCTTAAATTCTATTATTTCAAAATTTAATCTCTTTAAATATATTTTCTAAAATATAGTTTTGGACAATAGATTAGAAGGCGTTGCTATCAACATGCCACCTTTTTTTAATGGTACAAATTATTCTCAGTGGAAACATAAAATGAAAATTCATTTAGAAAGTATGGGATTTGATATCTGGACTACAATAGAGACTCAATATAAAATTCCATAAACTTATAGAACTACTTGGGATAAACCTACTAAAATAGATTACAATAATAATGGTAAATCTATGAATGCCCTATATTGTGCTCTAGGAGGTGAATATTTTAATAGAATATCTGCATGTAAAACTTCTTATGAAATCTGGGACACTTTGGCTATTTCCAATGAGGGAACAACCAATGTTAAAGAAATGAGGCTGAATACCTATACTATTAAATATGATAATTTTAAAATGAATCCTAATGAACCATTTCTGACATGTATCTCTAGTTCAATGAGATTGTCAATACTATGAGCTCCCTTGGAAAGGTTCTTCCACCAAAGGAACAAATTATGAGGATATTAAGATGTCTACCAGAAATATGGAGAGTCACATCTGTCTCCATAAGAGAATTATGTGATATAAGTTCACTGTCTATTAAATAATTAATAGGTAAGTTTATGATGTATGAGGAAGAACTTAAGGTGAATTAGGAAGAAGATGATGAACCTAAAAGGAATTCAGTGGCTTTTAAGTCTACTACCTCAAAGAGAAAGGATACGGAGAAAGTTCACATACAAACTGAAATCTCAACAAGTGAAAGTTCAAACACTGACAGTGATGCTGAGATGGATCAGATAGCCATAAGATTTAATAAGTTCTATAGAAAGAAGAAATTCTTTAGAAAATCAAACTACAAAGGTAAATATGACAACAAAGGTCATTGGAAGAAGGACTCGAAGAAGCCTAACAAAGGTGATGAGATTATCTTCTATGAGTGCAGAAGGAAAAGACATGTAAAAGCAGGATGCCCAAAATTTAAGTTCAAGAAGAAACATGACTACAAGGACAGAAAGTATAATAAAGAAATGAAAGAAACATAGAGTGCTTCAGGAGACACTTCATGTTATTCTGGTTCTAAGGATTAAGATTCTCATAAAGCTAACATGTGTTTTATGACAGAAACATTTGAGGTAACACTGGACACTCTTGTTTAAATTCATATTACTCTGGAGTTGATTCTGATTCTGAATCTGAAAATATGTCTAGGGAAGAATTATTTGAATATTTTAATATAATAGAAGATACCTATAATGAACTTAAGGACAAGTACAAATCCTTAAAGAAACATCCTACTTTATCTAGCCCTGTTAAATTTTCCCTTGAGATTGAAAAGGAAAAGAATGCTCAATTGCTTAAGGAAAATATTGAACTGAAATTTTCTAATGAGAAATATAGAAAGGAACTAGAAAAATTCATAAATGATAAATATACACTTAAACAAATTCTAGGTAAACAAGTGGAACCAAATTACACTACTGGTTTGGGATACCAACCTAGATAGGGAAAGATTACCAAAAATAGATTTATTCCTAAATCTGGACAAAATTCTGCTAGTTCCAGTTCTGGAAATTCATATTCCTTAACTAGTTATTCTAATTGTTATAGATGAAACAATGTTTATATTTCAACATCAACTTATTCTATGAATTATATGGAACCCATAATACAAATTTGGGTACCTAAAATATTAATTGCTAACCTGTCTGGACCCAAGATGATCTGGGTACCAAAATCATTTTCCGTCTAAAACTATTTTATAGGAGACCTTCTTAATGAGTTCTCACAATAAGGTATGGTACTTGGACAGTAGATATTCAAGGCACATGTCTGGAGACTATTCATTCTTTAAAATCTTGATAAAGTTTGATGGAGGATATGTCGCCTTTGGTTATAATTCTAAACGAAAAATCATCGGCCTAGGCCAGATTGTTAACATTAATTCAGTTTTAATTTATAAAGTTGTATTTTTTGATGGACTTAAATATAATCTGTTGATTATTTCTCAGTTATGTGATTATGGTTTCAATGTTATGTTTCAAAATGATTATTGTAATGTTTTTAAAACTAAAAATGATCTAGTATTTTTTGCCTTGAAAAATGAAAATGTTTATGTTGTTGATTTGAATTTTTTAGCCAAGCAAAATGTTACTTGTTTAAATGCTTTTCATAAAGAATCCTGGATTTTCCATAGAAGATTAAGACACTACAACATTTATTAACTTATAAAACTGATTAGGATGAACTTAGTTCGAGACCTACCTAAACTTGAATTTCCAACGGACAATTTTTGTAATCCCAGTCAAAAGGGAAAGTAACATAAATTTTCTTTCAATTCAAAGAAATAAGTTTCAACTTCTCAACCTCTCGAGTTGGTTCACATGGATTTGTTTGGACCTTCTAGTGTTTCTAGATTAAATGGGAAGCACTATGTATATGTCTTAGTTGATGACTTTTCTAGATATACTTGGGTATACTTCTTATCTCACAAAAGTGAATCTTGTTCTTATTTTGTCAAATACTACATCTCTGTAGAGAACCTTAGTGGTCTTAAGATTAAAACCCTAAGAAGTGATCATGGCCGTGATTTTGGAAATCATTTGTTTGAAGATTACTACTCACATAATGTCTATATTCATATCTTTTCTGCCCATAGAACACCTCAACAGAATAGTGTAGTAGAAAGAAGAAATCGAACCCTTTAACAAATTGCATGAACTATGCTTAATGAGAATGACCTGCCTATTTATTTTTAGGTTAAATCTGTAAATAAAGCTTGTTATATTATCAATAGTGTCTTGATAAGACCTGTTCTTAAGAAGACCCCTTATGAATTGTGGAACAATAGAAAACCTATAGTTAGTTACTTTAGAGTATTTGGCTGCAAAGTCTTTATTCTAAATACCAAGGATTATCGTGAGAAATTTTCATCCAAAAGTGATGATGGAATTTTTCTTGGTTATCATTTAACTAGAAAAGCCTATATATTCTTTATTAAACGAACCGAATGTGTGGAATAATCTATTCACATCAAGTTTGGTGAAACTTATCCACATGAACATAAGTATTCTCTTGAAAATCTTGAAGAAGATTTGACTGTTCTAGACCTTAATGATATGGATAAAGAACCTGCTATAAAAACATCTAGTTCTGGTCATATTCCAGAATCTACTTCTGTTAAACTCAAACTCTGCGATGGCCCTGAAATTTCTAGTCCCACCTTTACTAGATCAACTAGGATTCTAAAGAATCATCCATTGGATGTTGTTGTTGGTAATCTTGATAGAGGGACACAGACTAGAACTTCTCTATGAAACCCGGTTGAACATCAAGATTTTCTTTCACAGCTAGAACCTAAAAATGTCAATGATGCAACTGATGATTAATTTTGGGTAATGTCTATGAATGAAGAATTAAATCAATTTGAAGGAAACAAAGTCGTGGAATTAGTTGACAGAACGAAGGACGCTTTGAAAATAGGTACTAAATGGTTTTTAGAAACAAAGATGATGAATCTGGAAACATATTTAGAAACAAATCTAAGATAGTTCCATAAGGATATAGTCAAGAGAAAGGTATATACTTTGAGGAAACCTTTTAACATGTAGCTAGATTAGAAGCCATTAGGATCCTACTTGCCTATTCTTCTGATCTGAATTTCAAGTTATATCAAATGGATTTCAAAAGTGCTTTTCTAAATAGATTAATAATTGAAGATGTTTTTGTTGAAAAACCACCTGGATTTACAAATCACCTTTTCCAAATCAAGTATTCCAGCTATCTAAAGCTTTATATGGTTTGAAACAAGCTCCAAGAGCTTGGTATGATAGACTTAGTAATTTTATTGTTTCAAAATGTTTTACTAAATCGATTGTTGATCAAAATCTTTTTATTAATAGAATTTCTAAATATGTTTTAATAGTACAAATCTATGATGATGATATTATTAATGGATCTTCTAAACATTCTTTATGTACTGTGTTTTCAAATAGTATAAAAAATGAATTTGAAAAGAGTATAATGGGAGAACTCAAATATTTTCTTGGATTTCATGTTTTTCAAAATGAAAATGGTATTATTTTGAATCAATGAAAATATACAAAGGATATTTTAAAACGTTTTTTTTTTATAATATTATGGAATGTGATACTCCTATGAGTACAGTCTGGAAATTGGATGCAGATGAAACTGGGAAACCAGTAGATCAAACCAATTACAAAGGTATGATTGGAAGCTTACATTACCTTACTACTAGTCGACCAGATATTATGTTTAGTGTATATATGTGTGAATATTTCAAGATAATCCAAAAGAATCTCATTTTCATTCAGTTAAAAAAAATTAAGTACCTTAAACACACTGCAAATTTGGGTGTGTTTTACCCAAAAGGACAATCTTTTGAATTAATGAGTTTTTTGATGCTGGCTTTGCGGGTTTCATGTTGGATAGAAAAAGCACATCTGGAATATGTCATTTATTGGGAAAATCCTTAGTGTCTTGGTGTAGTAAAAAGCAGAATTCTGTATCTTTGTCCACTGCCGATGAAGAGTATATTGCTGCTGGTAGTTTCCGTACACAAATTATGTGGATGAAACACACTCTTTTGGACTATGGATGTGACTTTAAGCGTGTTTCTATCCACTGTGATAACAATAGTGCAATAAACATTTTAAAGAACCCTGTATCTCACTCCAGGACCAAACACATTGATGTACGACACCACTTTTCGAGAGAACATTACCAAAAAGGTGATATTACTCTTGAATTTATAGGTACTGAACATCAATTAGCTAGCATCTTACCAAACCATTAAGTTCGGATAGGTTAAGTTACATTAGACATGAGCTAGGAATGATTAACCTTGATCAGTAGGTACCTCACTGCTGTAAAAACCTCACGGATGTGAAAACCTCACCGATGTAAAAACCTCACGGATGTGAAAACCTCACTGATGTAAAACCTCTCTGATGGACCTCACTGATAGGAATTCTCACCGATAAACCCTACTGTTGAGTATGTGCTGTTTTAAACATCTGTCTGCCACCAGAATCTGAATCGTTTATGCTTATTTTAATTATTTATTTTATGATCTATAAATGATAATAAAATGTCCTAGTTACTTCTCAATCCTCGAAGCCTCAAACCCTTTACCCTCAAACCTTATCTCATGAATCTCTCGAAAACACTAAATCCCACAAACCAGATATGGAAAAATCCAAACTTCCTACCATCAGAGATGACTTTGATGAGCCAAATGTGAAGAAGCCTAAGACCATGATAGAAGCTTATGGTAGTATAAGTAGAACTAGGTCGGGGAGGCAACCAGTGAATCCTCATTTGAAAAATAGAGTTATTGTGATCGAAAAAGAGCTATGTGTGGAATGGTTGTTGGCTAGAAAATCGTTAGTTCTTGAGGTTATAGAAGATCAAAAGTGGGTAGATTTATTTTCGAACAACAATGGCCCCTACTATCCAAATCTAGTGAAACAATTTTATGAGTTTTTGAGCTTTGAGAATTCAGAAGATGAGGAATGAGTGATATCTTTTGTGAATGGAAAGGATATATATTTTTCATCTATTGAGTGGGACAAATTCCTGATGGGTCCACACGAAGGTGTTTCTGTATATGTCTCTAAAGAAATACCACCTACAAGTGATATATTTGATTATGAAACTACCCTAGAGGAGCTCACAGGTAGTGGAAATCAAAGACAAGTATTGGCTGTTAAAAAGGATGGAGAGAATAGATTGTTGTTCAAATTATTTCATTATGTCTTAATACCAAGGAGAGGGGACATTGCCAATTTAATATATCAGGATACTTATCTCCTACATCTCTTGATACATTGTGTGAAAGTGAATCTGTGCAGATTGATAATGTTTCAAATGGAGGACATTACCAGGCCGAAATGAAAGAAAAATGCCTTATTCTTTTCCAAATTGATCTCAGTAATGATTAAGGTGAAAGGAGTAGATGAGTCTCAAGATGAGACAGTGGTAGTAAGGAATAATTTTTGTATCACAAGGAATGATTGCAAATATATGACAACAAACTGGAACCCATGGATAGAAGAATGGGTTAATGATGACAAGAAGGTGTATAAGAAATTAAATCTTGTGAATCATCCTTCCAGGCCTAAGTATGTGAGGGATCCAGGTCTAGGACCTGATGAAGAAGAACCTGAGTACAGTGATGAGACTGATGAATAAGAGACTTCTATGGCCGATGGAAGTGATCCGGACTTACCCCCAAGTCCGGTTGATGAATTTGTGTCTTCAGGAAAGGAAGCTTTAGAAGAAGAAGAAACTTTAGATAATGTGGAAGACCAGCCAATCCCTGAGAATGAAGATGAAAAAGAAAATGAATCTGAAGCCTCTAATTCTGTTTTCTTAAGTCTGAGTCCATTTATTGGAAGCTCATTTGTGCCTGTTAAAGAAGTAGTGGGTGAGATGGAAAGACTTGTGCCTAATCTAGAGGAGCCTCCTACTGTTGTAGCTGTTGTAGAGATGGATTTGATAGTAGAATATTCTTCTAAGGAAGAAAGACCTGATGATAATTCTCTTGCTATATTAGAGAATGCACCAGTTTAGGGGGAGCATCAAACCAGATTTGGTAGTGTTTCAGTATCTGTTGAAATTGATTTTTGGGCAGAGGACCCAGGTTTTATGGTTTGTGGATTGGATTGTCTTGATTATGATAATGAGGCATCCCTCAATAGACCAAAAAAGATAAGATATTTAGACTAAGTTGTTACCTGAAGATGTGGTCAGAATGCAGGATCTGGACAAGCTCAAGTCTGATCTCAAAATCAGTTTTGTTGAATAAATAAGGAAAATGGAAGCTTCACTGGTTTCATCAATTAAATCAATTTTGAATGACTCAGTAACCAGTATTATATCTGAAATAGCACTTGTTGTGGTTGCACCTGCTGATATGATCACCAGGGGTGATCTTGAATCCTTAAAGAATGATCTGAAAGATTATTTTAGTGCATCTGTTGCCAAGTTAAAACATTGCTTTGTTGAAGAGATGGGAAATTTGGAAAAGTATTTTCAACTCTCTATTGGTTGTAATATGTCAAACATTGTGGTAGAAATAGTGGATGAAGTTATAGCTTCTAGAATCAGTTTTCTAGACTGGAAGAGGATGTTGAATCTCTAATTAAATATGTTATCTCATTAGAATCTTATATGAGTTTTAAATCCCAAACAGATAAATATTTAGCTTATGTCAAAGGTGTTGTGAGCCAGATGGTATTAGTCTTTGAATGATGGAAAACAACCATGAAATATCATGTCAGCAGCCAGGATTCCCAAGTGAAAAATCATATTAGTGGGTTGACCAAAAACATCAAGGAAACAGTAACTTTCTCTGTTGGTTCTATTGCATCTAGACCTTTAGTGGATTTGGATCAGTTTAGAGCTATGATGAAGGAGGATCTTGGTTCAACATCAACCAGTGGCTCTGTGGACTCATCTGACCTAAGAAAAGTGGTGATTTCTACTAGATATTCAGCTAGAGAAATGATGAAGACAGTCCAAGACTATATGAGAGAAGCTTCTGCCTCTCAAAAAGAAGTGAAAGAAAATTTAGAATACTATTTCAAAGGATTTATAACAAGCATCATCTCAAAAATCATTTCAAAATTATGCTAGAAAACTTGAAGTTACCTCCTGTTAATAAATCCTTCAGAGAGAAAGTCATCAAGCTAAGGGAACTGACTCCAGCCTTTGATAAATTCATGGAGAACAAGGATGATTTCATATCTGCTATGCAGAGAGAAGGATGATTACTTATGGATTTCAAAAATATGTTGTTTCCTTTCTTGCATGTTGATGCTAGTCCAGTGATTCTACATCCAGATTTACCTGCCTCTACCTCAAATGTTTTTCCTATTCAGATGACTCCAGACCAAGCCATTTGAAGGCTTACTCCTATGATCACTCAATGAACTACTCAGTATAGGCCAGGAGTAGTTTCAATGGCTCAACCTTCTGTGATCATTTCTGGAATTTCTAAGCCTTCACCTGCCACCACACATCCTGAATCATCATCTGATATAATGAGAAAATCTCATATAGAGGACGTGGATTGAATAGGTGGCTAAGATATTTGATAGTAATCCGTTGTATTTTGATTTATTTCCTTATACCTTTTTGAAACATGAAATAGAAATGGATTTCTTTCTTTCTCATTTTTTTCCTTTTCTCTTTTTTGTTTCCCACTTTTTGATTATCACAAAGGGGGAGAAATATTATAAGGGGAGAAAAATTGTATCTGAGAATATTAACTTTTATGTGAAAGTGGAGAAATATTATCTAAGAGAGAGCTAATATGATTTGTAACTTGAACCTTTGATACCATTGCATTTAATTCTACCTCTGGTACATTGCATATTTCACATATTATATTGTTTTCTCTGATACAATTGCATTTAATGATATATCCTCTGATACAATTACTGATTATTTTGATACTATAATATCATAAGTTGTGATTATCAAAAAGGGGGAGATTGTTGACCTCACTTGTTTTGATAATCCCAATTATTCTTTTACATGTTGTGATAATCCCAAATAATGTTTATCTATATATATATTCCATCAATATATAGTATGATATTATCAAGATGATAATAATATTAAAATAGACCTTGAAATATGTTAATCAATGTTTATCTATGTTTATATGAGTTTTGAAACAATTCTAACTCAATCGGATGAGTTCTGCATAAAAGAGAAGTGTTAAGTCACTGATATGCCTATAGCTACAGAAAAAGACATTCTACTGATAGACACAGTCTACCGACAGACATAGTCACTGATAGGAAAAGGTCACTGATACATTGAGCTACCGATATGTATAAGTCCACTAGTAAGCACTTGTCTTTGATAGATCGAGTCCACCAATCCAGAAAAGCTACCGATAGAAATTGAGCTACCGATAGAACAAGTCTACCGGTACGAATAAGTCTATCGATATATATATATACTTCACTAGAATCAAACAGAGATACTGATATGAACAGACTAAAAATCTAGTGATACAAGATATTGTTACACCAGAGTTACCGATAGAGTAATTTTGCCGATATGAACAAATCTACCGCTATGAAGCTACCGATACAAAACGAGCTACCGATAGAAGTAAAGTCTACCGATAGATGAAGTCACTAGTGTATAGAGCTACTGATATACAGAGTAACAGCTACCGATACTAGGAGCTACTGATACCAAGAGCTACCGATACATGTTCAAATAGTACCAATACAAGATCAAACTGCTACCGATAGAAGGTCACTGCTACACAGAGTCCACCGTTAGACATCTTCCTACAGAAGGATACTAATGAAATACTGACTATTCAAACTCTATACTCTCAATATTATTTATTTATTATGTGACAGTTATATTTGATGTTTTTAATGGAATTAATGTTATATAGTTATAGTTGTTGGCATGTCAGGGAATCATACCTCGTAGCCATGAAAAAGGTAATCATTCTTTTTACCAGATCTGAAAGCTATAAAAGGGAGGAAAAGACAGAACAAATGTCAACTAAGAAGGCACGTGAAGGGTGTAAAAGGAAAGAGCTGAACAACATTAAAACATAGTGCATTCACACAAAATTAAAAATCTTCATTCATACTGGATGATCACTGGACAAAAACAAAGCCACTCATTCTAGAGGGGAACACAAGCCGAATCATGAGTGAAGAACCACAAAGAAATCATCCTCCACTCGAGCTGATAAAGATGAACTAGAAAAACAAGGAAGAAAACGACCCACTATTTTTCAAAAAAATACCAGAGAAGGACTCAGAAGCATTTCTGATAAATCAAAAGAGTCTAGAGCCGCACATCAAATCACTAGAGAATTCTAAACTCTTATCTCTTCTTTTAGTGATTCTTTTATTTTCATTTTCGAGTAGTGTGTATACTCTATATATTTCTTACACACACTTTCTCCTGTGCTAAACTGGAGGATAATAAATCCTCACTCCAAACTTCTTACACATTATTATATCCCACTGTGAGTTGTGAAATAGGTCAAGGATGACCTGGACAACCTGTGAGCTATTGTTGGTTTTTCCACGTAGAATTTTGGTATAGGTATTTGTACCTTGATAGTGTTTTCAATGTTGTTTACCCCAATCCAGGGTGTGGATCAAATATATATAAATTGTTTGAGTGGGCTAAGTCTCAGCTTGAGACTGAACATCTTGGTTACATATTCTGTGCATCTTTGCTTAAAGTTTAAATTATACTAGATATTTTATATTTCGCTGCAAATTACTTTGAAATACAATTTGTTTTAAAGTTACTTTGATAGTTAAATTTGCAAGTTTTTATACTTATTGTGAACCACTAAGTTAGTTTCAATAGTTAGTTTAATCTTATGATTAAATTATCTGAGACCTAATCAATCTTGGAGAAACCAATTGAACTCTTCCAAGCTTTATAAATTAACTACATTTTAACTTGTTTTTAAATAGGGGGATTTTTAGAGAAATATTTTTAACAGAAATTTTTATTGGAACTCAATTCACCCCCCTCTTGAGTCTCCAATCCGACCAACAGATTGGATAATTTCTCTTGTGTGGCCTCAAATGGAAATGACCATATGCTTCCACTCTATCTACATGAATAAGTACTTATCTAGGCCAAATACATTAGGAATAATACATAAATGTGTATCTCTATATTGGATAAAAGGAAATCTATATTTTCAATGAATACAATATGCATTTAATCTGTTGAATGATTGAATAATTTGAATCTAACCATATAAAAATTACACCCTTATTAGTAAATCTTGTTAGATGTGTGGTTAAGCATGATATTTTGATATGAAATAACTATAGTAACCGACTCACTTAAGAATCTCTATACCCAAAGACATTCATGGGATTATCCTAAGATACTAAAACTCTCACCTTATTTGGGTCAACTAATACTGTTGTTCATAAGATCATATGTCCTAGAAGAGTATTTGATCTATCCAGAACAGGTATATAATGAACATAAAGAATAACTGATGATCTCTTAATGTATTCAATATAATATCATGATTTTTGGTCCGGTCATGTGGATTTTTAGAATACCCAATGTTATCCTCCCCAAAAAAACACCACAAAAAATTTATAATGGATGGAAAACATAGTTCATCAGTTCCATAAAGACTGATTCTGTGTTTGTCAGAACAAATGATATAAGAAAATACTCATATAGATCATACCTTCTACATAAATCAATGTGAGTAATGTATGATGGTCTAAAATGAACATGATAATAAATCGTCCTTAAATCAATCTTTGAGAATACCTTAGATCCTCGATGATTGTAGAGACCCAAATCTTGACGTACATGGACATTACATTAATTTTCCGGAATACTTAATACATAAAAAAACACAAAAGGATCGTAATAGATTAGTGTCTTTGGAAACTCATAATATAAACAACTAATCATGTTGAAAGATCTTCAACATCTCCCATAACGATCTTCCACTTTTTGTTTCCTTACCTAAAACCGTTCTTTATTTCCTGGGGAAAATAAAACATAAAAAGGGTGATCTCAAATTCTCAGTAAGGGAAAACATAGAGAACATAAAACAATCCATATACAATTGAAATCAAATACTTGAACATGAAAACTAAACATTAAAACCTTGAGCAAATACATAAATCTTGGAAGTACGTAAGGCATATATCATAAAGTAACATCAATCACGATAAAATAGCATGGGAATAAAACATGTAACTGTGGAAACCATTAAGCACATGTTATGATTTCCATAGTAGCCAAGGCATTGCTACCAAGACCATCTTAGTGGACAAAGTCCCTTTCTGAATCGAGTTCACTCCTCGTTCCAGTCCTGTATTACTGAACCTGTATAACCTTCCATTCCAGCCATGTCTATCTCATGAGATATAAATATTTACCCAATGAATTGGATTGAGATATAGGTCTCACCCAACTCATAATGAAATCATTCTTACTTGTGCCACAAAATAAACATACATCATTCATAATAACCCAACAAATAAAATGGGTTTCATAAACATCATCCCATCATCACACAATCCATATAAAAGAAATGGATATCATTTCATAATCAGAAAAGTGAAACCATGTAAATCATAGAGACATTATACATGAGACATACACATATGAAATAATTTCATCTTAGATGGAAAATGGTTTTGATAAAACACTTGAAATGAATTCTTGAGGAAAATATCCTTTCTTATTCAAAATCATTTTCTTTTCACAAAATGTCATGACATTTTAAAAGAATAGGATTTTGTTTGAAAATTGTCATGAAATATTTTGGAGGAAGCTTCATGAAAATAAGTCTTTATAAAACTGTAAAAATCTGTTCACGCCGTATAAGTTAAAAATAACATTCTCCTCGTACTTTTGTCGAAAAAGTCAAAAAAGTATCTCATAACGTAAATAAAGGAAAGATTACTTACATACCATATATTAAAAGTATAAATTGAGTAAAAGGGTCTTTAAACATACATGAAAAAACATTCATATAACCTGGACATGATAGAAATAGCCCCAGTAAATACTTTCCAATAAGCAATCTCAGATAAAAATGAGATTTGCAAAATTATCCCTTACCTTAGGTCTGATTTGCTTCGTAAGTGTCTGAACCTCCTGTATAATGATTTAAATAATTTTATTTACTTATTAAAGAATCATATTAATTGTAATGATATCATATATGGTTCACTTATGACTTTATATTACCCGTTATTTTGTAAATTCCATGTTAAAGAGCATTTTGGGAAAAATCGTTTCATTTGTCGTCTGTGTTTTGACATGTAATTATTCATATGATTACATAGATAATGATTACATAATTACAGAATATAAAACATGATTTATATATAATATATATTCAGAGTATACATATATATATTAGATCGATAAATGGAAAGAAATACACCGTTCATGGAGACGACAGGCCGTACGTATGCATGAACGTTGTTTTCGTTTCGTCATTGAATTGAATGGAATTAATTGGATGACATACTTATATATATATACATAAATCTAGTATCATTATTATGTCATATATTTCATGATTTCTTATTATATATACTTTATAATCATTTATGAATGGTTAATCATTGAGAATGAAACTCATCGCTTCGTGGAGACGGTATTCCATACGTACGCACGAGCGATGATATCATTCCCATGATCGTGGAATTTTATTGGAGTGTATGTATACTATTAGAAAATCAATATCACTTTACAATAATCATATATAGTTATTATTTACACCATTATACCCATCCAAGTAAGGTGGTGGTGGAAAATAGATCACACCACGGCGTGGAGACGGTATTCCGTACGTACGCACACGAGGTGATTTCCTTTTCCATAGGATGGATAGATTGTGAAATAAGGCTGATTCATACATATAATAACATATAGGTATATTTGTGATACTGATGTTATTACTTCATAATGAAACATCCTAAGAAGAAAAAGTGGAAAAAGAAATAAAGTTGAAAGAATCGGTAACGGATATTACCTCTTCTGTGAAGCGCCTCTTTGAGACCTTCTCTTAGGGCACTAAAATTGGTCTTTGAAGAAGACCAGAACCTCTATGATGTTTCTAGGGAAGTGTAGAAGAGAATTTTTCAGGGTTTGGCCGAGCTTGAAGGCTCAATGTGGTGTGAGGAAGAGAGGGATGAGGTTCCCTTTTATAAGGGAGGAGAGGGGCACCTTTGGAATTCTTAAAAATATTAATTTATAATAAATATAACCCCACTTAAAAACCTCCAAAAATGAATCAAATCCAAATATAAGATGGTATACGGTTGTAATCTCATCAAAAAATAAAATTTATACATGTTAGGAATTTATTTTAAACATTATCAACTTGATTTATCCTTATTTAATCAATTTAATTTTATTTATGGTAATAACATTATAAATTTTAAAATATAACAAAAAATTACTTATTTGTTGTGAATTGTCCATAATTGGATACTTTACAATATTATCTACCATATAAATTTAAATTTATAATTTTTAAAAGTTTTTGTGATTTTTAAACAATTTTATAATATTTTATATTTATAAAATAACAGTAGTGTCAATTTTGACACAATTCATTTATTTGAATTTAAATAATATATATACATAAGATATGTTCTAACTAAAATCATTAATAGATTCATAAAAGGTCATATGTATCTAGAAAATTAGTGGAGCACATTTAATAGTTCATATAATAGTTATTTTATTATTTTTAAAAACCATTTATTTGGTTTATCTCTTAATAAAATTATTACTACAACGTTTTGTATAATTATTTAATATACTTATTTGTTGCATAAAAATTAAAAATAAAATACTATGATGAAGATAAATCTATTACCTTTCCCAATAATACTTTTACTCGTATTTATCATCTTAAAATCACAATATTTAAATTGTTATATTTATTAAATTTTGAAGGTGACAACTTTGGCATCATTTAAAATAAAATAATATAAGTGTCATAATCACTTTTATAAGGCTCCGAATGGTTATATATTAGGTAATGGGATGGTTAAGGTGTATATAGACACTACCAATAAGTTTTGGTCAGGTTTTTGTGATTTTTAATGGGTATGTTTATTTCAATAAAAACTATATTACTTATTTTCCACTTAATAAATAATTTCTGTATCATTAATGTATCACAATTAATGACAATTATTTAATCCCTAAAAATTCTAAATAAATTATCATGATCTATATAATTGTATTAGATTTCTGTAGACTATTCATTTTTGAAGTTTCATGATGTTTATCACTAAATTAATATTATTATACTTATAAGATTTAAGAGAGTGACATGTTGTCACTTTCTTTGGATTTAATAATAATTAAATTATTTTAATGGTAAAAAGTCCATAAAATGAATCTAATCCGTCCCTTAGGTGATATGGGTATACTTTTAGCCATTCAATAGAATTTTGGCATGTATTAGGGTAATTTTATAATATTATATTCACACTTAATTACCCGATTTACCTTCAACTATGGTAAATAAAATTTACCGTAGTTAATATTCATAATTCCCAAAAATAAAAATTATCCTATTAACATAATTTGGACCCACTGATTCAAAATATGAAATCCTTTTTTTCAAATTCAATACACAGAAGTTGCAGAAATTAAATTAAAATTAATTCCGTTGTCGAATGAAAACTGGTTTTTGTTTAAAACATTGCAAAAGATTGAATTGATTTAACCTACGAGTTCAATGTGAAATCAATGATAATGACATAAATTATATTAAATGGTAAAAATATATTCTATTTATACTTTAAAACAATTCAATATTATAATTTAACCATATAAAATATTACGATGAAGAAAGCTATTTTTAATTAAAATATAGTGTGTTTTTACTATTCATCAAAATATGAAAGTTACCAGAAAAATATGAAATTTTTATCCAAAGTAAATTTTTATTTCATGATTCCAAATAAGAATTTTATTTTTTCAAATTGAACTTAAAAACATTTCAAAAATAGATTTAAAGTGGGTGCACCATCAAAAGGTGGAAAAACTGCATATTTTTAAATACTTATTTTACCTGAAAAAATTTATTTTGTTCTTATACCATTTTCTAGAAAATGTGTCAGATGAATAATAATGTTATAAAAATAAAAATTTAGTTAATACTATTCATAACGGCTAGTTCATAATAATATTATAATAATATATCGTTGTTTAGTAAAACACATTATTGTGTACAACACACGCTATCGAGGAAGGTCGCGATTGCGTGTAATTCAAGCCAAGTCAGGGTTGCGTGTTATGCAAGAATCCATCATTGTTTCATAGAACAGAATCCAACCATATTTCATTTCTACATTGAATATATATATATATATATATATTCAATGTTGCGTAGATTATCTATTACCAAAATTGTGTGTAACACGATCCAAGAATAGTGTTGCGTATACTGCAAGCTAATACAGTGTTGCGTACAATGAAAGGTAATCTTGGTGTAGCATACAACAGAAGACATTAATTAAATAAAAAGAATATTTTTCATAAAATCTCGGGGTGTTACATTCTACCCCCCTTAAAATGAATTTCTCCCTCGAAATTCATCGGGGTTATAAATGGTTTACTACTCGAAAGTTTGTTTAATAGAAACCCACATCGTAAAAAGGAATACCAAAACATGGATTTAAAAACTAAAGTATGAAATGCAATGGTTACCCAAATTAACTCATCACTGGGTTTCCACGAAGGAGAACATAGGTGAAAATATGGATATGGAAGAAAAATCTAACCATCAAGTTCTGATGGAGAGTGGTAGAGAACATGGCTATGAAAAAGCCAACAATCACAAAGCTATAGATTTGTGATGATCTAAGGTACCATCTGATTCATCGAATATAAGGGAACTAGGACAACATTTTTGGTTTTCAAGATCATTTCCCTAATGATGATGAATTAAAAGAAATACTTACATGATTTTGGTACAATCTCACTGTTGTTCGTGAATTCAACAATTTCCACTTCATCCCTTAAATAAATGAAGTTGAATTTGTAATTCATGATGTGTTAGCAGATCATGTGATAGAATGATGGGTCATTCCATATCTTTCAAACAAAATGTTAGCAAAAGTTATAAGTCCATCTTATGGTTAGATTAATCGTATATGGTTCCAAAAATTAACTTATACTTCATAATCATACCGTTTAATAAAACAAAACTAGTTTCTACTAACCCGGGACTCCCTGTAGGCCAGTGGTAGGTGATAAAGGCCAATCGCACTTCGATTGTGGGTTTGATTCCCACAGCCTTGTCTGACGCAATGGGTTGCCGCCCGTCCTGCAGGTTGTCCTTTTTCTAAAACAATAGTACTATAACTTCCCATCAATAATATCGAAAAAACTTATATCCTTAAACAATACTAACTTATGTCCAACATAATCCATTACAATCTTTAGTCTTATCCATAATACTGCAGTCCACTCTCATAATATAGTGAAAACGATTACCAGAGATTTAATACCATCGTTGATCCCCATATATCATATGATATGTCTTGTTGGTCACATTCCAAACATTCGAAGGCCTTAATCATGTATTCTCTTGAAAAATGAATACCCATTGAACCTTAGTGAAATCTTGAATGCATTTAAAAGTTAACACTTTCCACATACCAAAATCCTCAAAATTCTATATACTCAAACCATGATATCACTTAGTCCTTATATCTATCATGAGCTCATGAATACAATCAAACATCTCATTATCTTTTTATTCCTTCATTATGCGCATATCATCTACTTTACAGAAATATCTGAATAACCTTCCAAGGTTACTAGTACCATTCAACATATACTTTCAAATACTTTTAGGAAAAACAATAGTGTAACAATCCTTAGATGATTCATTGTTCCATAGTACCATTAACTATACAACATAACTCTCGATAAACATACAATCATTCCACTACCCTCTAAAACAACCGACTGAGCTTCAACACTTCTTTCAGCTCATATATCATTTGTAGTCTCCTCATTATCATCCACATAAATACTACCCATATGACCATGATGATTCTCTTCATGATATTTTCCATTAGGGCATTGGTTTGCATAATGCCCATACAATCCACATTTAAAATATCTAATCATTGTTGATGTCGTAGCAATACCATTATCCTTGTCCATGCTGAACCTTTTCCTTTGCACTTATTGGCTTTTTGTCCTTCTTTTCCACACCTAAAGCATCCTCCAGTTCCTTTGAAATAATCTCCATGATGCCTCTTCCCATATGATTTACATGAGGGAAATTGAACTTTCTTTCCTCTATGATCATCATGAAACTCCATCTTTCTCTTATTATTTGAGTCGGGAAACCTACCAAAGTTGAGATTATTGATCATATTATGAGATTGATGATTAGGAATAATAACTATGTTTTGACTTCCAGATCCCGTTTCATTTGGTTTCTCATTAAGAAAATCATTCCATCTTTTATCATATCCTCCATTATCGTGAATCTTCCTGTTTCCAGCCATTTTCTAAAACCCAAAAAGAATAGTGTGAGAGGAAAAAATCATGCTAGGGAAAATAACATAGTACTGGGGGAGTATCCTCAATATCTAACATCTTAGGTTAAATTCTATGATCATTACCGTAGTTCTAGGACTATATCCTATACGTATACTTATCCTTAGGGGAATCCCTAGACATACCTCAGAAATATCTCTAGGGATCTCACTAACGTTTTCGCATCCTAGTTTCCAAAGTTTGACTAATCCTTTCCTCTGATACCAACTATAGAGACCCAAAGCTTGACATACATGGACATTACATTAATTTTGTGGAATACGTAATACATAACAAAAAACACACACAAGGATCGTAATAGTTTAGTGTCTTTGGAATCTTAGAATATAAAAAACTAATCTTGTTGAAAGATCTTCAACATATCCCATAATGATCTTCCCCTTTTTGTTTCCTTACCTAAAACCTTTATTTATTTCCTGGGGAAAATAAAACATAAAAAGGGTGAGCTCAAATGCTCCGTAAGGGAAAACATAGAGAACATAAAACAATCCATAATCATTTGAAAGCAAAAAATTGAACATGAAAACTAAACATTAATACCTTGAGCAAAGACATAAATAATGGAAGTACGTAAAGCATATATCATAAAGGAAAATCAATCACGATAAAATATCATGGGAATAAAACATGTAATTGTGGAAACCATTAAGCACATGTTACGATTTCCATAGTAGCCAAGGCATTGTTGCCAAGACCATCTTAGTGGACAAAGTCCCTTTCTGAATCGAGTTCACTCCTCGTTCCAGTCCTGTATTACTGAACCGGTTTAACCTGCCATTCCAGCCATGTCTATATAATGAGATATAAATCTTTACCCAATGAATTGGAGGGAGATATAGGTCCCACCCATATAATAATGAAATCATTATTAATTGTGCCACAAAATAAACATACATCATTCATAATAACCCAAAAAATAAAATTTGTTTCATAAACATCATCTCATCATCAAATAATATATATAAAAGAAATGCATATTATTTCATAATCATAAATGTGAAACCATTTAAATCATAGAGACATTATACATGAAACATACACATATGAAATAATTTCATCTTAGATGGAAAATGGTTTTGATAAGACACTTGAAATGAATTCTTGAGGAAAATATCCTTTCTTACTCAAAATCATTTTCTTTTCACAAAATGTCGTGACATTTTAAAAGAAGAGGATTTTTTTGAAAATAGTCATGAAATATTTTCGAGGAGGCTTCATGAAAATAAGGATTTATAAAACCATAAAAATATGTTCATGCCGTATAAGTTAAAACTAACATTCTCCTCCTACTGTTGTCGAAAAAGTCAAAAAAGTACCTCATAACGTAAATAAAAGAAAGATTCCTTACATAACACATATTAAAAGTCTAAATTGAGTAAAAAGGCCTTTAAACATACATGAAAACACTTTTATAAAACATGGAAATTATAGAAATAGCCCCAGTAAATAATTGTGAATAAGCAATCTCGGATAAAAATGATATTTGCAAAATTGTCCCTTACCTTAGGTCTGATTTGCATCGTAAGTGTCCAAACCTCCTGTATAATGATTTAAATAATGTTATTGACTTATTACAGAATAATATTCATTGTTATGGTATAATATATGGTTCACTTATGACTTTATATTACACTTTCTTTTGTAAATTCCATGTTAAAGAGTGTTTTTGGAAAAATCGTTTCATTAGTCATCCCTGTTTTGACTTGTAATTATTCATATGATTAATTAGATCATGATTACTTAATTATAGAATATAAAACATGATTTATATATAATATATATTTAGAATATACATATATATAATAGATCGATAAATGGAAAGAAATACACCGTTCATGGAGACGGTAGGTCATACGTATGCATGAACATTGTTTTCGTTTCCTCATTGAATTGAATGGAATTAATTGGATGACATAAATATATATATATACATAAATCCAGTATCAATATTATGTCATATATTTCATGATTACTTATTATATATACTTTCTAATCATTTATGAATGGTTAATCAATTAGAATGAATCTCAGCGCGTCGTGGAGACGGTATTCCGTACGTACGCACGAGCGATGATATCATTCCCATGATCGTGGAATTTTATTGGAGTGTATGTATACTTTTACAGAATCAATATCAATTTACAATAATCATATATAGTTATTATTTACACCATTATAACCATCCATGTAAGGTGGTGGTGGAAAATAGATCAAACCATGGCGTGGAGACGGTATTCCGTACGTACGCACGCGCGGTGATTTCTTTTTCCGTAGGATGGATAGATGGTGAAATAGGGTTTTTTAATACTTATAATAAAATATCAGCATATGAGTGATACTTATGTTATTACTTCATAATGAAACAACCTAAGAAGAAGAAGTGGAAGAAGAAATAAAGTTGAAAGAATCGGTAACGGACATTACCTCTTCTATGAAGCGCCTCTTTGAGACCTTCTCTTAGGGAACTAAAATTGGTCTTTAAAGAAGAAAAGAACCTCTATGATGTTTCTAGGGAAGTGGAGAAGATAATTTGGCAGGTTTTGGCCGATCTTGAAGGCTCAATGTGGTGTGAGGAAGAGAGGGAGGAGGTGCCCTTTTATAAGGGAGGAGAGGGGCACCTTTGGAATTCTTAAAAATATTAATTTATAATAAATTTAACCCCACTAAAAAACCACCAAAAATGACTCATATCCGAATATTATATGGGATAGGGTTTTAATATCATCAACCAATCAAATTTAGACATGTTAGGAATTTATTTTAAACATTATCAACTTGATTTATCCTTATTTAATCAATTTAATTTTATTTATGGTAATAACATTCTAAATTTTAAATTATAACAAACAATTACTTATTTGTTGTGAATTTTCCATAATTGGATACTTTACAACATTATCTACCATATAAATTTAAATTTATAATTTTTAAATATTTTTGTGATTTTTAAACAATTTTATAATATGTTATTTTTATAAAATAACAATAGTGTCAATTTTGACACTATTCATTTATTTGAATTTAAATAATATATATACAGAAGATATGTTCAAACTAAAATCTTTAAAAGATTCATAAAATGTCATATGTATCTGGAAAATTCTTGTAGCACATTAAATAGTTCATATAATAGTTATTTTATTATTTTTAAAAACCATTTATTTGGTTTGTCTCTTAATAAAATAATTACTACAACATTTTTGTATAATTATATAATATACTTATTTGTTGCATAAAAATTAAAAATAAAATCCTATGATGACGATATATGTATTACCTTTCACAATAATACTTTTACTCGAATTTATCATCATAAAACCACAATATTTAAATTGTTATATTTATTAAATTATGAAAGTGACAGCTTTGGCATCAGTTAAAATAAAATAATATAAGTGTCATAATAACTTTTATAAGGATCCAAACGGTTATATATTAAGTAATTGGATTATTAAAGTATATATAGACAGTACCAATAAGTTTTGGTCTGGTTTTTGGGCCTTTTAATGGGTATTATTATTTCAATAAAAACTATATTACTTATTTTCCACTTAATAAATAATTTCTGTATCATTAATGTATCACCATTAATGACAATTATTTAATGCCTAAAAATTCTAAATAAATTATCATGATGTTGATAATTGTATTAGATTTCTGGAGACTATTCATGTTCGGAGTTTTATAAAGTTTATCATTAAATTAAAATTATTATACTTATAAGATTTAAGTGAGTGACATGTTGTCACTTTCTTTGGTTTTAATAACAAATAAATTATATTCATGGTCAAAAGCCCATAAAATGAATCTAATCCGACCCTTATGTGATATCGGTATACTTTTAGCCATCCAATATAATTTTGGCATGTGTTAGCTTAATTTTATAATATTATATTTACCCTTAATTACCCGATTTACCTTTAACTATGGTAAATAAAATTTACCGTAGTTACTATTCATAATTCCCAAAAATAAAAAGTAACATATTAACATAATTTTGACCCACTGATTCCAAATATGGAATCCATTTTTTCAAATTCAATACATAGAAGTTGTAGAAATTAAATTAAAATTAATTCCGTTGTCGAATGAAAACGGGTTTTTGTTTAAAACATTACAAAAGATTGAATTGATTTAACATACGAATTCAATGTAAAATCAATGCTAATGACATAAATTATATTAAATGGTAAAAATATATTCTATTTCTACTTTAAAACCATTAAATATTATAATTTAACCATATAAATTATTACGATGAAAAAAGTTGTTTTTAATTAAAGTATAGCGTGTTTTTACTATTCATCAAAATATGAAAGTTACCAGAATAATATGAAAAATTTATCCAAAGTAAATTTTTATTTCATGATTCCAAATAATAATTTTATTTTTTCAAATTGAACTTATAAACATGTCAAAAACTATATTTAAATTGGGTGCGCCATCAAAAGGCATCAAAACTGCATTTTTTGAAAAATACTTATTTTACCCGAAAAAAATTTATTTTGTTCTTATACCATGTTCTAGAAAATGTGTAAGATGAATAATAATGTTATAAAATTAAAAATTTACTTAATACTATTCATAATTTCTAGTTCATAATAATATTATAATAATATATCTTTGTTTAGTAAGACCCGTGATTGCGTACAACACACGCTATCGTGGAAGGTCGTGATTGCGTGTAATGCAAGCCAAGTCAGGGTTGCGTGTTGTGCAGGATTCTTTCGTTGTTTTGTATAATAGAATCCAACCATATTTCATTTATACATTGAATATATATATATATATATATATATACTCAATGATGCGTAGAATAACTATTATCAAAATTGTGTGTAACACAATCCAAGAATAGTGTTGCGTATACTACAAGCTAATACGGTGTTGCGTACAACGCAAGGTAATCATGTTGTAGCATAAAACACAAGACATTAATGAAATTAAAAGAATATTATTCATAAATTCTCGGGGTGTTACAATGACGGTCAATGATATCATCTATACAAGGTATTAGATACTGATTCTTAATCATAAGCAGGTTCAATTTCCTATATTCCACATAGAGTCTTAGGGTATCATTCTTCTTTTCCTTATAAAGGACATGCAAACCCCATGGAGAAGTACTAGTTCGGTCAAGGCAATTTTCCTCAAAACCCAATAACAGGATCATGAAATATATAATCTTAGTAGTATACATTCATATGGAGAAATGGATACCAGTTTAGCTCATAAAATTAGCTTGATTAAGTTCTCTACCTATCATACTAGAGTAAATCTAGAAATTTTGTGAAAACATCCCTAAGAAGATCATCCATTGGAATAAGATATCCCTAATGTGTTCCATAATCATCTAGATATAAACTGAATATATAATTTGTCATCCCACCCATCAAATGATTCTTGGGTCTAGCTCAGCTTTCATAGAAATCCCATTAAACCATTTGAATAAAATCATTGCCCAATTGTGTACTTAAATTAACACTTCAGTTATAGAAATAAATGAATTCATGAAATGGAACCAACCATTGCATTAAAACAATGTTTTAATAACCTATCAAAATGATGAAAAATAGCTCTTATATGATGTGAAACCATAAAATCACATGGGGAACTACCCAAAATGATGTACATACTCAGTTTTTATACCCAACGTAGTGTTAAGTGTCATAAATCCATTAAAATTATGTACACTGAACCCATGAATCTCCACAATGAGAAACGAAATAAATATATGAGTATTTCATGTTTAAAAAATAGCTCTTATATTGCATTTTATATATCTATCCCAATCCACGACCCTTTTATTCTTCCAAGATAGAATGATTAGATACTCTATACTATCACAGTAAATATGTGGTCTGACCACCATGACCATGGACACCACCTTATCCTCATCGGCATTCTATGCTTTATCTCCATACCCGAAGAGATACTTCTGAACAAAATCTGGTACGTTGAGTCAATGAATACCCTTTTCACTAGATTCCAATAGATTTTTTTGTAGAATCAATGTAGATGGTCCATATTACTAAAAGATCAGTACTCAATGGGGTCTTTAATACATTAAGGTCATGAATGTCTTGTAATGATGCAGCGGTGGAATATCACAAAGATATCTGATTATGTGGTCTGGCCACTGAAATCACAATATGGATGCTCGAGATGATTCTTCCAACTACCGATCGAAGTATCCCCAAATCCAGATGTTGAACCACTATGGATCACACCCCTAGAATCATTCAGGTTACTCTTTATGATAATAACTTGATTCAATATTCCATTAATGAGAGTATGATAAAAATAAATTAACCTATTATTGATTGTCATTCCTAAGCCCGTCCTCAAATACTTTGTATTTAGATTACTCATCACCCATTTGAATAAGATTGATGAACCGGAGCTCTATAAAATGGGCTGAATAATCCATAATTAAAAACAACCCCTTCTCCACATTAATGAACACTTAGGATCTATCAGACATCAACATCTCAAGATAGAACTCATCATAGAAGGCCATATGAAAATTCCTCTAAGTTATCTCTTGAAAAAGATCTATTTGAGTAATAAAATCCCCCAATCTCTTGGATGAATCATGTAGAATATAAGTAGTGATATGTATATCATCTCAAAAGGTGTCCCTAGATGCTCAATGATAGATAGAATGAAATATTTTTGTCAATAGGCAACTTGTGGTCCCGCATCAACCGACAACGTGGTTGGATGCTACTTCTGTTACACCCACATCAAATATCTAAGAGTATGGGAAAGACATGGCCTCACTAAATAGTCCATATGAATCACATAATTCCATAAAAGAACTACAAATCAACAACTATGTTTGATAGAAATACTTTTGTTGCTGGTGGTATTGTAGGAGGATCCATTGGTAGCCCATGGACCACCACCTATGGACTGTGGCCATCACTGCCTCATTGTGTATGACTGGAGAACACCATAGTGGAATTAATCTATAATTTAAATCACAATACAAGGATAATAACATTATCTATATTCATAACTAAAAAGAGATGATTTTGAAAAAGGATATGTACAAGGGTTTATATATAAGAACACAACCAACTTCCTGCTCCATGAGTCAGTTCTAGGAGTCATACAGATCATAAATCTGCAAGGGATACAACCTAAATCTCACTAATAAGGTTTTTCCTGGGTCATGTTCTATTCTAAATGAAATTTAAGTTTTATTTCATTTTCATAGTGATTTTTATTATATATATAATCTAATTTTGAAAGGTTAAAAAAATTGTACACGAAATTTCAATCGATAATGGTCTACATAAATCAGGAACCGAAATACAATGTCCACATAATCCACACCAAAACTGGCTCGATATTTTAAATCACAACAGCAGGTTTAAAAATCATAGAAACTATAATAATTGCATATAAAAGGTAATGATTCCAAAATAAAATGATAGAATGAATTTCATTTGATACCAATAAAGTACCTCAAATGATGGATGAGATTGAATAACCTCATCTAGTCAGGCTTCAATAAAATCTATCCCACAATCATATCAATAATGACTTCTAAATTAAAGTGCATCACCCAAAGGGGGAATCAAATCATCTGTTACATCCAAAATCCAACAAATAACAGTTTCAATTGATGTAATATTTGTTTTTCTTATACATGAGTTTTATATGCCCTTGAAAATCACATTATAAAAATTAAAATTCCCTCATATACCTTTCTATTATTATGAAATAGTAAAGAAACCCATGTAAGAAAGATTAGATTCCACCATTTAACATCTTAGACCTAAATGCCACTAAAGGTGCCCCACGCCCATTTGGCCAAATGGAATCAATCATATCATCCCAAATTCTAGTGGGTGAAAAATAGTTGTGAGAGACTAGGGGTGTTGGTGGGGAAAACCATGCCCCCATCACAAGAGTGAAACACTATGAAAACACAATATCATATTAGTTGAATCCAAAGATGATAACCAATCAAACAAATTATAAATGAACAATATATGGTAATATAAATCATACTTGATTGAATTTCATGTAAAAAAGATGATGGGACATGTCATATATCTAATAATGTATCCAAAATATGAATAAAAGTTTGGTGAACATCACATTTAGAAAGTACAATAACGCCCAAAAATGACCAACTAGAATCACAATACTCATCTTGGTCTCATGCTCCCCTACACTAAAGCAGCAATCAATAAGGTATAGAATGGAACATTCCCTTATTCAAACATACAATCATATTGTCTATTTAGGTACACATAAGTGACCTAAAAATCAAGTGATATATAATCCCAGTAGGCAACTACCATAGTTCTCCTACCTCCCGGTCAGTGAATATATAATAAAAATAGAGTGTAGTAAGTAATAATAAATGCAAAGGTATACTGAATGTAAAATCCCACAAATGTTTGGGTTCACAAGAACCCTCATCTAATTCTACATGATTCAACCTATACCAGATTTATCTGACTAAATATTCATTCCTATATCATTTTATAATCACATCGATCTATCCATTAAATCTCATTTAATAATTATGTATCGAGAATTGACATGTATCCTGACATCCCTCATATAGATATGTGATTAGAATATGCCTAAAATATACATCTATCATTTTTAATGAAAATTGAAAATCCAAGATTGTTCTTTTCCTTGGAAGATTCATGATATTGGTCATTTAATCAATTAATCATTTGAGAAGTCAGTCCCATCCTTGGAATTCCTAATATCGAGTCCACATATAGCTTTTTGGGTATATTTAACCAAGCACCATATTATCCCATCAATGGTGATCCTCAAGGATCCCAGGTATCTCTCTATTGGTTATATATTTTCCTAGCCACTCAAGTCCACCATTAATGGTTCACTAAGGGATCCTAAGTACAACCCATGGAATATATCATCAAAATAATTCTAAGTATATCCTTATATATCCTCAATAATTCCATATATCAATAGGAAATATAATAATCAGAACCTATGAGACTTTTATTCGAAATCCATATAAGGATTCCAAGTGTCACTTGGGCGTAAGAAAAGTAGTGGCTGAATGTGTTTCTCTAAGAACCTAGATGTCACCATAGGAATATTCAATATCATTTATTCAATACCATTTAGTTAATATCTTTTTATCATTTTGAGGTCATCACCCTATTCATTTGAGTTCAACCTCACCACAAAATTTGACTCATGTCATGAGATAATCATATAATACATAACCTATATTTGAATCACGTGGGAAATAATTATAATTGAATCTCATATTTAATCAACCAATGAAATTGGAAGAGTCCAGGGACATGGATTCCATTTCCTTTTCTTTATCAATTTGATATACAATTCATATTCCAATACAAATTATAATTAATTTGATTAAAAATGACAATTTAATATTAAAAATTCAAAGAAAAGGGGTAGGAGTAACACCTTAATGGAATCCAAATTAAATACCAACCCATGGTGGTGAAATCTACTTAACAACACACCTATGGTGTGGTTCCAATCAATAGTTTACAACCTCAATTCATTTATCAACAAATATTTTTAATTACATAGGCTATGCATATAAATTACATTCAAGTATTAAATTCACATTAAATGGTGTCACTATAATAAATATGAATGAAAGAAAGAATCATATATATAAACATTTCATCATTGAATGAATAGAAAGAGCCACATACAGTTGGTTTTTAGTGGATATATCATCCAGTATTAGCTTGTGATTCCACTTAGATCAAGAGAAAATATTCAAACAGATGAAAAAAATATAAATAAGGAATATTGATTCAACCTAAATAGAATATCTAATACCAAACCAAATAAGGAATGAAAAAAATGAATTGAGATCTTGCTGACATGGATAAAATGAGAAACAAAGTTCATTATTCCAAGATTTTATGGATGATTGGAAGAAAATACTTGAGTAGTCAACAATGGGTGATCTCAAAATGGGGGATTTTCTATTCCAAGGAATAGGGAAAACGAAAGATATTTTACTAGATTAATTAGGGGAATATTTTTTAATTCACCCAAACACCAAGTCACATGGTGTGAATGCACTGTTGGAAAAACCCTAATCTAATCATGGTCCTCATATTGTATTAAGGGACAATTTTCATGGTTTGGATGCATGATTTGAATAATCATTCAAAACCCATATAACACTCTTCGGTCAAATGTAAGAATATTTTTTAAATACATTTTCACCCAGGTCGCATGGATTATTTAACTATTATGTTTATAAGACTATACTATCTGGACTCACATAGTTATATGTAACTGTGTGGCCTACCCCAAATGATTTCTAATAACCATGCAGTTGGCCCTATTTACCATGAACGCAAACTTTTGGTCTACAATGCAGCCCTAGACACCCCTTTTACCTCTATGACCTCAAATGGATCCACATTAGGCCCTAATTGTTCATTTAAAATTATAATTGATGGAAAAACATATTCTATACCATATTAAAGAACAAGGTTATAACATCTAAAAATATATCAACACATGTGTTCCCAATACTATCATTGATATCTTGTATTTAATCTTCCAGAATTCTCTCTAATACCAAGGCCTACTCGATTACTCCATGAATGGTGATAATGATATGATATATCACACCAACACTAATATCTCTAATTAAACCCTGATAGATGGTCTATGTTTAGAATAATGTACTTCCAACAATATACAATGAGTATCATTAGAGGTCAGTGAGCCTCTGCGAATACACTTCCACAGTCTTGTTCTCCTGATGAATGTAGAGATTTTTCTAATTTCACACTGACCAAAAAAAATTATTGATAGAAATCCACCCCAATGAGGAACATGAAATGTGACTAGTAGAGATATATCTCATAATTTTTCTTGATCACAAGACACATCCATCGCTCGACGGATCCCTAAAGAAGGCCCCTCTCTAAGAGTACCATATGATATGGGGGGTGACCATACATGGTTGAAATAACACATTAATTCCATTAGGAATTAATTATTTAACTGGGGGTAGATTTTCCCATAAACCTAGGATTTTTTCCTTTCAAACTCATGGTCAAAACAATCATGTACACATTCATTGTCAGTATAGTCAGCATTACCTGTATGTCAATAAGTGGTGGCCAAACAAGAAAACTACCCAATATAACCACACAGATTTAAATTCCATGTACTAAAGCCTCATCACACGGAATAATGTTATCCTGATCAAACTATCTAATACAATATATAATTCTTCATGGATGATTCCTAAAATAAAAAAAATGAACCACAATCAAAGAGGATAAATGCGGAATAGACTCAAATGAACATTTAAACTGAAAAATATTATTATATGATTCATGTACAAATGTAAACCCAGAAACTCTTGTCTACATATACCATGTCAACAATTATGTCATTAGATTCCTAGTAAATTGAAATGTTGACTTCCACACCAATACTTGATTCCCTTTTTTAGAATCCATACTAGAAATATTTTATTATTATTTAAACAGTTTAGTAACTAATCACACTATTATATAATCTATAAATTGTGATAAAAATATATGTCACCATTGATACCACTCAGTCATGACATGATCCACTAGCTACACAATAGAAAGATATAATCCAACATTAACATCTCAATCCCACATCTAATAGTTCAGAGAATGGAATCCAACATCGAGGATTCATATTACAAAAATGGGAGGCCTTATTCTAAGGATCATGTACACACACAAATCTCAAGGCCCATAAAGTTGTTAATGAAAATTATAACTGATACCAAATTCATGCATAAATATTTATCCCATAATAATAGTATAATCTATGTACTAGAATATATAAGGACCAAATAAATGCCCTCCAAAACACTCCAAAAGAGTCCAAACTACTATCAAAGATGTTCCTTCATTCAAATAAAACCACAATATACAAAAATAATGATTATCTTATTCTCATGTTTCTCCTAGGACTATTTAAAAAATACTAACATTTGTATAAGACATGATATGTGTTTAAATATCCCTTTCATGGGTTGGTATAACAATACCTTGAAGGAAATAAAAGAAATCACTAAAAATATATCATCATGATTGTTAATCTCAATAAATTAGTGGAATGTCAATAAGGATATGAGATAAATAAATCGGGATAACAAATAAAACAATGATATAATAATATAATACTCGAATATTGAAGTAGGTCTCATATACAACCATCCATAGGATTTTGTTTGACATGTGAATCTGACACTCATCTGAGAGAAAAAACAACAAAATTATGATGTCACTAATGGTTCTCATCCAAGAGGTCTTGGTCATTGGTTGTTACCCAATAAGTACATCATATAACTCTAATGTTATCAATATCCAAATATCATATCAAAACTAGGACCAGGGGGGATTTTGCATTCCTTAATAAACCAATCTACTTGATAGAGGACTGAAAACCACTACATTGTGGTCACACTGATACTAAAAACAGCAATCATGGAGGAAGATATGATATCAGATCCCACACCGATCCTGGTGAAGGGATACGATGAAATATATTTTATTGAAAATCAATATCGTGGATCACAATTTTTTCTGATGACATCATACCACAATCTACTTTCATAGGAAAAAAACCAAGGGATCGCACTCAACTAATCTTGGTCTATAATGAGAAAATAAAGGTCTCCACACTACTTTAGTTGAAGTACACAATGTATATAGAGGATACACAATTTGTTCGTGTAAAACCATACAATCCAATGTTCATTCTAGTGATTCTATACTCTTTCCCACGTACACTGGTTGTTCATGTATACCTAGTCATGTCTTTGTAAATAGTTGTTCCCATGTGATATGACCATGTCTATGTTCCTCGCAATTTATCTACCATTTTACCCTCTTTGATACACATCGAGATACTCTTACTAGGTCACATGGTATATGACACATGTCACATGTTGTGTGATAATATTTTTCATATATTTACCATATAATTATATAAGGCAGAATAAAAGTTTGTTCCCATGGGACTACACGACATGTAGTCAGATATTTTGTAGATTCCCTTGTATTAATTTTGATCCATTCCTTGGAAAATCTACAAACAAATATTCCATAGGGATCATCATAATATTGGAACTCTGTCTAGATGAGTTTGTGAATTAGCATCAGTCAGATAGTGGAAACATCCAATACACATGAGTCAATTTCCATCACTCTAGTCTCTATGCCACATATAAAAATATAATGGAAACCCTTGACATGATCCATACCCATCACCATCAACCCACACCTTAATATAATCATTGATCCCTAATGAAAACATATATTGATGATCCATTTCACCGAATATCAATCATGCAATGATCCAAATTCTATTATTCATAGAATCACCAATTGACTTAAATTTTGATAAGGAACATACAATGAAATGTTATAAAAATGAACCAACACAAAATTTTAATGAATATTGAAAATTATTTAGGTTATAAATGATTGGTTTTACTTAAAACTATGATTCAAGATAAACAATAATTAACAACATCAATTACCTATAATACCATGAAGATAAATCCAAACCCATAATGCATGAACTACTCATGTATCAACCAGTTGGTGGGCTGATCCTCATTATTCATGGAACGAATAAAAAATACATAAAATAGAAAAATAAAACATCATTAGTTATGTTTTTATTGGTCAGTGAAAAAAATTAGAATTAGCAATAGAGATATCTACAAACTGTTATGTAGTTTGTGATCCCACACTTTGATCATCAACCCACAATCAATAAATCCCCAAAAATTTCTCCAAAAAATATTATTTAATAAAAAATATTATATACATAAATCTAAAATTTGGGGATGAACATGATGTTATAGGAGATGGTTAGGTAATTAGAAAGAAATTAAATTAAAAATAAATTTATTTATTAGTTATATTATTTTGAATATTCAATACACATTACTAAAATTACGTGTACAAATAGTGGTTATTTCATAACTAAGGTTAAAACAATGTTACAAAATCAATGATAGTCTCATATTTCCCAAAAAAAATTCCCCATTTAAGATTTATATAATTATTTATGAATAACTATACTAGGGTGAAATAATATATTTTATTGTTTTATAATATTAATAACTAGGCTAGTCGGGTTACAGAATCTCATGCCATCATTTTTTCGATATCTAAAAATATTACTAGATATATATTAAATAATTTAAAGAATGAATAGATTTGTTATAGAATAAAACTTCTTTGGTATGGTATGGGACTTGGTAGTGTAGGAGTGTCACATGTGTGACTAGTTTACAGTATCTTGATGGTTATAAACAATGAATGAATCAATAGTATAGTAAATGGATCTATCAAAATTATATCTACGATCATCTCATTGGATGTTTAAAATATTTAAATGGTTATATATAATCTACTTGGATTTGTTTAATTTTTCATAACTACTCATTATCATATTTTATTTATTGTCATTGATTAATATGTTGTTTATTTAGTTTATTTATTTTTATTTTATTTGATGTATAATGGTCCATTTAAATTATTTCAGTTGTTACATTACTTTCTTATGTACAATGGTAAAAATAATTTTCTAAAGATTATTTTTAAATTATGTTTGAAGATACAGAATAAAATGATTTAATATTGAGAAACATATGTTTTTTAAATTTTTTTAATGACATAAATTATGTGTTCATTTTTCTATAATAGAATTGGAAAACAATTTAAATAACATATTTTCAAAAAAAAATTCCTTAATATATTTGGAAAGGAAGGGTTTGGAAACATCTATGAAATCATACTATGATAATTTTCTCATGCCTTACATAAACCAAAAAATACATGTATACTGTGTTTTCACATGAAACATTAGACCATAAATTAGTTGGGTTCCATATCATGGAGTTCTTCTATACAATAGTTGGTGGATGTTCTGAGAAGATAAACAGATAGTGACTTCCAGTCATATAAAAAGTTTTTCTAGGAATATTAGTTTTATTTTATTCCATAATTTCCTAACCATGTCATCATAGTTCTTACTTTTAATTTTTTTTTAAATATGTTCATAATTTACACTATTATTTTGTTAAATATTATATATTTTTATTTCTACTTTTCATAGATGTATAATATATAGCATCTCCATGTAATATAATTATTATAATATCATTGCATACTATATATTTTTATCAAGGAGAAATAGTACCAATGTGAATATATCTAATGCATATATACTAGATTATAGTAAGTGTGGATCAAGAAAACATCTCATTCTATATCACTAGAAACTATGGGTTTCTTGAAAATGGTTATCCTACAATGGTTTTTTTCTAAAAATTTAGAAATGTTACCTTTGTTCTTTGGGGGTTTTTATTAGATATAAGATAGGGTTTTTTGAACATGATTGCATGATATAAAAATAAATATTGATAAAAGGTTTTGTATTGAACCATGAGTTTACATGGGATGTCCAAAATGTGTCATATTTGTTATAGGTTTGTGTTATCCATAAATTATAGGAACACTTATATCTTTGATGGAAGTGGGAAGGTGAACTACTAAGATTCACAATAACTGTGTCTGGTTATAAATAGTTCCCACAATTTGAGAATTAGGTATGGATGTTGTTTTTTTCATATTTATGTCTACAGGATTATTAATGATTCCAATTTACCTTATCGATAACTATAATTTATATAAATTATTTACCTATTTTTATAATTCAAATCAAACCTGGTTAAATAAAACATGGGGTTAAAATATATAGTTTTTTTGATTTATTATTTTTGAAAATTTATATTTTTATATACTAATTCAATTATATACTTTTGTGATATTTAATGACCTCATATTTTTTTAAATATCAATTAATTAAATAAAAAATATATTTTTATGAAATTATACTCGTAAATGGTTTCATCAATATATTATTTTTAGTTTTACTAGTTTACTTAATTAAACTTTTGGAATGATTTTTTATTTGATAAAATAAGTTCTTCTCTATAGGTTAATAAATTGATGGCATCCTTTATTATAAATTTTTAAAAATGTGATGAATGTTATATTGGGGGATTTTAAATGGAGAGAATAAATTTTTGGAATATCTTGAAATTAAAATTATGAGGTTAGAGTATTTAATTATTAAATGAATTTAATGAATTTAGAAAAAAAATTTCAAATACAAATTGTGATTGTTTTTCTAAAATGATTTATAATGAAAATTTTGTCTGTAAGATGAATTTCCAATGAATATTCTTATATGGATAAAAAATTATTGACTTATTATAGGATATAAATATTCATGGTAGTTACATCAATTTTATCATAACTAAATTTATTTTATTTCCATGTATAAATGACATATACCAGTATCGTCTAAATTGGAAATCATTTACAGTTTCTCTTTATAGATTAGTAATTTTTTTTAAATTATTCAATCGATCTAATCCACTATTTAAATATATTTTATATGATTTTTTTAATTTTATTTACTTCTATGTGATATTTTAAATAAATAATAATGGTATTGATTTTAATTATGAACATAAAACTATCATATGTTTTTCTTTTGTTTATATATTTTTCTGACAATCTTTATCTGACTAACCATGTGAAATCATTTTTATTTCACTATTCCATTTAGTGAAAATAAATATCAATTAAAAAAAATTAATTTTCAACTTTTTGGATATTTTTGTTGTTATTTTGAAGTTAATATTAAACCTTATAGTTTTTAATGGTCTTTCATGATTGATCCATGATTATATTTAATAAGTGTAAACACTTTTATTTTAATTTAAATTATTTCAATTCACATGTCTTATTATTTTTATTTCTATTTGGTATATTTCTTGTGATAATTATGAATTTTATTCCCTAGATTTTTTTGTCCAATGTGATTAGTTTAGCATACATGATATTAGTTATTTAAAATTATTGATAAAGATTCGATTTTTCCTTTAGATTTAGTATTAAATTATTTTCTATCATCATAATAGTGTTTTGTTTTCGAGTAATGGAACATAATTTATAATGGGGATAACCCTACAAATTTATGATGTTTTAATTCACATTTAGAAGTGATTATTATGGAGTTTAATATTATGTGGAATTGTCTGATGGTGTATAATGATATACTTTATTATAAGTTCACTAAATTATATAAGGATGAAATGATTATATAGTGGAGAGGATTTAAGGAATTACATCATTATGAGTTCGTAAAACCATGATACAATATTATTATTTTTATTTTTTTGAAAAATAACATCATATTTTTCAAATTGATAAACAAAATATATATTTGTTTTTGTATTTATTAGATGATTAAAAAATACTAATACTCTCATTATATTAATATACTTAAAAAAGAAATATTATTAAATTTATTTATTTTTATGTATTTATAGATATATATATATATATATATATATATATATTTGACTAGGATGTTTTGTGTCACGACCCGTCCTCGGGGCCCGTGCCGTGACTACCCCAAGCCTACCTTCTATTGGCCAGGGGCCGGCGACTACCACCAAAGGGGTAAATACCAAAACGAGGGATGGTATTGCCTTTATAAAAGAAAACAAACATCACAGAGCTAGCAAGAAAAAGTAAAAACTAAACAAAACTGGGTATAATAGTAAGTACGGAAAAGTAAGTGGTCCAGAATACAAACTCAAACTGAAAGTAAAGTACAACTGGAAAGAAAGTACAACAACTGAAAAGTAAAGCAGCAACGCCGATCCATCCACTGCAAATCCCACATAAGTGTGGGTACAGATAGCCTCCTCCTCATCTCCTCGGGTCTGGCCGTCCGCTCCATGTACGTCCCACCTAGTGGCCTGCCTCCAGGTACCGACTTGCTCCACAAGCCTCAACCACGATCATTGTTGTCCATCGTCTGCATCCAACACAACGTAATGCAGGCATAGCCTATGCAGTGGTGAGTATACGCTACTCAGTAGGGACCTCGAGACCCCTGAAGGTCTCCCAGAATCCATAAAGTATAATTCACAAAGGAAAGATACAATCACGAAGTAACAACCCACTCTACTTGGTATAAGCCCATACATATACCTAAGTCAACAATTCTAGTTCGGCTCTAACATCGGAGCCCAAGTTCGATCACATCAACACAGGATAGTACAACCCAATCCACATAGGAATGAAATTCAATCATATCAAAGATATTGATTGAAAGTCATGACACAGCTCACACAAGTATACTTCTTCATAAGGTGATAGAGATGATTAGATGTAGCCACTGATTCATCTAAGCTGGGACCCACGTAGGATACAAGACCAGCTAATCTGTCGGACCCACAATGGATACATGACCAGCCACTCTGTCGGACCCACGTAGGATACAAGTACAGAGTCAAATATTGTCGGACCCACGTAGGATACAAGAACAATAGTACTATCAGACCCATATAGGTTACAAGAACAGTAGTCATTGCTATAGAACCCATGAAGGATTTCAGTACAGTCGTCATCACTGCCAAACCCACAGAGGATCCCAGTATAGTCGTCATCACTACCGAACCCACAGAGGATTTCAGTACAGTCGTCATCATCATCGCAGTCGCAACCAGCTCTAGGGTTCCCGCACACAGCATGTTCTATTACGGGAGGGTCTGCTCCATGATCCAAGGGGGGGTTGATACATCAACTGACACATAGTACGAAGTTTATGTATCCCAAAGTTCCGTCTCGTCGATAGGAACTCAACACGACAGACAGCGTGTCAATCGGACACCCGTTCTGAGAGTCATTGGCTTTTTCATTGTAGGGGCCCGATTGGTTTTTAAGTCAAAACCAACCCAACCATACTCCAACTGCATCCAAACCTTGAGCAGTGTAATCCAAAAGAACCATCCCACTAAGAGGAATCCAACATAGTTGACGGCTCATCAATCGGACGTTCGGAGCTCAAGTTATAAGCATTTCCGATCTGAGGGCCCGGTTGGTTTCATGTTCGAACCAACCCGGTCATACCCAAATTCTCCTAATCCTTGAGTTTAATATACCACAATGACCATCTCGATCCAAGGATCGTATCGCAACTGATGGTGCATCGATCATAGGTCCGTAGCCCATGTTATGGGCGTTTAAACGAACCTATCCGTTTTAGGGGGTTTTGGGCCCGAACTGACCCGACCTGAGACCCCCTGGGTCGGCCCGAACCAGTTCAACCCGACCCGGGTCTGGGTTTGGCCCATTAGGGTGCGGCCCGGCCTGGCCCAGCCGGCGCGGCCCGGCCCGGCGCGGCGGTCCAGCCCAATGCGGGCGACGTAGCCCAGCGCGGCCGGTCGGCCCGACAAGGGTGTCGCGCGCCGCGTGATCACGGAAGGGGGGAGCCGCAACCCCTTCGAACCAAACGGCGGACCCGCGGGGGGATCTGCCCGGCCGCATTGACCGGGGGTCAAACCCCCCGGTTTTCCAGATCTGGTAGTCTGTAACGGCTGGATAGTGTACCACGCGGGGCCGGTTGGTCCCGCCATCCATACGCTGCTGGCCGACGGTTCCGGCTGCCGCTCCCTACTCCGCCGTGGCCAAAAGGCTCCGGCCTTGGTCTGACCGGCGCTGCGCCCCTCCATCACGGCCCACTCTAGATGCGGCCCTCCATTGTTTTCTGACACGGTGAGACGGTACCGCACCCTTCCACCGCGGCCCTGCTTCGTTCGCGGCCTCTTTCGGCCTCAAAGGCGAGGCGTGAGGGCGTCACGCTTCTTCACCACATTCCACCTTGTTTCTGTGTGGTTCTGTTGCACAGCGCCGCCTTTATTTGAGCTGCAACGAATACAAAAACAAAGGGGGAGGAGGGTCAGCCGTGTTTGTGCCATCCTGCCCCCTACCATTAATTTGATATCAAGCGCCTCAAGAATTTGACGTTGGATGGAAAATAATATTCATGAACAAAATCAACCCCCTACCTTAATGAGTTGTCGAACGAGGTTTGTCGTGGGACAAAGACGTCGCGGAAGATGGCATCGTGGAACGAGGCTCCTTATGTGTCGTCGATGTTCTCCCGATGAAGGATGCAGTGCATCGTCGTTCTCCGAAGAAGTCATCTCTCACCAGCTATGGAGAGGAGAGGATACGATACGACGATCTCCCCTTACGGTGACAGAGTTCTTCGTCATAGACTCGGCATTATTTATGAAGAAGATGAAGTTCTTCAAGGCTCATGTAATTTCTCCCCAGTCCTTAATGCACAATAATTCAACAATAATAAAATAAGGCTTCCCTTATTTTATTACTCATTCCAACCTTTTCAAAATTCAAAATGAATTCATCCTATTAATTAACGTGCATTGTCAAATTAATGAGGCGTTTTATTGGCATGTACATTAATGCGGAGGAGATACAAAAATAATTTCTAGAGGGAAGAAATAAATGGGGTGTTTAATGGGGTGTTAGGAATTTTAAGGAGGTGGGGGCTTGGGTGGGCCCCACCCCAACTTCCTCACATCTTCCCTCCCATAACACTTAAACCACCAGTAATGAAATAAAAATAAAATTGTAAAACAATTTTTTATTTTTGTTACTCACATTTTTAACATCTCCTCACTAGAAAACGCAACCCAGAAAAAGGTGTTCTTAAGCAGAAACCAGCACTACAGTTTCATCGGTGCCCTCGGATTTTGATTCTGAGCACCGGTTCAAAAGTTAGAAAAACCCGCTCGTTCGTTCACTGAACGTACCTGAGCTAAACTTTGGAAATTGATTTCGGGCACACCGGGCCTCGGAATAAGGTGCTATCAGAAACTGCGTACTCTTAAAATACCAAATAAAATTAAGAAAAAAACTCCCCTTGAAATTTACAGGTCTTTATATTACTCCCACCTCATATATTTATGTCCCCATAATGATACAACACAAACTAGTGGAACAAATGAGGGTACTGAGCACGCATCTGTGCCCCCCGCTCCCAAGTGATCTCTTGGAGGTTCCCATGCTGCCATCTGATGCACACTAGAGGAATCGACCGCTCTGTAGTACCCACTCCTGTCGATCCTCGATCTCCACTGGGACCTCAGCAAAAGTCTCCCCATCGTTAATGTCCAGCTCCCCATGGTCGATGATATGTGTCTAGTCTTTCACGTATCTCCTCAGCTGAGATACATGAAATACGTCATGCACTCGGTGCAACTGAGGTGGTAGATCTAGGCGAAAAGCCACCTCGCCTATCCTACTGAGATCCTAGAATGGTCCGATGAAGCACAGAGATAACTTGATGCCCTGTCCAAATCTCCATAATCCACATCGAGGTGAGACCCGCAAGAATACATGGTCCCCATCCTCGAACTCTAGTGGTCTCTGCCTCCTATCAGCATAAGACTTATGTTGGCTCTGAGCTATCCTCATCTGCTCCTGGATGACCTGGAACTTCTCCGTCATGGCCTGGACCATCTCCGGTCCCACAAGTGCTGACTCCCTAGGGTCTGTCCAACATAGAGGTGACCTTCAAGGTCGGTCGTACAATGCCTCGTATGGTGTCATCACGATGGTGGAGTGGTATCTGTTATGGTACGAAAACTCCACCAAGGGTATGTGATCCTCCCAGCTGCGACCAAAGTCTAGGACACATGCACGGAGCATGTCCTCGAGAGTCTGAATGGTCCTCTCCATCTGACCATCCGTCTGAGGGTGAAAGGCGGTGCTCAGATGTAGTTGCATCCTGAATGCCTCCTGCAGCCCCTTCCAAAGCCAGGAAGTAAAGTGATAATCCCTATCAGAGACGATAGATGATGGCACACCCTGAAGATGTACGATCTTGTTAATGTAGAGGCATCCCAAGATCTCCACAGAGCCCTTCTCTCTAATGGGTAGAAAGTGGGCCGACTTGGTGAGTTGGTCGACAATCACCCAAATGGAGTCGTTACCTCTGGAATTACGTGGATGTCCAGTCACGAAATCCATAGATATCCCATCCCACATCCACTCTGGGACCTCCATGTGTTTTACCAAGCTGACTGGTACTTGGTGTTCTGCCTTCACCTGCGGGCAGGTGAGGAACCAAGAAACGAACTCTGCCATAGCCTTCTTCATACCCGGCCACTAGTGCTACTGTATGAGATCCGGGTACACCTTCATAACTCCTGGATGTACCGCTAAAGGGGAGGTGTGAAACAATATCATAACCTCCTCTTGTAAGGTAATTTGTACCATGGTACGTCCTCTGAAAAGGATGGCGTGCACTTCTCCCATAGAAAAACCATAAGGTGCATGTCTTGTGGAAATCTGTGCACGTCACGTCTCACAGTCAGCGTCCCCATGTTGTGCCTCTCAGACCCACTACAGTAGTGGAGGAGTGACTGTGAGTGACTAAAGAAATGATACTCCATCTCTATGCACGAAGGATATCTTCAATGTGGCAAGCTGCTCTGTCGCCTCCCCAAGTAGCTGAATGCCCGTCCTCCTACTGAGTGCATCAGCTACTATGTTCCCCATTCCAAGAGTATAGACTATCTCAAAGTCGTAGTCCTGGAGGAACTTGATCCATCACCGCTATCTTAGGTTCAGGTCCTTCTGTGAGAAGATTTACCTAAGACTCTGGTGGTCAGAATAGACTGTAAAACGCTCACCCTTCAGATAGTGCTGCCACATCTTCAGAGTGAAGACCACTGTTTCTAACTCCAGGTCATTGGTAGGGTAGTTCTACTCAGTCTTCCTTAACTGTCGTCATCCATAGGTGATCACTACCCGCTCTTGCATTAGGACACATCCGAGTCCGGTCCCTGATGCATCGCAGTAGAATACGTACCATACTCCCTCCTCTGGTAGCCTCAAGATAGGCACGCTAGTCAATCTCTGTCTCAGCTCCTGGAAGCTCTGCTAACATCTTTCTGACCGCACGAAGGGTTCCCCCTTCTTATTCAAAGCTGAAAGTGGTGCTGCAACTCTAGAGAAGTCTGGAACAAACCTCCGATAGTACCCTTCTAGACCCAAGAAGCTTCACACCTCCATTACGCTCCTAGGTGGCTCCCAAGCTAGCACTTCTTCGATCTTGGTAGGATCTACTGCAACTCCCACCTCAGATATGACGTGTCCCAAGAAGTGGACCCCACTTTTCCAAAACTGACACTTCGAGATCTTACCATAAGGATGGTGCTCTCGGAGTTTGTCTAGTACAACCCGCAAGTGGTAGGCGTGCTCCTCCTCAGTGGTCGAGTATATCAATATTTCATCGATGAAGACCATGAAAAATAGATCAAGGTAAGGCTCAAAGATCCTGTTCATGAGAATCATGAACACTGATGGAGCATTGGTTATGCCGAAAGGCATAACCATGAACTCATAGTGGCCATAACGACATCTGAAGGCCGTCTTCTGCACGTCCTCGTCCCGAACTCTGAGCCGATGACAGCCAGACCTGAGGTCTATCTTCGAGAACCACCGTGCTCCCTTGAGCTGATCGAAGAGGTCGTCAATCCTCGGTAGAGGATACATGTACCTGACGGTTACCTGGTGCAGGCTACGATAGTCAACACACAGTCTCAAGCTCCCGACTGCCTTCTTGGCGAACAAAACCGGGAAAGCCTAGGGTGAAACACTAGGTCGGATGAATCTCTTGCCATGCATGTCCTCCAGCTGTACCCATAGCTCTCGAAGCCCAGTGAGAGCCATCTGATATGCTGGAGTGGATATCGGGGATGTCTCGGGTTATAGTTCAATATAGAAGTCTACCTCTCTGCGAGGAAGTAGTATTAGAACATTGTCAGGAAAAACGTCTGCATAATGATCCACCACTACCGGAAAACTAGGACTCCGCACGTCAACTTCTCCTAGGATGAGGCTATCCAAATGATTAGTGATTGGATGTCCTCTCCTCTGCGTGAGTCCATCCTGCACTGCTAAGGCTCCCTTCTCGCCGGTGAAGGTGAACCTTCTCTCATCGGTGCGGACACACCGCACCTTGCGCCTAATACAGTGGATCTGAGCATTGACTATAGAAAACCAATCCATGCTCAAGATGACATCATAAGGCCTTGACGCCGCTAAAATATGATCCCAGCTGAAGCTATCGCCTCCTAGAGTAAGCTCACACTGCCGTCACCAGTGCATAATCATCGAGTCTGCTCTCGTAAGAGTCTCTAGATGTAAGGATTGAGCCAATGGCTCCGTCAGAATCTCCAAGCTCCGAACAAGGGCAGCTGCAATAAAAGAATGACTCACTCCTATGTCTATAAGAACTACAGAAAGGGTGGAGTAGACACAGATAGTACCTCGAATCATCTCTAGTGGGCCGTGGTCATAGGCCTCCGCTCCCTGAAGCTGAACCTGCCTCTACCCTCCATCTCCCTGTGGTCGGGGTGGATCTCCCCGTGGTGGTGGTGGTAAAGCCTAAAAGTGTCTCCCACCACCTTCTGCTCGGCCAAATCCTCTGCTTCATCCGCCTGCTCTCTGCGGACCGCCACAGTCGACCCTCTTCCTCTACCTGAGTGGCCCCTCAACCATCTTCTGATCCTATGCATGGTGGGTCGGGCAGTCACAAGCCGTGTGGCCCTTCCCATCGCATGCGTAGCACTGTCTGCTCCTCATAAGACTGGCTCTGCACTGCGTGCCTCGCACCTCTGATCCAGTGTCCTGAGGTCGTCCTCCGACTAGTCTGGTCCTCCTGGACCCCTATGACGTCCGTCGATTGCCAGCTGCAGAAGGCTCTGCTATGTGCTGCCTTGCGGTAGGTCTCGCTACTCGTGTAGGCTCAGCAAGAAATATCTCTATTAGAAGGGCTCGCTCTAGTACTCCTGCCTGTGTCGGAATGCTGAGGGAGATCATCGATGCCCTAATCTCATGCATCAATCCCTGATTGAAGGTCCGGGCCCAAAAGAATGCGTCATGTACCATGTCCGTTGAATAGCGCGTCAGATCGGAAAATCTCGCCGAGTACTGGGCTACCATCATGACGCCCTACCGCAGCTGTAGCAACGCTTGAATGCGCACAACATGGAGGGTGTCTGGGATGAACTCTGAGTGAAAAAGGTTCTCAAAGTCCATCTAAAGGAGAGATGACTCATCGTTAACCTAGAGCATCAGGCTCCACCATTTGCCTGCTGCCGCATATAGGAGGCTCGCTAAAAGGATCACCATGATGTCTGCTGGTGTCCACACTAACCTAAAAACTTGAACCACAGCCTCCATCCAATCCTCGGCTACCTGAGGGTCTGTCTCCCCATGGAACCTGGGCGGTCTCTCATGCTGGAACTCACGCAGTGCACTAAGGCGACGTGCACTCTCAGCGGCTGGGGCTGGTGGCATCGGTGGCTCGGTGGGTAGAGGTATTGTAGGTGCCTCCAATGTAAAAGGGCCCTGCACCGAGGCCTCATCACTCGGTGGGTTATCGTCTCGCACAATGATTGGAACCCTAGCTTTCTGCCGTCGTGGGGCCATCCTGAAAAGAAACAGGAGTGCCACGGTCAATACTGTATACCTGGTGATCTAACACAAAGTAATCACAAAGAAAACTTTTGAAACACACATGCAATCAATTTTTTCGTGCACTGAGTCAGAAATTTGAAGTCAGGGTCCTGGTGTATGGATATGTCGGCCGTCACACCAATATTGGACTCCCTGGACTGATAACCACACTCAATACCCTTAACACTATTTCTTCACACAGAATAAATATCAGAGTCTTGAGTTCTGCGGTAGAACCGAACTCCTCTGATACCAATTTGTCACGACCCGTCCTCGGGGCCCGTACTGTGACTACCGCAAGCCCGCCTTCCATAGGCCAGGGGCTGGCGACTAACACCAAAGGCGTAAACCTCAAAATGAGGGAAGGAGTTGCCTTTATAAAATAAAACAAACACCACTGAGCTAGCAAGCAGAAGTAAACACAAAGAAAAACTGGGTACAATAGTAAGTGCAGAAAAGTAAGTGGGCCAGAATACAAACCCAAACTGATGTAAAGTACAACTGGAATGAAATTACAGCAACTGAAAATTAAAGCAGCAATGCCGAGCCATCCACTGGAAATCCCACCTGAATAGTGGGTACAAATATCCTCCTCCTCAGCTCCTCGGGTCCAGCCATTCACTCTGTTTATGTCCCGCCCAGTGGTCCGCCTCCGGGTACCGACTTGCTCCACAATCACCGTTTTCTATCATCTGCATCCAACACAACGTAGTGCGGGCATATCCCGTGCAGGGGTGAGTATACGCTACTGAGTAGGGACCCCAAGACCCCTGAAGGTCTCCCAGATTCCACAAAGGATAATCCACAAAGGAAAGATACAATCACCAAGTAACAACCTAGTCTAATTGGTATAAGCCCATATATATACCTAAGTAATCAATTCCAGTTCGGCCCCAACATCTGAGCCCAAGTTTGATCACATCCACACAGGACAGTACAACCCAATCCACACAGGAAAGCACAACCTAATCCACAAAGGAAAGAAAGTCAATCATATCAAAGATATTGATTGAAACTCACGACTCACCTCACACAAGTATACTTCTTCGTAAGGTGATAGAGATGATCAGATGTAGCCACTGATTCATCTATGCTGGGACCCATGTAGGATACAAGACCAGCTAAGCTGTCATACCCACAAAGGATACAAGACCAGAAACTCTATCAGACCCTCGTAGGATACAAGTACAGAGTCAAATACTGATAGACCCACGTCGGATACAAGAATAGTAGTACTACCAGACCCACATAGGATACAAGAACAGTAGTCATTGCCATCGAACCCACGGAAGATTTTAGTATGGTCGTCCTCACTGCCAAACCCATGGAGGATCCCAGTACAGTCGTCATCACTACCGAAGCCACGAAGGATTTCAGTACAGTCGTCATCATCGTCGCAGTCGCAGCCAGCTCTAGGGTTCTCGCACACAGCATGCTCGATTCTGGGAGGGTCCACTCCATGATCCAAGGGCGGGTCGATACATCAACTAACACATAGTCTAGATTTGATGTATCCCAAAGTTTTGTCTCGTCGATAGGAACTCAACACAACAGACGACACATCAATCGGATGCCCAGTCTGACAGTTATTGGTGCTTTCGTTCCAGGGGCCCGGTTGGTTTTTAAGTCAAAACCAACCCGACCGTACTCCAACTACATCCAAACCTTGAATGGAGTAGGCCAGAAGAACCGTCTCACTATGAGAAATCCAACATAGTTGACGGCAAATCAATCGGATGTTTGGAGCTCAAGTTATAAGCATTTCCGCACCGAGGGCCCTGTTGGTTCTGTGTTTGAACCAACCCGGCCATACACAATGTTCACCGAAACCTAGAGTGTAATATACTAAAACGACCGTCTCGATCAAAGGATCGCATCGCAACTGACAGTGCATCGATAAGAGGTCTGTAGCCCATGTTACAAGCATTTTAATGAACCTATCCGTTTTTAGGGGGTTTTGGGCCCGGACCGACCTGGCCGGAGACACCCTTGGTGGGCCCAAACCGGGTCGACCTGACCTGGGTCCGGGTTTGGCCCATTAGGGCATGGCCCAGCCCGGAGTGGGTGCCATGCACTGCTTGAGCGCGGAAGGGGGGAGCCGCCACCCCTTCGGACCGAACGGCAGACCTGCAGGCGGGGGGGGGGGGGGGGGGGGGGGGCCGCCCTGCCACGTTGACCGGGGGTCAAACCCCCAGTTTTCCGGATCTGGCTGGCCATAACGGTCGGCCAGTGTAACACGCGGGACAGGTTGGTCCCACCCTCCATGCGCCGGTGGCTAGCGGTTCCGGCCACCACGGCCCGCTCCGGCCACGACCCTCCATGGTCTTCCGGCGCCGCGCGACAGCGCTGAATTCTTCCATCGTGGCCCCGCTCCGGTAGTGGCCTCTTTCGGCCTCAACGGCACAGCGCGACGGCACCGCGCATCTTCGTCGCGTTCCTACTTGTTTTTGTACGGAGCCCTTACACCGCATTTCCTTCGTTCGAGCCGCAAGGAATACAACAACAAAGGGGGAGGAGGGTCGGCCATGTTTGTGCGGTCCGGACCCCTCCCGTTAATTCGATATCAAGCGGCTCATGAATTTTACATTGGACGGAAAATAATATTCATGAACAAAATCAAACCCCTGCCTCAAAGAGTTGTCAAACGAGGTTCGTTGTGGGACAAAGACATTATGGAAGACAGCGTCGTGGAACGAGGCTCCGTATGCGTCGTCGGTGTTCACCCGATGAAGGATCCAGCGTGTTGTCATTCTCCGAAGAAGGAGTCTCTCACTAGTGACGGAGAGGATAGGAGAAGGTATGGCGATCTCCCCTTGCGGTGACGGAGTTCTTCGTCGTAGACACGGTGTTCTTCGCCAAAATGATGAAGTTCTTCAAGGCTCGTCTAATTTCTCCCCAGTCCTTCTCGTACAACAATGCAACAATAATAAAATAAGGATTCCATTATATTATTACTCATGCCATCCTTTTCAAAATTCAAAATTAATTCACCCAATTAATTAACGTGCGTTGTCAAACTAATGAGGCGTTTTATTGGCCTGTAAATTAATGTGAAAGAGATACAAAAATAATTGCTTGAGGGAAGAAATAAATTGTGCATTTAATGGGGTGTAAGTAATGTTAAGGAGGTGGGGGATCGTGTGGGCCCCACCCCAACTTCCTCACATCTTCCCTCACATAACACTTAAACCACTAGTAAAGAAATAAAAATAAAATTGTAAAAGAATTTTTTTTATTACTCACATTTTTAACATCTCCTCCCGAGCAAACGCAACCCCGAAAAATGTTTTCATAAGAAAAAACCTTCACTACGGTTTAATCGGTGCCTTCGGATTTCGATTCCGAGCACCGGTTCAAAAGTTAGAAAAACCCACTCGTTCGTTTACTGAATGTAACCTAGCTAAACTTCGAAAATTGATTCTGGGCACATCGGGTCTTGGAATTAGGTGTTGTTAGAAACTGCGTACTCGTAAAATCCCAAAGAAAATAAAGAAAAAAAATTCCCTTGAAATTTACAAGTCTTTAAATTTTTCCTATTATTATTAATTCATTAATAATGATTACAATTTTATATATAACAATTCATATTTAAAATAAAATTTGACGTGTCTAGAAAATAGATATTGTAAATCTGATAATAAAATTCCATAAAACACTTATGGAGTTGGTTTGGGTAAATACCCATGAGATGGGTGGTGGGTTGTGATAGAATTATTTACTTGACTTGTAGCCTCACTTTGTCTCTCTCTCTCAAACAAAAAACTCTCTCTCTCTCTCTCTCACCATTCTATCTTTATTTATATAATCTTACATCTTAGATATCTCATCTATTATATATTGGATTGGTTCATCATTTGTAGCATTTTATTCTTCTCATTTAGTAAAGGTTGAGCCTTACTCTTCATTCAATGGTTAATGGGGAATTTTTTCAAGACTCAATTAAATTTAATGTTCATGTTTATATTGATGATGATTTAGTTTATTGTAATTTATATGTCAGTTGAAATATATAATTATTGGGGGAATCACAACTCATCATGAGATTTATATTTCTGAGATAGTTTTCGCAATTTTATTTCCTTTACATAAAAACCTTTAGATAAATAGGGATTTTAAATTAATGTTTTATGAAAATAGTTTCCATGTTATAAATCTATGAGAATTTAATAAATGGTTAATAATGATTCATTATTTTCTATTGTAAGAAATGTGTTTTCAACTCATCGTTACAATTATATTTATATAACTAAAATTTATGTGCATATTGTTTTTGCTGACATTGAAAATATTCTTCACAAATTTTCTTCATATTCACTAATTTTTAATGATCATAGTTCACTCAAGAGTTTCTTTTTTCATATTAAAAAATAATTCCTATTGTTTTTTTATCGTTGTTGTGTTTTCTTTAGTGTTAAATTATATTTTATAGGTTTTATATATGAGGAACCCAAATCATTATATAAATTAATGTTATATATTATTAAAAAAATTGATATATTTATATATATGTTTATGGTCCTGGATATAACCATAAAAATTATTTTATTTGGAAACATAGTTAGATATAAAACCATTATATAGAACACTTCTCTCACGAGTTACATATTAAATCAGAACATACACAATTCTTATATATATAGTGCAAAAACATTCCTCACGTCCTTTTGAAAATTAAATAAAATAATGGGTGATATTAGATGACTATTAAGGGTAAATAAGTAGATAAAAATAAATGATCATTTTTAATGATAATATAAGCATGAGAGTATGAGAATGTGAAAGTAAATTTTAAGATTATACATTTTAATTCATAGATCATAATAATGAGGCATGTAATAATGCATTGTTGTTCATAAGAAATGAATCATAATGTAATCCATCTATTTGATTCATGAAAGAATAACATTTGCATAAGATCATGTATTAGAAGTGTGACATAAAATTCTTTATAAGAACAATTCTATAAATCTAATTTAATTGGTAACCACTAAGAAATTCATGACACCTATTGTTTGCGAGGACCACCTATATACCTTAATGGGATTGGGATAAACTCTTGCATACTCTTCTTGGTATTTGAATAACCTCCCATGTACCATTTTCTAAATAACAAAACTTTAATAATTTTTAGTTAAATGGATTTCTATAATATTTTCACCCACCACTTAATAAAAATTCATTCATATTTATTCACCAATATCTTGAAAACATTTATCATTCAATTAAAACATATCAAATACAAAATAATTAATTTTTCATCAATATCTATTTACAAAAATCATAATAAAAATAGAAAAAGAATATAGATGGAACAATTGGATCAAATATCTAGATAATAAAATATATAATCAAATGATCTTATCATAGATGAAAAATTACTTCAAAATATAAATATAAATTTATTTTGGAAAGTAATATTTTCAATTTGATAACCCATATTTAAAATATATTTTAAAAATAATAATAAGAAAATTTCATTTAAAAATAAACATGAAAACATGTAATTTAATCTTAAATGTGAAGAGTATTCATTACATTTGGACAATATATTTATGTTCGGTATGATAATACAAAGATTTCATTCATGATTTTGATAAAAATAATCTCATTCGGAAACTGAAAAGATTTTTCCTTTTTAAAATATAAATTTATATTCGATCATTGGTAAAAATGAACTTAATAAATCATAAAATTGTAGTAAATACATTTAATATAATATTTTACTAAAAAATAATTTCATCTATGCAATGGATTATAGGCCGAAGAGAGAAACATATCTATATTTCGTTAAAAATTTATTTTAATTTTTTAGTGTAACTTAATAGAGAAACATGATAGGAAAACAAATTATCTGATGAAAAACAAAATTATAATTAAATTCATTACAATTATTATAGATATATCATAAAATATAATCATTGGAAATTTAAAAATATACAAACCCATAAAAATTAATATTTTAACTTAAAACTGTTACCATATTGGTACTTATGAGTCATAAAAACCATAACTAAGATAATATAAAATTAAACACTGAATATGATTAAAATAAATATATTGATGATAAAATATATCAAATTTTATGTACATAAAAAAATTAAAATATTATTGGTGTGTAACATAATAAATGTCCCAATGAGGATAATTCTAAACTAAAAACCACTATAGCTTTGGTTAAATTTGAAAAAAACAATATTTGAAGAAATAATTTTAATTGTAACACTATATAAATAAAATAAAGTATAATCCATTACATATAATTTATAAATATCATTATATACACCTTGTAAACAAAAATTGGTGCCCAACATCGAACAATTCTCAACAAGACACTATTGAGACAAAGAACCATTACCTTATATCCAAAAAAAATTATGCATGGTGAATTCATATATAATAAATTTTTATTTATGATAATTAAATAATTTATCCATTTAACCACTATTAAAACAAATTAATAACCACATATATAAATTCAACAACTATTAATTAATAATTTATTATTAAACTCCACTTTTTTAGGTGAATCAAATTTTTTGTTATGTATTTTTATGTTTGATAGTTATTATCATTGCAATTTGGTATTGGTTTATTAATATAAAAATTATATTCATGTAATAATTACCATATTTAATAAATATATTCCATTTTATAAATTTTAATATAATGTGTCTATGAAAATTTAATTACATCTCATCATATAGATTTTATTTTATAGCTTCATACAAGTTATGTTTCTAAATTTTTATGGATAGAATGATAGATTTTGAATTAATAATTCCCCCAAACAGAATCATTTATATGTCATAAATATAGTAAATATTACTAATAAAATTTCTTCTCACATTAATGTAAATCATATTTGTAAACCAGGTCACATCACTTCGTGGAGGTTTTAGTCTTCACAAAAGCATGAGCAGTGTTTTAATTTTCTAATGAATTGGATGGTAAGAAGAAAAATAATATCATTAAAACTTATAATCCTAATTAACTCATATATATAATATACAAACAATTAAGGCATCATTACAGGTAACTATTAATGAATGTGATGGAAAATGAATCACATCGTTTTGTTGAGGCGTTAGTTTCGCACATATACATGAGCGATGTTTTTATTTCAAATTTAATGTATAATTGGTGGTAAATGTTTGTTATGACATCAAAAAAAATATATCACAATGTTTAATATAATAATTTCATTATTTAATGTAGGATAAAAAAGTTTTATATATGGCTCAAAAAAATTAAATAGAATGTGATTGGTTAATATTTATAACTCATCTTTGAATGATCTCCATTTCCTTATACTTTTTTATTTCAAATATTGGTATTAAAACATGACCAATGGATAAATGGTTAATATAAAAAATATATGGTGTTTTTTGGGTAGGTTTATTGGGAGATAAATGGATTAAATGATGTGAATATTTGAGAAGAATATGTACCCAGTTATAATGAGGGGAGTGGCATATAAGCAATTTCTTAAATGATCTCAATAGTATAATTATAAAATTAGGTTATAGTGGATAAAAATAAATAATACATTGAATTTAGGATATTATAATTTCATAATTACTTTAATAAATAATAATTATAAATTTTTATTTAACATTACTATCATAATCTCTTACATTAACCCATACTAAACTTGGTTTCACCTTAATAATGGAATGAAAATTTAATTATTAATTATGATAATATAATGTTAAAAAAAATTAAATTGTATAAATTTTAGTGATTAAAAATATGCAATCATTTATTATATATTAAAGTTTTATAATATTTATAAATTCTGTTTAATATAAGGGTGCTATACATAATGAAAATAGTTCTTAGACAATGGTATTTTCATGTTGAAAAATGAACATACATTCATTACATAGCTCGTAAAAATGATAAAATAAATTTTAGTTCCTTATTGAATATATATTATATTATTTTCATTAAAATAAATAATTTGTTTATTATTTATTTATTTAATCATGATAAAAACATATTGGGAACATAAATAATGTTAATATAAAATGTGTTTCTATATCAAAAAAATAATTGTTACAAAATAATTTAGACTCTTTATTTATATATAATTTATTTATTTATTTGAAATTAGAGGATAATTAAGTTATTTTATGATAAAATTAATAACATAATATTAATTTCATATAACATGACTTAATAAAAAAATGAATGTTTAACAAAAATTAGTATTTTCCAAAATTCAATAAATAATAAATTTTTTTAGAGAAATATTTAAAATTCATGAAATTATAATACTAGAATGTTTACATATAATATTTTATTAATTACATAAAATTATATTTTAAAAGCTTTAAAATTAAGTATAATTTCATTGCACAAAATTCAAAAAAAAACATTTTTTAATGAAAAAATATTTTTTACCAATAAAATGGCCTAAAACAATTCTGAGTAGCTATTTATTATGAGTCAATAAATACATTTTAATGTATTAAAAACATTATAACTATGTATCATAATTTGTTTTATATTATTCTTGTTTCCCAATTTAATTTAGAGGTTATAAATTTCATATTAAAATAACAATTCATATAGAATATCACAGTCCACATATTACTCAGTGTTGTGTGTTAAAAGGAAAATCAATTGTATTAATATCCTAACATTAATTTTCAAGGTGATACATTATGCCCCCTTGTGAAAAATTAAATCCTCAAAATTTATATATTGGTAAAAAAAGGTTTCAATATTTTAATATAACTTGTTTGGAAAGAGTCTTTATACAATGTATAATAAAGATTCCATTGAAAATATGTAGTGGGAAACATATATGATGTATGAAATAATAGTTAATTGGGTTCCAAGATAGTTAATAAATTAGGATGAAATAAAATTATTTGTATGGGGGAGAAAAATAACTTCCAAGGAATTATTAAATGAGATAGAGATCATAGTTAAGATAATGACAGTAACCAAAATCCATAAAATTGAGTTTTGAAAACACCATCAATACATTAAAAATGATTATAATAAGAAAAAAATACACTTTTAAGATCTTATTTCCATGTTTGAGGTATTAGTTTAAAATGGAAAAAGATAAATTATATATTCTTGATTTTTTTCAAATTTATAAAAAAAATTAATTCCTTTATTTTTTTTGTTTTCAATTAGAATCTAGTTTTTTAAACTGTATTCCATGAATACAAGGAAATATAAATTTTTCGTGCCATAATAATTAAAATAAACTTATAATTTATCATAAAATCTTTAAATGGTATAAAATCTCATCTTCTTATGACTATTCAGTTACTAAAACAGAAATCATTTATCACTTAATAGTATTACCTATATTGATAAAATCATTTAAATGATTAATATCAAATATTTCTAGAATAATACACAATCATACACAGAATCTCTTCTAAAAAAATTAAATTACAAAAAATCTCAAAAAATGATTTTTAGTGATTCCAACCTAACTATTTATAAAAAATTGGAAAAAAAAATCCATATTCAACATAACATTTTCTCTAACTTGAATAAATTCTATTGTAATTTAAAATACAAATCACAAGAATACCAGGATAATATATTTTCTTAAAACCTTAAAATAGATTTGATTACCATAAATCTATAAGTAAAAATTATTTTATTCTTAGATTAATATATGAGATCACTGAGAGATTTAGGGACGAATTATTGATCACATTTTTCTTTTATATTTTTATTCCATAACATAATAAGAAAACATTATTATCCTCTAAAATTATATTAGAGTTATGATCCCCTAAAATATAAATCTCAACCTCCATTTTAATCTTAAAGAATTATATGTATTGGAAGAGAACAATTTTTATAGGGTTTGGTACATAGAAAAACTCCATTCCATGTTAGTTATTCCACAAACATAGATTCTTTTACAATCATATTTCCAAATTAAAAATAAATAATAAGTAATAGATTAAACTCCCAAGTAATCAACCTCCAACCAAGAATGGTACGATTACGGTTTAAATTTTCTCTTCTACTATATTTATTTATAACCCCCACCCCCAATTTTCATTTTTGTTTTCTAAATTTATAGCTAGTTATAAACCCATAACACAACCATTTTAAAAAAATTATTATATACCCAGCAAAAAGATTCTCCTACTTTTGATTTTTTGATCAAAATTAAAATGTTATTACCTTACTAAAAAACTAATAAGGATCAAAATTAAATGGGTATAATCTACCTGATCTACAAAAAGTTTATTATGAGTTTTTTGGCATTGAAACATCATTGTGAAATTTTATAGACCATGAAATGCACAATCACAACTCTCCAAAATTTTATCTATAAATTTCTTTATAAAAAATTAGTTTAATGGCCCAATATATTTTTACTATGTCTGATTTTTTTAAGACTTCCCATCATTTTATACACATCAATACATATTGGATTACCTTGTTATGTTTATAGATAATCTAACTGATGGATTCATCCAATGTACAATTTCGTAAATATAATGAAGTAATTCTAGCCATGTGTTCCTCTTGCATTGAATGATTATATTATCAATCAATAACTCTAATATTTATTTCCACTCATTTTACTATGATATATTTTCCTCCATCATATGGATCTCTATTTGAATGTTCAACATTTACATAAAAGGAAAATTCTATAGGTAATTTAGTCTATCAAAAAAGTTGTTTCCTACAATTTTTAAATGAAAAAATTGTAATAAATACATTATTAACATTCTAAACCCAATTATATATGTTATAATTTTATAGTTGTGTATAGGAACTGAAATTTATTTCCTGCTTAACGAAATTATAATTTAGAATCTCTCTCTCATTTTTATATCTTTGTAATGCTTCTTATAAATTATAAAATTTTACAATGTCTTCCGAAATTTTTGAAAATCTAAAAACCTCATCAAATTTATATAAAAATTATGTTTAATATCTTTTTGAAAAATGATTTACATAACAAGGATATCAATCTTTGATATCACAGTTCTAGAGTAAACATATTTAATGACATTTCAAGGATTACATAACGTTCTTTATAAATTTTCAATATTGTGTTTGTCATCCCAAACAACATTCTCTAATGATATATATTATCATATTATATTATCGAATTGAATCTTAAATATTCAACATATAATAAACCTTCTATCAATTTCCTTTTTTTGAATCATCCAACTATTTAACTTAGTTATATCTTTATCCAATGCTATTAAATATCTATATAGTAGATCTTCTAACCCTAATTGTTTTTATGATATTTTTCAAGATCAAACAAGAATATGAATCACAAATTATGCACCATTTTATGGTTGGTACACATTTACAAATTTCTATTCAATATCTACAGAAAATATCTATCTATTGGAAGTTCATCTTATAAGTTTATCATATAACCAAACATCACATTCCACACATTTATTCATCCAACTGAGCATTTTATCATCACCCTTTATTATATTTTATTCTTCTTAATTTCTTCACAAAAATTTTACATCTCATGTATTTTATCTATTGACTTTCATTTTGAATATTTTTTCATAAATTCTTATTTGTATGCTCTTAACATAGCTTTTCCCCATCTGATCATGTCAATCAAGAATTCTATCTGTTGAAATCATTTTTTGAGAAATTTTTAAATATATATTTATTTATCCACAATATATAGATAAATAATTACACAGACTCCTCTATGAGATTAATAACTCCAAATACTAGCTCTTCAGTTTACACTTCATACTTCCACTTAGATTACAACTTCTCCACCTTGGTAAATTTGTCACAGAATTTTCACCTTTAATATATACATTGATATAATGTTTGACTTTTTATGATATGGACTTCTAATATTTCATAATAATACAATATCAGGTTTATCTAATGAGGTTTATCAAAGGATTTATGTTTGGTTTTCCTAATGGTATTGTATAAACATTTATATATAGAGGTTGTCCAAATAATTTTCCCAATTTCATCATCCCTACTCACATCAACTTCTGAAAACATATTCACAACATTCCCCATTATACTAGTATAATCAAATATTCACAAGAATTTTGAATTTCATATTTGAAATTTGGAATGATAATGTTCATCAGGAGTGTCATCCTCAATTCTTATCCATTTTACATTTCTCACATCATACACAAGTGCATAAAATCAAGAAATTAAACCTACTATAGTATCTATATCTAGAAAAATACATGTATATATTTCTATTAAGTATTATATGTCTGGAAATTTCACACTATTATTTTTTCTTGATTCAAGAAAAAAATTATTTTTTAGTAATATAGTGAACAACCAATATTCATAATGTTTATTAAGAATCCTCCTTCCATTCCTCCATAAGAAATGTCACTAAAACTTCATTTTATATAAATTATATTTGTTGATATTCCTTAAGAAATTATTTTATACAACATTTATATGGAAATTTATCATCTCACACTTATTACATTCTATAAAAACATTCATAGACAATACCTATTGATATATTTAAAATAAATGAAACCAAACACACATAGGGAATAACAATATCTACCGTTGTGTTTTTTGTAAATACCCACTTCAAAACATAAAATATCATCATCATTACATCTTGCACTCAATTTTCTTCATAAAAATTCATTCTCCCAATTTAACACCCCAATATCATATGGTATGTCTCTTTTAAATTTTAATATATTAAATTTATTATTCTTTACACAACAACGAGTTTAAAATCAAAATATTCTATTAAATATGACGACTGGAATAGTAATTTGACCATTAGGAACAGTAGTATGACAAATAGAATAGTAACATAAACTATAAAAGTATATATAAAACCCAGGAATGTTATGAAATAAAATATAACATATTTTTCATGGAATAAGTAAACAAATCTTTTAAAAATAATAAATTATGTCTTAGAATTTTTTTGATACAAAAATGTTGATTAAAAATAAAAAAAAATTATTATTTAAATAAAGTAAATTTTCATGAATTATATTCATAAATTATTAGTTTTTTGTCATATTATTAAATGAAAATTCTATGATACCATAATTAATTTAACAATGTGTCATAAAATCAGTTATAATGTTTAAATCAAGATTTTTCATGTAAATGATTTTATTTTTTTTGAAATATAATTTCCCACCTTTATCAAATTATTTTCCTAAAATGTAGTTAATTTTTAATTTTACATCTTAAAAAATTGTTACGGTTGTTTTTTGGTAATTTTCTAAAATAGATAAAATTTTGGTGAATAATGAAATATGGTAATTTAATGTATTGAACAATTAAATGATTTATTGAGTCATTGAAGATGTATGGTTGATGTAAGCCCATATTCTCAAAATATCCTTCATTAGTTTTTCCTTTTTAGTGATTAAACTCCATTTAATCATAGCCTTGACTAAAAATAATAATAAAATTAATGAAATATTTAAAAAAACATTCCCTCCCACTATAAATATCTTCCCCACGACCCCTTCTACTCACAGACCCAATTCCAAGAAGCCTGACTATATTCATCAAATTTAATCTCCTGAACTTACCCCCCCCCCATGTTTTGGTTTTTTTTCTCACAAAAAGGCCATTCAAAATTCTCGTAAGGAGTTTCCTAAGGAGAAAAATTCAATTGGTAAATCCCCTTTCATTCGTTTCATTTTTCTTTTAATTTCATCTATTTTGTTATAAATTCATTAACTCCTCTATCCAAACATTTATTATAACCCCATAATCTTATATATATAATTTAATTTTTCTATGGTAATAGAATATGAACTATAAATTTTTTTCTATTCTCCTTTTTATTCTAAAAATTAAAACATCATCCTTGAGGTGCCAATTTTACTCTATAATGGATGACAAGTTTCATGCTTCTAATTTCGCCTTCAATGATAGGCATATAACCATTATTATTGTGAAAAAATAATTTAATATACGTAATTTATCTTATATGACATTATTGAACCATTATATATACATAATATTAATTTATAATACAAAAATTTTGTGTAAGGATAAAAAAATATGATGAAATAAATCAAACGGTTATCACTAATGTCTTAACTAATGATTCATAATCATACCAAATAATAAAATTAATTATATAAACATTTAATCATTATATTTTTACATGATAACTTATAAGTTCAATTTTGTAATAATATTCTAATATTACGTGATCATATTTACATTTAAACAGGTGAACATATCATGACAACTAGGGAAAAGAACACTCCAAAATAATGGAATTAAGTATCATATAGAATGGCCTCAAGGCCTTCATTTTTTATTATTATTTTTGATCATCCACCTTTCATGGGGTGAGGTGGATCCCTTACAAGGCCTGAAGGCTTAGAGATAATTACACGACTAGTATATTTTAAAGAGAATCAACCAAACAATACATGTTAGAGATTCTCCTCTCTAGTATAGGTCACGAAATCAGCACTCCACCTTCACATGACTGGTTAGTTTTCTATCATGTGACGAGCTACATAGGCTCGATATAAATGAAAAAATTATATCCTCTCGTTCTTACAAATTTTGTTAGCTCTTCTATGGTGAATGCACCTACCATGAATCCTCATATAGAGCCTTTTCACAAATAGTCTGACTTGTACATCGTCAATTTCATTTGTCCCGAAGTGCTTCGGGTGGCCCAAAGACCTTGAGTTGGCCCGAAGTCCTTGAGTGAAAACTAGCCCGAAGGCCTTATGTGGCCTGAAAGCCTTGCAGGACATGGGGGTCAAACTGTTGGACTAGAGGCCTAGATGGATAAATAGCTCCTACTACTACAATACCGAAAAGTGCATGTTAATATACCTACAACATTTTCTACTATATTACCTACTAAAATACTGTTACAGTAACCCAAAAATATTTCTCCACCCATATTTTATCTCGTGTCTCTTTGAGGAACTTGCTGAGTCCTCACTAACTAGGATGTGGCTTATGTGTAAAATTAAGTATTATAACTCATGAAAAAGATGATAAATGATCTCAATAAAATTATAATAAATAAATTTCAGTATTAATTTATTTTGAAAAAAATTATTAATGAATCTAATTTTATTATCAAGGATAATATGTACTATTGAAGAACACATTCATACATAAATTAACAGATTCTTCCTCAACCTCCATTTTTCACTAGGTTACACTTTCTCTCTCATTAACTAAATGTAATTATATATCCTTCATATTTTCTCCTCCCAAATTATGTTTGAATATTCTATATATAAGTACCTACCATAATAATTCCCTATTTGAAGGGGAGTTACATGTTTAATACGGATCATTTCTCAATTCATCTTGATATGAAATCCCAATTAAAGTGAACCTCCCATTTCCTTATCCATTTTCAAGGAACACAATTATCCATTTTGAGAAATTATTTTTTTTTCTAAAAACACTAATTTTATCCTGAAAAACTATCAATGTTAGTTTTTAGATTTATGAAAAATAATTATGTTGTCTATTTTAAAGGCTCTTTAGTATTTTCCCATAAACTATAATAAAGCGTCTCATTTATGAAGAATCATAGGTGATATTTTTACATGTTTTCACAAAATTTGGAAATAACTTATGAATATAATATAATTTCATTGTACCTACCTTTTCATCTCTATGATATACATTTTTTAGTATAATTCTATAAAATATAAAATTAGTTTTCTAAATGATATATTTTATTGAATTAAAACAATGTATTTCACTCATGAATTCAGCGATGATTTTATTAGACTATTTAAATATATTTCAAAACCATCTATTTAATCTAATAATTAATTGGGAATTATATTTTTTGATATCATCTACAATATTTTTTTAATGGTTTATGATTATTTTTTTGTGGGTGTGAAATCTTGATTACATTCACCAAATTATTCAAGATGCATAGTGATTATTTTTACTCATTTAGAAAATTTATTTTCTTTCATCTGTATATGTTGTTATGTTTCACTGCTGTCATATGAGGATTGAATCAGACTTACTAAGTGATGGGTGTGGCCGTCTGTAGCCCACAATTCATCGGTAGGTCTAATGAGATAAAATAGACAATTACTTTAAATCACTTATGTATGGTGTATTGGATAAAGCCTTAAAGTATGTTTATGATGCCCAAAAATATGAATTCCCTCATTATGATACTAGTAAATGGTATTAAATATGATTATTCAACTAATTTAGTATCCATTGTTATGTTTCGCCCTCATATCACTATTTATATGGAATCATTTATTCAGATTAGTTGGGTCTGACTCGACATAATCTGGTACATGATAACGGGCCTTACTATGCATTAGGTTTGGCACTCCAATGTGATATAATTATGATAATTCCAATTTTAATTTCAACCCAATATTAAGGATTAAAAATTAAATATATCCCCAATGAAACCATAGTTATGATTACACAATTATCTATCCATAAATGTTCCAATTAATTTTAAGTGATACTATTTAGAAATTACGCATTGTGAATGATTATCTAATTTCATGTATTCCAATGTTTATAAATCATTCATAGTGGATGGAATAGAAACTGTACCAACATAATTATTCCATTTAGGTAGTTCTATCCAATATAAGATAATGATATTGAAAAGGATCTTCAACTAGAGCCGAGCATATTATAACCATACATGGATACCTGACTTATTTTTTGTATAAAAACAAATCTTGTATGAGGAATAGTTATCGAGAATATTGATGAACAATGTTATACAACTTCATGAAACAACAACATCTATAAATAAATAATATTAAAACCAATTTGTAGGTGAGAATTGGATAACTTCCTTAGAGAATATATTTCATGGTTTGGGATGTAACAAAATGAAGAAGGTTGTCATATAAATTTATCATCACTCTAGTGATTTTGATCAATGGTGGTTTTTAATTCAATACTCAAAGGGGAGGAAAAAATATCAGACTTTCACTGGAAGTACTTTATGAAAATATTTTTGGTAAAATATTTCCCTCATGAACAATGAGTGGATATAGAGAGACAATTTTTTTATACGAGGTCAAATGAATATGGGAGTGATTATATGTATGAAGCCAAATTCACAAGGAAAGTAAGGAATGCTACATATTACATATTTAATCCAAAGATCAAGGTTGATCAATTCTTTGATGGATTAAAACTGTTCCAATAAAAGAACTATAATTGATAAAAATTACATCATATGATCTTATAGTATCGTGTTCTATGAAGAAAAAGAAATAATTCTCTATGTATTTTGAATTTAATGGGAATAATGAGAAGAAGAGGGTTCCTAAACACATTATAAAAAAATGGGACAAAGGGAAGAGTCTAATTTTCATACTAAGATTATTGGGGATGAAACCCCGCAATATTTTCTTGAATTGAATGGTAGTTTGATAAAGGTGTGGAGACAAATACTAGAAAGACTGTCATATCAAGGTATGTAATGAATCCTCCAATTTTTAAGGGTACAATTGAAAATAGATAAGACATTACACAAATTATTTTCCTCATTGTCAAAGAATTTCTCTCCATAAAATTCCATGGGAGAAAGGAAAATATAATTCAATCATGATTTCTAAATTTTAAATTCATAATGATGTGGAGGGAGGTACTTTAATTTTTTTCCCCAAATGTAGAAAATTACTTATCTAGTTTTGGTTCATGAAAATTTTTTTTATCTTTATAGTTATCTATAAAAATTATACATTTTACTTTTTATTTATAAAGGATTTATCAGTTAAAAATCTAAAGCGTAGTCTCATTGTAACAAATCTGCATTGGTCAATCCAATGTATGACACATAAACATTCACTTTATTCTGAATTTGTCATCATACCTACGATTAAATTAATATAATCCTCAATATGGAATGGTTTATAAAAAATGATGTAAAAATGAATTAAAAAAAAGAAAATTACTATTGGTGATGAATTTGTACAATACATTAACATTGGATAAAAAATAATAGTATCAAATTCTTATCTAGATCCTTCTCCTGTATATATAATTAAAGAAATTATTGGGGAGGAAGAGATAACATCATCTATGTATGAGAAAATAATTCTTATAATTAAATATATACGTATTGTGCAAGAATACATTGATGTTTTTCAAGTGGATTTATCTATCTATAAACCATAGCAAGAATTTGAGTTCTCTATTGACTTAATTGCTTCCATATTGAATGTACACTATAGAGATAGTAGAGATGATGATACAACTAGAGGAATTGATCTATTTGAGATATATTTTCCCTACTCTTTCTTTATACGAAGCATGTGTTGTATTTTTCATGAAGAAAGATGGATCCATAAGATTGCGAATTTACTATGGAGAAATAAATGACATTAACATAGTGTAAAATTATCTTATTCCTCAGATTGATGATTTATTTGATCAAATTAACAGTGCTCAGTATTTATTGAAGCTTCAACTTTTATCTTTATATCATTAATTGCATTCGAGGATGGAAGATATTCCAAATGCAGTTTTCCGAATCAGGTATGGACATTATGAGGTTATAGTAATTCCATTTAAAATGACTAATGAACCCTATTAATTAATGGATATGATGAATATAGTATTCTAGTAATACCTAGGAGGTTTTTTTATTGATGATATATTGACATACTCTAAAATTTATAAGGAACAAGATAACCACTTGAGGATTTTTATAAAGACACTTAGAAGAAGTGTGTTATGGGGGATGTTTATCAAGTGTAAATTTTGGCTTCAAATATATAATTTTCTTCACCATATTTACCATAAGTATAGAAACTAATTTTATCATATTAAAGAAAATTTGGTTCATGAATGGCCTACTCCAATGAACATAATTGAGGTATATAGTTTCACTAGATTATCATGTTACTATCACCGTTATTTTCAAAAAAATTCTCCATTTTCTTACTTTTTAACTAATAATTCATGTAAATGGTTTATGTTTTTTTTTTTGAAAATGTAATGTGTTAAATTATTTTCAGAAACTAAGAAGAGATAATTCAATTCTATGACAACAAATATACCATAAAAAATGTTAGACTTTTTATTTATAATGATGAAAAAAGATTTGGAAGTATCTTTATTCATAATGATAGAGGTATTGCCGATGAATCAAGGAAGATAAAAAAATTTAACAAAACTATCCAACTAATGATCTTCATTCTGAAGAAATAATATTTTCATTAAAGTCATTGAGACACTATCTCTATATTGAAATATATGAGATATATACTAGTCAAAAGAGTTTGAATCATATCTTCTCACAGAAAGAAATCAACTTGAGAAAAAGGATATGACTTGAGATACATAGGTATTAGGATTTTTTAATAAACTACAACCCAAGGATGGAAAATAGGGTAGAATATTCTTTGAGTATAAAGGATCATGGAGTTTTGAAAAATAAATAAGGATTGAAAAGGATCATGTGTATATGAATCTAGTAATGATGGATATGGGAATTATTGATGTATGTGAAACATTAAAACTTTTTCAAATTGTATTCTAACAATATTAATGTGAATTTAATAAAATTACTCAATGTGATAATTAAAATATTAAAATAAATAATAAACTGTGAATGATGAAAAATTGGTATACATTGAATAAGAAGATGTAATTTTAAAATTTTGCTAGAGCCTTTATGGTCCCACAATATATGAGAAAAATTGAAATTTTCTACTGATTTGGATAGATCGAATTTCATTATACACCCTGGTAGAACTATTATATATAAGTATTTTGAGGAAAATGTTTGGTGTAATAAAATGAAGAATGAAATTACTGATTTTGTATAAAGATATTTATTATGTCGATAAGTGAATGTTAAAATAAAACATAACATTTAAGTCATGAAACCTATTACTATTCCTCCATTTCAATGGGATTTAATTAATATGTGATTTTCCCTAGATTACCAAGGAATCCAAGAAAGAATGATGCAATATGGGAAATTTTTGATTGACATTCCATGTAAGATCCTAGATGTCTCTGTAAGATATGTTTTACTTTCATTTCAGTTTATGCCCAATGTATTAGTAAATTATGTGATTTTCAAAGTCCCTAAGGATTCTCGTGGGTGATCCGGGGGTTCGAGACATGAAAAGGGGGGAAATGTGTCTTATGGGAAAGTTGTACGGTCTACGTACTATTAGTGCTAACCATGCGGGAAGCCTAGGTAAACCACGAATGAGGTATATTTTTTGGACAGTGGCATCCATATGTTTTTCACATGGTTTTTTAAACTGTACAGGTAAACCATGCGGCCTAGAAACCTTTAAATAGTTATGAAATTTCCACTCTGGTATTTTATATATCACTCTGGATTTTTATCCTCCTCCCTTGCAACCATGGGAATATACAAAATGGTCAAAGAGCTCCCAAGGATCAATCTCCATCGATTCATAGCTATTTGAAGTGACGTTGGATGTGAATCAAAGATCTGGGTGAGTCTAATCTTATTCCTCTCTCTCTTTTCCAGTTTTGATCTTGTATTTTGCGAAATATCTAATGGAATATCTCAAACCATTATTTTTCAGTGAGATCTAGGTTGAGGTTTCAAAGGTGTGTTGTAATGGGATCTAAGCATTTTTATAGGGTTTTTATCAAAGGAATCATCGTAGGTGGTCTACAAGTTATATTCATTGGGTTTTGTGTATATCTTTTCATGTGGGGTATTTAGTATTGCCCTATTTTGAAGAGTTTTTTGTTCCTTTTACATGACGTGATGTAGTGGTTTCTAAATGGTTAATTTAACCCCTCATAATCCCCACGGGATGTAAGGAGAATGAATCAATACAATTATGGACACCCAAGGGTTGTTCTGATATTCCCTGGACATAGAGAGAGCTATGTATGTGTAGGACATTATTCAAGATCATAGATCCTTTGATAAAGATGTTAATATTATTAAGATATGTGAAATTAGTTTTTATTAAAACAAATAATTTGGGTAATTAACTCATAGGTTTTTTGGTTGGAATGAAAAAGGGTTAAATGGTTAAATGGTAAAATTCTAGGGATTGGCTTTATACTAGAATATCCTTAGTGAGATAGGCATGGAAAATGGGAATAAAGATAAAGGGGTTACGTAACATGAATAATAAATGTGATAATGGATTCAAGAAAAATGTAATTTCCTATTTTTTGAGATTTGAGTGATGTTGTAAATGATGTTGGCTATGTGGTTGTGATATGGCATTTTTTGGTGAATAATTAATAATCATGTGCACATGGCTTGGTAGATTGGGGTATTGACTTGAGGTTCAATGCCCCCGGGTTGAGTTGGACTGATGTTCTAGATCCTCCAATAAATGCACGGGTTAGGGAAGGGGACATAGTTAGATTCCCATAATAGTTGCATTCCACCCTAATTGAGGCTTCAAGGTGAGGATATTAGTAATTTTTTTCTTATGATTCCTTGTTAGATAAGACTTATTTAATTCCCGCATGATGAAAAGTATGATCATGACTATTCCATTGATCACATGATAAAGGGTAAAATGATAATTGAAATGTCTTGTAGTAAAATGGTTTTGTTTTGTAGGATAACGTGACAAAACGTAAATAAAGACAGTTTATTGTACTATTTACCCTCAAATAATTTTATATAACATTTTAATACACTATATTCCTTGATATATTTTTGGTAGACATCGTTGGTGGTGGCCTATTGAGTTATACTCAAACCCTCCTCTGACCACTATTGGGTACATGAGCAGATTTCATGCTTCCAGGTTAGGACATGGGCAAGAGACCTTTGATAGGGAGTTGATTCAGATGTTTATAATGTTGGTATGAGGTTCCATACTTAGAGATCAGACCATTTTGAGGATTGTACTATTTTCTTTCTTTTGGATTTTGTTCACTTGACACATTACCATGACATGGAATATTTATTTTTGATTATAATTGTACCTAGTCTTGTGATTTGGTTATTTATTCTTGTTATGGATTATTACCATTTGTTTGTATCTATTTAAATTATTATATATTGTTTATTTCTCTGGTATTTAGGTTATAGTCACCATGCATGACCTATTGGACCCTCACTGGTAGATGGAAACCAATTAAGTAAGAGGAGGCACGCTTGACGTCATGTTACTACTTGGATAGTGTCTCCTGGTTTGAGGATATTACAATATGGTAATAGAGGGGTTATTTTCCCTTTACTACTTATTGGTGATGGTAGAAATGATATTAGGAATGTGTCAGGGTTTGATAATGAGTTCATTCTTGGGAGTAGCTAACCCCTGTATGGGGGAATACCCATGTTACCCTGGGAGGGGATTGTTGTTCTTGATGTGTGTAGTTACATTTGATGATATTTCATTATTGGGTGATGCACTTTTTGTGTGATTTGACATTTTTATGATATTTCCTCATGGATGTAAAGTTATAAGGTTGTGACTTCATGTATCATTCTAGAAACATAATTAGGAAAGTGACATGAATCATGATAGGTAGACACATGGGATGGGTATGTAGGATATAATTTCTAGGAAGAATATGTTCCTTAAATGTAATGAATTATTCCTTATAAGATGGTATGAATGTGTAAAACGGGAAGTGAAAATGTCAAGTAGTAACTAGAAAATGGTTCATGATAATGAAGTAAAAGTGGAATAATTTATTGTAAGTGTAAATTGGAATAGGAAAATGGCTTAAATGGTAGTAAATGATAAGTCTCATAAACTTTTGAATTAGATATTGTGTTGTCCATTGACATAGGCAGATGGCTGAGGGTAGTGACCCTATTGAGATCGGGCTTTCTTGGGTAGTGTATGCCAACTAAGATGGTTATTATGAGTGATGAATCTACCTATGTGTCATTTTTCCGTTGTTAAAGTGGTATGGTTGTGTTCTATAGTTCATGATTGGAGATTTAGAGTAATTCCAACTTGAAGTTGTGCGTCGGTTGGGCGACATGAAGATATTTCTGAGACCACTACAACAGTAGTGGAGCTAGATAATGTGTTAATCCATAGAGATATGGAAGATAATATCCTAAGGAACTTTTCTCTTTTTATGGGGATAATAAAACAAGACCTAGGGCGGGTTTCATCAAGCATGTTTGACCTGACCAGGGAGTTTCAGTTGTAGCACCGTCTAACCATTAGTGGAGAGGGAGGGCCACAAGTAGCAGAGTTCTCGATAGAGTCCATACAAACTAGTTTCTACAATATAGATAATTCTATCAAGAAGGGAGTCATGTTAGCAGCCTATATACTAAGGGGTAAGTAAAGTGTCGGTGGGACATTGTGGTTTTGAAAATCCAGGCTATGGGGGTGCTGTGGAATTATTTTTAAGAGATGTTTTTTGAGTACTTCTACCCAAAAACCATGAGGTAGGATAAGGATTCATATTTTATGATGTTGACTATAGGGAAAATTTCGGTGATGGACTATACTATACATTTCACAAATTTATGGGGCTTCATTCCAACGTTGATGGGAGACAAGGATGTTATGGTGAAATGCTTCTCTGATGGACTAAGACACAAGATGAGATCTAAAGTGAATATTTTCCCTCTGAAAATGTTTTCTGAAGTGGTGGATCAAGCCCTTATCTTAGAGGATAACCTGATGGGGGCTTCAGGTACTGAAATTTTGGCACCAGTTGGGCGACCAAGTGGTGAAACTTGTGATTGTATGGTGCACCACATTGGAATATTTTTGGAGGGTGGAAGCACACTGATCAGTGAGAAGATGGCGGCTAACTTCTAAAGGTAGAATCCATGTTTTCTGTTATCACTGTGGTAGGCCAGGGCATAAGCGTGACCAGTGTCCCCACCCAGAGGTCAAGTGTGAAACTTGCGGAAGGATAGGACATGTGCAGTTGTTCTTCAGGAACTCGTGAAAGTCAGGGAATGATGGAAGTCAAATGATGATACTAAGTGTTGGTATGGAGTTGGTTACCCAATATTTGTCATATAGTTGCATTTCCATGGGCCGAACTGGTAGGGGAGGTGGATGTGGAACTCCGAGGCAAGATCACCCTAACTAGTAGAACTGTGCAGTGCATGATACACATGATAGATCCCATGGTAAAAGGGCATGTCATCTCCATGCAGTTGGGGCTACACATGAAGGTGTTTTGGAAGGTATGTTTGCGGTGTGAGGTACGATTCTTATAGCCTCCCCATTTTATTTTTCACTATTTGATACAGGTGCTATTAATTTCTTTATTTATACCCAGTTTGTAGTTGTATTGGGTTTAACCTTAAATACTAAATTTGGGGTAATTTCACTTGATATGCCTCAAAGGGTGTGAGTCGAGGATATTAAAAAACTGTAAGGGTTGTGCTCTAGGGGTTGTTTTAAATAATTTTTTGTGTGATCTGTTTGTCCTAGAGATTTCATGTATTGACCTAATCATCAGAATAGATTGGTTGGTGTTATATCAAGCCCATATCGACTATTAATGATGTCGGGTAACATTCACATATCTCGATGGGAGAAATCATGTCCTTTTTGGTGATTTGGATACCAGATCGGGCCGCACTGGATGGCTATGCCATCTGTTGGGGGAGCTCACTGCCCTAGTGGCATGCCTTATGATAGATGATGGGGAAAACGACAACCCGTCGTCCCTTTTGTTTTTTAATAGTTTCAGGATGTCTTTCCTGAGGAATTATTGGGGTTACCACTAGAGAGAGATGTTGAGTTTACGATCAAATTGTTTCCTGGAGCGAAGCCACTTTCCCTTCAACCTTACTAAATGTCCCCGGTGGAGCTCTATGAACTGAAGGTTCAGATATAGTAATTGGCGTGTAGGTGTTTTATACGTCCTTATACATCACCTTGGATATCTCATATTATTTTTTCTATGAATTTCGACAGATCACTTAGGATATGTTTCAATTATATCAAGATGAACCATATGACATTTAAGAATCAATACCCTTTTCCAAGAATTTAAGACCTGTTTAATTAGCTCAAATGTGCCTTGGTGTTTTCTAAGATATATTTGTGATTAGGATAACATTAGTTGAGGGTGATAAATTCTAGCATATCTCGTATAGATTTTTGAAGTAGGTATGGGCTTTATTAAAGCCTAATAATGCCATTTTGTTTGACCAATGCACCATATGTGTTCATGGCCTTGATGAACCACATATTCCACTCGTATCTGGATCAATTTTTAGTTGATTTGGTTGATGAAATTTTGGTTTAATCTATAACTCATGTGGATTATGAAAAAATTCTTGACATCATCATGAGTACACTAAGAGAACATATGATTTACACCATGTTATCAAAATGCCAGTATTGGATTGATGAGGTGCAGTTTTTGGGACATATCATATCTGAGTTTGGCATGTCCTTGGATTTATAAAAGGTGTAGGTTATGTTGTCTTGGGAGAATACTAATAACTTATATGATATTCAGAGTATTATTGGTTTGTACGGTTATTACTGATGGTTTATTAATGATTTATATTGTTTGTCAGTGTTGCTAAAAGGCCTATCCAAGAGAAGGGTTATGTTCAATTGGTCAGATGCATGTGAGAATGAATTCCATGAGATGAAGAATTAGTTGACCACCACACCGATTTTGATCTTACATGAACCATGTACGAAGTATACCTTACTCTTTTATGGGTCCAATGTTGGACTTGGGGCAGTGTTGATGCATGATGATCGGGGTGTAGCTTATGGGTCGAGGCAGTTGAGGCTATATGAAATAAATTATCCTACTCATGACCTAGAGCAAGCTGTTTTGGTTCATTTCTTACTGTGTTGGAGGAATTATTATTTGGGAGAACCCTTTATAGTGTTCATTGACCATAAAAAATATCAAATACATCTTCAATCTTCTGGATTTGAATCTTTGATAGTAATGGTGGGTCAATTAACTACATTCTTTTGATTTTATGTTTTTGTACACATGAGGGGAATGTAATATTTTGGCTGATGCTCCAATCTTGAAGACACAGAATAAGGTTGTTTTGGAATCCATTTCAGATTGGGTATTGATGGCCTTGTATGTAGATATACATTAGGAGGTACAAAAGGGGAATGGGAATATGACCCTGACATCTATGTAATTTTAATCTATATTTCTTATCCTAGTTAAAGAGTGTCTATTTGTAGATCTAGAGTGTTTTTCAATGAAGGAAAATCCTAAAGGTGTGGATTCACCTTCTAGTTGGACCTTCATTATACATGGAGTTGGTTATTTTCTTGTTCTTGTTGTGGTGCGGGTAGATGTGAATGGAGTGTTTATGCGTGAGTTCCACGCGTTAAAGTGGGAAGTGAATTCATTATTGACTATGATGTATCGTGAACTTTTTATGTAGTTTTGTTGGTTGGGAATGACATCACGATGGAAGTTTTGTAGCAAGATGCCTTACCTATCAGCAAGTGAAGGATGAACATTGTCATCCAAGGGGGTTGTTGCAGTCATTTCCACTTTAGAGTGTAAGTGTAATGACCTCATGATGGACATCGTATTGGGTCTTCTAAGGAAGCCTCGGAAGAATGATTATATTTGGGTGGTGGTAGATTGGATAACCAAAGTGGCCCATCTCTTAATGATTTAGGATACCTATACAGTCGACCATTTGGGGGAGTTGTATGTTTGAGAAACAGTATTTCATCATGGAATTCAAAGAACCATAGTTTTAGATCATGATACGGGTTTCACAACATGTTTTTGATAAAAATACATAAGTCACTTGGTACCCAGATGATTCTATGTACAGATTACCACACACATAATGATGGGCAGTCATAGCGTACAATTCTAGTATTAGAAGACATGTTGAGAGAATGTGATCTGGATTTCAGTGGTTTGTGGGAAAATCACTTGTCACTTGTTTTCCTTGCTGATAACAACAGTATTAAGGCTATGTTCAGATGTATTCTTTTGAGTAACTTTATAGGAGAACGTTTAGATCGCTATTGTTTTAAATAGAGGATGAAAAGTTTGAGCTTTTAGGGTCGAGTCTTGTATATGGGACGTTGGAGAAGGATCTATTGATTTTAAGGAGTATAAAAATGTTTAGAGTATCCATAATTCATATGAAGATTGGCATCATAGACCTCTTGGGTTAATGGTTGGTGATAGTGTGTTCATTCAGGTGTCACCAAGGTTGGGTCACCGTCGGATCTGGGAATAGTGAAAGGTTCTCCTTGATATGTGGGACCATTTGATTCTGTGGAGTGGATCGGACTGGTGGATTACCGATTGGCTATTCCAAAGTGGTATAGTGGGATGCATGATTTTTTTCATGTTTTATAACTCTAAAAGTATCACCAATATCCATCTCATGTGATAAATGCAAAGAATTTCATGCTTGAGACTGATGCGTCCATCGAGAAGCACCGAGTTCGTACTGTAGACCATAGTGAGAATGTTTTGCTGGGTATGGTTGTTCCCCTGATTCGTGTTCTATGGTAGCATGGAAATGTTCATGATGAAACATGGGAGTGAGAATATTATATGTGGGTCCAGTAGTATGATCTTATTTTTAGAAACTCAATGATGTCTGGGAGGAGTAGATAGGGGATGACCTCTTATAAGGTTGGGAAAGTGTAAGATCCTATATTTGTTTGTAAATACTTTTTTACGTACATTTTATTATAAGAAATTTTTTTAAGTTAATTATGTACTTTACAAAGTCCATAAGGAGGCTTGGGAGTGTTTTGGGGGTTTGGGACATGAAAAGGGGGGGAAGAGTTTTTTTGGCTAGCCACGCGGTCTGCGCACGATAAGTTCTAACCATGTGGGTAGCCAAGGTAAACTATTTAGGAGGTATATATTTTGGACAATGTTTTCTGCATGATTTTAACACGGTTTGGAAAACTAGTTGGGTAGATCATCCATACCAAAAACCATTAAAAATTACACAATTACCACTCTGTGATTTTATATATCACTCATAATTTTCCTCCTCCTCCTCCCTTTAAAACCTAGGAACGAACCAAATGGACCAAGAGCTCCCACAGATCAATCTCCTTCAATTCAATGAATTTTCAGTGTCATTGGATGCGAATTGAAGATCTGAGTGAGTCTAGTCTTCTTCTCCTCTCTCTTTTTTTCAGGTTTAGGCCTTGTATTTTTAGAGATCTCCATTCGAATCTCTCCAACCATTATTTTTCAATGAAATTTATGTTTTTCATTTAAAGGTGTGTTGGATTGGTATCTAAGGACTTGTATGAGAGGGAATTCATCAATGGATTCATGTTAGGTGGTGTGGAAGTTATATATATTGGGTTTTGTGTATATTTGTGTATGGGGGGTTTTATTCTTGCCCTATTTTTAATAGTTCTTGTTACCATTGACATTATGTTATGTAGTGGTGTATAAATGGTTAACTAAACCCCTCTTGATCTCCATGGAATAAAAGGTTGTTGACTTGACCTAATTAGGGCCACCGAAGGGGATTTCCAATATTCCCTGGAGATAGTGGTAGCTATGTAATTGTATGTCATTGTGTGAGAACATAGAGCCTATGAAGAATATGTTAATATGATTAAGTGATGTTATATTGTTGTTTAGTAATATAGTTAGGTTGGGTAATTACCTAAGAGGAAGTTTGGTCAGCCAGAAAAAGGGATAAAAAGTTAAATTGGAAAATTCTAGGGATTATCTTTATACTAGAATATGCTTAGTGATATAGGCATGTAAAATGGGAATGGGGCTAAAGAGGTTAAGTAACATTAATAATGATCATGTTAATGGATTGAGGAAAAATGAAATTTCCCATTTATTTATATTGGTGTGATATTTTAAATGATGTTTTCTATGTTGTTTTGATATGGTATTTTGTGGTGAATGATAAAAAAGCATGTGCACATGGAATGTTTGAGTGGGGTATTGACTTGAGGTTCTGTGACCATGGGTCTATTTGGAATGAAGGTTCTATCTCCTCCCCTAAATGAACATGTTAGATAAGGGGAAAAAAGTTCCATTCCCCTAAGGGTTGCATTCCATTTAGTCTAAGGTTCTGAGGAGAGGATATTGATTATTATTGTGATGTGAAGTGTAGTGAGATAAAACTTGTTTAATTTCCATAGGTTGAAAAGGTTGATCATGGCTAATACATTGAACACATGAAAAGAGTGAAATGGAAAATGAAATGTTTTGGTAGTAAATATGGGTTTTTTGTTGGTTAAATTAATGGAAAATAAATAAATATAATCGATTGAACTATTTACCTTAACATGCCTTTATTTAACATTTTCATGCATTATCTTCCTTTCTGGATTTTTTATAGAAATCGTTGGTGATGGCCTACTTATTTATACTCACAACCTATACAGGCCATCATTGGGTACCTGAGTAGATTTCATGCTTTCAATTCTGGATAGGGTAAAGGACCCTATTTTATGGAGTTGAGTTGGACATGGATTGTGTTGGGGTGAGGTTCCAAACATATAGTCTTGAACATTTTTGGGATTCTACTATTTTGTATATATTTGATTTTTTCACTTGAAACTATAGAATATGATGGATTATATATTGTTGTTTATTATTGTACCCAGTCTTGGGATTTGGTTATTTATGCCTGTTATGGATTTTTCTCTTATGTTTCCGCTATTTCAATTATTATTTGATGTGTATTACTCTGGTTTTGAGGGTATAGTCTTTCCATATGACATATTAGACCCTCCCTACTAGTTGGATACCACTTGAGTATGGGGAGGAGCACTTGAGGTCATGTAACTACCAAGATCAGAGCATCGGTTTATTGGCTCCTGGGTCAGAAACATTTCACAGCAAATTCTCGCATTTTCTCACTACAAGGTTTGATTTTACACTAGAGTTCTTCACATGACTCTATGTAAATTATGTTGTAAGACTTTATAGAGAACTGATTTCAATTTCTCCTAATCATGATCCTTGATTTACATTGAAATTGTGAAAAATACATCAGATTTATTGTGTCACTAATATTCATTTGAGTATATATTATCACCCTCAAACTGATGTGTAGTATTAAATAACCATTCAAATATTAGAATACATGTTGAGATCATGCTCACATGACATTCAAGGTATGAGATTTAATTATTTACATTTTTTAGATTTTTCCCAAAATAATATTTCCCATTCATGTATTCAAATTTTATAATATGAATCATTGTATGAAAATAGATTGTGTACACCAAAAAGTATGGACGAAGTGGTTGAGGGGAGCTCATAGGTCAAAAATTTATTGTTGAAACCCAAAAAAGGTAAAGGCTATTAAAACAAATGCCAATGCACATAAATGTAGGAAAAGATATATATCGATAATAAATGGAAGTAATTTTAATTTATTATATGAGATCATGTATTCTTGAATGTATTCCTATAGAAGGGTGTTGTAATATTTGGAATGAAAGGGAAAATAATGTCCATGTATGTTGGTCCTTTTGAAATTCGGGAGCTAATAGGAGTTTTTTCTTATCATTTGGCGATTAAAACAAAAATTTATAAAGTTCACAATGTATTCGACATCAATTTGTTATTTAAGTACATGAAATGCACAAAAAAATATAATGGAATCGAATTAGAAGATGATTTATCCTTATATGAAAATCCTATCTAGTTTCTAGATATGAAAAAACAGGTGTTCAGGAATCTGGGGACTCAGCTGGTAAAGGTAAATTGAAAAATCATAAAATTGAAGAGGTGACATGGGAACCAGAAGCATTTATGAGGAATAACCACAAAAACCAATTTATGAGGACTCAATATAAAAATTTAGATGAAGAAAGTTCTTAATGGGGGGAGAATATAACACCCCTGCATCTTATCATATGTCACCTTTATAATTTAATAACCTTGATAGTTTATGCTTCATTTAACTTCATGTTTAAATCCATAACATACTGTTAAATATTACCATTAGAATCATAATGTGACCAATGGGAATAGAAATATGACCAATATAATTATAACTTCACCAATAAAGGTATACATAAAATTAATGTACCTAATTAATTAAAATATATTATATTTTTATTCTATAATTAGTAAATAAATGTTTTTATAAATAATAAATTATGTGTTGGTATTTTTTTGAAACATAAATTTTAATTTAATGTTTTATAAAAAAAATAATATTTAAAAGAAAATAAATTTTCATGAAATAGATTCCTAAATTGATATTTCATTTTCTTGATGTTATAATTAAATTTTATGAGTACTAAATTAGTTTTTTAAAGTGACAAAAATTATTTACAATATTTCAATTAGTATTTTTTTGTAAATGATGATTATGTATAAAAATTTAATTTATCATATATTAAAATATTCTTTCATAAAATGTAGTTAATTTTCTATATCTACACAAAATAAAATGTTTATGGTTAAATTTAGGAAAAAATGGGGCTTAAATACCCTGAGAGGGGGGTAAATCAGGGTATGGATATTTTATTCCAAAATTCATCCAGCCCCACTAGATCTTGGACACAATATTATAATGGTTACTTTGTTTGAACTTATGTGTTACTATTGATCTTATTAATCACTTATTTATATGATGATGATGATGATGCATTTAATGTGATGCCAAAATGAAAATAAGAAGACACATATATTAATACATGGTTAACCCTCACTTGGCTGCGTCCAAGGAGCATACACCAATGATGTGCTGATGTACCAAATCCACTAAATCTCACTACCAATAATGTTCAGTCTAGATAACTTCTATACCCAATATCATTGCCTATATGATATTTAATTTCAACTCACTAATTTCTCAAGGGTTACTCCTTATTAATCTCTCTCTCTCTCTAGCTCATTATCAGTAGAAAATATAACTTTCTTCCCCTTCCTCTGATCACTGAACTTGGAAAGGATCCACCCATAGTTTATAGACCTGTAGGTCTCTTCATTGTCACTAATGAATGCATCCTTCACACTATATAGATTCTCTATTAAAGTCCAAATTTAATCCAATGATGAATACACCTTTTCCTATGATCAATGGGAAACACCCTTTTGAAATAACTTTGCAATGCACCCTTCTTTATGAAGCTCGTAATTTCACGAAGCTCAAACAAGCCTTCGCGAAGTCACTGCCTCTTCGTGAAGCACACACCTTCATAGAGCTCGCAACCTCGCAAAGTACACTGCTTCGTAGAGATCTAAACTTCGTAAAGCTAAGCCCTACGCAGAGCATAGGTCATCACATAGCTCAAGACATCACAAAGACACATCCTTTGTGAATCTCACTTAGCCAATGCGGGATACACGTCATTCACGGAGCTAGATTAGCCACCATGAAGCTCAAGTCATTTTCGAAACACATGGCCTCTATGATCCTCCTTCACAATTTTAGAGAAAAAAAATCTAGAAAAACTCTATACATATCTTGAGGGGGTCACGATCTATTGATTGGTGATTCCACTAACCCTCAACCCTTCCATGTGAAGTTATCGCCTAGTAAGCTCAAATCACGAAGCTAAAAAAATTTCTTCGAAGTTCTCTATATATCACGAAGTACCACAGAAAATTTCAAATTGATGTGATAATCGTAATCATAGATCATTCAATAAATTCCATTGCACCTTCACCATGAATTTACTATCGAAATTCCCTTCATCACCACAATTCTCTTCAACACTACGGTTCATGATGCTCGTCGTAATCACAAAGAACACCATCAACATCCTTCATGTCTTCACTAAATCCACATCAATAAAACCATCTTCGCGAAACTCATGACATTTCCATATTTTGATGAGATCATCAAAAAAATATAAATTTTTTATGCTCACCGAAATCCAAATTTTTGCGGTCCAAAATTTGTTAAACACTGGGAAAAGGCTCCACCTTGTATCTCCTCTTTTTGTACTTCCTCCAGATATTTCATTCTATTATCATGGGTCTTTTTCAACATTGACTGTCAACAACATCTCTGGAACTCTAAAATTCACCATGGAAACATGCATTGTCATAAAAAACAACCAACCTTATAATGTTTCAATTTTACCTTGAGGGAATTTTCCCCAATAGTTAATTTTTTGTATTTTTGTTAAATAGTTAAATTTATAGTGATTAATGTAAAATAATAATTTATAGTATTTAAAAAATACTTGATTAATTGCATCATAGAAGATGTATGGTTGGTATATTCCCATAATCATGCAATCTTTTTAATTATTTTAAAATATTTATTTCCCAATCTCAATCTATTCGTATTACTGAGCCAAAATAATAAACAAATGAATAAAATATACAAAAAACAATTGTGACCTCCTATATAAATATGACCCCTCAGTACCCCTTCCCTCACACACCCAAATCCTTGAAGCTTTCTTATATAATGTCCATTTACACTTCCAAACATCTCCCACATTATGTTATTTGTGTTCCCACAAAAATAACATTTAATATTATAGAATTAAGGTTTATAAGGGGAAGAAATCAAGAGGTAAATCCCCTTTATATCATCTAATTATCTTTCTATTTATTTTCTTTTCTTATCTTTTTCTTAACTCCTCTATCTAAAAATTTATAATTAATATAATATATTATATATACTATAATTATATTATATTATTTGAATATCAACCATCAATTTTCTTATCTTCACCTTTTTTATGCTAAAACTGAATAAACCATCTATGAGTTGTTGATTTGTTGGCTTCATGGATGAAGAGTTTTGTTTTTCTATTTCCACCATCAGGGATGGTCATAAAAAATTATCATTTAAATAGACATTAATTTATTTAATTTAATATATATAATATTATGTAACTAATATATATACATAATATTAATTCATAAAAAAAAACTAGTTATTGAAGATTAAAAACACCAAAATAAGCCAAATGGTTATCACGAAAATCTAATCAAATGATTCATCCTCATCGCAAATAAAAAAATTTGTTATATTACCATTTAATATTATTGATCCACATTAATAAAGTATAACCTCAATTATACACTACTATTCCCAATTTACATGATCTTTTATACATGTTACAAGTTAACAAATCATGAAAACCGGGGAAAAGGACACTCTCGAACAACAGAATTAAATCGTAGAACTCATCAAAAAGACTACAAATAAACATAATAAATGTTTAATAAAAAATTAAATTTAAAAAATGTTCTAAATTTAATTATAATTGAATATTATTACACAATACATAAAATTATAAACAATTACATAGAACTTTTATACATAATGTATGGTGTTCTCCCTGAAACTAAATTTTTCTTGTGGTTAAAATTTATCTCTCTTCACCCCAATGTATTTTTTAATACTTATTATGTAATCAAAATAAATTCTGTATAAATGATCTGTAGATATTTAAAATTCATAATATTTCTTTCATTGATGGGGAGTTCTATGTTTTATATGGTTCCTTTCACAATTCTTTCTGATAAACGAGCACGATTAAACAGAATATCCCAATATCTTACCCATTTTCAAGTGCCCTCCATAATATTTTTTATGTCGTATTTATTTTTCTATAAATAATAATTTTATCATGAAAAAATAGTTTTTCTTTACTAATTTTATAAAAAAAAATATTCCTTAGTCTATTTTATAGAATCTTTTTTATTTTCCCTTAAACCACACTTAAGCGGCTTATTTTAATGCTTCGTAAATGAACTTTTTACATATTTTCACGTCAATTGGAAATAATTTATTAATTTAATATAATTTCACTTTCCATACCTTTTATTTTATGGTATATTCATGTTGCATTATGATTTTAGGATAAATAAAACTATTTTTCTAAAATACTCGTGTTTACGATGTTAAAAAACATATTTCTCTCAACAATTCATCAATAATTTTATTAGAGTAATTTCATCAATTTAAAAATTCTCTAATCAATCTTATGATTAGTTGGGATCTATATTTTATGTAATCATAATCCCTATTTTATTAAATGTTTTATAATTATTTGACCATGGATGTGCTATCTCGATACCATTCACTATATTGTATAAAATGGTTAGTGATTGTGTTTTATAGATTAGGTAATGTAATATAAATTAATATGTATATGTTCTTATAAATCACCCAATTTATATGATGAATACTCTAAACTTATTTAGTAAAGTGAGGGTCCCTCTATATCCCATTGATTAATCAATTAGTCTCATGAGACAAACTAGACTAGGGTTTTACCCTCTAATGTATGGTGTCTTAGTGGAAGCCTTGATGATATGTTTGTGATATCTGGTATTATGAATTTTATAATTATGGTACGAGTAATTCATATTCCTTGTGACTATTCAACTACTCACATATCTATGGTTGTCTTTCATCTTATTTTATTTTATTTTATTCAATGAAAATGATTATTTTTATGAAATTTCTTATTTAGTTCTTATTACTTAAATTTTATACTAATGTTTATGTTTTATTGGCATCCGATTTTGGTATTAAACATTTATTATTTTTTTATGTTCATGATAACTATAGATATATTTATTAACCTTACTGATAATATGAGACGACCCATTTTCTAGGTTTTATTTTTCCTCAGGATGTAAAGATGTATATTATGAATGACTCATAGGGATAACCTAATACTTTAAGGGTGTTTACAATTGAGTTACTATATTGTATTTCAAATCAATTTGTAATGTAATAAATGTATTTGTATATAGTCATACAACTCTACTAAAATCTTTATTTATTTAGGATTTGAACACTTGTTCATACTACCAATGTAATAACATAAGGCACTAGTTATGAGCTATTAGGGTTAGGGTATTTATAGTGGGTATCAAAGAAATTTTAATAGAAACGATGGAAAAACATCCAGAAAACATGGCTTACGGAACATATCCCAAAACCAACTTTTCATGATAAGCATATAAGAATATCCTTGAATTTTATTATGGTATATTTTATGTGGGTATTCATAGGAATATATACCTATCTGAATACTACAATTTTATGTGGTTCTTGAACGGATGTACCAGGGTGTAACAATTCTGAAAAGGTTTGTTGGGTCTGACTCGCTGTAACTTGGTACATGAAAATGGGCCCCTTTGTGCTCCTAATTTTACACTCCTAGTGGGTATATATAGGATAATTCATATTTTCATTACAACCCAATATGATGAAATTTAAATTTAAAATGAACGAAAAAAACCATGTTTATGATTATGAGAGTAGAAATGCATATATTATTCAATTTGTGGTAAATTTTAATATTTTAATGTTGTGGATCATGATTACTAATATAATTTAGTGTATGAAATTATTGATATACAGGTCCTAGTGGAAGAAATGTATATTTAATCTACACATGTATTCCATGTAAGGATTTTTCATCCAATATATGATAATGATGTTTGAGAAAGAGATACAAACAGAGATGATAAATATATAACTATACTGGGACGGATGCCTCATGTTATGAATAAAAACAAAACTAGTATGGAGAAAAATGGCCCATATTGTGGGGGAAATTTTTAACCTATTCATGAGACAAAAACCTCCATTATTCTTGTGGTCTAAAACCCCTTTTGTTACCAAGATATGGAAATGTTCTTTATAGAAGTTATTTTATGCTTTGGAAGTGAATATTGGTAGAAAGATTCATATAAATTTATCATCTCCTGGGAGATGTAGATCGATGGTGGTTATTAATTCAAAAAACATAAGAGGAGGAACAATTTTCGATCATGGAAATGATGGATTTTATGAAACTTTTCTCAAAAGAATACTTCCCTCACAAATGGTGAGTGGATATAGAGTGAAAATTCATAGATATGAGGAAAAGGGATTATGATAATGTTTCTAGTTATGGATCCAACATTAAAAGTATATAATGTGATGTTGCAGATTACATACACAATCCAAAGGTAAAGACTAATCAATTAATGGATGGTTCAAAGTCATTCTTCTAAAGGTAGGTAGTCTCCAAAAATTTCTCATCATATGAAGATATTGTCTCTTGTGTTATCAATCAAAAATAATAATTTTTTATGTCATATGAATTTATAGGGAAGTAAGAGAATAAGAGGTCTACTAAACACTATAGAAACAAAAATAAGGAAAAGCGGAAGAGAGGAATATTTGAATTTCTATCCAACAAAATTTGTGGGAATAAACACATCGGTAATTCCTTAAAGGTAATGGGAGTCTATTAAATGTGTAGGGAAAAGGCCACCAATCTCATGATTTGAAGAAATGAAAGATTCCACAATATTTAAATGTTATAATATTAAATATATAGGTCATTACACAAATTATTTTCTTTAGATCCAATGATAATTTCCCACAAAAAGGACAAGGGATCATGGCCAATATTATGTGATCAAATCTACTGAGTTAGAATTTCCCAATGATATAGTGGCGGAAACCTTAATTGTTTCCACAAATATAGCTAATTATTTATTTTATTATAGATCATGGAATTATTTGAAATTTTATTATAATTACATTAAAATTAGGCATCTACCTTTTGATTTAATAATGGAGTATTCTGTAAAAACTAATAAGGGATTTATCATTGTATGAAAGATGATTCGTTTAGTCCCCTTTATGACACATAAACAAGCTTTAGTTGATGAACATTCCAACATACCTATGATTAAAATTGATATAATACATAGTATGGAATGACATTGAAGATATGATATGAAAATCTATTGACGAAGAATCAAATTACCATTACAGTAAAAGATGTAGAATCCCTTATCATTACAGCAGAAAACTCATCATGTGATTCTTATCTAGATCCACCTTGAAAAGATCTATTGAATGAAATTAATTTGGAGGAATGTAAAAAATGAACTATTGATTAAAAAATAAATATTCAAATTTAATATGTACATATATTTCAAGAATAATGTTTCCAATGCTTTTATACTGGGGCGCGCGCGTGTCCATCATGCATTGGGAGGATGCACAGCTTGTTTCCCCGCAATCTCGCTTTCCAAAGGCAGGCATCATCCGTTCCTTGTTAAGGGACGTCTGCTCCTTGATCGAAATCAGGATGATGGGATGTCGGTTCTTCCATCCGTGGATTCCTCCTCGGAGCTCTTCACCCAGTCCCAGTCTCCCTTATAGATTTAAGACGGGTTCGTGAGGCTTGTTCCCGGCGCCATATCTGCATGGACGCCAGTTAATTACGCTACTTCCATCGAGACGCTCCAAGGGGTCTTGTCAGGGTAGCAACCTTCTGTTGGGACCACCTTGTGTGTGAAGATTGTATTTGTTGTCAACATTTGTCAATGCTAGTAAAAATGAAGAAGGAGATAAAGAAGGACTCCAATGTTAATGCAGATCAGCTGAAGTGAGGATGCTTGGAGAATTATTTTGAAATCATAGCATTGGATGTCATACTTGAGTAATTCCCTAAGAAGATCAATTCAGACGATTCTTGAACTGATCCTAAGTTCAAAGAACTTCTGTCAAAGGTGACACATTGTTTACAACAATGAAGAATGGAGATGTATCATCCATTTAAGGATGATTGGATCATAATGGTGAAGTATCATCTATCTAAGGGTGGTTGAAGAATAATTGAGGATCTAAAGTGAGGATGAATGAATTACTTTAGAATTCATATTCCTAAAAGAATGGAAAAACCAAACGATGATTTTCTGATTTGTATTTCACAAATATCATAAGTTTGGAGAACTTGTGATGCAAGCCTTATGAAGGAAAGGGAGTGACAAAGAAGTGTTTTTGGAAAAGTCGTATCACAAATATCATCAGATCAAAAATATGGAAAAGGAAAGAAGTAGGCTTACAAGTATGCAGTAGGCACGCAAGTATGTAGTAGGCGCACAAGTATGTAGAGGCGTGCAAGTCATATTTCAAAAGAGCATTATTTCAGAAATATGGAAAAGGAAATAAAGTGTCGCGAAAGTCAAGAATGGCATGCAAGTATTTGGCGCGCAAGTATTGGCGCGCAAGTGTGTCGAACAAGTCATATTACAACATCATCATATCCAAAAAAATGACAATGGAAAGAAGAAGGCACGCAAGTGGTGGCGTGCAAGTGGTGGCATGCAAGTGGTGGTACGCAAGTGGTGGCATGCAAGTCTAGGTCGTGCAAGTCACAAAAATGCCTATAAATAGACGACTCACCTCCTCATTTTTCAAGGCTCGAGACTTAGAGAAATATTTGATCTCTGAACGCGCATGTGTAGAAAGCGTCACGCAAGTTGAAGTGGCGCGCAATCTAAGGGTTATTTATACATTTCACAAGTGTTGTCGCACTAGTTTGCCATGCAAGTGTTGTCGCGTAAGTGTTACCGTGAAAGTTGTGGCGTGCAAGTAGCTGCGTGCACGAAGAGGCGTGCAAGTTGTAGGCGCGCAAATATAGGGCACGCAAGTGGAATTAGGTGCGCAAGCTATTTTGTTCCAGGAGTTCCTGCCATCTTCTGGAGAGGGAAGAAGAAGAAGGAAAAGAGTTCAACTACATTCCATATGCATGATCACATGCATTCATGAACAAGAGAAGAACTCCCTCTGATGATGCCAAGTAAGTTGGTCTTCTTTTCCTGATTAATCAAATTGGTATAGGTGATTCTTGCTAAGGACGAAGAAGGAGTCCTAGTGGATTTTATTATTGCACTAAAGAAGAATAAGAAGTCCAAGTGCAGCTGGTTTTTCACTAGTGAAGAAGAAAAGAAGAAGACACGAAGAATTTCATGGATACTTCATTGCAAGAAATCAAGTAAATAGCACTCAATAAGATCAAGAGAAAAACCTACCTTACTGAAGAAGGAAGAAGACTGTCTCCCTAGTCAGTATAAAGAATCATCTAGAGGCTGGAAGTTGGACTCGGCTTTCACCAGTCAAGGGAAGAGGATTGTTTCCCCCCACCCTCCAAAGTGTAGGGACTCACACGGGCTAGAGGATTGTTTTCCTAGCCACTCCATTGTAAAATCATATCACATTGTAATAGAGAAACCATGTAGTGGCCATACACATGCATGGCAAGGATGTAGCTACTCTTATTGAGTGGTGAACCTTGTAAAAATATCATGTGAATATTTTTACTTCTTTCTATTATTGCATGAGACAGGGAAAAAAGAATAAGATAATCAAGATCCTAATAGGCCACGAGGTATAGGGATAAAAGTTATAATTGGTTTAAAAAGTCCCCAACACGGATTCACCCCACCCCCCTCTCAGTGTTAGACATATCCCAAACTGGTCCACTCACCTTCGGTGAGGAGAATGGTCGTGTTGGGGTGTCGTTGGCATATCTTGACGTTGTGGATCCGAATATCTATCATATGTACCTTATTAGAGGGCTTCTCGAGGGTGCGGAAGCCTGAGTCATCCCACATCGAACGTGGGGAATGTTTACCATCTGAGGTTTTCCTCACCTTCCCATGTTTAACACGGGGTATGTCGTGAGTTTAACGTATTGCGAAGATGGATCGGACTGCTCGAAACATTGAGAGTGGATCAGATTGAAGAACCCCATAGGGGGAACACTGATGTTGGGGCCAGCACGTGGGTGGCTTCCCGGATACCATGGAGTGGGATGGGGTGGCATGATCTCACTTGGATGTGGCGGCTCGGGTAATGATCAGGATGGATGATGGAGTAACTAGCTTGAACCCCATGGAGGCTTCCTACGTATCCCCATGGCAGGGAATCAAAGTCTGCATAGTTCGGTGATACGGTGGGACACCTGAAGAGGCGACCCATGAGAATGAACACATGGATTGGATCTTGGAGGACGTAAGATATCCAGGCTAGGGCATTAGCTTCCCATGACATGTGGGCTTGATGGGGAATTCAGGGTGAGACGTGGGTGTGAGGCATGGGGCTTACGCTCTGAGATGGCCCAAGAGGGGGAATACCGTTTAATAACATGCGGGATGAGGGCATACATTTTAACATCATGCGGGATGAGGGAATACAGTTTAACGTCATGCGGGACGAGGCATTTGGGGATTATGCTTTGCGGCAGCCTAGAGTGGGTATGGGGCTTACGCTTTGAGGCAGCCCATGGTGAATATGGGGCTTACGCTCTGAGGTGGACCATTGTGAATATGGGGCTTACGCTCTGAGGTGGCCCATAGTGAATATGGGGATTACGCTCTGAGGCGGCCCATGGTGGTCGGGGAACCGATGTGGAGAGGTCAGAACGACCGGGTGGTGGGCTTGAACCTCGTGGAGGCTTCCTACGTACCATGTGTTAGCACGGATCAAAGTCCACGTAGTTCACTGGGATGGGGATTATGCTCTAAATTGGACCATGAGAGGATGTCATGGTCGATGTGCACTCTAAGCCCACGTGATCCATGCTCGGTGTGAGAAACAAGAGGCAGAAGGGACCAGATGATCATGTCGCAAAGGGTGCGTCTGTGAGAAGCAGAAAGGGGCCTACGCGTTGAGTGGGCCAAAGAGGAAACAGGGGCATACGTGTGGTTATCGACCATAGGTGTCGGGGCTTACTCCAATATGGAGGCCCATGGTGTGACAAAGCTAAGTGGGAAAGGGACTCCACTAGCCTTGGCAGGGGGGAAGTATGGAGATGCACTGGTGCAACCCTCCGCAAGAGAGGATAGGGGCTTACGCTCTGATGCAGCCCTTCCCCCGTGGAAAAACGCCACTCCAACAAGGAGGATCTCATTCCATGTGAGGAAGAGTCAATTCCTTTGGAGACGAGTGGGCGTAAAGAATGCCTGAGCCGGGGGGACCCTGCGTGCGAAGCACGGGGTCGGACCACGTTTTAACGTCATGTGTTAAGGATGAGGTGCTTAGAAGTTTAACGTCCTACAGCTTGGACGAGGTGGGTTCGCTCCACACCCCTAGGGATTACATGCCCAATGCCCTCTACCCCTTGTGGGAGGGAAGGCATCGGAAAGGCCGTAGTAAAGGGGGGATGCATGGCGAACCATCGAGGGGTCCACGTTAGCGTGGCTATGCGAAGAAGAAATATCTGTTAGCGTGCCTATGCGGATAAGCATAAGGAAAAGCAACGCAATGGGAAACACCACCCAAGGAACCTTGAGGTTACTTCGTATGATCCTGGAAGGCCATACGGGAAAACAACGCATGGTGCACATGCCTGGCAGGAAAGACATCACCTGTCGTTGCGGAGAGGCAGCCAAGGGGCGTCATGGTAAATGGTCCGGGGTGTTGCGCGCAAAGAGAAGGTTTGCATGAAAAACACCGTGATGGCGCGCAATAGGGCACGAGGATTGCGTCGATAGGAAATTGCGTGCAATGTATTGCATGCAAGGAAGGGAATTGCGTGCATGGGGCAATGATTGCGTGCAAGGGAAGAACCCGGAGGTGGGGGAAATTCACTTAAGCTGGTGGATTTGCACGCAAAGGCGAACCCAGGGGAAAGGTTTCATGAAAAGGGGAATTACCTGGAAGTCATATTGCGCGCGGGGGGAGTCGAATTACACAAACGGGAGCCATTCCAAATTCCACAACCCCAAACCGGTTGGGGGCGCCTTCTATTTATATGCAGCGAGCGGTAGAGAATTCAGGCAGCGCGAGAAATCTTCCACGCACGGGAACCGTCGGCAGCCAATGCTTCACCACGCGGAACCGGGGCGGGCAAAATTGCGCGAACCATCGGCGCGATTACGTGAATCCCGGGAATGCTTCGCATGCACATCATTATTTTGCGCAAGTCCTCTTATATTTCACGCACCACTTGCCAAGCCTCCGGACCGGGCCTCTGAGTCTGAATATGACTTCAATTTGTCATTTCAAAACTTCATTTAGGAGTTATGGACTTTTTCGGCATCTACAAATGCCCCCCCCCCCCGGAATTGGATTGGCGAGAGGTCACAATGGTCGGATTCTGAGGGAAATGCCGAAACGCCGAAGTGGTGGGTCTCCTGGGCACTTTGTGCGCAAAATTCCAACGGGGCATGCAAAACGACATACCCATGCATAATTCTCTTTCCGTGCGGCGCGGAACCCTTGCCTTGCCTATAAAAAGGGATGCTGGGCCCCGAATCCGTACTCAAGATTTTCCGCGCGATAAGCTTACTACTCTCGTGCGGGAAATTGCTCCCGCGACTGTGTGTAAAAACAGTTTGCAGCGCGTAATTCCTTCAGAATTTTGGCCGTACTTGCACGCCTAATCGAAACATTCCGCGACTGGTGTGCCTATTGCGCAGCCATCTCCTAGATTTCGCGCCACAACTTCAGATTTCACGCCGCCACTTCAGATTTCGTGCAACACTCTCTGATTCCGCGCACTACATTCTGGTTTCATGCAACTCCCGAGATATTCGAGATGGCCGCAAACCCAGTTGATGAGGGGGAAGCCGCTGCTCGTACGACCAAAATGGCAGGGACCGAAGGGGTGTATGGTGCCAAGGTGATCGTCTACAACAACCTGACCTTGTTCAATCTACTGACTCCAGCCCAGAAGACGTATCCCCTATCTGATAACCTCCCGCTCTGGAACATCGGCATCCTAGTGGAGGTTCCTCTACCTAGATTCAAGGTGGACACACCGTGGTCATGGGTGACCCAGGAGGACGATCTTACTCGCTACAACATCACCAACAATGGTCGTCCTGCCAGGGAAACCAGACATATGGACGTATATGTCCTGAACCCGAGGACCAGGACCGTTACCTGGGATGAGCATGTAACAGAGAATTCTCCAACCCTCTACATGATCACGTTCTGTCAGAGTGTCACGGATGACACGAAGGGCTGGACGAAGGATTGGGACCTGCGGTCTGGGGGAAACTTCACCAGTGAGTGGGTCTGGGCGTTCTAGGTTCGCCATACTTACAACCAGTTCGGGGATGAACTGTGGTATATTGGCCTGTTCGAGGTGGTATGGACGTCACAGTTCCACTTCCACCGTCAACCTGAGCTCAGGACGGAGCTATTCGCCTGGTGGTCTCCTGATACCAAAACATTCCACCTTCAACATGGGGAATTCGGCATCAGTCTCTAGGACGTTAACTGCATCGGAGGTATCCCACTAGAGGGATACCTATACGACGAGTTCGTTCCTCCAAAGAGCACCTGGGAAGACAGGTCACGAACGCCTATGCTGACATGGTACCTGTTGGATCTAGCCAAAGAGAGGTTGGGGGTCAAGGAATTATTGAAGGACATTTCCTACAAGGGCTGGTTCAGCTAGTTCCTTGAGAATGATCTGGCCATCAAGATGCTGGGACGGGACAAATGGTGCCCAACCGTGGCTCAGAGGAGCAGGGGTGGGTCATACTGGAGGACCCTGGAGGCGGGGCAATACCAATAATGGGGTTACCGCGTCATTAAGACCCAAGACCCAAATGTCTGGTACGCCGCGTTTCTCACCCCCTTCCTGAGCGGGTGGCTCCTGCCGGTGTGGGACGCGAGGATGGGCATCTGTCCAACAACACCGATGATGGCGGGCACCATGACCGCCAAAAAATGGTTCAACTTGGGCGTCCCCGTACTGGCCAAGATGTATGCCATCCTGGGATGCATCTCACAAGCTGGGTCACCTCTGAGAGTATGTGGTCCCTTCCAGATCTTCTATGGCTGGGTGGTGGCTTATCTCAGCGGGTACACTTTCCTGAACGCCATCCGTCGTCCGGGCAACGGTATGCGACCGTCCCTACTAAACATCGTCGGGGTGGTTCCAATGACGCTTAATGAGGAGGGCGTGAGAATCCGCATTGGAAACCACAACAACTTCCACTTCAGCCCGTTCCCCGCCCTGGTCGGCCAGATGGTGGAAAATGGGTGAGGCTCTCTGGAATAATAGGAGTATTTCCATAGCATTCGGGGCGGGGTGCTCGTGGCTCGGATCGACGGGAAGGTGATTTGCGAGCCTTATGTGCCATCCCGATTCGCCAGGAAATTCGGGTGCCTCCAACGAATGCTGAAGAAAGTGTCCTCAACTATCTAGTAGGAGAAGAATCCATAAGTCCTGTGCCAGATGTGGTTGATGTTTACCACTTTCGGCACTGGCGACGTCATCACTCATCCTCCCACTGGGGTTGACGCTGGACTAGAAACCGAGTATGCCGAACAATGGACCATCGCGTACACTGAAGGGATTTTACACAAGCGAGTCTAGCAACTCAAGGTTACTCATGTGGAAAACAGTTGACGGGGAAGAAGGCAAGGTGCTGCTGTAAGGGGTGAACCAATGGTGCGTCAGGTAGCAAGGCCTGCGCAAGCCGGGACATCAGCTGCGAGAACATTAAACAGTGCAGTTGTGACCTCGTTGCCCGTAGGGGGTCAAATGAGGTGGCCCGGGAGCTGCCCAGTAAGCAGATAAGATACATCTCGAACATTCCCAAGATTCAATTCTCCCAGAACTATGGTCGGTCTGGATGACCCTACAGAAATCGATGAGTGTTGAAGCCATCTAGCAAAAGATAATTCAAAACGGGATCCAGCTCCCTGAGGTCGGGCTCGTTCGAATTACCGACCGGGTGAACTTCCATTGGAAGCATGATTACCTGATGGCCATGGACACATACGCCCGCCAAACGGGTCGGCGTGTAGAGCCACCATTCCTCGTGAAAGTGATGCTCGACTAGGAGCATGATCCAGAAGCGATGCCACCAAGAGAAGTCAACAGTAACGAGGAGTCTGAGGGGGGGGGAGACCGGAGAAGACGAAGGAGAAGGAGAATATGAATAAGAAGGAGAACCCGAAGGTGATGGGTCATAGGGGGCAACCTAATGAGGGAGTCTCCGAGAGAGCGGCAAGATCGCCAGCTCTGATCTCGACATAACCGAGATACTCGAGGTCTGTCTCTATCTTCATTCATTTTCCTTCTTCATCCATTCTCCTTTTCAATTTACCAACCATCTCTTTACCTCGCTCAGGAGCATCTGAGTGTTGGATAGGCAAACCCACTATAGGAGGGAGGAGAGGAACAAGTGAGACAGGAGGGAATCTGCCACCCATCGTTGAATTAACAAGCGCAGAGGGGTCTCCCATCATGGCGGCTACTGCAGCGGCCGGATCACTGGAGACCGATGCCCTAGATTCCTGTAATTCTCACACTCCACTACTGGTGCTTGGTATCAAAAGATCCCCACTAACCATCCTACGTCATGTGAAGTGATCTCAACACTGAAGGCTCGTTAGGCTGCGGATCATGGGCCGTCTGTGAGGGAACTAGTGGCGGACATACCAACTCATTCAGAATATGCTCCCTTCACTGAGTCGGCTCTTGAAATGGGTGAGAAGGGGGCAGCAGACATCAGTGGCATTGTTCTTGAGGCAACGCCGGAAGCTGACAGAGGCATTGTCGCTGCTAGGGCGAGAGAGGAAGGTCGCCCGGACGTCGAGGATCCTATTCCTCATGAAGACATCCCTGGGGAAGATCCTGCTGCCGATCTACTGGCTACCTTCCCTATGTACCAACCCGCTGACCCTGAAGAGATAGATAACTCTGACTCAGAGGAAGCCGATGAGAGCCGGATGACATGGCGCAAAGGGTGGAAGTGTATTCAGCACTTTCTCAGACAGCCCCAGTAGGATTGGCTGAGGCGGATGGGATCACTCCAGACCTGGCTGTGCTTCCTGTGTGACGGAAGGGCTGACGCTTAGTACCTTCATCTGACGGTCCGTGATTACATGGCCGAGACGATACGCGAGAGCAGCCAGCGCACTGACATTGCCCAGTTTCGGGAAAGATCGGCGAGAACCCGAGTGTTGCTGAGGGTGGAGCGGGAGGTCTGACACCTTGAAGGGCAGGCGGCAGATAAGGATGCCTTCATTGCAACATGCTCTGAGCTTGTGGAGCAACTGATGGCCCAGCTGGCTGACGTGCAAGAACAATTGATGGAGTCGAGTTATCAGATGACCATACTTCGAACCGAGTGGGTGCAGGGAGAATCCAGGATTGATGAGCTGTTCTCTATGGTGGCTAGTGAGGAGAGAGTCTTCAAGGAGTGAGAAGCGATCCTGGAGGTTACCAGCCAAAGGGTAGTAGCGCTGGAAAGAGTGATTCATCACGCAGATCCTTAAGGGATTTGTTTTGTCCATCCCATGAACTTCTTTCTTGTATTGCTCATCATATTAATCCAATACATGGAAAAATCTATTCATCTGTACCCTTGGTTTAATATTCCCAATCATAATTCCAAAATGAATAACAACCCATCCCTAAGCTCTTGTGGGTCGCACCCAACGCGGGAAGCAAAGTATACTCATGTTATCATCTCATCCAACTACGGGGAATTGACCAGGTTTCAGGAATCCAAAATTGGGCCTGGATTTCTAAGGGGATGAACTCAGACCGATTGACATATCATCTTCTCAATGTGCTCTGACACACGAGCGGGGAACGTCAGGGGAATTGAAAGCCATCCGAACATAGGGAGATGGAAAGTAAAGGTGAATCACACTACCCATATTCAACACACTATGGGGAGCGACGATAGAGGATAACTGTTAACCGTGATGGAAATGCAACATCCATATCGTGTTGGCCTGGAATGTGGACAATAAATGAGGACTGACCACTGACCATGTTCGCAATATGGGGGCTAACTCAAATATCAGTGGTCAGTTTTCCGGAACGTTGGCCCAGGATAGCAGGAGGACCATAAGACTATCATCCATGTTGCTACAATAGGCAGAACATAGGTCTATCACTCATATTGTGGTATCAGGCGGACCAATGTCTATCATCCATACTATTAGGGGGTCCCGTTAAACATGACCAGTCCTCCGGAACGTTGGCCCAGAACAGTAGGCAGACCATAGGTCTATCATCCGTACTGTTAGGGGGTCCCATCGAAAATGAAAGAGAATGAGTGTCCAAATAAAGGGGCATGCAAAGCGTGGAAAGTGGAGTGGCGATTTGTTCGAACAGAGTCCAACACTCTCGAAATTGTGCCATCGTGGTGAAGCCGCATTAGGCGGACGTACCAACCTGATCACGGGTCATCCCAATTTTCAGGTAGGACCTCTTTGGTGAGAGAACTGCTACATACCATTATTAATATGGGGTATCCCGAATATATTCGGAGTAGATACCACAATTACACCGCTTCCTAAGAAGTCAGGCCGAGGGGCCGACAATAAGGAGAGACGGGGTTTGGTAATCCCTGGGGCTGGACCCGAGACGAAATGTTCGGGCGTTCTTATGTATCTCATTAGGATGATAATCAAGCTACACGTAGTTCTTGAGTACAGTTTAATGTCATGTAGGATGAAATACAGTTTAACTTCGTGTGGGATGGGGGACACATCTCATCTGGGGATGGGCACGACACGATGAGTAACCTGACATGAATGAGGACATAATCCCGCACCACACCGTACAATCCCACAAAAGAGACCGAGTCGTTGAAAACCCAAAGAAAGGATCCTATTTTAAGGTCTTAGAAGTTGGACCAAAGGATAGGGGAATGGGAGAAACACGGTAACGTGGATGCAAAACCCAACTTGAATGCGGCAAAGCCCTGCTTACTATGTGCTCCTGGGGATGCGTTTAGGCCGAGAGACCGAACATGAAAAGTTAGGCTGGGCCTGTGGGGAAGTTCCCAGGTGCTATTATGTATCTCATAAAGATGAGAATCAATCCATACGTAGTTATTTATGGCTATCATGGCGCGATATGGCACCTGCGCAAAGGGCGAAGGAGTCGTGTGGGTCTAACCCTCGCACCAAAAGAAGCGGCATTTGATATATCTTGTTTTTTCGTGGAGGTAAATGGTTTTTATTTTGTGGGCCGACTGGACTAGGGTAGAAATTCCTGGCGTCTCCACAATAATCAAGCCATAACAGGCATTGACAAGCGGTATGGAAATCGACCAATATCTGGCATGATGTCCCCCATGTAGAGGTCATCAAAATGCGGTGTCGTTTTTCATCGTGCGGCCAGGACGATATCATCACAGTTTAAGGTCATGTGGTTTGGACGAAAAGAACAGTTTAAGGTCGTATGGTTTGGGCCACTAGCACAGTTTAAGGTCGTAGGGTTTGGACCAACAGCACTGTTTAAGGTCTTATGGTTTGGACCTGCGACACAGTTTAAGGTCATAAGGCTTGGACCTGTGGAAAAGTTTAAGGTCATAAGGTTTGGACCTGCAGCACAGTTTAAGTTCGTATGGATTGGACCTGCAGCATAGTTTAAGGTCATATGGTTTGTACCTCCGGCACTGTTTAAGGTCATAAGGCTTGGACCAGCAGCACAGTTTAAGGTCATAAGGTTTGGACCTGCAGCACAGTTTAAGGTCATATGGTTTGGACCTGGGGGAACACGCATGATGCGATAAAGCATACCTGATGCGGGTGAGGGAGTAATCCCATACCATCACCACGTGGGATCCCGAGAGAGGATGCTCGGGCCAAAGGGTCCTACGAGGGTTTAACAATTAGGGGGGAATAAGAGATTCTAGCTCCTAGCTACGCTGGGCCCAAAACACAATGTATGGGCGACTCCTCGTTCCTCATGGGGATGAGGGACAAGCTACACACAACCTATAAAGAAGAAACCCAAGCACATACTCTAGCTCTTAGATCACAGGATCCCTGAGAGACACCGTCATGCAGCATGGTCTGTTTGACGTGTGGGGATTTACTGAGGGTTATTAAATGGAGTGTCGAGATTCTACCTTGACACGATGGGACGGTAAATAATGTGAATCATGAAACCAACATTTAGGGCCCGTGGAAACCGGCATGATGACTGAGGATTACTTCTAACCATGTTCGCAACACAGCATCTTGTCGCATTAGCCAAGAAGAGGGGGAACACAAATGAGCATCAACCGCTGACCACATTCGCAACACGGGATTCGTATCAATTTGCTGCCTGAAACCCACAGGGGTGTTGGCCCGTGATGGTAGGAGAGCCCTTGGGTGTTGTATCCAGGCCATTCTTGGGGGTCCCTCGGGGTGTGAAGGATGGTGGGGCCTGAATGAAGGGGAACACGAAGCTTGAAAAGTGGACGAAAACTTGTCAAAGTCGAATCTGACACTCCCGGTCCTAGACCAGAGTACTCTGAACACATTAGCAGACCACTGGGGAGGGTCGAAGGGCTCAGTTTGAGAGTGGCCAAAATATGGAGGATCCCCTAGGGAAGGGCAGTCCAAATTCCAAAAACCATGTACCACACCTATATATCCCATCCATGGGGGGGGGCAAGAGACTGAGGCAACCGGGAGATCGTGGGATCTCCTAAGAGATGGGGCTGGACCTAACATCTAGGTGTTCAGGCAGTCCTATGTATCCCATAAAGATGGGAATCAAGCCATACGTAGTTCTAGATGATGCCTTTTAATGTCAGGGGGAACATGACATAGGAGGGATAATCCTGAGAATAGGGTGCGTGTTGTGCATCTATTGCAAACCTGGCGTGAATGAGGACATAATCCCATACCACGCCGCGCGATCCTATGGCCAAGGTCTCAAAGGCGAGACAGACACGATAGCGGACCTCAAGATGGACCCAAAGACGAAAGGTCTGGGCATTCCTACGTATCTCATTAAGATGACAATCAAGCTAGACGTAGTTCTTGAAGTACAGTTTAACGTCATGTAGGACGAAATACAGATCATAGTTTTAGGTCTTAGAACTCGGACCAAGGTGCAGTTAATGGTTATGCGGGACCCTACAGTTTATGGTCATGCTGGACCAAGGATGCCTAGATGTAGGGAAAAATGTATTTTATGGTCATGCTGGACCGTATAGTTTAAGGTCATGTTGGGCCAAGGAGGATCTTAGTTTTAGGTCTTAGAACTCGGACCCAAGAACCCAGACATAGGGCAGAATGTAGTTTAAGGTCATGCTAGACCATACAGTTTAAGGTCATGCTGGACCAAGGAGGATCTTAGTTTTAGGTCTTAGAACTCAGACCCAAGAGCCTAGACGTAGGGCAGAATGTAGTTTAAGGTAATGTCGGACCGTAAATTTTAAGGTCTTGTTGGACCAAGGAGGATCATAGTTTTAGGTCTTAGTACTCAGACCCAAGTAGCTCAGGCAAAATACCGTTTGAGGAACCTGGAGTTGGTTGGTGGAGTTATGCACTCACCATCCATAGTCACCAGGGAATACGCGCCATTGGGATAGACCTTATAGACAATAAAAGGCCCCTCCAATTTGGGCTCCAACTTGGGTGGTTTCCTGTCAAGAATCATTGGCGCTCTGAGAGCCAGCACCAGGTCACCTTGCAGGAAGGAGCGGAGGAGAACCTTCTTATTGAAAGCTCGAGCCATCCTGCTCTGATGCCTTTCCATGTTATGTAAAGCACGGAGCCTATTTTCATCCAGCGCTTCCAATTAGGCTAGACAGATTTCAGCAACTCTATTCGGCGCTTGCTGGTCGTAGACCGCCGTGCGCAATGAGGGCAACTGGATCTCGATGGGCAGGATGGCCTCAGCTCCGTACACCAAGGAATATGGAGTCACCAGGGAGGAGTTACGAGTCGTCGTCCTATAATCCCAGAGGGTGTTGGGAAGCTTGTCCGGCCAACTTTTATTTTTCTGACCAACCATATTTTGCATAATGTTAGAGAGGGTTTTGTTAAACACCTCAATCTCTCCATTCTTATGTGCACGATAGCGGGACGCGTGGTTAGAGCGAATATTGTACTTGGCGTACAATTTCATCATCTCGGCTGCTCGGAAGTTGGTTCTGTTATCCGTGAGGATAGCGTGAGGTACTCCAAACCGATAGATGATATTGGAGCTCACGAAGTCGGCGATAGAACAGGCCTTGACTTCCCTAAGCGGGATTGCCTCTGCCCACTTCGAGAAGAAGTCTGTAGCGGTTAAGATGAACTGGCACTGGCGGGGCATCACTGGCGGGTAAGGCCCTATGACATCCAATCCCCAGACTGCAAAGGGCCAAGAATACTTGGTAGTATGGAGCGGATCTAGTGTCTGATGCACAAAGTTAGCATGAACTTGGCACGCATGACACCACTTGGCATACTTGATGCAGTCGCAGATCATGGTGGGCAAGAAATATCCCAGCCTCCGAATCTGGTGGGACAATTTCGACCCAGCCTGGTGGGCACCACAGGAACCAGCGTGCACTTCTTGCATGGCCTATGGGATCTCAACTCCTTGAAGGCTATGGAGGAGAACACCATCAAATCTGCGCCTATAAAGGAGCTACTCAAGGTTGGGACCGCTTTGAAGGGTGAACTGCGGTGCACAGAATCGGATTCACTCTTGCTCAGCTCGGTCCAGTGGAAGATTGTAGTGTTGGAGATATTCAACCAAGGGCATCCTCCAGTCAGGAGCTCTCTCGATTACCACACCTGAAGCCCCTGGGGATCCTGACGTAGGGGCACTAGCAGTGAGATGGTTCACTCGCGGTCCACAATCGCCTTCCGGAATAACAGGAGCAATGACTCTCCGGTGTACCACGTGGATGATTAGGTCATCATGTTCGGGCTCCGCAAGTGATGCGGCCAGGCTGGCCAAAGCATCTGTTCGACTATTCTACGACCGGGGAATGTGAACAGCCTCTGGCCGAGAGGGGAACATAGACATTAGATGGAGGGTGCACTCCAGCAATGGCATGAGTTCTGGCTTTCTGATATCATAGTCACCATTGACCTGCTTTATGACTATCTCGGAATCCCCTTTCACATACTGATGGAGTACCTCAATATCGAGAGCCAACTCGAGGCCAGTGATGAGGGCATGATACTCTGCCTCATTGTTTGTGCAGCCTTCTGACAATAGGATTGAATATGGCAGAATGGCTTGCTCCTGGGTGATGAAGATGATAACCAGGACCACTCTGTTAAGCCTAGGATCATTGAGCCCTTTACCGGTGGGGCTCCAGGAGGAACCGTCAAAGTGCATCTGCCAGCATGTGATGGCGCGATCGACTGAGAGTATTTCCTCAACAAGAAAGCCTAGGTCTAATGGCTGGTCCATGGAGGTTGGGTGGGAAGCTAAGAAGTCTGCCAACGTCTATCCATTGACGGCCTTCTGAGGTACGAACCTGATGTCGAACTACTGGAGGATCACCGCCCAGTGCGCCAATCGGCCGGTCAACCTAGGTTGGTTCAGTATGTATTTCAACGGGTCTACCCGAGAGACCAGCTGTACCTCATGGTGCTTAAGTAGTACCGCAATTTTTGTTCGGAAAATACGAGCACCAGGCAGCTCTTCTCTATGGGAGAATATTTAATTTCCTCATCGAGGAGAATGGGCCTGAGTTGTAGAGGCTATTCTCTATTCCCTCATTGTTCATCTGGGCGAGAAGTGCGCCCAGGGATCGCTCCAGGGCGGTCACGTGAAGGACCAGCGGCTTTCCAGAAACGGGTGTCATCAAGACCAGAGGCTACAACAGATACAGCTTGATTTCCTCAAAAGCGATATGACACTCTTCATTCCATTCAAAGGCGGTGCCTTTATTTATGAGCCGAGAAAAGGGATTACACTTTTCGGCCAGATTCGCAATGAATCGGCGTATATAGGCTAACTGGCCTTGGAGGCCTCGAAGCTCCAAAATATTATTCGGGGGAGGCATCTGACTTATGGCCTTGATCTTCTCTAGGTCGATCTCGATGCCTCGATACCTAACGATGAAGCCAAGAAACATTCCGAAGGTTACCCCGAAGGCACACTTCAATGTGTTCATATTAAAGTGGCGAGAACGGAGGAAGATGAACACTTTCTCAAGGTCTTTGAGATGGTCCTGGCGCTAACGAGATTTAACCACGAGGTCGTCCACGTAACACTCCACCAGTGTCCCAAGGATCGGCTTGAATAAGTGATGCATAGCTTGTCGATAGGTGGCACCCGCATTCTTCAGGCCGAAGGGAATAACCTGGTAGCAGAAAGTACCCCAGGGGGCCCTGAAGGTAGTGAAATCTTCATCCTCGGGGGCCATCTAGATCTAGTTGTACCAGGAGTACCCATCCATGAAGGAGAGGGCCTGGAACCCAGTCGTGGCATCGATCAACAACTCTGTCATGGGGAGAGTAAAATCATCCTTCGAACAGTGGCGGTTGAGATCATGGAAGTCGATACTGACCCTGATATTCCCATTCTTCTTCTTGACTGGCACAATGTTGGCTATCCACCTGTGGTACTGGACTTCCTTGAAGAAGTTGTCCTTGATGAGCTTATCAAATTCAGCCTCAACTATTGTAACGCCCCAAGATTTCATAGTGTGTTATTTCTTCAAAATAATTCAATAACTTTCACTTCACGCAACACCGAGTTCAAGCACACCATGACTTACCAAACAAGCTGTTCAAAAGAGGTTATGAATAGTATTAACTAAATTTTAAACTTTATATAATCCTTATAATTTTAGAATCCATATTATGAGTTTTTTTTGACATAATGTAAGAACAAATTCATTTTCAGTATTGCACCTTTACCAACTTTAAACAGTGAACCCATTTTAAATACAAAATTTTAAACTTTTTGACTAAATGGGGACATCAAAAATTTAAAATGAAACATCCCAAGAGTCCACAATACGCTTCTCTTTGAATAATACAGTAGCGTGTGTTGTACGCAACTTTGAGTTCTAATACACACCATAACCAAATCAAACTAGCTGTTATTAATAGTAATACCTACTTTTTGAAATTTTATAAATTTTATCTCTCAAAATGGACTTCATTTTTGGATTCGGAGTATCAAATTTAGCCTAAGGTGATATTTTGGTACTTTTCGGATAACTTTAATATTTTGATGAATAGTGAAAATTACTAAATTTTAATTAAAAACAACTTTTTTAATCAAAATAATTAATAGTGATAAATTATGAATTTGAGTGGTTTTAAAGTATATTTAGAATATATTTTTCCCATTTAATACAATGTCGGTCATTGGACGTAATTTCACAATTAAACCGGACATAAACAAGTATCAATCTTTTGATAGTTATTATCTCTTAAAAACACGCTTTTTGTTTTAACAACGGGAATTAATTTTAAATTAATTTCTGCCACTTCTGTGTTTTGAATTTGGAAAAATGGATTCCATATTTTGAATCAGGATGTTCAAATTGTGTAAATAGGTAACATTTATTTTTAGGCATTTTGAATAATTACTGCGGTAAATATTTTATTTACCATGGTTAAGGGTAAATCCGGTAAATAAGGGTTAACAAATAATACTATAATAATACTAAATTACCCTAAAACGTGTCCTAACATTATTTTTTGATACATGTTCGACCAATGGGCATATTTGTGTCAATTTTGGGACCGCATGGAGCCACTTGTAGGTGATAGGGACACTTTATTTTAATTAAGTTAAAATAAGTACAAAAATGACATAAGCATATATCTTTTAGAAAATTAATTTTTACATAGGGTTATATATGTTGGCTTTTCGACTATAAATAATAATTAGAAAGTTAAATTATTTCCTGCATAATTATATTTTATTTATAATTTTTAGACTTTAAATAATTTAATTTATTTATGACACAATATGATACAGTAATTATCATAATAGTGAAAAATTAAAATAATTGATATTATAAATACCCAAATAAATATAATATGAAACTTTTAATGAATTAAACTAATTTTCTAGGATAATATGAAATATTAGGATTGATTCAATTGACTTTTTTTCGAAATAATCAATCTTTTATGAGTTTCACAAAAATCAACAATTGAATAGTGTCAAAATTGACATAAAAGCGTTTTTAAAACAAATATTATATTATTAATTGGTATTAAATTCCTAAAAATCTAAGGCTCGGCCAAGAGACTTATATCATGATATTTGTCTCATTAATGGACCACTTTGGGGTCGCTTGGATGTATATAGTAGGTTTATTATCCATATTATATAAAAATACAAAGAGACATTGTAAAAGTGAAACTAATTAACTTGGAGTTAATACTTAATGATAAGGTTAACATAAGTACCCAAACCTGTCTAAATTCTATTGTTTGAGTTTTTTTCGACCCATACCCACCTTAAAATTTAAATAATCAACTTTGGATCCATTAGAAACCGAATATGAATTTATTATAAACTAATATTTCTAGCTTTTCCAAAGGTTCCCCTCACCCCTCTTATAAAAGGTCACTCCTCCTTCTCTTTTCATCACACCTTAAAAGCCTTTCAGTTCGGCCAAACTCTGCACAAATACTCTCCCACCTTTCCTCACTACAATCTTGAGGCCTTAGTTTGATCAGAATGCCAACCTATGGAGCCCTTTTGATCAAATCAAATGGAAGAACCCGAAAAAGAGGTAATGATTTCACCACCCTTTTTCAAGTTCCTTTCATCTTCCACTTCTTCTTCCTTTGTTGTTACCATTATAAAATAATAACTCCAGTATCATATATATAATGTGATGTTATTATAAATATGGTACAACCATATTCACTATTCTATCCATCCTTTGAATAACATGTCACCATATGTGCGTACGTACGACTTACCGTCTCCACGTCGTGGTGTAATTGTTATTCAATAAATTATTATTTCGATGGGTATAATAATGATGTGTAACTCGTGTAAATAATAAATATAACATGATAAGGATTCTGTATATATGATATACCGTCCAATTATATATTATTTTAATATCAAAAGATTGATATTATCGCTCGTGTGTACGTATGGACTACCGTCTCCATTAACGCGATGAGATTCATTTTCCATCGTATCCATTCAAGTATAATTCTCATTTGATGATTAATAATAGTATCTAAGGACTTGATATAATTCTGGATATTAATGAGATACAACCTATCCACTACAAACATGGATTACGTAACAAAATATATATAATAAAATGAGTAAGTTAACACCCGAAACGACGATAATTCGTAGATATTATTAACAAAGCAATGTTAAAAGATAATATATGATATCATGTTGATGTATATGATTATTAAATAATTTAATAACAATTATTTCACTATTATAGAGGAGTTTAACCTACCCCAACCAAGGAAAAGTGCAAGGTTAGGGTTTATTTCACAATCTCTTCGTTATCCAAGGTTGTTTATACGTAATAATCTACTGGGATCTCTTTATCATCCACATCTATGTTTCTTAAAAATGAATTTCAAAACATTTTTACTATTTACTAAGATATGGGTTAAAGTCATTTATACCCTTGTTTGACTTTTTATAAGAGGTTTATAAAGGAAACTTTTCATCTTTTTCCAAACAAGGTGCTTTTTAACCTTTTCGACAAAAGTAAGGTAAGAATGTTTTTTTAACTTATACGGAGGGTGCAGCTATTTACCGCCGTTATAAAATTTTCAAAGCATACCTTACAAGATTACAAGGATATCTTCAAATTAAATGTTTTATTTTATAATTATGTGACTTTTGAATGATTTCAAAATGAATATTTTAAGAATTTCGGAAATGTACTCTTTATCAAAATCCGAATTTTAAATGTTTTAAAGATTTATCTTTCTAAATCTTTTTAATTAATGTCCATGTCTTCGAAATGGTTTTTAAGGATTTATTTATATGGACGTGAATGTTTTTAAAATTTTAATCCCCTCAAAAGTTTCAAAGTGGTATGGGACACTTTGATTCAAAATTCTCTTTTTAATTACTTCCTTTATAAAAGTGTGACTTTTAAATGATTTAAAAAAAAAGAGATATTTCTCTCAAATAGTTTTGATTTCATCTATGTCAACATCCTTTTAATGGATTTTATGATTATATGAAGTTGATTTATTATGATACGAAACTTACATAATGTATTGAAGGTTTTTTGATATGTTTGACTGTGGATGTGTTATTTTTATGCCATTCATGGTTTATGGAGAGAGTATTGACATTTCATATGCTAGTTTTAATACGAATGTTTATGTTATATTTAAACATTTTTATATGGGAATTCATTGGACTTAGTAAGTGATGGGTGGATCCTGCTATAGATCCTCGATGCATCAGCAGGTCTCATGAGACAAACTGGTGTCATGGCACAAGGCCTCGGAAAAATCTTATATGTAGTCTTGGCACGAGGCCTTGGCTATGTGGTTATGATAGTCTGGAATTATGCATTCCATCATTATGAAAGTGGTTATTGATATTTCATGTGATTATTCAATTAGTAGAATATCCATGTTAATAAGTACATGGCATTATTTCATTTTACTTTTTCCATACTATGTTGAAGTTCAAGTTTAAAACGATTTTGTTTTAGTTATACATTTCCTTAAATGTTTATGCTTATTTTTGAAAGTTTCCGCTATATTGTTATCCTTACTGGGCATTTGAGCTCACCCCTTTTCTATGTTTTATTTTTCCCAGGAAGTGAATAAGTAAATTATGAATGACGTGCAGGGATATTATGTGGGGATATGAGTGTGGAATATGGAGACAATCTGTTGTTGTAGTAGTTTTTCACTTTCTGATGTAATGTAAGACTTATGAATATATCTAGTGTTTCCAAGGCTAATAAACCAATCAGTCTTTCGAGATTTGATCTTTCTTGTGATCATGCCAATGTTATGTAATAATGCACCGACTCTAGGTAACTGGGGTCGGGGTGTTACAGTTGGTATCATAGGAAGTTTAGTAAAAACCTTGGAAGCTAGATTTAGATAAACTCTGATTAGAGCACATAGATTTAAGTTGTACATTGAGGATTAGTATAGAAGAACTTCCTAGAATTTTGGTATTGTATAGATTTTGTGAGTTTTCCGAGCAATACATCCCTGTCTAGATACGAGCAGGTAGAGGCAGCTCTGGCACAGATGTACCTAGGGGTAAAACCTAAAAACACCACTTTGAGCTAGACTCGAACGGGAACTGGTGCACGACAACAGGCCTTGCTACACTCTTGCTTACGACACTCCAGGGGGATATGCTTAGGATAACTCTCATTTTCTTTACAAATATTTATGATGGGTTTATGAGTATATACTTCCTCAAAGGAGACATTCTTATGATTATAGATTATATCAATAAACTATTTAATTTATGTTATGTGTTTTACAAGTTTGGGATTAGGTATTGTTATTCATAAACTAATCTAATGTATGCCATTGTTTAGAAATGGCGCCCAGTAGAAGGAATGAGAACTCTAGCAATGCACATGATACAAAGAGAAAGAAGGATCATATATTTCACGGTCTTAAGCCAGAATTTATAAGAGAAATAGTCTCGCATGAATTATCACCATATGAAGAAATAATATCATGTGTTGATAAGATAAGTAAAGAGTTTACTGAGTCCTATGGCATTAAAGGGAAGCAATAAAAGAAAAGGGTGGAAGAGAGAAAGATGGATAAAGGGAAGAGGGAAAAGAAGAATTTTACCATATGTGAAAACTGTGGAAAGAAACACCCTGGAACTTGCCTGAAAGGAATGGGAGATTGTTATAAGTGTGGAGGAAAAGAGCCCAAAGTACGTGGCTGCAAGGGTAAGAAAATAGTTTCAAATGTACAATGTTTCATTTTCAAGGAGTTTGGACACTATGCAAACCTATGTCCCAGTCATCAGACTATGCCGCAAATGATGCTATTGGATAATAATCAAGTTATGATACTACCACAGACGAAGAGGAATGATTCGAGTTCATATGTTGATTATGTCATTTGAGTGTTGTATCAACAATATACTTGTTATAATAATTATGGAGTATATAAGGATTTTACTACAGTACTATTTCATTAAGGACTTGAGATTGTGTGGAAAAAAGAAAAGTGACTCAATAGCAGGTTAAATTTTTGGAAAATATATGGTTGAGGGAAAGATAAACAATAATATGGTTCTGATACCGAGGTTGTGATTTTAGAATAATACATGATTGATTTGGATAAATTATATTGGATATTCTGGACTACCTTGAAGCTGAGTAATGATTTGTATATTCCAACATTTTTGGGGTTTAAAACATTTTTGGATTAAAGGAGTATATCTATTATTCTTTATGGAATAATAGATCATGAATGTAATCAATAAGGTTTTATGGTAATTCAGGATGTTTCAGTGTTTTAAAAGAATACATGATGAAGGTGTTCACATGTTATTATGCGGAAAAAATGATATTTATTGTGTTTACCTTCCTTATAAATTTTGGACTGAAGTATTTTGGATAGTTCTTGTTTGTATTATTTTGGATCGCCATAAAAGGACAACCCGGAGGTCGGGCGGCAACCCGTCGCGTCCGGCAAGGCCGTGAGACTTGAACCCGCAACTGAAGGGCAACAAGGGTGTATCACCTACCACTGGACCACAAGATGTCCTAGATTAAATAATGTAGTTTTTTAAAAAAAATCTGGTAGATGAATTATAAATTCATTTATTTTGGAACCCTGTACGAATAGTATAAATAGAATTCTTTTTTTTACGTTCTATTATCTTTTAGAGTGAAAATGAGTTTGTGGTAGAAATTTATTAATGGATAAAACTATAATTATAAAGTAAGTATATCTCCTTATGATCTTAGACAATCTCATAAGTAAATTCCTCAACATTAATAAAAGGAACTTAGAACAAAAATTTTGTCCTAGATGGTACCTTAAGTCATCACTAATTTATGGCTTTGGGATTGTTGGCCTTTTCATAGCCATGTTCTCAACCACTCTCCATCAGATAATTGATGGTTAGATTTCTCTACCATATCCATATTTTCCTACATGGAACACTAGTCTATGTTATTTTAGGTAATCTTCATACTTTCCACTCATTATTTTAAATAGAGGCCTCATTAATTCATTTTTCGAGGTGGGATTTCAACTAAGATATTTTGAAACGTCAAAAATGTGTTATCCTAATACCTTATGTTTTTTTGAATCGATGGTATTTTAAATCATCATAGATTGATGAATTTAAGGAACTCAATTTTAAACTTGTTTGTGATTGATGACCTCAATCACTACCTATATATATTTACGTTTTTCTTCCAATTATATGTCTCTAATTTCCACCAATGTTCTCCTAATCGAGATCATAATTTGGTGGTGACCCTTTCATTTCTCTTTTCCTCATATTAAGACTAAATTTTAGTAAACCAATTTCCGATGTGGGTTTTCCCACTAAGATATTTTCTATTTTCAACCTTTTATTTTCGAAGAACAATTTCAAATTGTGAGGACACAATTTATTGAAGGAGGGGAGAATGTAACGCCCCAAGATTTCATAGTGTGTTATTTTCTTCAAAATAATTAAATAACTTGCACTACACGCAACACCGAGTTCAAGCGCACCATGAATTACCAAACAAGCCGTTCAAAAGTGGTTATGAATAGTATTAACTAAATTTTAAACTCTATATAATCCTTATAATTTTAGAATCCATATTATGAGTTTCTTAGACATAATGTAAGAACAAATTCATTTTCAGTATTGCACTTTTACCAACTTTTAACAGTGAACCCTTTTTAAATACAAAATTTTAAACTTTTTGACTAAATGGGGACATAAAAAATTTAAAATGAAGCATCCCAAGCTTCCACGGTATGCTTCTCTTTGAATAATACAGTAGCATGTGTTGAACGCAACTTCGAGTTCTAACACACACCATAACCAAATCAAACTAGCAGTTATAAATAGTAATACTTAATTTTTGAAATTTTATAAATTTTATCTCTCAAAATGGACTTCATTTTTGGATTCAGAGTATTGAATTTAGCCTAAGGTGAAATTTTGGTACTTTTCGGATAAATTTAATATTTTGATGAATAGTGAAAATTACTAAATTTTAATTAAAAACAACTTTTTTAATCAAAATAATTAATAGTGATAAATTATGAATTTGAGTGGTTTTAAATTATATTTAGAATATATTTCTACCATTTAATACAATGTTGTTCATTGGACATAATTTCACAATTAAACCGGACATAAACAAGTATCAATCTTTTGATAGTTATTATCTCTTAAAAACACGCTTTTTGTTTTAACAACGGGTATTAATTTTAAATTAATTTCTACCACTTCTGTGTTTTGAATTTGGAAAAATGGATTCCATATTTGTAATCAGGATGTTCAAATTGTGTAAATAGGTAACATTTATTTTTAGGCATTTTGAATAATTACTGCGGTAAATATTTTATTTACCATGGTTAACCGTAAATCCTGTAAATAAGGGTTAAAAAATAATATTATAATAATACTAAATTGCCCTAAAACGTGTCCTAACCTTATTGGTTGATACATTTTCGACCATGGGCATCTTTGGGTCAATTTTGGGACCTCATGGAGCCACTTTTAGGTGATAGGGACACTTTATTTTTATTAAGTTAAAATATGTACAAAAATGACATAAGCATATATCTTTTAGAAAACCAATTTTTACATAGGGTTATATATGTTGAATTTTCGACTATAAATATTAATTAGAAAGATAAAACGATATCCTACATAATTATATGTTATTTAAAATTTTTAGACTTTAAATATTTTGATTTATTTATGACACAATGATGATGTAGTAATTATCATAATAGTGAAAATTTAAAATCATTGATATTATAAATACCCAAATAAATATAATATGAAACTTTTAATGAATTAAACTAATTTTATAGGATAATATGATATATTAGGATTTATTAAATTGACCTTTTTTGAAGTAATCAATCTTTTATGAGTTTCAAATAAATAAACTATTGAATAGTGTCAAAATTGACATAAAATAGTTTTTAAAACAAATATTATATTATTAATTGGTATTAAAATCTTAAAAATATAAGGCTCGGCCAAGAGACTTATATCATGATAGGTGTATTATTAATGGACCACTTTGGGGTCTCTTTGATGTATATAGTATGTTTATTAACCATATTATATAAAAATACAGAGACATTGTAAAAGTGAAACTAATTAACTTAGAGTTAATACTTAAAGATATGGTTAATATGAGTACCCAAAACTATATAAATTCTATTGGTTGAGTTTTTTTCGACCCATAACCACCTTAAAATTTAAAAATCAACTATGGAGTCATTAGAAACCGAATAAGAATTTGTTATAAACTAATATTTCTAGCTTTTCCAAAGGTGCCCCTCACCCCTCTTATAAAATGGTACTCCTCCTTCTCTTATCTTCAAAGATTTAAAGCCTTTCGGTTCCGCCAAAATCTTCCCATATAATCTACCACTTTCCCTCACTACAACCTAGAGGCCTTAGTTTGATCATAAATCCAACATAAAGATCCCTTTTGATAAAATCAAATGGAAGAACCCGAAGAAGAGGTAATGATTTCACCTCCATTTTTCAAGTTCCTTTCTTCTCCCACTTCTTCTTCCTTTGTTGTTACCATTCTAAAATCATAACTCCAGTATCATATTTATACTGCGATGTTATTATAAATATGGTACAACCATATTTACTATTCTATCCATCCTTTTAATAACATGTCACCATACGTGCGTACGTACGGCTTACCGTCTCCACGTCGTGGTGTAATTGTTATTCAATAAATTATTATTTGGATGGGTATAATAATGATGTGTAACTCAGGTAAATAATAAATATAACATGATAAGGATTATGTATATATGATATACCATCCAATTATATATTATTTTAATATCAAAAGAATTATATTATCGCTCGTGTGTACGTACGGACTACCGTCTCCACGAACGCGATGAGATTCATTCTCCATCATATCCATTCAAGTATAATTCTCATTTGATGATTAATAATTGTATCTAAGGACTTGATATAATTCTGGATATGAATTATATACAACCTATCCATTACAAACATGGCTTACGTAACAAAATATATAAAAGAAAATGACTAAGTTATCACCCGAAACGACGATAATTCTTAGATATAATTAACAAAGCAATGTTAAAAGATAATATATGATATCATATTAATGTATATGATTATTGAATAATTTAATAAAAATTAATTCACCATTATAAAGGAGTTTAACCTACCCCAACCAAGGAAAATTGCAAGGTAATGGTTTATTTTGCAATCTCTTCATTATCCGAGGTTGTTTATATGTAATAATCTACTAGGATCTCTTTATCATCCACATCCATGTTTCTTAAAGATGAATTTCAAAACATTTTTACTATTTACTAAGATATGGGTTAAAGTCATTTATACCCTTGTTTGACTTTTTATAAGAGGTTTATAAAGTAAACATTCCGTCTTTTTCCAAACAAGGTGCTTTTTAACCATTTCGACAAAATTAAGGTAAGAATGTTTTTTTAACTTATACGGCGGGTGCGGCTATTTACCGCCGTTATAAAATTTTCAAAGCTTCCCTTACAATATTACAAGGATATTTTAAAAGTAAATGTTTTATTTTATAATTATGTGACTTTTAAATGATTTCAAAATTAATATTTTAAGAAGTTCGGAAAGGTACTCTTTTTCAAAATCAGAATTTTAAATGTTTTAAAGATTTATGTTTATAAATATTTTTAATTAATGCCCATGTCTTCAAATTGGTTTTTAAGGATTTATTTATATGGACATGAATGTTTTTAAAATTTTAATTCGTTTCAAAAGTTTCAAAGTGGTATGGGACACTTTTATTCAAAAATATCTTTTTAATTACTTCCTTTATAAATGTGTGACTTTTAAATGATTTCAAAAAAAAAGGAGATACTTCTCTCAAATAGTTTTGATTTCATCTATGTCAATATCCTTTTAATGGATTTTATGATTATATGAAGTTGATTTATTATGATACGAAACTTCCATAATGTATTGAAGGTTTTGTGATATGTTTGACTATGGATGTGTTATTTTTATACCATTAATGGTTTATAGAGAAAGTATTGACATTTCATATGCTAGTTTTAATACGAATGTTTATGTTATGTTTAAACATTTTCATATGGGAATTCATTGGACTTAGTAAGTGATGGGTGGAGCCCGCTATAGCTCCTTGATGCATCGGTAGGTCTCATGAGACAAACTAGTGTCTTGGCCCAAGGCCTTGGCAAAATCTTATTTGTAGTCTTGGCACGAGGCCTTGGCTATGTGGTTATGATAGTCTGGCATTATGCATTCCATCATTATGAAAGTGGTTATTGATATTTCATGTGATTATTTGATTAGTAGAATATCCATGTGAATAAGTAAATGGAATTATTCCATTTTACGTTTTCCATACTATATTGAAGTTCAAGTTTAAAAGGATTTTGTTTTAGTTATACATTGCCTTAAATGTTTATGCTTATTTTTGAAAGTTTCCACTATATTGTTATCCTTACTGGGCATTTGAGCTCACCCCTTTTCTATGTTTTATTTTTCCCAGGTAGTGGAGAAGTAAATTATGAATGACCTACAGGGATATTATTTGGGGATATGAGTGTGGAATATAGAAACAATATTTTGTTGTAGTAGTTTTTCACATTATAATGTAATGTAAGACTTATGAATATATCTAGTGTTTCTAAGGCTACTAAACCAATCGGTATTTCGAGATTTGATCTTTCTTGTGATCATGCCAATGTTATGTAATAATGCACCGACTCTGGGTAACTGTGGTCAGGGCGTTACAGTTGGTATCAGAGGAATTTTAGTACAAACCTTGGAAGCTATATTTAGATAAACTCTGATTAGAGAACATAGATTTAAGATGTACTTTGAGGATTAGTATAGAAGAACTTCCTAGAATTTTGGTATTGTAGAGATTTTGTGAGTTTTTCGAGCAATACTTCCCTGTCTGGATACGAGCAGGTAGAGGCAGCTCTGGCACAAATGTACCTAGGGGTAAAACCCGAAAACACCGCTTTGAGCTAGACTCGAACGGGAACTGGTGCACGACAACGGGCCTTGCTGCACTCTTGGTTATGACACTCCCGGGGGATATTCTTAGAATAACTCTCATTTTCATTACAAATCATTATGAAGGGTTTATGAGTATATACTTTCTCAAAGGAGACATTTTTATGATTATGGATTCTATCCATAAACTATTTAATTTATGTTATGTGTTTTACAAGTTTGGGATTAGGTATTGTTATTCATAAACTAATCTAATGTTTGCCATTGTTTATAAATGGCACCGAGTAGAAGGAATGAGAACTCTAGCAATGCACATGATACAAAGAGAAAGACGGATCATATATTTCATAGTCTTATGCCAGAATTTATAAGAGAAATAGTCTCGCATGTATTATCATCATATGAAGAAATAATATCATGTGTTGATAAGATAAGTAAAGATTTTACTGAGTCCTATGGCTTTGAAGGGAAGAAAGAGAAGAAAAGGATGGAAGAGAGAAATATGGATAAAGGGACGAGGGCAAAGAAGAATTTTCCTATATGTGATAACTGTGGAAAGAAACACCCTGGAACTTGCCTGAAAGAATGGGAGTTTGTTATAAGTGTGGAGGAAAAGGGCACAAAGTATGTGCCTGCAAGGGTAAGAAAATAGTTTCAAATGTACAATGCTTCATTTGCAAGGAGTTTGGATACAACGCGAACCTATGTCCCAGTCATCAGACTATGCCTCAAATGATTCTATTGGATAATAATCATGTTATGATACTACCACATATGAAGAGGAATGATTAGAGTTCTTATGTTGATTATGTCATTTGAGTGTTGTATCAACAATGTACTTGTTATAATAATTATGGAGTATATAAGGATTGTACTGCAGTACTATTTCATTAAGGACTTGAGATTGTGTGGAACAAAGAAAAGTGACTCAATAGCAGGTTAATTTTTTGGAAAATATATGGTTGAGAGAAAGATAAACCATAATATGGTTCTGATACCGAGGTAGTGATTTTAGAATAATACATGATTGATTTGGATAAATTATATTTTTAACGCCCCGACCCCAGCTACCCAGAGTCGGTGCATTACTTCGTAACATTGGAATGATCACAAGAAAGATCAAATCTCGAAAGACCGATTGGTTTAGTAGCCTTGGAAACACTAGATATATTCATAGGTTTTACATTACATCATAAAATGAAAAACTACTACAACAACATAAAGTCTCCATAATCCACACTCATATCCCCACATAATATCCCTGCAGGTCATTCATAATTTACTTCTTCACTTCCTGGGAAAAATAAAACATATAAAAGGGGTGAGCTCAAATGCCCAGTAAGGATAACAATATAGCAGAAACTTTCATAAATAAGAATAAACATTTAAGGCAATGTATAACTAAAACAAAAGCCTTTTAAATATGAACTTTCAACATGGAATGGCATAAATAAAATGAAATAATTCCATTTACTTATTCACATGGATATTCTACTAATCGAATAATCACATGCAAAAATCAATAACCACTTTCATAATGTTGGAATGCATAATGCCAGACTATCATAACCACATAGCCAAGGCCTCGTGCCAAGACTACAAATAGGATTTTGTCAAGGCCTTGTGCCAAGACACTAGTTTGTCTCATGAGACCTACCGATGCATCGAGGAGATATAGCGGGCTCCACCCGTCACTTACTAAGTCCAATGCATTCCCATATGAAAAGGTTTAAACATAACATAAACATTCGTATTAAAACTAGCATACGAAATGTCAATAATTTCACCATAAACTATGAATGGTATAAAAATAGCACATCCACAGTCAAGCATTTCACAAAACCTTCAATACAATATAGAAGTTTTGTATCATAATAAATCAACTTCAAATAAGCTTAAAATCCATCAAAGGATGTTGACATAGATGAAATCAAAACTATTTGAGAGAAATATCTCCTTTTTTGAAATCATTTAAAAGTCACACATTTATAAAGGAAGTAATTAAAAAGAGATTTTTGAATCAAAGTGTCCCATACCACATTGAAACTTTTGAAAGGAATTAAAATTTTTAAAAACATTCATGTCCATATAAATAAATCCTTAAAAACCATTTTGAAGACATTAATTAAAAAGATTTATAAAGATAAATCTTTAAAACATTTAAAATTCTGATTTTGATAAAGAGTACCTTTATGAAATTCTTAAATTATTCATTTTGAAATCATTTAAAAGTCACATAATTATAAAATAAAACATTTACTTTGAAAATAATCTTATAAGCTTGTAAGGGAAGTTTTGAAGATTTTATAATGGTGGAAATTAGCCGCACCCGCCGTATATGTTAAAAAAAACATTCTTACCTTAATTCTGTCGAAAAGGTTAAAAATGACCTTGTTTTGAAAACGACGGAAAGATTCCTTTATAAACCTCTTATAAAAAGTCAAACAAGGGTATAAATGACTTTAACCCATATTCTTGTAAATAATAAATATGTTTTGAAATACATTTCGAAGAAACATGGATGTGGATGATAAAGAAATCCCAGTAGATTATTACGTATAAACAACCTCGGATAATGAAGAGATTGTGAAATAACCCTTACCTTGTACATTTCCTTTGTTGGGGTAGGTTAACCTCCTGTATAATGGTGAAATAATTGTTATTAAATTATACAAGAATCATATACATTAATATGATATCATATATTATCTTTTAACATTGCTTTATTAATAATATCATAGTATTATCGTCGTTTCGGGTGATAATCGATTCGTTCTTCTTAAATGTTAGGTTACGTAAGACATGTTTGTAATGGATAGATTATATATTATTCATAATCAGAATGATATTAACATTATTTTCAACCCTAAAATGAGAATAATACTTGAATGGATATGATGGAGAATGAATCTTATCACGTTCGTGGAGACGGTAGTCCGTACGTACGCACGAACACTACTTCCATTTAATTTTCATTTTAAAAGAATCAAATCCAAATGATACATAGGTATATTACTATTCCTGTATAATATAATATTTTATATATGTTACTTAAGTTCATTAACACCATCCTTTATACGTTCCATGTGTGGTATGAACGAGTCATATCATTTTAAGGGGGCGGTAGTCCGCACTTCCTCAAATGAAATTATCGTATGTATATACAACATGAAACGAATAATGGTATGAAATAAAATGGAATTACAGAAGCTTATATATAAAATATATATCATTAATATCATATTTAATTACAGTGCCATCATAATGGTCACCATGAGAGGTGGTAAGATGTATTTGAACAATCATCGTTTCGTGAGGCGTTAGTTTTCCATCCACAGAAACATTATGTTCATCATCCATTAGATGGAGTTGTGTGTATGTGTAGTTTGAATACTTCTTATAACAACATCCTAGTATATTGTGGATACTGGTGTTGTTACAAAATAAAGGAAATAAAAAGATTTTGGGGGTTGGAGAAGCAAAATAAATGAAAACAATTTAAGAGAAATCGTTACCTTTAATCTAGGTAACTCACTTTGGTTGGAACCAAAGGACTTCTTGAAATGGTTTCTGCCTAAGGAGAAGCTTCAAGGAGGAGGAGAGGGATTTGGGTAGCTTAGTTGGGCAGAGTTTGGACGAGCCAAGTGGCTTGAGAGGTGTGAGGAAAAGAGAAGGAGGAGTGCCCTTTTATAAGAGGGGTGAGGGGCACCTTTGGAAAAGCTAGAAATATTAATTTATAATAAATTCATATTCGGTTTCTAATGGCTCCAAAGTTGACTATTCAAAGTTTGAGGTGGGGATGGGTCGAAAAAAACTCATCCAATAGAATTTAGACAGGTTTGGGTACTTATATTAACCTTATCTTTAAGTATTAACTCTAAGTTAATTAGTTTCACTTTTACAATGTCTCTTTGTATTTTTATATTTTATGGTTAATAAACTTACCATATACATCCAAGAGACCCCTAAGTGGTCCATTAATGATTAACATATCATGATATAAGTCTCTTGGCCGATCCTTAGATTTTTAGGAATTTAATATCAATTAATAATATAATATTTGTTTTAAGAACTCTTTTATGTCAATTTTGACACTATTCATTAGTTGATTTTTGTGAAACTCATAACAGATTGATTACTTCGAACAAAGTCAATTAAATCAATCCTAATATATCATAGTATCCTATAAATTTAGTTTAATTCATTAAAAGTTTCATATTATATTTATTTGGGTATTTATAATATCACTTATTTTAATTTTTCACTATTATTGTAATTACTGCATCATCATTGTGTCATAAATAAAATAAATTATTTAATGTCTAAAAATTATAAATAAAATATCATTATGTAGGAAATCTTTTTAGCTTTATAATGAATATTTATAATCGAAAATCCAACATGTATAACCTTATGTAAAAATTCTTCTTCTAAAAGATGTAAGCTTATGCCATTTTTGTATTCATTTTAACTTAATTAAAATAAAGTGTCATTATCACTCACAAGTGGATCCATGGGGTCCCAAAATAGACCCAAAGATTCCCATGGTCGACCATGTATCAACCAATAGGGTTAAGACACGTTTTAGGGTAATTTAGTATTATTATAATATTATTTGTTTTACCCTTATTTACCGGATTTACCCTTAACCATGGTAAATAAAATATTTACCGCAGTAATTATTCAAAATGTCTAAAAATAAAAGTTACCTATTTACACAATTTGAACATCCTGATTCCAAATATGGAATCCATTTTTCTAAATTCAAAACACAGAAGTGGCAGAAATTAATTTAAAATTAATTCCCGCTGTCAAAACAAAAAGCGTGTTTTTAAGAGATAATAACTATCAAAAGATTGACACTTGTTTATGTTCGGTTTAATTGTAAAATTATGTCCAATGACCAACATTATATTAAGTGGTAAAAATATATTCTAAATATACTTTAAAACCACTCAAATTAATAATTTATCACTATTAATTATTTAGATTAAAAAAGTTGTTTTTAATTAAAATTTAGTAATTTTCACTATTCATCAAAATATGAAAGTTATCCGAAATGTACCAAAATTTCACCTTAGGCTAAATTAGATATTCCAAATCCAAAAATGAAGTCCATTTCAAAATATAAAATATATATAATTTCAAAATTTAGGTATTACTATTAATAACGGCTAGTTTGATCGGTTGTGGTGTGTGTTAAAACTCGAAGTTGCGTACAACACATGCTACTGTTTTATTCAAAGGAAAGCGTACCGTGGAAGCTTGGGATGTTTCATTTTAAATTTTTGATGTCTCCATTTAGTCAAAAAGTTTAAAATATTGTATTTAAAAAGGTTTCACTATCAAAAGTTGATAAAAGTGCAATACTGAAAATGAATCTGTTCTTGCATTATGACTAAGAAACTCATAATATGGATTCTAAAATTATAAGGATTATATAAAATTTAAAATGTAGTTAATGTTATTCATGTCCTCTTTTAATGGCTTTTTTTTTGTAAGTCATGGTGTGATTGAACTCGGTGTTGCGTGTAGTGCAAGTTATTGAATTATTTTGACGAAATAACACACTATAAAATCTTGGGGTGTTACATTCTCCCCTCCTTCAATAAATTGCGTCCTCGCAATTTGAAATTGTTCTTCGAAAATAAAAGGTTGAAAATAGAAAATATCTTTGTGGGAAAACCCACATCGGAAATTAGGTTACTAAAATTTAGTCTTAATATGAGGAAAAGAGAAATGAAAGAGTCACCACCAAATTATGATCTCGATTAGGAGAACATTGGTGGCAATTAGAGACATATAATTGGAGGAAAAACGTAAATATTTATAGGTAGTGATTAAGATCATCAATCACAAACAAGTTTATAATTGAGGTCCTTAAATTCATCAATCTATGATGATTTGAAATACCATCGGTTCAACAAAACATAGGGTATTAGGATAACACATTTTTGACGTTTCAAAATATCATAGTTGAAATACCACATCGAAAAATGAATTAACAAGGCCTCTATTTAAAATAAAGAGTGGAAAGTATGAAGATTACCGAAAATAACACATACTAGGGTTCCATGTAGGAAAATATGGATATGGAAGAGAAATCTAACCATCAATTATCTGATGGAGAGTGGTAGAGAACATGGCTATGAAAAGGCCAACAATCCCAAAGCCATGAATTAGTGATGATTTAAGGTACCATCTAGGACAAAATTTTTGTTCTAAGTTCCTTTTATTAATGTTGAGGAATATATTTATGAAATTGGCTAAGATCATAAGGAGATATACTTACTTTATAATTAGAGTTTTATCCATTAATAAATTTCTACCACAAACTCATCTTTCACTCTAAAAGATAATAGAACGTAAAAAAAATTTCTATTTATACTATTCGTACAGGGTTCCAAAATAAATGAATTTATAATTCATCTACCATATCTTTTAAAAAAAACTACATTATTTAATCCAAGACATCTCGTGGGCCAGTGGTAGGTGATACACCCTTGTCGCCCTCCGGTTGCGGGTTCAAGTCTCGCAGCCTTGCCGGACGCGACGGGTTGTCGCCCGACCTCCGGGTTGTCCTTTTATGGCAATCCAAAATAATCCAAACTAGAACTATCCAAAATACTTCTGTCCAAACTCATAGTCCAACATTTATAAGGAAGATAAGAATAATGTAGATCCTTTTTACCCCATAATATCATATGAATACCTTCATCTTGTATTCTTTTAATACACTGAAACATCCTGAATTACCATATTCCTTATTGATTACATTCATGCTCCCCTATTCCATATAGAATGATGGATATACTTCATCAATCCAAAAATGTTTTAAACCCCAACAATAATGGAATATACAGATCATTAATCAGTTCCAAGGTAGTCAAGAATATCCAATATAATTTATCCAAATCAATCATGTATTATTCTAAAATCACTAACTCGGTATCAGAACCATATTATGGTTTATCTTTCTCTCAACCATATATTTTCCAAAAATTTATCCTGCTATTGAGTCACTTTTCTTTGTTCCACACAATCTCAAGTCCTTAATGAAATAGTACTGCAGTACAATCCTTATATACTCCATAATCATTATAACAAGTACATTGTTGATACAACACTCAATTGACATAATCAACATAAGAACTCTAATCATTCCTCTTCATCTGTGGTAGTATCATAACTTGATTATTATCCAATAGCATCATTTGCGGCATAGTCTGATGACTGGGACATAGGTTCGCGTAGTGTCCAAACTCCTTGCAAATGAAGCATTGTACATTTGAAACCATTTTCTTACCCTTGCAGTCACATACTTTGTTCCCTTTTCCTCCACACTTATAACAAACTCCCATTCCTTTCAGGCAAGTTCCAGGGTGTTTCATTCCACAGTTACCACATATGGGAAAATTCTTCTTTTCCCTCTTCCCTTTATCCAATTTTCTCTCTTCCATCCTTTTCTTCTCCTGCTTCCCTTCAAACCCATAGGACTCAGTAAACTCTTTACTTATCTTATCAACACATGATATTATTTCTTCATATGATGATAATACATGGGAGACTATTTCTCTTATCAATTCTAGCTTAAGACCATGAAAGATATGATCCTTCCTTCTCTTTGGATTATGTGCATTTCTGGAGTTCTCATTCCTTCTACTGGGCGCCATTTCTAAACAATGGCATAAACTAGATCAGTTTATGAATCAAAATACATAATCCCATACTTATAAAACACTTAACATAAATTGAACTATTTATGGATATAATCCATAATCATAAAAATGTTTTCTTTGAGGAAGTATATACTCATAAACCCTTCATAATGATTTGTAAAGAAAATGAGAGTTATCCTAAGCATATCCCCCGGGAGTGTCGTAACCAAGAGTGCAGCAAGGCCCGTTGTCGTGCACCAGTTCCCGTTCGAGTCTAGCTCAAAGCGGTGTTTTCGGGTTTTACCCCTAGGTACATCTGTGCCAGAGCCGCCTCTACCTGCTCGTATCCAGACAGGGATGTATTGCTCGGAAAACTCACAAAATCTCTACAATATCAAAATTCTAGGAAGTTCTTCTATACTAATCCTCAAAGTTCATCTTAGGTCTACGTGCTCTAATCAGAGTTTATCTAAATCTAGCTTCCAAGGTTTGTACTAAACTTCCTCTGATACCAACTGTAACTCCCCGACCCCAGCTACCCAGAGTCGGTGCATTACTTCGTAACATTGGCATGATCACAAGAAAGATCAAATCTCGAAAGACCGATTGGTTTAGTAGCCTTGGAAACACTAGATATATTCATAGGTTTTACATTACATCATAAAATGAAAAACTACTACAACAACATAAAGTCTCCATAATCCACACTCATATCCCCACATAATATCCCTGCAGGTCATTAATAATTTACTTCTTCACTTCCTGGGAAAAATAAAACATATAAAAGGGGTGAACTCAAATGCCCAGTAAGGATAACAATATAGCAGAAACTTTCATAAATAAGAATAAACAATTAAGGCAATGTATAACTAAAACAAAAGCCTTTTAAATATAAACTTTCAACATGGTATGACATAAATAAAATGAAATAATTACATTTACTTATTCACATGGATATTCTACTAATCGAATAATCACATGAAAAAATCAATAACCACTTTCATAATGTTGGAATGCATAATGCCAGACTATCATAACCACATAGCCAAGGCCTCGTGCCAGGACTACAAATAGGATTTTGTCAAGGCCTTGTGCCAAGACACTAGTTTGTCTCATGAGACCTACTGAAGCATCGAGGAGCTATAGCGGGCTCCACCCGTCACTTACTAAGTCCAATGCATTCCCATATGAAAAGGCTTAAACATAACATAAACATTCGTATTAAAACTAGCATACGAAATGTCAATAATTTCACCATAAACTATGAATGGTATAAAAATAGCACATCCACAGTCAAACATATCACAAAACCTTCAATACAATATAGAAGTTTTGTATCATAATAAATCAACTTCAAATAAGCTTAAAATCCATCAAAGGATGTTGACATAGATGAAATCAAAACTATTTGAGAGAAATATCTCCTTTTTTGAAATCATTTAAAAGTCACACATTTATAAAGGAAGTAATTAAAAAGAGATTTTTGAATCAAAGTGTCCCATACCACTTTGAAACTTTTGAAAGGAATTAAAATTTTTAAAAACATTCATTTCCATATAAATAAATCCTTAAAAACCATTTTGAAGACATTAATTAAAAAGATTTATAAAGATAAATCTTTAAAACATTTAAAATTCTGATTTTGATAAAGAGTACCTTTATGAAATTCTTAAATTATTCATTTTGAAATCATTTAAAAGTCAAATAATTATAAAATAAAACATTTACTTTGAAAATAATCTTATAAGCTTGTAAGGGAAGTTTTGAAGATTTTATAATGGCCGAAATTAGCCGCACCCGCCGTATAAGTTAAAAAAAACATTCTTACCTTAATTCTGTCGAAAAGGTTAAAAATGACCTTGTTTTGAAAACGACGGAAAGATTCCTTTATAAACATCTTATAAAAAGTCAAACAAGGGTATAAATGACTTTAACCCATATTATTGTAAATAATAAATATGTTTTGAAATACATTTCGAAGAAACATGGATGTGGATGATAAAGAAATCCCAGTAGATTATTACGTATAAACAACCTCGGATAATGAAGAGATTGTGAAATAACCCTTACCTTGTACTTTTCCTTTGTTGGGGTAGGTTAACCTCCTGTATAATGGTGAAATAATTGTTATTAAATTATACAAGAATCATATACATTAATATGATATCATATATGATCTTTTAACATTGCTTTATTAATAATATCTTAGTATTATCGTCGTTTCGGGTGATAATCGATTCGTTCTTCTTAAATGTTAGGTTACGTAAGACATGTTTGTAATGGATAGATTATATATTATTCATAATCAGAATGATATTAACATTATTTTTAACCCTAAAATGATAATAATACTTGAATGGATATGATGGAGAATGAATCTTATCGCGTTCGTGGAGACGGTAGTCCGTACGTACGCACGAACGCTACTTCCATTTAATTTTCATTTTAAAAGAATCAAATCCAAATTATACATAGGTATATTACTATTCCTGTATAATATAATATTTTATATATGTTACTTAAGTTCATTAACACCATCCTTTATACGTTCCATGTGTGGTATGAACGAGTCATATCATTTTAAGGGGGTGGTAGTCCGCACTTCCTCAAATGAAATTATCGTATGTATATACAACATGAAACGAATAATGGTATGAAATAAAATGGAATTACAGAAGCTTATATATAAAATATATATCATTAATATCATATTTAATTACAGTGCCATCATAATGGCCACCATGAGAGGTGGTAAGATGTATTTGAACAATCATCGTTTCGTGAGGCGTTAGTTTGCCATCCACAGAAACATTATGTTCATCATCCATTAGATGGAGTTGTGTGTATGTGTAGTTTGAATACTTCTTATAACAACATCCTAGTATATTTTGGATACTGGTGTTGTTACAAAATAAAGGAAATAAAAAGATTTTGGGGGTTGGAGAAACAAAATAAATGAAAACAATTTAAGAGAAATCGTTACCTTTAATCTAGGTAACTCACTTTGGTTGGAACCAAAGGACTTCTTGAAATGGTTTCTGCCTAAGTAGAATCTTCAAGGAGGAGGAGAGGGATTTGGGGAGCTTAGTTGGGCAGAGTTTGGACGAGCGAAGTGGCTTGAGAGGTGTGAGGAAAAGAGAAGGAGGAGTGCCCTTTTATAAGAGGGGTGAGGGGCACCTTTGGAAAAGCTAGAAATATTAATTGATAATAAATTCATATTCGGTTTCTAATGGCTCCAAAGTTGACTATTCAAAGGTTGAGGTGGGGATGGGTCGAAAACAACTCATCCAATAGAATTTAGACAGGTTAGGGTACTTATATTAACCTTATCTTTAAGTATTAACTCTAAGTTAATTAGTTTCACTTTTACAATGTCTCTTTGTATTTTTATATTTTATGGTGAATAAACTTACCATATACATCCAAGAGACCCCTAAGTGGTCCATTAATGATTAACATATCATGATATAAGTCTCTTGGCCGAACCTTAGATTTTTAGGAATTTAATATCAATTAATAATATAATATTTGTTTTAAGAACTCTTTTATGTCAATTTTGACACTATTCATTAGTTGATTTTTGTGAAACTCATAACAGATTGATTACTTCGAACAAAGTCAATTTAATCAATACTAATATATCATATTATCCTATAAAATTATTTTAATTCATTAAAAGTTTCATATTATATTTATTTGGGTATTTATAATATCACTTATTTTAATTTTTCACTATTATAGTAATTACTGCATCATCATTGTGTCATAAATAAAATAAATTATTTAATGTCTAAAAATTATAAATAAAATATCATTATGTAGGAAATCTTTTTAGCTTTATAATGAATATTTATAATCGAAAATCCAACATGTATAACCTTATGTAAAAATTCTTCTTCTAAAAGATATAAGCTTTTTCCATTTTTGTATTCATTTTAACTTAATTAAAATAAAGTGTCATTATCACTCACAAGTGGATCCATGGGGTCCCAAAATAGACCCAAAGATGCCCATGGTCGACCATGTATCAACCAATAAGGTTAAGACACGTTTTAGGGTAATTTAGTATTATTATAATATTATTTTGTTTACCCTTATTTACCGGATTTACCCTTAACCATGGTAAATAAAATATTTACCGCAGTAATTATTCAAAATGTCTAAAAATAAAAGTTACCTATTTACACAATTAGAACATCCTGATTCCAAATATGGAATCCATTTTTCTAAATTGAAAACACAGAAGTGGCAGAAATTAATTTAAAATTAATTCCCGCTGTCAAAACAAAAGGCGTGTTTTTAAGAGATAATAACTATCAAAAGATTGACACTTGTTTATGTTCGGTTTAATTGTAAAATTATGTCCAATGACCAACATTATATTAAGTGGTAAAAATATATTATAAATATACTTTAAAACCACTCAAATTAATAATTTATCACTATTAATTATTTTGATTAAAAAAGTTGTTTTTAATTAAAATTTAGTAATTTTCACTATTCATCAAAATATGAAAGTTATCCGAAATGTACCAAAATTTCACCTTAGGCTAAATTAGATATTCCAAATCCAAAAATTAAGTTCATTTCAAAATATAAAATATATATAATTTCAAAATTTAGGTATTACTATTCATAACGGCTAGTTTGATCGGTTGTGGTGTGTGTTAAAACTCGAAGTTGCGTACAACACACGCTACTGTTTTATTCAAAGGAAAGCGTACCGTGGAAGCTTGGGATGTTTCATTTTAAATTTTTGATGTCTCCATTTAGTCAAAAAGTTTAAAATATTGTATTTAAAAAGGTTTCACTATCAAAAGTTGATAAAAGTGCAATACTGAAAATGAATCTGTTCTTGCATTATGACTAAGAAACTCATAATATGGATTCTAAAATTATAAGGATTATATAAAATTTAAAATGTAGTTAATGTTATTCATGTCCTCTTTTAATGGATTTTTTTTTGTAAGTCATGGTGTGATTGAACTCGGTGTTGCGTGTAGTGCAAGTTATTGAATTATTTTGAAGAAATAACACACTATAAAATCTTGGGGTGTTACAATATTGGATATTCTTGACTAACTTGAAGCTAATTAATGATTTGTATATTCCATCATTGTTGGGGTTTAAAAAAATTTTGGATTAAAGGAGTATATCTATTATTCTTTAAGGAATAAAAGATCATGAATGTAATCAATAAGGTTTTATGGTAATTCAGGATGTTGTAGTGTTTTAAAAGAATACATGATGAAGGTGTTCACATGTTATTACGTGGAAAAAGGGATCTTTATTGTGTTTACCTTCCTTATAAATTTTGGACTGAAGTATTTTGGATATTTCTAGTTTGGATTATTTTTGGATCGCCATAAAAGGACAACCCGGAATCGGGCGGCAACCCGTCACGTCCGGCAAGGCCGCGAGACTTGAACCCACAACTGAAGGGCGACAAGGGTGTATCACCTACCACTGGCCCACGAGATGTCCTGGATTAAATAATGTAGTTTTTTTAAAAGATCTGGTAGATGAATTATAAATTCGTTTATTTTGGAACCCTGTATGAATAGTATAAATAGAATTCTTTTTTACGTTCTATTATCTTTTAGAGTGAAACATGAGTTTGTGGTAGAAATTTATTAATGGATAAAACTCTAATTATAAAGTAAGTATATCTCCTTATGATCTTAGCCAATCTCATAAATAAATTCCTCAACATTAATAAAAGGAACTTAGAACAAAAATATTGTCCTAGATGGTACCTTAAATCATCACTAATTTATGGCTTTGGGATTTTGGGCCTTTTCATAGCCATGTTCTCTACCTCTCTCCATCAGATAATTGATGGTTAGATTTCTCTACCATATACATATTTTCCTACATGGAACCCTAGTCTGTGTTATTTTCGGTAATCTTCATACTTTCCACTCTTTATTTTAAATAGAGGCCTCATTAATTCATTTTTCGATGTAGGATTTCAACTAAGATATTTTGAAACGTCAAAAATGTGTTATCCTAATACCTTATGTTTTGTTGAATCGGTGGTATTTTAAATCATCATAGATTGATGAATTTAAGGACCTCAATTTTAAACTTGTTTGTGATTGATGACCTCAATCACTACCTATAAATATTTACGTTTTTCCTCCAATTATATGTCTCTAATTGCCACCAATGTCCTCCTAATCGAGATCTTAATTTGGTGGGGACCCTTTCATTTCTCTTTTCCTCATATTAAGACTAAATATTAGTAACCCAATTTCCGATGTGGGTTTTCCCACAAAGATATTTTCTATTTTCAACATTTTATTTTCGAAGAACAATTTCAAATTTCGAGGACGCAATTTATTGAAGGAGGGGAGAATGTAACACCCCAAGATTTCACAGTGTGTTATTTCTTCAAAATAATTCAATAACATTCACTACACGCAACACCGAGTTCAAGCGAACCATGACTTACCAAAAAAGACGTTCAAAAGAGGTTATGAATAGTATTAAATAAATTTTAAACTTTATATAATCCTTATAATTTTATAATCCAATTATGAGTTTCTTAGACATAATGTAAGAAAAAATTCATTTTCAGTATTGCACTTTTACAAACATATAACAGTGAACCCTTTTTAAATACAAAATTTTAAACTTTTTGACTAAATGGGGACTTCAAAAATTTAAAATGAAACATCCCAAGCTTCCACTGTACTCTTCTCTTTGAATAATACAGTAGCGTGTGTTGTACGCAACTTCGTGTTCTAACACACACTATAACCAAATCAAACTAGCCGTTATGAATATTAATACCTACTTTTTGAAATTTTATAAATTTTATCTCTCAAAATGGACTTCATTTTTGGATTAGGAGTATCAAATTTAGCCTAAGGTGAAATTTTGGTACTTTTTGGATAACTTTAATATTTTGATGAATAGTGAAAATTACTAAATTTTAATTAAAAACAACTTTTTTAATCAAAATAATTAATAGTGATAAATTATGAATTTGAGTAGTTTTAAAGTATATTTAGAATTTATTTTTACCATTCAATACAATTTTGGTCATTGTACATAATTTCACAGTTAAACCGGACATAAACAAGTATCAATCTTTTGATCGTTATTATCACTTAAAAACACGCTTTTTGTTTTAACAACGGAAATTAATTTTAAATTAATTTCTGCCACTTCTGTGTTTTTAGTTTGAAAAAATGGATTCCATATTTGGAGTCAAGATTTTCAAATTGTGTAAATAGGGAACATTTTTTTAGGCATTTTGAATAATTACTGCGGTAAATATTTTATTTACCGTGGTTAAGGGTAAATCCGGTAAATAAGGGTTAAAACATAATATTATAATAATACAAAATTATCCTAAAACGTGTCCTAACATTATTGGATGATACATGTTGGACCATGGGAATCTTTGGGTCAATTGTGGGACCTCATGGAGCCACTTGTAGGTGATAGGGACACTTTATTTTAATTAAGTTAAAATAAGTACAAAAATGACATGAGCATATATCTTTTAGAAAACCAATTTTTACATAGGGTTATATATGTTGTATTTTAGACTATAAATATTCATTAAAAAGATAAAACTATTTCCTACATAATTATATTTATTTATAATTTTTAGACTTTAAATATTTTGATTTATGTATGAAACAATGATGATGCAGTAATTATCATAATAGTGAAAAATTAAAATAATTGATATTATAAATGCCCAAAAAAATATTATATCAAACTTTTAATGAATTAAACTAATTTTCTAGGATAATAATATATATTAGGATTCATTAAATTGACTTTTATCGATGTAATAAATCTGTTATGAGTTTCACAAAAATCAACTATTGAATAGTGTCAAAATTGACATAAAAGAGTTTTTAAAACAAATATTATCTTATTAATTAGTATTAAATTCCTAAAAATATAAGGCTCAGACAAGAGACTTATATCATTATATTTGTTTCATTAATGGACCACTTGGGGGGTCTCTTGGATGTATATAGTATGTTTATCAACCATATTATATAAAAATACAAAGAGACATTGTAAAAGTGAAACTAATTAACTTAGAGTTAATACTTAAAGGTAAGGTTAATATAAGTACCCAAACCTGTCTAAATTCTATTGGTTGAGTTGTTTTCGACCCATCCCCACCTTAAAATTTAAATAATAAACATTGGAGCCATTATAAACCGAATATGAATTTATTATAAACTAATATTTCTAGCTTTTCCAAAGGTTCCCCTCACCCCTCTTATAAAAGGGCACTCCTCCTCCTCTTTTCATCACACATTCAAAGCCTTTCGGTTCAGCTAAACTCTGCCCAGATACTCTACCACCTTCCCTCACTACAACATAGAGGCCTTAGTTTGATCATAAAGCCAACATAATGAGCCATTTTGATCAAATTAAATTGAAGTACCCGAAGAAGAGGTAATGATTTCACCACCCTTTTTCAAGTTCCTTTCTTCTTCCACTTCTTCTTCCTTTGTTGTTACCATTGTAAAATAATAACTCCAGTATGATATATAAACTGTGATGTTATTATAAATATCGTACAACCATATTCACTATTCTATCCATCTTTTGAATAACATGTCACCATACGTGCGTACGTACGGCTTACCGTCTCCACGTCGTGGTTTAATTGTTATTCAATAAATTATTATTTGGATGGGTATAATAATGATGTGTAACTCATGTAAACAATAAATATAACATTATAAGGATTCGGTATATATTATATACCATCCAATTATATATTATTTTAATATCAAAAGAATGATATTATCGCTCGTGTGTACGTACGGACTACCGTCTCCACGAACGCGATGAGATTCATTCTCCATCGTATCGATTCAATTATAATTCTCATTTGATGATTAATAATAGTATCTCTAAGGACTTGATTTAATTATGGATATGAATGAGATATAACCTATCCATTACAAAAATGGCTTACGTAACAAAATATATAAAATAAAATGAGTAAGTTAACACCCGAAACGATGATAATTCTTAGATATTATTAACAAAGCAATGTTAAAAGATATTATATGATATCATATTAATGTATATGACTATTGAATAATTTAATAACAATTATTTCACCATTATACAGGAGTGTAACCTACCCCAACCAAGGAAAAGTTCAAGGTAAGGGTTTATTTCGCAATCTCTTCATTATCTGAGGTTGTTTATACGTAATAATCTACTGGGATCTCTTTATCATCCACATCCAGGTTTCTTAAAAATGAATTTCAAAACATTTTTACTATTTAATAAGATATGGGTTAAAGTCATTTATACCCTTGTTTTACTTTTTATAAGATGTTTATAAAGGAAACCTTCCGTCTTTTTTCAAACAAGATGCTTTTTAACCTTTTCGAAAAAATTAAGGTAAGAATGTTTTTTTAACTTTTACGGCGGGTGCGGCTATATTCCGTCGTTATAAAATTTTCAAAGCTTCCCTTACAAGATTACAAGGATATTTTCAAAGTAAATGTTTTATTTTATAATTATGTGACTTTTAAATGATTTCAAAATTAATATTTTACGAAATTCTAAAAGGTACTCTTTATCAAAATTAGAATTTTAAATGTTTTAAAGATTTATCTTTCTAAATATTTTTAATTAATGTACATGTCTTAAAAATGGGTTTTAAGGATTTATTTATATGTACATGAACGTTTTTAAAATTTTAATTCCTTTCAAAATTTTCAAAGTGGTATGGGACACTTTGATTCAAAAATCTCTTTTTAATTACTTCCTTTATAAATGTGTGACTTTTAAATGATTTCAAAAAAAGGGAGATATTTCTCTCAAATAGTTTTGATTTAATCTATTTCAACATACTTTTAATGTATTTTATGATTATATGAAGTTGATTTATTATGATACAAAACTTATATAATGTATTGAAGGTTTTGTGATATGTTTGACTATGGATGTGTTATTTTTTTACAATTCATGGTTTATGGAGAAAGTATTGACATTTTGTATGCTAGTTTAAATACGAATGTTTATGTTATGTTTAAACCTTTTCATATGGGAATGCATTGAACTTAGTAAATGACAGGTGGATCCCTCTATAGCTCCTCGATGCATCGGTAGGTCTCATGAGGCAAACTAGTGTCTTGGCACAAGGCCTTGGAAAAATCTTATTTGTAGTCTTGGCACGAGGCCTTGGCGATGTGGTTATGATAGTCTGGCATTATGCATTCCATCATTATGAAAGTGGTTATTGATATTTCATGTGATTATTCGATTAGTATAATATCCATGTGAATAAGTAAATGGCATTATTTCATTTTACTTTTTCCATACTATGTTGAAGTTCAAGTTTAAAAGTATTTTGTTTTTTTATACATTGCCTTAAATGTTTATGCTTATTTTTGAATGTTTCCGCTATATTGTTATCCTTACTGGGCATTTGAGATCACCCCTTTTCTATGTTTTATTTTTCCCATGAAGTGAAGAAGTAAATTATGAATGACCTTCAGGGATATTATGTGGGGATATGAGTGTGGAATATGGATACAATATGTTGTTGTAGTAGTTTTTCACTTTATGATGTAATGTAAGACTTATGAATATATCTAGTGTTTCCAAGGCTACTAAACCAATCATTCATTCGAGATTTGGTCTTTCTTGTGATCATGCAAATGTTATTTAATAATGCACCGACTCTGGGTAACTGGGGTCGGGGCATTACAACCATGGCACTATGAAGGGGTGCATCTTTCGGGGAGGCTGCTTGAACCCGCGATGGTTCGCTGGAAGGCCAAGGCGGTGGATGGCTACCTAGGGATATAGTCCTGTCATCTCGTCATAAATCCATGTGGACACATCACAGTGCTGTCTGAGAAGTCTACGTACTGTTTCCGTTCCTCAGGGGGCATAGCAGCACTGAACAATGTGGGTCTCGGGTCCGCCTTGCTACCGAGGTTCACCTGCACTAACTTGTCGACCGTGGTGGGGAATCCCTCCTCAAAGGCAGGAGGATCATCTCCCATATCCTCCTCTCCGCTTTTGGAGGTATCATCCATTGGGGGATCCGTTCTGGGGTGGCCGGACCATGATGGGAAGCTGGATCCGGCTTGGGCAGTAGAGGTCGTCACGTCAGGAGACTCATGCAATGCAGAGACCATGCCAACAAAGGAGATTGATCCAATCTCATCTGGCCTTCGGCCCAAAGGGCCACATTTTATAACATCAAAGAAGTAGTGGCGCGTAGGGTTGAGCCGGTCGATTCCGACCTGGCGAAACAAACACGTATGATGTACTGTCGTTTCCATGAGCCAAACGCCCCGATATCATACATGGGTAGGAGGGTTGGGGATCACCTGAGCCTGGTTGGTGTCAGAGTACGAGGTGATTTCACATCGTCGCTTGGACCTGGAAATATTCCTTCCTTTGGTACCCAAAACAAAAAAGAACTGCCCCATGTCGGGGGTCATGGCCTCCAATCGAGGGATTGAGAAGACATATTTGTCGTCCAAACCATCCTAGGGATCACTCGTGACAGTGGCGGGCTCAACCTCACCTGCTAGGATCTGCTTATCCTTGCTCTTGTAATAGTTAGCGTCCAGATAATGGGCATCACAAGAGGCGAAAGGAGATACATCTCCTTGGAGCACGCCCACTCGACCCTTAAGGAAGTATTTGAGGAACTGGTGATACGATGAGGGTACCGCTGTGTGAAGGTGGATCCACGGTCTGCCCATCAACACGTTGTAGGCGGTGTCCTGAGAGACAACCATGAAGTCGGTATTTGCAATTAGGCCGCCAAACTAGGTCTTCAGATGAATCTTGCCAACTTGAGTTTTCTTGGTCCTATCATACCCCTCGATCCTGAGGTTGGAGGTAGTTAGATCATCCTCAAACAACCCCAGTTTTCACAGCATCCGAGTTAGGATTAGGTTAATTTTGGAACCCATGTCACCAAGATAGCGGCGGACTTCCACACCTTTGAACTGGTAGGTGATGTACAGTGGGAGAATGTGCCCCTGTATGGGAAGGTCTTCATATTCACCGGAAAATGAGATATCCACCTGACATTTGGCGTCCTCAGTCGCCTCGGTGTGGAAGGATTATGCGGCCGCTACCTCCATTTCAAACTAGAGGGGGCTCCATAGAGCTTCGGCGAGTGCCACACGCATTTTAGACGACAGGAGAAGGGCCTAAAGGATAGAAATCCCTGTCGGGATGCCGGCCTGGTGCTTTATAACATCATACATTCGATCCAAACGTGAGCTCCTGTTTACAGGAGGCCGTTCTGTGATTGGGGGCATGACAGGCCCTTCCAGCGAAACCGGTGACTGACTGGTACTAGGAACATCTCGATGCTCACTAGCTGAAGCCCGGGAGGTGGCTGATGTGCTAGGACTGGAAGGCTGTAGTTGGTTGGTGGCAGGGCAGGGCTGGTTGCGGCATGGACGAGGTGGTCCCGCCTGGTCCAGCAACACAAACGGTGGTGTAGGTGAACCTATCGACATCGAGTGAGGGGGTCGTGTGCGCTGATCTATGTATCGGGCATGCTGCCTAGTCTCAGTAGCGTGCACGGCCTAACTGGAGGTGACGACTTCCGTGCCCTGGCGATTCGCATAGCCACGGCTCAGCCGATGTTGGTGATGGTTGGGGACATTGGGGAGGTCCACTGGGCATTCCTCATCATCGGGAGTCAAAAAGGAATTTACCAACTCTACAGTGTTAACTGAAGCGTACCCCGGGCTTTCACTCAAGGTGTCATCCACTACCGGGTAGAGTCTCGGAGGGACCCCCATTTTTTGGGGCATAAAATATCCAAGCGTGCGGGAAGATTACGGCACTTGCAGGGCGCATTCTTTCTTCTTGTCCCACCGCTTACTCTGGGAAGAGGTAGGCTGGGACGACGATGCCAAAGCGGTGCTCGCATATTCTGAGGGCTCTGGCTGACTCAGGTGGGCACAGATGATTCCATAGGCATGGGCGACCATCCTACGGGACATCCAGTCGTTATACTTCCGGGACCCATAGTCAGAAACCTGTTCCCACTCATCCTCGTTGCCACTGCTGCCATCTAATCTCACGAAGACACCTGCCACTTGCGCCAGGGCTGGGCCCAACCTGACTATGTTGTTGTCAATCTGGTATTGGTTCCAGTCCTTGAACACATAGCATCATTGGATAGTGTTCCCCCGGGTTTGGTGATAAGGGAAGTAGTTAGGGTGATCAGTGAGATGCGCCTCTTCTGGCTTCTGGCACTCAGGCAGCCGCACGATCCTCTGCTATAAGGTGCTACGGAAATAAACGGGGACCTGGGCCTCGTCAAACGAGTAAGTCTGATTCCTTCTATCTGGAAAGGGGGATCTTGGAGGATAACCATGGCCAGAGGCTGGAGAATCATGTCAAAGAGGTGGAGCCTAGTTATCTCACCTGGGTGGTGGCGGTGCGTTACGCGGAGGCGCCTGCTAGTTTTGAGGTGGTCGTTGCTGGGCCGGAGGCTGTGCCCGTGGGGGTGGACCCCTATGGGGCTGGAGAGCTATCCTTAATGGTAGAAACTCTAGCTATCTGGGGGCCTCTATTTGGGCTACAGCAGCGGGCTCGGCCCTGGCAGCTCTACTTGCCAGGATTACAGGAGGCAACGGGCGTGCCTGACTGGCTTGTTCCAGGGCATCTTCGAGGAGCTGAGCCTTGTCCGAGAAGTCCTGGAACCCTCCAGGGCAATTCTGAGTGATCAGAGAAGGAACCAGCTCTGCCATGACATTCCCTACATGCATTGTCAGTAATTTCTCCTACGTTATTGTCATGTCAAGGGAGTATGTGAGCCCCTTCCACCAGGAGATGAAGTCCACGACTCGCTCACTGGGCCTTTTTTTGCACCTGAAGAGGTCTGCGATGTCCATCTTTTCAGTTCTGAAACTGAACTTGTAGAGGAATTTCCGGGTAAGGTCCTCCTAGCTAGTCACAGATCCAACAGGGGGCTAGTTGTACCAGACGAATGCTGGTCCTTCCAGTGTCTGAATGAAGCAACAGAGCTTGGAGGCCTCCTGCTGCGCTGGAGTCCCTAACATAGGCCCGCACCTTGAGTTGAAGTGGGCCTGGTGTTGTGGTGGGTCTCTGGTCCCGTTAAAGGGGGTGAATGTGGGGTTCCCAAATCCCGATGGGGCCGGCATATCATTCACCCACGCTGGGTATGGCTTGCCGTCCGGTGGGATTGTCACCTGCCGAGTTTCCAGGGCCTCTAAGCGGGCGATTAGTTCTCCCATTAGATCATCCGAACACGGATTCCTATCCTGATGAGGATCTCTAACTACAAGTTCATTGTCGGGCTCTTCAATCCGGTAATCATGCTCAGTAGCTCGCAGGGCGGCTGGCGGAGTGACTCTAAGGGTCGCGAGAGGAAACCGAGCATGGTCCCCCGGGTGATCCAGGCGCTCGGGAGGGTTCAGCGAGACATATCGCACCCTCTTGCCATGGGCTCCAGCCTCTCCCCTATCAGCTAATGCAACAAGGTCATGGTTGCCCGGGGGAATCTCGGCAAGGGGTAAGTGCTCCTGCCCCTACTGTCCTTGTCTAGGGTTACAGTAGTCAGGCCGCCGCTCTGCAATGCATTCTTCCAAGAGCTCATCTACCAGCCTCTTTTGCTCAGCAAGATGTTGGCATAGTGTGGACTTCTCGAGAACTTCCTCTGACTTCTGTACTGAGGCAGATGGTTCAGGAAGCTTGACAAACCCTATGGGATCTTTAGGCTTGCCGATGTTTCGGCTCAGTGCTAGTGCTTCCGTGGGTACAGGGAGGCCTAAGAGGCTCCTCTATTGGCGAGTAATCCTCATAGATGGGTCCAGTATCGCTGTGTCCTCTGGGGGAGAGTCCCCATCGAGGAGCTCTACACCATTTCCCCCACTTGAAAGGTTAACCATGTTGACTGCCACTGCCCCTGACGACGTTCCCTCAGGGCCACCCAGTGAATCGGGCTACTGGAAGATCGTTTAGAAAAGAAGGGCAGTGTATTGCCCCCATCCGTGGACGTGCGTGTGGGGGGTGTCTTCCTCAATAACATTGCGGAGTACTTGAAAACTCTGGATGCACTATTGCTGGAGGGCCCTGTCGTGGCCAAATGACTCGGGGTGCCGAACCAAAGGGAGCGCAGCCAGGTCGACCCGACGACACTACTCGCCGATATTCTCGAGATGTGCTTGACTCCCGGGAAAGGTGCCAGCTGATGTTAAAGATGGGAGTGAGTCACCCGAATAGTCTGGCGGAAGCATTCAAACTCTCCCGGGGTGAGTGAATCTGGAATATCAAAATCTCATCATGCAACCGGCCAAAAATTCTCTGGGAAGTGGCACGCTGCAAGGACGGTCCAGAAGATCCATGACTCCGGTTTGGGGTTCAGACCTTGATGCCCCTTCTCTTCAACTGAGAATGGTCGGGGAGCTAGAAATGGCACTGAGGCAGGCCACCGGGCCAGTGGGCTGGTCAGTAAGGAATATGGAGATCAGGTCAATTGGTTGCCGATCCCTGAGTCGTCCTCCAGGGGTTTTAGTGCCATGGATACCACATCGCGATAGGATAGGCTGGGAAATGGGACTCCTGCCACAGCATCAGTGGTCTCCAAGGGTGTGTCACCTCGCGACTCTTCTGTTGGTCCCCAGAAAAGTTCCTCACCCTCCCTGAATATGGTGGAAGGTGCTTTTGGGGAGCCCAGTGGTAACTGCGGGTTTGACCCCTAGGGGTATGCCAAGTCCTCATCCTACTGGATATACCTTCGGAGGGAGGAGGAAATCATATGGATCTCGCATTCGGGGAGTACGAGACTGATGCACTGCATCCCCATCCCTGCCCTCGACTCAAAGGGTTAGGGGAGAGGTTCCATTATCGATTCATATTCCGCCTCAGAGTCATAGAAACGGACTGGTCTGATTTCCATCCGGACTCCCCTGACATTCCTCTTATGGCAACGACGCCCTGCCTTCCTGCCCCTGGGTTGCTCCTTAGGGTAAGGATGATTTCCATCAAGGAGTCCACTGGCTGCAATAGAGCTGGGCAGTGGGGAATGAAGGACGGGGTGTGAGAATCACAAGGACAGATGTTGAAAGGGACATGGGGAGGGCCTCCATGTGAGTGAGCGACTAGATACGCAACAGCTCCATACTTGTGGCCAGCAGTAGGGGGAGTGACCTCATTCCCAGTGCAGTGGGCATTGGAAAGAGTCATACCCAGAGCGTAGCCATCGCGAAGAAGCCTTCGGCTTTCCAGATCAGTGGCACGGAATGATCTTTCATGGTGGGTGGCACTACCGCGGATTGGTCCACGGTGGACATTTCATGTGCCCACGACCGGGAGAGTCGACCCGACTTGCCTGCAGGGCGGTCGGGGCTTCAATCCCATTCAGGCATGTGACTTCCCCTGCTCAACGTGTGCGGGGGTCTGGTAGCAGGAGTAAGCAGTTTCTCGGGCCATAGTGGTTGCTGACGTTTGTGCCCCAAGACGGGCATTCTCTTCTGCTCTTGCCCAACGCTGGCGTCAGGTCAGATGGGTTGGAGTCGGTGGTGTGGGCATAGAGATTTCCTGTTCTTCGGCCCGGGGAGTCGAGTGGCGGCATCGACGCAGCCTAGTGGGGGTTCTTGCCGTTAACCCCTAGGATGGGTCTCCGATCGGGCGGACTCGGACATCCCCCACCTCATTGGCGTAGGGGAAAGATGTGTCAAGGCGCTCCAAGGATAGACTCTAGATGTAGTTGAACGTTGGAGTGGGGTGCGGCGGCTCCCTGCACGGCCCTCGGGGGAGGCGATGGTGGTGAGGTGCAGCCGCCTCTAGATCCAAACGGGCCACTCCCCTGGTGGGGATGATCCCTTCCTCATCATACCTACGAAACAAGTCGTTGATCACACTTCTCTATATGATTTCTGACGGGGAGAGGGGGCGTGAGCGCCTGACAGCTTTGGCCGTCGGAGTTGGAGTGACAGCGGAAAAGGCGGGACCGTGCGGGGTGGCCGCGTCAGTAATGCCCCTGCCCCTGCGCCGGTGGGAAGGTGGCGATCGAGCTCCAGATGCAGTGATTTGATTCCTGGAAGCAGGAAGATAAACCCATTAGTACTAACAGGAAAAGAAATCAACAACCAATAGCCCAACGTCATTCTGTCTTCTATGATCGGCGAGAGGGATTTACGCTGACGACGTTGCAGGATGGAGTGATCAACGTCCTGACTACCTCAACCCCTGGTGGGTTTGACGTCCCTGTGATAGGTACCCGGACCTGGTGACATGCTAATATTCCGACATCCCGATCACTATCATTCACCATATTGAGGAGATGAGCATTAGGTCGGGTTCCCCATTTTCTGTTTCCGACGCTTTTACGGCGGGGCACGCGCATGTCTGTCACGCATTGGGAGGACGTGCGGCTTGTTGCCCCGCATTCCCACATTCCAAAGGCAGGCGGCATCTGTTCCTTGTTCAGGGACGTCTTCTCCATGATTGAAACCAGGATGATGGGATGTTGGTTCTTCCTTCTGTGGATTCCTCCTCAGAGCTCATCACCTTGTCCGGGACTCCCTTATAGATTTAAGACGGGTTTGTGAAGCTCGTTCCCGGTGCCATATCTGCATGGACCCGAGTTAATTACACTGCTTCCATTGAGACGCTCCAAGGGGTCTTGTCGGGGCAGAAACCTTTGGTGAAGAGAATGGTCACGTTGGGGTGTCATTGGCATGTCTTGACACTAGGGATTGACATGTTTGTCTTATGTCCCTTATTAGAGAGATTCTTGAGGGCGTGGAAGCCTGGGGATTCCCACATCGAATGCGGGGAATGTGTACCATCTGAGGTTTTCCTCAGCTTCCCATGTTTAACATGGGGTATGCCGCAAGTTTAACGTCTTACGAAGATAGATCAGACTGATTGAAACACTGAGAGTAGATCAGATTGAAGGACCCCCTAGGGGGAACACCGATGTTGGGGCCAGCATGTGGGCGGCTTCCCGGATACCATGGGGTGGGATGGGGTGGAATGATCTCACCGGGATGTGGTGGATTGGGTAAGGATTAGGATGGATGATGGAGTAATGGGCTTGTACCCCATGGAGGCTTCCTATGTATCCCCATAGTAGGGAATCAATGTCTGCGTAGTTCATTGATAGGGTGGGACACCTGATGAGGCGACCCATGAGAATGAACGCATGGATTGGAGCCCAGAGGAAGTATGTTCTCTGGGCTAGGGCATGAGCTTCCCAAGGCACGTGGGCTCGAGGGGGAATTCAGGGTGAGATGTGGGTGTGAGTCATGGGGCTTACACACTGAGACGACCCAAGAGGGGGAATACAATGTAATGTCATCCGGGATGAGGGTATACAGTTTAACGTCATGAGGGATGAGGGAATACAGTTTAACGTCATGCGGGATGAGGCATTTGGGGCATACGCTCTGGGGCGGCCCAGAGTGGGTATGGGGCTTACGCTTTGAGGCGGCCCATGGTGAATATGGCGCTTAAGCTCTAAGGTGTCCCATGGTGAATATGGGGCTTACGCTCTAAGGAGGGCCATGGTGAATATGGGGCTTATGCTCTAAGGTGGCCCATGGTGGTCGGGGAACTGACGTGAAGAGGTCAGAACGACCGGGTGGTGGGCTTGAACCTCGTGATGGCTTCCTATATACCATGCGTTAACACGGAGCAAAGTCCACGTAGTTCGCTGGGATGAGGATTACAATCTGAGGCGGCCCATGAGAGGATTTCATGGTCAATGCGCACTCTAAGCCCACATGAGTCATGCTCGGTGTGAGAAATAAGAGGCAGCAGGGACCAGACAATCACATCGCAAAGGGTGCATCCGTGAGAAGCAGAAAGGGGCTTATGCGTTGAGCGGCCCAAAGAGGAAACATGGGCTTATGCATGGTTAGCGGCCCTGGGTACCGGGGCTTACTCCAAGATGGAGGCTCATGGTGCAACAAAGTGCAGTGGGAAAGGGACTCCACTATCCTTGGCAGGGGGGAAGTACGGAGATGCACAGGTGTAACCTTCCGCGAGAGAGGCTAGGGGCTTACGCTCTGAGGCAGCCCTTCCCCTGTGGACAAACTCCAATCCATCAAGGAGGATCTCATTCCATGTGAGGAAGAGTCCATTCCTGTAGAGACGAGTGGGTGTACAGAATGCCCGAGCCGGGGGGACCCTGCGTGCGAAGCACCGGGTCAGACCACAGTTTAACGTCATGTGTTAAGGACAAGGTGCTTAGCAGTTTAATATCCTACAGCTTGGACGAGGTGGGTTCATTCCACACCCCTAGGGCTTACATTCCCAATGCCCTCTACCCCTTGTGGGAGGGAACGCATCGTAAAGCCCGTAGTGAAGGGGGTCGTAGGATGAACCATCGAGGGGTCCACGTTATCGTGGTTATGCGAAGAAGAAATAGCCATTAGCGTGCCTATGAGAAAAAGCCTAAGGCAAAGCAACACAACGGGAAACACCGCCCAAGGAACCTTGAGGTTACTTTGTACGAGCCTGGAAGGCCGTACAGGAAAACAACGCATGGCGCACATCCCCGACAGGGAAGACATCATGTGCCGGTGCAGAGAGGCAGCCAAGGTGTGTCAAGGTAAATGGTCCAGGGTGTTGCGCGCAAAGAGAAGGTTTGCGCGCAAAACACTGGAATGGCGCGCAATAGGGCACGAGGATTGCGCAGATAGGTGACTGCGCGAAAGGTATTGCATGAGAGGAAGGGAATTGCGCACATGGGGAAATGATTGAGTGCAAGGGAAGAACCCGGAGGAGGGGGGAAATTCACCTAAGCAGGTGGAGTTGCGCGCAAAGGAGAACCCCGGGGAAAGGTTGTGCAAAAATCGGAATTACCTAGAAGTCATATTGCACGCGGGGGGATTCGAATTGCGCGCACGGGAGCCATTCCGAATTCCACAACCCCAAACTGGTTGGGGGGCACCTTCTATTTATAGGCAGCGAGCGGCGCAGAATTCAGGCGGCGCGCGAAATCTTCCGCGCGCGGGAACCGTCGGCAAGCAAAGCATCACCGTATGGAACCGGGGCGCACAAAATTGCGCGCACCATCGGAATTATTACGTGAATCCCAGGAATGCTTCGCGCGCACATCATTATTTCACACAAGTCCTCCTTTATTTCATGCACCACTTCTCGGGCCTCCGGACCGGGCCTTTGAGTCCGAAAATGACTTTGCTTTGTCATTTAGAAACATCTTTAAGGAGTTACAGACTTTTTCAGTGTCTACAAATAAATTGATGTATTTTAAAAGAATTTATGTAGACATCCTCTAGAGTTGGAAGTTGAGTTCTCTGTTAATTTGATTCCAAATGAAAGAACTATTTCAGAGACTACTTATAGAATGGACACTAATGTGTTTTTATATATTATAAATAAATTATAATAATTGAATTATATGGTATTTATTCACCCTGGTGTTTCTCAATGGGGTCCCATATTCACTTTTTCTAGAATAAAAATGGATCTATGAGGTTTTACATTGACATTAGATAAATAAATGAAACTACAATAAAGAAAAAGTACACTCTTACAAACAATGATGAATAATTTAATCTAATTTATGAATCCCTATATTTTTTTATGATTGACCATCAATATGGATATCATAAATTTCTTATATAAGGATGCAAGATATTCCAATGATGTTATTTCAACCCAGGAATAGACATTTCAACATTACAATAATTCAATTTAGACTGACTAATTCACCCTTTATTTTTATGGATCTGATTAATAGATTATTGAAGGAATTTCATAATGCTTTTTTTGGTATTTATTGATGATATATTGATATAATTCAAAATTATTGAGGAACATGACACCCAACTATGGATTGTTATAATGACTTTTAGAAGAAATCAGTCAAATAGGATCTTTAGAAAGGGTGAAGTGTGGATTCAAAGAGTTTCTTTTCTTTTATACATTTTCTATAAGGATGGAATATCATATGATCCTATATAGAAAATTGGCATTCAATAATGACTTACACCAAATAACATAACCAAGGTGAATAGTTTTGTTTGTATTGGAGGTTACTATTAGAGTTTCATTCAGAATTTTTCCCAATTAGCTAAACTCATAACCAATATTACTCATAAATGGTTTATGTTTATTTGAAAAAGGTAATGTAAAAAATGCTTTGTAAAACCGAAGAATAGATTAGTTATTTATCTTATAATTACACTACCATCATGAAATTGGTGGATTTTTTTTATACTGATGCATCAAATAATGGACAAGGTTATTTCCTTATGTATATTTATAGAATTATTTCATATTCATTAATGTATCTAAAAACTAATGAATAGAACTATCTAACATAGGATTATAAGTTAAAAGTTGGAATAATTTCTCTAATGACATGGAAACACTATCTCTATGGTAAATGATGTGATATATATACATATCAAAATACAATAAAATATATATAATCACAAAAAGAACTCAAAATGAGGCAAATGTGATGGATTGATCTATATAGTGATTGTGGTTGTTCAATATAATAGCATCTAAGGAAGGAGAATAAGGTAGTTGATGCTTTGAGTATGAAGGATTGTGATGTTTTGAATAAATAAGGATTGAAAAGGATATTTTGTATATTGATATATTAAAGATAGATATTGAAATTATCATGGGATGTAAAATATCAATATTTTCTAAAAAAATTTCTAAACCATCATGATTGGAGATAATTAAAAGTTCACAGTAATATTACTAAAATATTATTAAAAAAAATAAATGATTTGAATTAAGGGAAATTGCTAGACTTTATATATGCAGATGAAATTTTAAAGTCTTGGATGAGGATTTTGTATCCCTCTATACCCAATATAAAAAGTTAATATTTGGATGAGCCCCAGAGATTGAATTTCTCTATACACCATAGAATCACTAAGATTATTAAATATTTAAAGAAACATTTTTGGTGGGATATTATGAAGCTGGAAATTACAGATTATTTATCAAGTTGTTTAGTTTTTCAATAGTTGAATGCCAAAATACATCATCCAAGAATATTCATGCAACCAATTTTTATTCCTACATTGAAATGGGATGACATTACTATCAATATTTTCCCTGTATTTCCAATGACTCCAATTAATAATGATATAATATTGGTAAATATTGAAGAAATTACCATATGTGCACATTTACTTTCTAAAAATTAATATTTTATAATGGAGAATCATGTAAGAATCTATATCAATGATGTTAGAATAATCCTGGACCAAGTCTTACAATTTTTTCGGATAATGATCCAAATTTACCTTGAATTTTTTTAGAAGACATTAGAAATATTTAGACACTGATATTAAATTGAGTACAACATATCACTCCCTTACTGATGGGTAGTCTGTAAGAATCATTCAAACATTAGAATACATGTTGAGATTATGATCACATTATATTCAAGGTATGTGGGATATTTATTTGAATTTTTTATAGTTTTCCTAAACTAATATTTTCCATTCATGTATTAAAATTTAACTCTAGGAAGGATTTCATGTAAACATATGTTTTACAGCCACTTGTTGGGATTAAATGTGTGATAGGAAGATCCCAATCCCAGAACATATGAAGGAAAAAACAATAATGGTAATGAATATTCAAACACATATCTAAGAATGTCAATGTTGAAAAAGAGTTATACTAGTAATTGAATAAATGATACATAATTTTAAGTGGGAAATCAATTATTATTGAATGAATCTTTAAGGAAGGGTGTTATAAGATTTAGATAGATAGGGAAAAATTCCCTAGGAACAGTGGTCCTTTCAATTTCCTAAAGAGAAATGGCGATGTGGATTATCATTTTGATATTCTATTTAGCCTTTCTAATGTACACAATTTATTCCTCAAATCTTTGTTAAAGATGTAAAAACCAGACCAAACTCATGACCTCAGTTCAGAAGGCATAGAATTGGATCATGATTTATGCTACTCTAAAGAGATTATCCATATTCTGGACTCCAAAGAATAGGTGTTGAGGAATTTTATTACTCTAATGGTAAATGTACTTTGAAAAAATCTTAAACATGATGTGGCGATGTGGTAACTTGATGAATTTATGATGAATAACAACCCAAATATTTTCAGGATATAAAATTATAGAAATTTGTAGAACAATGTTTTTTGATGGTGGGGGGAATGCAACACCCCAATATCTTATGATATTTTTCTTTTAAAGTTAATATCTTCAATAGTTTATGTTTCACCCCACACCGAGTTTAAAACCACAATATATTATTAAAAATGATCATTGGAAAAGTAATGCGACCATTAGGAATATTCATATGACCAATAGAATAGTAACTACACCTATGAATGTACACATAAGATATAGGTATCTTATGATTGAAAATATAACATATCTATATCATGGAATAAATAATTAAATGATTTAAAAATAACAAATAATGTATTTGTATATTTGTGAAACATAAATGTTAATTAACAACTTTATAACTAAAATAATTGTTTAAAAAAATTATTTTCCTGAAATATATTCATAAGATAATTTTTTGTATTCATATGATAAAAATATGATTATATTATACCTTAATTAATTTTTAAATGTGTCATTAAAATGAATAAAATTTGGAAATTAGTATTTTTAGAGCAGATGATGATTTTCATTAATTATTTAATCTCACAAATTTAGAATTATTTTCTAAAAATGGAGTGATTTTTTGAATTCTAAACATCAATAAATGGATAGGGATATTTTTTGGGATTTTTCTAAATTAGTTGAATTTTTTCTGAATAGTGAAGTACTGTATCTTATCATATTTAATAAATATATAATTTATTGAGTTTTAGATGATATATGGATAATGTAAGCCCATAATCATGAACTATGATTCATTATTTTAATATTTTATTGATAATTTTCAATATTTCAATGTTATCGGTGAAAATAAAAATCAAATGAATAAAATATTCAAAAAACACCACTCTCCTCCATTATAAATACCACCCCACACCACCCCTTCTCCACACAAACTAAAATCCTTGAATCATTCTTATATAATACTAATTTTGTCCCACAAACATATACCCCACATTATGGTCTTCATGATCTCATCAAAAAACCTTTTAAAATTTCTCTATGGATGTTCCGAAGGAGAAGAATTCAATATGTAAATCATCTTTCGTTCTTTCACTTTTCTTTCAATTTCACTTTTTTATTATCATTTATTTACCTCCTCTACCCAAAAAATAATTAATACTCAGTCATCGTATATATACATGAATGTTATTATTATAATAGAAAATCAAACATCAATTTTATACTCTTCTTAGTTTTATTCTAAAATTTATTACATTGTCGGCGAGGTTTCGATTTTCCTCTTTTAGGAATGATGAGATTTTTTTTATAACTCCACCTTCAAGGATGTTCATAAAACCATTTTTATGGTTAAAAAAGAAAATAATATATATTATTAAAGATATATAATATTATTTAATTGGTATATGTATATATATCATATTAATTTATAATACCTAACTAGTGAGTGTTGACCAAATAAACATTAAAATAATCCCAATGGTTATCACTCAAGTTTTATCCAATGATTCATCATCATCGAAAATAAAAAAAATGAATTATGTAACCATTTAATTTCCTTGATTTTCATTAATAACATATAATTTCAATTCTTTAAAATTATTACCATTTTACATGATCTTTTATACATGTATACAAGTGAACCAATCATGAAAACCAAAGAAAAGAATACTCTCGAATGACAGCATTAAATAATATTACTAATAAAAATCACCATAAAATAAACGTAAAAAATATAAAATAAATTAGTTAATTGTTAAATAGGTTATTAATTAAATTTTTAATAAATATAATTTCTTTATACTGGACAACGAGTACATGTGAAGAGAACTATTGGATATAAGGTATGTGATTCTCCCCGAACCTCACTTTTCATCAGGTTACGCTTTGTCTCTCTTTACCAAAAATTAATTATTCATACTTCTTATATAATCCTAAAAAATTATGTTTCAATATTCTCTATATATATACCTAGAATAATACTTCATCCTTTAATGGTGAAATTTAAACTTTATACGCATCATTTTTCAATTCTTGCGGATAAGCAAACCCGATTAAAGGGAACTTCCTAGTTTCATACACATTTTCCAGTGAAATATATATCATGTTTTAAACCACCATTATTTTTCAAAAACCACTTATTTTATCATGAATAACTAAATTTTTCATTTCTGGTTTTTATAAAAAAAAATATTCCATATTCATTTAAAATACATTTTGTTATGCTCCTTAAAACCACACTTAAGTGGATCATTTCATAAGCTTATTAAATGATCTATTTACATATTTTAACATTTATAGGAAATAATTTAAGAAGATAATATCATTTCATTTTTCCTGAAATTAATTTTATGGTATATACAAGTTGCAGTTTGATTTTATGAAAAATAAAAAGTATTTCCCAAAATAATTCATCTTTCAAATGTAAAGAGGGGATTTCTCTCAAGAATTCCTCAATTATTTTATTAATGTATTTTAATATAATTAACCACATTCTAATAATTTTCAGGATTAATTTGGCGAAAAAATCTACCATATTTTTTTAAATTGTTTATGATTAGTTTGACTGTGGTTATTCTATCTTGATATATTTCAACATATTACTCAAAATGTTTTGTGATTTTGTTTATTTATTTGGTAAATTTATTTACAATAATATGTATATGTTTTTATGTTTTAGAAATCTCACATAATAAAATAAGTGTACTTATTAAGTGATGGGAGGGGCATGCTATATCTGCACGATGCAACATTTTATCTCATGAGACAATCTAGACATGGTTTTTACCCAATTAAGTACTGTTTCTTAAATAAAGTCTTGAAAATATGTTTATGATGTCCAAGATTAATCATTCCCACATATTTATAAAAGTAATTGACATTCCATGTTATTATGTGACTATTTTAATATCCATGGTAATGATTCATCACCATGTGTTTCTCTATATGGAATTATTTATTCTATTTTTATCCCTTCCATATTATGATCAAGTTTATGTTTTATTGGTGTGTATTTTAGCTATTCAATTTTTTTATTTTTTATGTTCACGATAGCATCAAAAATATTTTTTAACCTTACAAAACATCTATGACCCCCCCCCCCTTCCCTATCATGTGAACTTGTATATTAGTAATTTCTTCCATGGATGACCAAGTAGTTTAAAGTTTTTTATTATGGAGTTTATTTGTTTTATTTAATTTCATGTAGTAATGTAATACTTATGTTTGTATGTAATCTTGAAAATATACTAAACTATGCATAATATGGAATGATAACTATTCTTCATTGTACCAACATAATTAAATAAGGCATTGGCTCTATGCTACTAGGGTCAGGGCCATTACACCACATTATTTTCATATCCCACTTATTGAGAATAAAATTTAATAGGGGAAACTCACAAATAATGTTCTTAATTTCATATTCATGAAAATTCTTATTAGGATAAAAGTGTCACCACATAGGTTTTATAATAGTGGGAATTATACTTAACAACTCTATGTAAACCTGGGTGAATTTTGTGTTGATGTTTTTAATAATCATGTTGTTCAATACATTCCACAATAAAACTTTCTTTCGGTAATATCCTAATTAATATTTCATCATATTTTTATTATGGGTAAAAAAAAATTAAGAGAAATCAATCACATAACATAAAAAAAACATATCATTATATAGTTTGTGTACAAACACAACATTCCCCAACACCTATTTTCATATTATATTTAGATTCTTAATTAAGACAAGAAAGACACTCATTATTTATCTTCATATTTCCCCTCAATGTTTGATCATATATTTTATTTATGGATGAAAAAGTTCCGTAATGTAAATATTTCTTGATGTACAACTTCTGCATCACTCAATCAACTTCTTAACTACTCATTCAATTCCATAAAATATAATTAAAATAAACATCTATATTGGGAATAAGGAGGAACTATATTAGTACCATGTAAAAAACATTCATACTAATAATCATCTTTCAATATTGATTTATTATTATTATATGGATTAAGAATTTGTTGTAATTTTTATTAGTTTAATTATATTATAAATGAATTCCTTTTAAAATATTGATTTTTTTATATGGATTTGAACTTTTAATCAACATTAGTAACATATTTGTTATATTTAATTTGAAACATTGTTCTCATGATTTCTTATTAGGATGATAAGGTTGTCCTAAATAGCTTAGTAACATGACTATATTTACCTCATGTCTTAAATTTCCTCTAATTTTTGAAATCATCATCTATTGATAACTTTTTATCAACATTGATCCCATTTAAAAAAATTCCACCCTTTTTCATTAATATTACTTTTGTCTTCCAATGACTTTCTGGACTTTTATATTTTATCAATCCAACTAAATAACCATGCATTATTTTCCTGATCAAATTTCGTCAAATTATTTTCTTTCCCAACATTCATAACTGGATTATATTTCCCAAATATTTCATTTATCAGTATTGAGAATTCAACATTATGCAATTTTTTAAATTTTATATCTTTCTCAAAATGAATTTTTGGTATTTTTGTTCATATATTATCATCGAACCCCCCCCCCCCATTATTCAAACATAGAGGATAGTTGATAAATTGTATACCAACATGTATAAGGTATGTTACTAAAAACTCCATAACCCTAGTAGTGACCTAGGAATAATGATCATTAATACTGATAGCTAAACTGCTCTAAACATTGTTGTTAATTAATATTTACAAATATTGGGTGACTTTGTTTTGGGATATAACACATTGAATAACTCCACTATTTTGTAGTGGAAATATATTACTCAAAAATTCAAACTTTTTTATCGTATAGTTTTAGTTGAAGAAATAAAAAATATTATTGGTTTGGAATATAAACAACATACTTCAAGGAATTTTTATTTTCATAATATTTAGATATACGAAATTTAACCTCAACTACCATTTTGAAATTAATATCTCATCATTATTAACTATAATTTTATTATAAGAAACATGTATTGTGTTTTTAATAACTATTATTCCTTTACAACCAATAATTCATTAATAAAATTTATGAATATTTTTTTTTAATCAGCTATAACCAGTTCTACCTGCATTCAAAAAGTATAGTTTTTACCATGTTGAAATTATTATCACCAACTGATTTTTCTTCATAACAATTCATCTTTTTTTTTCAACTTACCATTATTCAATTATTAAGATGTAATAACATTGTATATTATCCCATAATTCTTGAATAACTCACCATTCTCATATATTATTATCTAAACACCTTTTTTTAATCATTCATTCAATTTCATGTTGAGTATATTCCTTAAGTGTTGATTCCAAATATTATTTTAGAATCTACTCATTTTTTATTAATACTTCACTATAATCATCAATTCATTATAGGGAATATTTTCTCTAACTCATTTAATGAAATTGATATTATGTATAGATTTATAGTTAGATGATGTGTCATCCTGCACTCTTTTAGCCAAATTTTTTTTCTTTTTTGTTGTAGGTAATAATTTTCCAATTTTTCTCCTAGTTCTATTTCATAGGCATCTTATTTAATTATTCTGAATGAGAATCATCATAATTTTTTATAGAAACATATCCTATTCGAAATATTTATTCTTAAGAATTCTATCTTTTTAGATAATAATTAAATTTTACTTTCCGGTTGATATTATTGATTATTTTGGAATTAGTATCAAAAATTTTAAATAAGTATTCTACTTATTCCTCCCCCTCTTAATATCTTGATAATTATTTAGCATAATCATATCTATTTTCCCTATTTAATAGATATTTCAATTAAATTTCATTCTATAATTATTCTTTTAAAATTATATTTTCATTATCTCATATTCAATGAGAGTATTCTGATGTTCATCTTGAGATAAATATTTATGATCTTCTAAATTTAACACTTTAGCATAATATCTATGTGTAATATTTCTCATCTAATATTTTTATAATATTAGTATATTATAAATTTTCATCAAACCTAAGATGTTTTTATTGATCTCATTAAATACTGAAAAATATATATCAATTATTTATTCATTGGCCTTCATAACATCTTCAAATCTACTTATCCAGCATGTTAATTTAGTTTCTTTAGTTGTTCATTCCCTTAATAATTAATTCATAATATAAAACATTTTCATTTCCATTCATAACCCCATAATTATTATATATAAATGTTCTAAGAGACCCATTAATATTTATTTTATGTTGTTTCTAATATTCATGAAATTTTTTTTATAAAAGAATATCATAAAACATTCAATTTGGTGAAATTCCACATTTTATACATCAATAACATCAAGTCCAAATAAGTGATGTTCTAAGAACATCATATTTTTCTAAATATGGTTGTTTCTACCATATTACACTAGTGCAACCCTATTTTGGAATTAATAGAAATTCTCCATCCTCAGTAGTTGGAACATTTATATGGAAAACAATATCAAACCAATTGAAGACCTCATAAGATCAATTTATGATATAACCAAGTGGGTTAGGACTTGAATAAGAATGACTATTTCATTTTATAATAATGTTATCATCATCGTAATTGAAATTTCATAACTACTGAAAAACTATTAGATTTAGGATACACCAAAATATTAATATCCAACTCACATTCCCAAGTAAAAAAAACTATAAACAAAGGTATGTACATGATATTTACATGGTTTGGTATAAATACCTAGTCATTTCCTCATTTTTAATCCCCCACCCCAATATAGAATGGTTTATTAAATTCTATCCAGAATACAAATCCAGAAACAAGAACTAGTTTTACACCTAGTATTAAACATTCATTTGAACTCGGTTCTACCACCGAAACAAAAAAAAATTATGAAATAGTTAATTATACCCCTGAAATTTCCTTTTTATATGTACTAATGTAAAACTAATTATACAACCCAAAAAAATATTTTTCTTTAACTATTTATACCCCCATCAAAAAGATTCTTTTTTTTATTCATGTTTATACAAATCAGAATGTTCATAACTTCATCCACACATATGAATTACTAACAATACCTATATACAATCATCAAGATAGTCAATAAATATATTAGGAGTAACATGGCCCTAAACGTTTCTCTTTTTATCTAGTACACAGAGATATTCTCAATCATAACTCTACTTACTTTTTTAATATAAACTTCTTTAGAAATATTTCTCTGCATGAATTAATGCAGTTTTCCTATATCCTATGGCTCCAAATGATAGGTCTTCATCTGATACCCTTCAATGCGCATAGGGTTAAATTTATATGCTATGATATTATGTGTTTGATGTCTTAATATGATGTCTTTATCCCTTAGCCTGATGAAGAATGTCTACTTGTGTGTGCTTCCCCCTTCACTACATATAAGCACAATAAAAAAATATAATGTTTCATTCACCTGATGGATCAATTATATATGTTCCTCTATTCAATGGGTCTCCATATTATATCTTATCTTCATCTTGAACAAAAACATTTTTTGGAAACTCATCTTTTCCAAAAAAATTAAAGTGTCATCTTTTCAGATTCCTAAACAACATAATATGATTATTTATAATTTTAACAACTTTTATATAGGTGCAACATTCATATGATTGGTAAGGAACTCAAATAAATTTCCAAATAATACAAATTTAAAATTTGAGTATCTTACACATCTATATTACACCGGAATAATTGTTATCAAATATAGAAAATGTCTAAAGATTTTGAATTCTCCACCATCTTTAACCTTATTCAATTATTCATAGTCTTCATATAACAAAACATTTATTATGTTCCTTAACCTTAATTATATATCGAAATATGGTCACCTAATTACATCATCAATATAATTATGGACTTTAAATACATCACATAATGGTCAATAGAATTTATCTGTCTATTGTTTTACTATCCTGAATCACTTATCCATTGGTATATTCTCATCTTCATTCATCCAACAAAAATCAAAACCATTCATCATCAATTATATCATTATGTGGTTTCTTTTTTCTAGGAAACCTCGAACTATATTTCTCAGCAATATATCAATTCAATGATATTCTAAATCATCATTTGGTAGATCATCATACCCATATTTTATCCCATTTTAGATATCCCGCCACCACTGAACTCAACATAAAACCTCACACACCCTTTTTTGGTTATAGAACCTTTATAATTATCCATTCCATATCTGTATAAAATATCCATATAATGTATTCTTATCTTGTTTTATTTTTCATATCACTAAAAAATACTTCTCCACAATAATTCATACGTATCTTCATTTTCTAATAATCATTTCTCAACATTTATTCAAATGATGTTCTTCCAAAAAAATTATACATCAAATAGAAATAATACTATGACATTTGTTCAACACCAAATTATAAAACATCTGAACTTCTTCTCACTATATTATCATAACTCTATCTAATAATTTCTATCCGAAATACTCCATCTAATCATTTTTACTGAGAACATAATAAATTTATAAGTTTGAGGGAACAGTGACATAAATCAATATTATATAACCAATTCTATGATCTTCATAACATGAATATATATTTCATCATCTAAAAAATTGTATTCACACTAGTATTACCACTTCTCATCCTTATTAATTTTTCCAAAAATATTTACTCACTAATAATAGCACAGATAATAATTCTAACTTTTAATTTTTGATCTTATTATATTTCATAATAACATAAACTCCAGTTCATCCAATGTGGGTTATTTGATGTTATGTTAATACTAAATCATATTGAAATGTAAAAAATTTATAATAGAGTATTTTTTCAAATGATATGTTCAACTTTAATTTCCCTACACAAATCATCTTCTGAAAACATATGTACTCTTTTACCTATTGTGAAAATATAATAAAATTTTCACATTCATGAAATTATCATATAATTAAACAATTTATATTGTTTTTCTAGTGATTTTAATCAAGATATTCAGTTCTACTTCTAATTCATTAAAAATTTATAAAATTTATATCAAGTGTAGAAACTGAGAAAATAAAACTTCAAAAAAAATCTTTATCTGAAAACCTATGTCTAAATCTGTTTTCTATTAATGACCTTCCTAAAACATCACACACATCCTTAATCTTGGATCAACATCATGATGTAAGGAAAATTGAAGATAGTAAATGGTCATCACATTTGTTATAGAAAAATATTATATTTCTCCATATGAAAAATCATACAACTTCTTTGTCCAGAATGTGTGTCCAAATGTCTACATTCATTATTCCATTTTATATTTCAACTTTCCTAAATATAATTTTCTATTGAAATAAATTTCAAAATTTGCCAATATATTTCATCCCCAAAACATATTGATATATTGAAAACAATTTCAACCAAACTCAATGTAGGCCCAAGAAAAATCTATATGCTTCTAAAAATAACCTCTATCTTTATTCCTAAAATAAAATAATATTTTATTGAATATATCTTATAAATATAAAAATGTATTTAAATTTAATAAATATAACATAGATAAAATTTTCATCAAATTAGTAATCAATTTTAAGGTAAAAAATATGATTTAATTTAATTTAGAATGATCAATCATCATTTTATATAAAGTAATCATTATTTTAATCAACTATATATTATGCATTATCCATACACCAGTCATGTGTTTTTAGAAAATATATATTTAATACTATATCACTTTTCATGATTATCGATTCTATTCTACATATTCTTGTAAATCCATAATCAAAAACTACTGAAGAAAAACATTGAGACGTTTAATAGTTATTATAACAAGAATATCATTGATATAACACATTAAAAACATAATTATTGAGTCCCAATTCATAAATACATTAATAATTACCCTTAAATTATTCTAATAACATAGGATCATCGTTTATTGAGGATTTATGTCTTATATTAGGGAATCATCCATATAATTTAGAGTTAACATGATTCTCATTTGATTATGCCATTAACTAACACCAAAAAGTATTGTTTCAGAAAAAATATTCATAATGATTAATTTTATAATAAGAAATAACTTTTAATAGGATATTTGAATTATTTATCCTTACATTAAATATATGAAAGAATGTTTCTACTTGGATCATCCTTATTCAGTTTCAATTAAAATCAATCTTAATGGTTTATAATTGAAATGTGAATTAACCCATGAAAATCTATTGGGGGTATATGTACAACTATTTAGTCTTAATCCCACCTTTCCTTAAGTGGATACTCTCATATTAAAAACTAATATCAACCATTTATATATTTACCCACATCGTGAACCTAGTTCGCATATTCATTCACATGTTCTGGTAGAGATACAAAAAAATAATTTCTAGAACCACCGAACTCCTATAATTTCCAAAACATATGAGTTATCAAATATTTAGGCTTATCATATGGGTTCTAATTTTTTTTCTATTCCTTGATTCAAAATATAACTAAAACCTTATTTGATAATTACATATGCATCCTACACATTACATGTATATATATTGAATCTTAAATGACTGGAATTCCTTACATATCATTATAATCAATTCATAAACAATAAATATTTAGCGTGATTGGATAATTTCATAAAAAATATATTATATATATCTTCTCCCACATAGTTAATTATAAAATTATCCCTTATTTTATATATAATAAATAAAACTAATCATTATTTACTAGGGAAAAATAAATGTTAAAAATAAATGTTATAATACTTAGTAAGTATAAAAAATATGAGATATTAATCATTGATAATTTTTAATAATAAAATGTGGTTAAGGGTATGAGGATAAGATTTACCATTTTCCAATCATACCAAATAATTCATAGATCATATTCTTGTATTATAGAATAAATCATGTAAGTACATATGAGACGAATCATCTCTTCGGATACATAAAATAAAATTGGAACATATGACATCAATCATAAAAGAATAAAAGAGTATGGTACATGAGATCCATACATTGACATAATTTAATGTCCTAAGTATTTGGAATAATTTATGTTATAATCATAATCATAGAAATATTTTTTTCAATGTTTTCAGTCAATACTTTCATCAAATGTCACGAATGGTTTGACCACATAATTTCCTACTATGGGCTTGTGATTTCCTCTTCTATGCCCTTTTTTAACATCAAATAACCCCACATGTAGTCTTTTTGAGATAATAAAACATTAATATTTACTTATGGTATTGGAGGGATATAAATAAACCACTCCTAGAATATGCACAAGAAATTAATATATAGTATAAACGATCAATTTGTTCATACCATCATTCCATAACTAGTTGAAAATAAAATGGGTTTACTCAATATTTCAATTTCAAAATAATAAATCATCGAATTAATACGGATGATTTTATATGATAAAATACCTAGGGAAGCATATATAACCTCAAATAATGTTATCAATGATGCAAAATTATAGAAATCAACAGCAAAAATATTTAATAATGAAAATATATTTTCATTTTACATAACTCATTTATAATTTAAATACACCAAAAATATAAATAATTTTTTTTTGAAAAAAACAAGGGATGTTTTAAGTTACTAATTAAAGAGAAGATTATTTATGATTCGAAGAATAGTTATTCATGTGATTTATGTTAAAACAATTACTTTGTTTAAAACATTATTAAATACCACCTCATTTAGAAAACAACAATAATTTACCATTTATTTAATTATATAGATATGAAGAAATTAATTTAAATAAAATTAATAAATAATTTTTGTATCGAAAAATATTATTTGAAGACATTTTCAATAAACTGTCGACATATATGAAAATGTTTCCCGATATAAGAGAGATGTGATTCATTTTTCCATAACAAAATTCTTTTAAAATTTTATGTAAATTGATAGTGTAAAATAAATGGTAGAAATTTAATATATTAAAATATATGTATTAAAATTAAAATCGGAGCCTTATGAGTGATAGACCATATATCATCATCATTGGAAATTTAAATGTAATATATCCAAGTAAAAATGAGATTCTTATATAAAAACACAACTAGTTTTTCAAGGGTCGAGCTCTAAAATGCATAAATGAAATAACATAAAATTAAATTTTAAATAAAATTATCATAATTATATTCATGTCATAACATTAAATAGTTGTGGTAATTAAACATCATTATTGAAGACATGGGAATAACATATCATATGTCCCAAATTTAAAAATTTGAGGTGATAAACCTTTACCAAAATGGTAACTATTCGATCAAAAGAAATTGTATGAAATAATTTTAATTTCACTTTATATACAATGAATTAATAATGATTTGGGGTTTAAAATTTAATATTTTTAATATATACACTTCAATAACATAAATAAGTGAGAAACATGTAACTTTTCACTAAATATAATTTTGGGACAATGAACCCATACTATATTTCCAACATCGTCTCTAAGTTATGCCTACTACATAATAAACTTTTATATATTCTAATTCTATATGAAAACCATTTATGTAGATATAATATAATATATTATCACCTATATAATTTAAAAAACTATTTATTATTGTTTATTTAATAAAATACTCACTTCTAAATGATAACTAATCCATTTTCGTATATGATTTGGGTTGATAGTTTTGTTCCATTTATTATGATCATGGATCCATAGTATACCGATTGTTAATCATTTGATTACTATAATATTTAACCATTATATTCAACATTATAACCATTTTTATAAAGTGATGATGTAAAATGAATGACATAACATGTAGCGATGGTGGTCTATATGTATGTATGAGTGATGCTTCCAATTTTTGATGTATACAATGAAATAATTGTTCATACTAATTCAAAATTCCATAATAAATAATATGTTATTGACATAAAATGTATTTTCATTAAATTTACTCTCTCTACCATACATGTAATGTGTAAATAAAAATTGTTTCACATTGTTTCATGGATGTGGACGTCTACATGTAAACATCTGTGACATTAGGATTTTCTAATAGATTGGATTGAAATAATTTTAAAATTATATTATAATTAATGAATAACAAATTATTTTATAAATATTATATATAGAAATTGACACATAATTATAACATATCACTGGACAATGATAGAAAATGAATCATATCAATACATAGAAAGGGTAGCCCACACTTTTCATGAGGAATAATTTTATCTCCCATTTGATAGAGAAGATATTATAAATTGTTTTTCAATACCAGTAAGCATATATCAATATTTATTATTATTAATCATGTTATTATGGATACCATATTTTTAGATATGGAAGAAGAAATATAATAGAAATATATTGGTTATGAATTATATCACTTCTTTCAAAGATATAATACAGAACACACCATAAACGTTAAATGATTTATCTTAGGAGAACAACACCATAAATATGATGTGTATAATAAATATAAAAAGGTTATGGGTTTTTTATTGGTCAATATAATTGGATAAAATTTTATAAATATAAAATGAGGAAGGGTTCAATATAATTTGTAATGGGCATGATAGAGATGGAATTACTAAAAAAATATTTCAACAATATATTATAAATCTAATGTAAATGTTGATCTAAATGGATGATATGTTGATTTTTGAATAATAATATGCTTAAATAAAAAAAGACGAATTTTATATGTTTATATCAAATTAATATCTTTATCTAATGTTTTAACCATAGGTAGACCTATTTTAACCATAATCTTATAAAAAATAATTATTATTGTGCTATTAGTTATAATTAATGATTATGTTCTATTACAATATTATATTAATACAATTTATTAATAATATTACAACCATTTTAAATGAATAAATTTATATGTGGCGTAAATAAACATTAAAATAATATCATAAAATTGAATGAAAACATTTTTTAGAATAAGAATGTTTTACAAATATAATCAAATTTATATTATATTCATTAGTATATATTAATTAGTTAATACCATTTTATTTAATTAATTATGACAAAATCACATTGCCTTTTTTTAAATGTTTTTTATTAAAAATCGATGTTAAAACAAAATTGAGTATAATAGTTAATAATTTGAAATTAATTAGAATATATATTATTTTATATCATATAATACATTATGAAAAAATTAAAACCAAAATATGACATTCAATTTACTATATATTATAAATAAATGTCAATATTATAAAGAAATATTTTATCACCATTTTTTGAATTTTATTATAAAACTAGAAAAGATTAACCCTATTCAAATAATAAATTATAACATAAAAATTTATATACATTCGACAACATAATATTCATATAAATTTAATAAATTAGTTATAATTCACACTCAAAAATATAATAAAACCCTATTTTAATGAAAATATATATTTTAATCATTAAAAAACTTCAATAAAAATTTAGTAACTATTTACTACGAATGAATAATTAAATATTTTTTTAAGTCTATTTACATAATTTTCATAATTATTTATTTCCTTTCATACATAATAATTTAACAGTTACATTATACCTATAAAATTTAAATATTATAATTTTTACAATATATAGTAGTTCATTTAATGTTCGAGGTTACATTTCAAGAAAAAAATTGTGCATAATTTACATTTTAAATATTGTTTTGGGGTGTAAAAATATGTTTTTATGTTGTATTGTTATTTTTTATGCCAATATTCTTACATAAAGATTTGATATCTTGGAATTTCATTCTTGTGGAATTTAGATATGTTGTTTAGATATTTCATAAGTTTATATTGATTATAAACGTTTTTTAATGTCCTGGAAATTATGTATAATTTTTTAAATTATATAAAATTATTTTGAGACTACGAAATCTAACTGTGCACGATTATGAGGCCCAGAGTTCCCGGAATGATCTGCCCATGTTTTGTTAATGTTTTATTAGTGCACATAAGTTGTTTTCTTGAAAAATTCGAATAACTCTTAAATAGTTACTCGAATCTAAAATCTTAGGGCAATGTTGTGCTCAGGATGGTGGGTTTAACCTAGGAGCGACTTATGTTTAGTCGGCGCGGGCCTCCTGTGAGAAAACCTGAAGAATTGAATTATTGTAAATAAAATAATTAAATAAAATTATTTTATTTTTCAAATGCTTATAACTCACAAACGGTAACTCAGATTAAAAATCCGAGACAACTGCTAAACTCATGATGGTATTCTATATTGAGGAATATACTAACAGTGGTGGGTGTAACCCACCAGTGAATGTTAGTTATTGGCCATAAATAAAATAATTTAGTGCCTATTATTTTGTTTTAAAATTGATAACTTTTAAAAGGTTACTCATATTGGAAATTTGGGAGTATCGTTGTGTTCGTTGGAGCATGTTTCACTTGGGCAGAGCCTAACTTTAACTGGCACCGGTCGAGGGGGAATTTTAATAATTTTCCAAACATTTTTTTGAGTACATTCATCAAACACACCAGCGTTATTTTGTAGCATTTGAACAATTTCTCAGAAAAAAAAATGAAGTCAGGGTTGAATTTGTAGTGCCGAGATTTTCCTAAGGGAGGCTTCACTTCGACCGCAGTAGGTCTGGAGAAAAGTAAGTTTTCTGTACTTTTTAATGGAAAAAATAAAATAACTTTTTTATTTTATTTATATTCTATTCCTCCAACGGACAAGTGGTATGGTCGGACCGGTGATGTGTCAAGCCAATAAATTTCTTGACCCTCCAAATCTGAGTAACAGAAACATTTGGGGAAATTAGTAAGCTTCCTAACTAATGATTCCCATTAACTCTCGGTGTCGTTACTTACCCTACCCCTCCCCTATAAATATGGAGATAGGGAAGGTTTATTAGAGAGCTTCACCAAGTAGTGAATTGCTGAGAGAATGTCATGGTGCCAATCCCTTAGAATATGATGCCGACCCAACAGGAGATGACGGAAGACATCGAACCACCAATGGGCGACGTGTGAGTGGCGTCTTTGGGAGCCATTCGTGGATGCTAAGAACACGGTACATTGGCAAGCGCGTACGATTCTCCAATGTTCAAGGTATGGGTTTTTAATACATTTAAATTTAGTTATTGATTCTTCATATTCTGGTTTCATAGTGATGATGGCAAAACTAACATGTTCATAGTCTCGTAGTTAAACCTTTCCTCTTATCTTTTTTTATCCATGTGTTCTTTGTGCGTTCTTTAACACCTATTATTTATTGATGCTAGAACCAAAATATTTTGTTGAGCGTGACATATGGACACGGATCCCTCAACCCAAAGATCTCGAATATGTGATCAGTTTATTTTTCAGGCTTGGACCGAAGCTGTTGTGGCTCGTGAAAGAATGCAGCGGTAGACACCCGACCGGTCGCGAGGAAGGGATGGAAGTATGAATCCGCGCCCCCAGTTGATGATTAGGTTGCGGCCCGTCGGCCGCGGCCGGGTAGGGTGGTGGCCAACAACCAGTCGGACACATGGCAGAGTAGCGTTGCACATCTTCACTTCCTGTGGAGCAGATGAGTCATGGCCGCTTTGTCGCGACGGAGGCTGAAGGGAGGCCGACCTTATGACTGGCCGCACTACATTGGGCGGGACCCCTCTGGCGAGTCCCGCATTCCAACAGTCGAATGGTCCATGGAAAATTTGGGAAGTCTGCCCCCCCTCAGGTGTCGGTTAGGGAAGAACTTCCACGATGGACCACCTGCCAAGTGGTCCGCGCCCAGTGGGCCATGCCGTAGTGGGCCGGACTTGGGTCGGTCTGACTGGGTCGGACCAGGCCTAAGCCCATCTGAACCCAATATCGTCTTTTTTTTTGTTTCATGAGATTTGTGCATCTATTTGATGAACCATATACATCTACAAAATCCTTGGATAGAGACAATCCTATTTCTATACTTCACTTGAGTTTTGGATAAAGTTGGTGTGCGGTCGGGTTGGATCGAATCCAAAATCTAACCGAGCCCTCGGAGCAGAAATGCTAATAATATACAGACTGGGCGTCCGATTGATGCACCGTCTATTTCATTAGGTCCCTTATGAAGTGACGGACCATTTAGATACTTATTCATGGGACTTTGGGATGATTTATTAGTGAATGATAGATTTGGGAGCGGTTCTTCCAATAACGCTCGTACGGAACCCTACGACTAGCTGAGACTTGACGACTGCTGACCATTACGACTCCGAGTGACTCGACAGGCCTAGTGGGAAGCGCCTCTATATGATGCGGTAGTCCCATAATGGGGAGTGCCTCTGTGTGACGTGGTACACCTATAGTACTCGACAGGAGTAGTACCTCAATAGGCCACGAGGGGGAGTGCCTCTATGTGATGCAGCAGAACCATGGTGGGGAGCACCTTTATGTGATGCAGCAGACCCACAGCACTCGAAAGGAGGAGTAACATAGCAGTCCAAGGCTAGAGGGAAGAACCTATGTGAGATACGAAAATACCAATGTACTCGATAGAGGAGGAGTTCTCCAGCAGCCGAGGTGTTTGACGTTGAGACTGGGGATGTTACTTGTTACTAACCATAGAATAAATTTTGGTCTGATCTCACCTTACATTGTGCTTGTGATTGAGGTTATTCTATGTGGTACTTTACTTGTGGAGTAATCTACCTTTTTGGTGTTAACCTGTGGTTTTTCTTTGTGGAACTCTAGGATACCTTCAGGGTCTCGGGGTCCCTACTGAGTATCGTTATACTCAACCTTGCACAGGATACGCCCACAAATTGTTGTGTCTTTTGCAGAAGATGAGCAGCTGGGCTGATGTTTGAGGGAGCCATGACTAGGCGGTATGAATATGAGAGGTGCGGATGTGGAGTGATGAGGATGTGATATGTACCTACCCTTTAGGTAGGAAAATCGAAGGATGACCTTGTAGGTGTTTTCCTTTTTCTTTCACTTGTATTGTATATCTAGTTATACTTTTACCTCTAAAGTTGGGCATGTATTTCATCCCCTTTTACTTTCAGCACTCTTTTACTACAGCAGTTTACTTTACAGTTTCTTCTTATCATGTTCTTGGACCATTTTTTTGAACAGGATTAAATGCAATTCCATCTCATTTTAGGGATTATTTTATTTGGTGCTAGTCGCCAGCCGCTAGCCTATGGAAGGCGGTCTTGGGGTAGTCACAGCACGGGCCCCTGGGAATGGATTGTGAAAAATTGGTATCATATGTGTTTGGTTCTACTGAAAAACTAGGACTCTAATATCTTCTGTGATTAAATAGTGTTATGTTTTATGAGTGTGGTTCTTAGTTTGGGAGTCTACTATTAGTGTGGTGGCCGATGTATCCATACACCAGGATCTTGAATTATGATTTCCAAATCAGCACATGAAAACATAGATTGCGTGTATTTTTAAATGTTTTTCTTTTCATTTCATTGGAGTCATCTCACCATGTATAACTTAATGATCGTGGTGCACCAATTCCTTATTAGGATGTCACCACAAAGACAACCACCCATGTTTCCTGAGAGAGTATGTGATGATAGCCCACCGAGCGATGAGGCCTCGGTGTAGGGCCCTCTTGCGGCATTAGCATATTCGGGTGGTGTACCAGTATCACCATTACCCATTGGGCAGCTATTTCCTTTGGCGCACCAGTAGAGGTTGCACGCCGACTGAGCGCATTACCTGAGTTCCAGCGATAGAGGCCTTTGAGGTTCCGAGGTGAGACGGACCCACAGGTGGCTAAGGACTTGATGGAGGTTGTGGCTAGAGTTTTCCTCCAAGTTGAGACAATAGTAGAGAATATGGTGATCTTAGATTCTAGACATTTCTTATGAGTGACATAATGATGTTCCTCATAGTGATGAGGCTTCAGTATGTGGACTGTTTCCATAGATTGTTCCTTCGGGTATTGTGTTAGCTATATCATTACCCTTTGGTCAGCAGTTACAATTGACATTACCAGTAAAGGAAACATATAGGCTTAGTGCCTTACACGAGTTTCAGTATCAGATACCCTTCAGTTTCCAAGGTGAGGCCGACTCACATGCTACTAAGTACTGGCTTGAGGAGGGAGTGGAGAGTTCCCTAGGGATTCCACAGCTTCGCTAGGGCGACATGTCGGTAACTGAGTATTCATTGAGGCATATTAACCATTCATAGGTATTCGATGAATACATTATGGCTAGTTCTTCAGGGCTCGAACCTCCGAGAAAGGTTTCATTAGGGAAATCCAAGCTAGAACTATTCTAATATTCATTCCGACCAATATTAGGGTAATAGAGAGAACCTTTTTGGTTGAATGTTGTTTGGATGAGAAGATACTACCAATGAATGTTAGTAGTGGGAATGTAGGAAATTGGCACCAGTCTTAGAGACTTGGGATTGTAAAGATGTTTTGGGAATAAGAAGTGTTAGGAACAGATGAATATGTCGGGTTGCAGACATGGAAGCAGATCTATGATAGTATTATGAGGTGGTGTACATTTTGACATGTTACATCCATACCCTTTTTTTCTCCCCATAAGGCTCATGGAGCTGGAGGACTGGGGAAGTGGGTAGCTACATATGGTCAAGGAGTGCAACCCAAGGGCTCTAGGAATGATTCTATGAATGGAATGTGTCTATTACTAACTGACTTATTAATAGAAATAGGTACCAAACATTCTTTCCTTCCACGATTCTTTTCCAAGACCTAGAATTTCCAGTTAAGCTATTGACCTGACCCTCACGTCTGGATATACCTTTGGGAGGAGACTCAATAATCACACCGACACTGATGGTGTGATCTTACCCTTGAGGCAAGAGTTTTTTTGGAACCTCTTGGTGGCAGTGTCGAGGCCTTAAGACTTTATTTTGGGTATGGACTCAACTTCCATAGTTCATACTCAGATTGATTGTATTAGGAAAAAGGGTTGTGGTTTACCTACAACGTTGGAATGGGATTTCCCTTGTTCGGTGAAAAAGGAAACCCAGGTAACATATGATAAACTCATGCATGGGAGGGGGAATCTGATCACTCTTGAGTCAGCCAGACTTACCATCATGGTTTCAAGAGTTTTGAGTTTTCAGTTCCAAATAATAGTGGCAGAGCATGTGGACATCTGTTCAAAATATGTTTCCAGAATTACCTCCCTGAAGGGAGAGGTACTTCTGCTTTGTCTAGGTTATACCGAAGATTTGTACCCGACTTCTTCAGGGTATCTCCAACCTTGTCAGCTTTGAAGAAAAGGGGGAGCCTTTCTTGTGAACAAAGAAGTGTCAATAGAGCTTTCAAGAGCTGAGATAGAGACAGAAAAGTAGAACAATGTTACCCATGACCTGGAGTTAGCAGTAGTTGTCTTTGCGCTAAAGAATTTGTGGAACTACTTGATGGACGAACGTTTTACAGTCTAGTCTGATAAAAAAAGTACCAGTTATATATTCTATCAGAAGGACCTGAAACTGAGACAATGGAAATGTCTAGAGTTCTTCCATTATTATGAATTTGATATAGTATATACTCTTGGTATGGGGAATGTGGTAGAAGATGCACTCAGCATAAGATCTGGTCTACAACATCCGAGTGAGGCATCAATGTAGCTAGTCACACTGCTAATATCCTTAGTGGATAAATATAGAGAATCTTACCTATAGTCTATGCTAGTTACACTCCCACTCCTTCATCGAGTAATGGAGGCACTTCTTTAGAACACTGATTGTGAGCTCAAAGTGCTCAGATATCATTAGGGAAAGAATTAGATGGATTTTTTGAAGGTGGGGAGCACGTCAACCTCTTCAAAGGATGTACCATGGTACCAGAAGTGCTACAGTAGAAGTTGATGAGGGATTTCCATACGTCCCATATAGCGGTACATCCTAGAGTGTTGAAGATGTACCAAGAACATCGATGTCAGTACTGTTGGCCAGGGATGGAGAAAATAGTGGCATTATTTTTAGCATGATGTTTCACTTATCAGCAAGTGAATATTGCACAGAGCTGATAGAAGCCTTGTGCCGACAGGATATGGGGACCCTTGGAGTTCTAGGAGGGGGATCACGTATTTTTTTGAGTCTCTCCTCTATGGGGACTATGGATATTTGGCGAAGGCGAAAAGTTATCACTGAGATTTATTAGTCCTTTTCTGATAATTTGAAGGATAGTAGAGGTAGCATACTACTTGTCTCTTCTAGCACAGTTGGAGATGGTGCATGATGTCCTCCACGTATCCTAGTTGAGGAGACACGTGAATGACTCATATCACATCATCGACCCTGGTGAGCTGGAATTATATGATGGGGTGACATTTATAGAGGTTCCATTGGATATTGGTGATTGATAATATTGGGACCTTCGTGGGTAGTCGATACCTCTCATGTGCGTACACTGGAAGCACGAGAACCTCCAAGAGAGCACATGGGAGCAAGAGGCTCAGATTCGTTCTCAGTAACCACTTTTGGCTGTTTTACCAATGTTATGGCTTCTGAGGACATAAATCCCTTGGGTGGGGAGAATGTAATGTCTCAGTAATTATGTATTATTTTTTTAATTAAATTGAATTATTTCAAGATCGCGAAATTTGACGGTGCGTGATTATGAGGCCCATAGTGCCCGGAATGATCCGTCGAAGTTTTGTTAAGGTTCAATTAGTGTTTACAAAATTTTTTCCTAAAAAAGTGGAATAAATCTTAAACACTTACACAGATCAGAAATATGAGGGCGCCATTGCACTCAGGATGGCCGGTTTACCCTAGGTGTGACTTAAGTTTAGTCGGCACAAGCCAGCTGTGAGAAAACCCCAAAAATGGCATAATCATAAATAAAGTTATTAAATAAAATTATTTTATTTTTCAAATGCTTATAACTCACAAATAGTAACTCAAAATATAAATCTGATACCACCACTGAACTCATTAATCTATTTTCTCTTTAGAAAGACTCTAACATTGGTAGGAAGGAGCCACCTATGAAAGTTAGTTTTTGGCCATAAATAAAATATTTAAGTGACAATTATTTTATTGTAAAATTCATAACTTTTAAATAGTAACACATAATGAAAATACAAGAGTACTGTTGGGTTGTTTGGGATGTTTTTCACTTCGTCATAGCCTAACCTCGACTGGCATTGGTTGAGGGTGACTGTTAATAATTTTCCAATTTTTTTAGTACGTTCAATAAATGCGCGAGCGGCGTTTTGTATCTTTTGAATCATTGCTCGAATAAAAAATATGATTTCACCATTGAATCCATAGTTTCTATATTCTCTTAAAAGAGACTTCACTTCAACAATAGTAAGTCTGGAAAAATGTTAGTTTTTAGAATATTTTAATTAAAAAAATAAAATAACATAATTTTTATATTTTTATTTTATTCCTCCAATGGAAAAGCGGTAAAGTGGGACCAGTGACGTTTCAAGACAATAAATTACTTGACCCTCAAATATCATTAACATAAATTTTGGGGAAATTAGGAAGCTTCTTAATTAATGATACCCAATAAATCCCTATGTCGTTACTTACCCTCCGCCTCTCTTATAAATATGGAGCTAGGGAAGGGGTATGAGAGAGATTCACCATGCACTGAATTGGTGAAGGAATGTCATGACGCCAGGCCCATAGAATATGAATCCAACCCAATGCGAGGTGATGAACGACATTGATCCACCAATGGGAAACTTGCGAGTGGTGTCTTTGGGAGCCAGTCACGGGAACTAAAAACACGATCCATCAGCATGCGTAGATGATTCTCCAACGTTCAATGTTGGGGTTTTAAATATGATTGAATTTATTTCTCGATTCATCATATTCTGGTTTCACTGTGGCGATGGCAAAACTAACATGGTCAATGTCCCTCACTTAAACATTGCCTCTTATCTTTTGTTCTTCTTGGGATCTTCATGTGTTCTTCAACGCCAAATATTTATTGATGCAGGAAACACAATATTTTTTTAGCACAACATATGGACACAGAGACCTTGACACAAGGATTACAAATATGAAATTGTTTTATTTTTCAAGCTTGGAACGATTCCGTAGTGGCTCACGAGAAATGGTGGCGGCCTGCTCCTGGCAGGCCGGGAGGAAGGGTGGGTGCCGTATGTCTGTGCCGCTAGTTGATGATGAGGTTGCAGACCATTGGAAGCATTGGGGTAGGGTGGTGACCAACAAATGGTCGGCCGTATGGCAGAGCGACAGTGCTTGTCCACAACAACGGTAGAGCAGGGGGAGCCGCGGCCGCTTGGTCCCAGCGGAGGCCGAAGGGTGGTCGGCCTTCTATCCAACTGTGCCACACAGGGAGGGACCCCTCCGGTGGTTACTAAGTTCTAGTATCCGAATGGACAACATACCATTCGGGAAGACCCTGGGGAACCTCCCACCAGGTGTCAGTTTGGGCAGTCCCACCACAGCGGACCGCCAGCCGAGCGGGCTGCGCCACAACGGGCCCCGCATAGCGGTTCGTGAAGCAGCGGTCTGCTCCATAGCAGGACAGGACGGACCATGGCCTAGCGGGCTGTGACCACCAAGGCCAGGCCAACTGGTCCATTCTTGGGTCAGGTCGGCCCAGGCCGGGTTGTTTGAGCTGGGTCGGACCAAACCCGAGCCCATCTGAACACTGTTTCTCCTTTTTGGACGTAACATGAGAACTGTGCATCTGTTTGATTAATCATCTGCACAACCAGAATAATTTGATAAAAAAAGTCCTTTTGGTATACTCCACATGAGTTTTGTAAATGATGGAGTATGGCCTGGTTGTATCAGATATTAAATCCAACCGGACCCTCGGAGTAGAAACGCTAATAATTTACCAACTAGGCGTTCGATTGATGCACCGTCTGTTGTGTTGGGTCCCTTATGATGTGACAGACCATTAAGAAACTTCATCATGGGAGTTAGGGATGTTTTATGTATGAAAAATGGCTTGGGAGTGGTTCTCCTAAAGGTGCAACATACAGAACCCTACGACTGGATAAGACTTAATGACTGCTGACTATTACAACTCGGAATGACCCAACATGCCCAATGGGGAGCGCCTCTATGTGACGTGGAAAACCAATGGTAGGGAGTGCCTCATTGTGATGTGGCAGACCCACGGTACTCGACAAGAGGATTACATACGCAGTCCATGGTTAGTGGGAAGCGCCTCTGTGTGACGTGGCAGGCCCACTATACACGATAGAGGAGAAGTTCTCCAATAGATGAGGCATTCGACACTGATACTGGGGATGTTACTTATTACTACCCCTAGAATATATCCTGGTATTATTTGTCTTTACCTTGTTCATGTGATTGATTTTATGCTATGTGGTACTTTACTTGTACGGTAATCTACCTTCATGGTGTTGCCCTGTGGTTTTTGTTTTGTGGAACTCTAAGAGACCATCGGGGTCTCGAGGTCCCAACTGAGTATCATTATACTCACCCCTTCTTGGGATAAATGTGCACATTGTTGTGCCTTGTGCATATGACAAGCAGCTGGGCTGAGTTTTGAGGATGCCTATATAAGGCAGTACGCAGTGGGGGAAAGTGGACATCGAGTGCTGAGGAGGCGATCTGTACCTACCCATTAGGTAGGAACCTCGGAGGATAACCTAGTATATGTTTTCCTTTTTATTTTAGTTTTATTCTATTTCTATTTGTACTTATACCTTTACTGTTGGGATTGTATTCCGGCCCCTTTTATATTCCGCATTGTTTTTCTATAGCAGTTTACTTCACAGTTTCTACTTGTCGAGTTCTTGGACCGTGTTTTTTTACAGGATTAAAGGCAATGCCATCCCGTTTTAGAGAGTATGTCGTTCAGTGCTAGTCGCCAGCCCCTGGACAATGGAAGGTGGGCTTGGGGTAGTCACGACACGGGCCCCGGGGGATGGTTCGTGACAGGTTTATAGTGTTTATAAATTTATAAGTACAGTAATAAATTAGTATTTCCTATTCAGAATGGATATATTATTTTTATGGTGTGGTTTCCCATTTTTTAAGAGTGTTTGTAAATTTATTGTTTTTTGAAAATAATTCTGAATATTTTCGACATGATTATTTGAAATTATAATATATATTCATATTTTTATTTTTTAGAAGAAATTATTGGTTAACATTGGTTTCAAAATTCATTTTCAAAATATTATTGAGAAATATATATTTATTTTAAAATTTTATTGCTCTATTAGTACCATACTATGAAAATATTTAAGATTATTTTATGATGATGTGTTTTGGATCACTAAAGTGAAATACCAAGATAAATTTTGTGTTATTGATACATGTAAGTTATTTTTGGGATATCATTAGTTGGTGTTGTGAGGAGATTTTTGGGTAATTTCATTGTATAATTTTATCTTTCTTGTTAGTATTTAAACCATTGGAATCCTAATAATTGTAGTGAATGGTAGAGATATGGTTTTTTTCTAGTCCCAATAACATTGAGTATATCATCATTGATATAAAATGTACCAAGGCCTTAGGGGAGTGGAACATGTCTTGAATGTTTAGTGAAAATGATTTTTTATAATATTAAGAATTCATATATAGAAACATTGATGGATCTACCAATAGTACATTTAAAATTATATTTCTAGATGTTTAGGTGTTCCCCATGATTTAGAAAAATACATTGAATTTTTATTATTTTAATGAATTCTCTATTTCTTTATTTTGTTAAATTTATGAAATAAAATGATTTTCCCTTATTTTATTATTTACATTTATCTTATTTAGATTTCAAATTTTTTCAAATTCCTCTTAATTTAATTTAATTTCTATAGTTTTTTCTAATGTGATTTAGAAATTGATTTTTAAATGGAAATTTTAAAATTGGTTTTCAAGAGGAAATTTTAAATGTTTTATTTTGCAAGACTATTTTCTTTTCAAAATGATATTTTTCATGTTTTTTGTGTTAATTTTTTGATAATATATAAATATTCAATTATAAAATTATACATTTCAAAAAAAATAATTTCAAAAACTGTTATGATTAAGAAGATCATTTCTTCTAGAAAAATAATATGGGATTTTTTATTCAAACCCTACATAAATTACATGGTGTCTAATAAAATATTGGCCTATACAAGTGCAGGATCAGAAAAATTTGAGTTCCACATCATTGACTCCTTCTTGATCATGCTTTATATGGGATCTAAAATGATAGATAAAGAGTGAATTAAATTCATATAGACCTCTTATCTACAGTTTTTTTAATTTTAATCTTTTGTGGTTCATAAATGTGTGATTGCATCATAGTTTTAGTATTGAATTAAATACTATAATCCATTCACTCTGTATTTTCATAAAATTTCTAATTTTTTATTTTCATTCTATATTTATGACCAAAAAAAGGATGGTTCATACTTAAATAGTAGTATAATTAATCTATGTAATAAATCTATTTTTTCTTAGATAATCAATTTAGAATCAAGTTTCTATTATCCCCTAGAACTAGTTTCCGACCCATATGGAGCAAGAATTTCCGTTGGAAATTTTAATGGGATATTATGGATTTTAAAAAGCTGGAAGAAATGATCTACATTATGATATTTAATATCTTCATTTATTTTTTAATGATGTAGATTTAGTAATTTTCATATTAAGTTTTTTTCTCAATATATATATATATACGTATGTTCACTAATTTTAGTTGGATTACTTTAAAAAACATCCATATAAAAAACATACATTCCAATTTAATTTTTTATACAACTATCTGAATAACCTTCCAAATGAAGGATAACTCAAAAAAAAATCAACAACCTTTTATTTATATATATTTGTATTATTATTACATACTATAAACTTTTAGTGACATTATAATAAGATAAATTATTTTTACCATGGGATTATACTTATAAAATATCTCAATGGAATAATTTATTTAACAGTGAATTGATTTAGATCATTTCTAAATATTCACAACTATATATATGAAATTTCTTTATAATTATTTTACGTTACATTAATCCTTCACAGTAATTCCAAATTCAATGAAATTCAAGTTATTTGTTTTCCTATACCTTTATTAAGAAGTTTTATTTAAACACTCTTCACACAAGATTCCATTTCCTTGAAAATAATTTTATATAGAATCATAATTTAATAATTTTCTATTATAATATGTCAACTACAAAAGAAATTATAATTTATCTTCTTAAGAATTTTAATCCACATATACACTACATTCTAATTATTACATGATACAAAATTTATAAATGTTGTGAATAACTTAATAAAACATCTTAATTTTTTATATTTGTGTTTACGTTCAAATGAATCATTTAATTGAATACCTAATCCCTTATGGGTTCATGTCCCCATATATACCATGTCATTTTTGTTGCTTCCATGATTTGTTTGATTATACATTTGTAATATTTTATATAATATTTTACATATAGGCTAGTAAACCATATCAATGAGATTAGCATTTTGAAATCCTTGATATATTAGAATAATATTAAATATTTTTTAGACTATGTGGTCATGTTCGTAAATTATATTGAATTCATCATGACATGAACATTGGATGGGAAAAATAATGTTGGGGTTGTGTCAAAAATTGAGTTCTCACCCTAGGTGGTATAAGGTTAAATCAAAATATAGGACTCCAACTAAATTTATCATGTGATACTTATTTAATAAAAATAAATAAATATTAATTATATAGATTATTTACATGAAACTTTATAATTATTCTATTTAATCAACAATAGACCCCATAAATTACGTTATCCACCAAAATATCCAATTAGATAGTGAGTGGGAGAGAATATAAAAAATTCCTTTAATGAAATTATAATATGGAGAAAAAATGTGTCTATAAAAGGAAATCATCAATAAAACATGGTGCTGTCATGATGAACACCAATGGATGATCCCAAAACAAGATAGGTATTATAATATTGAAATTTGTTTCTTTTCATTTTAACTCATAGTTTACATCCATACTGAAATTTTTTCTTTTTATTGGTTTATTTTGAGATCCCTGAGATTTTATTCGTTTATAATTTCCTAAAAAAGGGTTCTTCAATTCATCCTTCATTACAAGTGACTACACACATACTGAACTATGGTTGGGTAGTCATTGAAATCACTGATCAACATGTTAATCTAATGTAATCCCCCATTATTATTCAAGCTTTCAACATTAGATAATTTCATGAAATGTGTTTTAATTAACCTGTATTAAGATTATCGATGTGTAGTATCCTTCTTTGTCACATATTTTTATGTTTATTTTTATAATATAATTGAATATTTTAGTTTTGAAATTTTAAATAGCGAGGATGATGTAGTCTTGGTAATGAGGGACATAGAGTATTGGAGTATATAGTGAATAAAATGTTTATATGACAGTGTTCATTGGTAAATTACTAGAAAATTATGTCTTGTAGGGAATCTATAAAGGATTAAATAAACCTTTTTTAGTGTGATAGCAATGTCACGTGTTGGAGGTAGGGATTTAAGTATGATGAAAGATTGAATTCAGGTTACTATACATATGTCATTACATGGATGATCCATTGGTTAATGATTATATCCGTAGATGGATGATATTGATTTTTACACCATGTATCATGAATCCAATTGCAGCTATAGATTTTAGTTCAAGTTGAAAATCACTATATATTTGCATTATATACACACATTTTTTAGTCAAAATTCATCTAGTTCATCTTGTATTGAATTACACAAATTGTTTATAGAAATTATCAACAAAAAATATAGGGAAATATACAACAATGTACTGTAAACAACATATAATTATATTATATTTTGTACATTTCTAGTGATAGATTTTATTATATCCATCATGTACATCCCATTGAAAATTTCATGTGGAATTTCCCACACATGTCATAGGTTGTGTTTATAAACAACATGTAACCTCATGATTCCCAAACAACATGTAAACTATCATGCACTCTGTATATGTTAATCCCTATATGGTAAGTGGAAATTAGTACATCACCATGCTATAATTTATAGGATTCTAACCATATTCCACCCTTTATAAGAATATTGTTTTTCATCCTTTTTTATTTTATTTTTTACATTATTAGTATTATGATTTAAGCATTATCAGTATCCATCCTAATAATTTTTCCAATTATAACATGGTGGAACATATCCCATTAGAATAAGAGGTGACATGATACGTGATTTTGGTTTCATTGATTACTTTGATTCACTAAGTCTATGGCTAGTATATATTATAAAGAATGCATCAAACCTGAGGTTATGAAGTTTGATAGAGTCATGCTATTTCTAGGGTATAGGTTTCCAATGTTTTTCATGGATTTTATCACACCCAAAAAAATAAAGAGGAAAAGTTAAACCAGATCTAGAATGAGTTATTTACACTCTTAGTCCCATAAATAAATAGGTACTATATAAGGAAAATAGAGTCAAGAATACTGTTTATCATAGAGAACATGTATTTTTTTATTGATTCATGTACTCTGTTATCAAATTTATTTTTAATGATAAAGAATATTCACTCCAAAATATTTCTTTACTCACCATACATACATTAATCCTTTAGTGAGGCATGATTCTCCCAACAATACAATTTATAAGAGGTTTATAAGTTTTAGTTGTTTAGATTATTTATTTTCTTGTTGAGGATGTTTCTTATTGAGATGGAATATAAGGATTGAAAATAACTTATGTCATAGGTTTTGTTCTTTATAATAATATTTTTTTGTATGTTCCATTGTGTAATATGGTTTAAAATTCTTAATTTCATCATTTGGGGGATTGGGGGAAACCTACGAGAAATTTATATACTCTCACCTACATGATAATTCACCCCTACATGTTATTAATCAGAGATGTAAAGAAATTTTATGAATTGATCATAGTTTACAATGTATATATATGCACTGAACTTTAAATATGACAAAATCATGAGTATTATTCAAAAAAAATTATTTTCTTTCAATTTTATTATATTTTTTATCCTTGTGTTTTGAAAAATTATGACAATATCATAGAAGTTTAACCCATACATTATAGATGGAAACTTATTCTATTCATTAATTTTCTATAGTATAAACCTATTATAAAATAGAATTATTTTATATCATATAAAATCATTTAGATATTAAACTTGACAATTTTTATTCATTGAACCATTATTAAATACTCTAGAAAAAATTTTAAACCATGAGATGAGAACAGAAATATTAGTAAGTTATACACAAATAAGGAGAATAGTAACTCATAAGAAAACATGAAAACCCATGAAAACTATTTCATAATGTAATAATTTTCATCCAAAAAATGTTTTAAATTCTTTCCTTTGAAAATAGTCACATTTCATACCTTTTTGGAAACAAGATATTACCCAAACACCCATAGAAATAATATATAATACAAAAAGGTATTTTGGGACATAATTATACATAATGTAATAACTGTATGGTAGAATTAAAATGATGCCACTCTTAAAAACTGAATAACAATATGGTCAAATTCCACACATGTCACACTTAAAAATGGAATAACCATATACTTGACTTCCATAACAAAATCATTGGATGTTATAATGTAACCACCCATCCTTGCTTCTTCAAAAAAAACCCTTTATTGTTATATCATGTGAAAACCCATAAAATTTCAATGAACCATTATATAATCCTAAAATTTAAAATCATTCAATTTTAAACATGTTACTAAATAAATATCAATTTCACTCATCAGTAAATATTTCAAGTTGTTTAAATAATAAATCCATCTTATAAAAACTTTTCCAATATGAAAATTCCCAAAAATGGAAATATTGGTTAAATTTTTAATAAAATGAAGGACTATACAGGAATCAAAATATTAAATAATGGTCACAATAGTAGAGAATATTTTTTCATAGCTTACATTAAAAAGAAAATTCCTTTTATCATTGGAAAATGTTGCACTTGGAAAAGATAAAATGATTTCCTCTTGAAAAAGATTTAAAAAAAATAAAAGATAGAAAAATAATTTTATTTATAGTTAATTTATTTAATAAAAATATTACATAGTATCAAAAATACTTACATGGAGGAAAATATTTAGAAATTAAATCATCAAACATTTAAAAGATGAATTTTAAATAAAAAAAATTGAATTATTTGTATAATAATATCTTTGAATTACTTACATAAAAAATTAAATAACAAGATAATAATTAAATTAATGAAATTAAAAGTTAATGGCCTAGTATATGCACCTTGTTAATGAATATGAGTGTAAAACATTCAAACATTTTTCAATAAAAGTGTATTTAAATTAATTATCTCACATTGATTTTGATTTTCCACATATATCCTTTTTATTCTTAGATAGTAATTATATGTTAATATTTTCCATTTTTAAAATATTTTAATATTATTTAATAATTTTTTATCACTTATTACTATTTTATAGTTTAAAAAAATGCTTAATTATTTATGTGCATGTTATACGTTTAGAATATATTCAGTGCTTGAGTCTAAAAAGACTTTGGTATGATGTTAATAGTCAATTTGGTTGTTACACCATCATCTAAAAATATATATTCATTACAAAGTAATAAATTTTGTAGATAAAATAATGTTTTCAATTACTATATTACACAATGATATAAAAAATTACCAATGATACAATCATGGAGATGGTATGTTGTATGTACACATGATCAATGTTTCCATTTTTCAACGATCATCATAGAATGAAGTTATGTGTAATTTTATCTATAAACAATAATAAGAAAATAATTAATATAATATTACTCATATAAGTACACACACAGATATATATATATATATATATATCATTCATTTCATGTGGTGATGAAAATGAATTACAGTACTTCATGGATGTGATAGTTCACATGAATTAATGAAAAACATTATCATTTTTTCTTGCATGGGAAGGTAAGAACATATTGATAAATATTTAATTAATACAATATATATATAGTAATTACATAATTATAACCAATCTTGGTAGATGATCATGTAAAAATAATTATATCAGTTCGTGAGATGGTAATTCATAGTACAGAAGATCAATTAATACCTTTCCTATTTGATGGAAGTTGAGATGTATTTATGTGATGATATTAACACAACAACATATCAGTATATTTTTGATAGTGTAGTTATTATTTTCACAAATAATATGATTCCATTAGAAAAACTTTTTTAGATATATTTATAGAATAATTAAATTTCACCATAAATAATCAAAAAATGCAAGATGTATAAAGAATCAATATATAGTTTCACCAACCTATTCAAGATGGAATATAATGGAACCATTAAAATAAAAAAATATGAAGCACCTATTTTTTGGAATTATTTATAAAATTTCCTTTATTATTTAAATCATTAATGGTTGACCCTGACCAGTCTTCTTGTTCATATTTTATTTCATGGTTTTCTTCCAAACATTGGCATTTTCACGTGTTTCTTATTATTTGGAATCATAACCTCCATCTCTATTATGGAATTATATATCTACTACAGATTATTTTTTGAATATAATTTATAACTATGGTGTCCCTTCTTATTTATGTTCATCTCTCCAACAACTTTTGTGATAGTCTTTCCCTCTAAAGATCTTACAACTGAGAAAGACTTGTTTTACTGAATCCATTGATTCAGTAACAATTTATACTATCAATATAACATTTAATTATGATCTATAACCTTATTATTATTTTTCGATGATTTATTTAACAAAATTCATTGAATTTTAATTCATGATGTCCTTGATAGAAATGCCACTTCCACCAAACCTCGTCATGTTCTTCTTTTTTGGAGTTTCCTCTACATTTGGTGCTTCCATAGCTATTCTGGTTACCACCATGCCAGTCATAAATATATTCCTCGTCATTCATGATCATGATACTAGTGCTATAATTTCATCATGGTGGAAAAATATTTTAGTGCATTGAATTAATTATCAAAAGAAATAAATTTAAGTGAAAAACATACCTTTTTCGGACAATCTTATATCAATAACACCTTAAGACCACTAATGATGTTGTTCTTCCAAACCTAATATCTCTGTAATGTGTGGAGATATTTTTTATGTATTTGGTTATATATTCCCAAAAAATTATTTTTTCTAGTGAAAATAATAGAAAAGAATATGTCCTCTTTAAAAAAAGGAGGGGCGATATTGGAATATCTCAAAATATTAAATTAATATAAAATAATGTTATATTACCAATGGTTCCAAAATGATTTATATCTAATATCTTATAGTGTGGGGTCTAAATACTATCATATAATAGAAACTATAATTTTTTTTACTATTTTTGAATCCTCATCATTTTCATTTAACCCCTACCTTACCCCTTTAACTATTACCTAGATAATATGTGTTTTTACAATTCATGGGTTATTAAAGTTACTATAAAATTCCAAAAGAACCATAAATGAACATTTAAAAACTTTTATAATCTATACCTATAATTTGAAAAAAAATTATATTTTATATAATGTATATAGTATTATAAAATATTATTAATTTAAAAATATCAATAATGTCAATTTTGACACTATTTAATTTTTAAAAATTTAGAAATATCATAACAACATGATATCTTAGAAAAAACTATATTAAATCATCACTAAAATTAAATATTAACCTATAAAATTAGTGGATGTAATTAATTATATCATATTATATTTATTTTAATATTATCAGTAATAGGTTTTTATATTTACATATCTTAAATAATTAGAGTCTCATAAAGGTGCAAGAGTTTAATTTAACTATTTCTTACCTAAAAATTAAAAATAAATTTTTATGATTAAAATTAACATTTTATATTTAAAATTAGGATTTATATTCTATCATATACTCTATATTAACACATATTAAAAATGATATAGTTATGATAGAAAGAGAATGAAATCTTTGGCTTTTATTTAAATAAAATAATATAAATTTCATACTCTCAAGAAAGTGTCTTCCAAATGTTATTTTATCTAACCAAATATATATTTTATAGTTAAAAATCATAATATTAAATTAGGTAATGTGGTTGTGTAATTTTACTATTTATAACATCATTTTTACCCTTAATTACCCAATTTACCTTTAACCTTGTTAATAAAAAATTATTAAATTTTATACTCCTAATATCAAAATATAAAAGAGATATATTAAATAAATTCTGACCATTGTATTATTAATAGGGAATCAATTTTTCTAATTCAAAATAGATATATTTTAGAAATTAATTTAAAATCAATTTCATTTGTGAATGAGAAAACATGGGTTTAAATTTAAAACCATCAAAATAGTGAAATATTTTAATATCCAAATTGATTTTGAAGGCAATTAATATGAGTTGAATTGGATTAAATGTTGAAAAATTAATCTCAATATACATTAAAACTATTTAAAATATAATTTATCATAAAAATAAGTCTAACAAAAGGACAGATTTTAATTAGAATGCAATATTTTTCACTATTGATCAAAACATCAAGATTATCAGATAAATACCAATATTCAAAATAAAAAGAAAATTATGATATTCCATTTTAATATAAGGTATATTTTTTAAAATAAAAATTATAAAAGTGTCAAAAAATAGATTTAAAAAATTGTGCCATTATTTTTTGAAAAAACCACCTTTTTAGAAAAATGCATCTTTTATGCATAAAATTAGATTTGTTCCTATTTAAAGTCTAGAGAACACATAATATAAATTTTAACCATTGTACATAATAATATATACATATATAAATCTGTTATACAATCCAACATGAGTGGTTTGTTTATTTATTGGCATAGTACACACTGGTGTATTTTTAAATTGATTTTTAGAAAAACATTACATTTTATTTTATTAAATGTATTATTTTTTTTATAATTTATTAGTCACCAAATAAATAATTGTATATGCATTTGTGAACTATATCTTTATAATATAGTACATACTGTATATAGAACCATTTTAACAACTAGGTTATATTGGTACCATGTAAATAATAATATAGAGTTATTCACTTAAGCTCGATGCAGCATATCATATACGCTATCAAACATAGTGTATCATTTTAAAAAAATAGTATTTTACATTATATCCCATCATATATAAATTTCATCCTCAAAATTTTGATTTTTTGAATCGTTAGTAAATATTTCCTTTTGAAATATTTTTTACTGAAATCCCAAATTGGATAATGGATTAATGAGACTTCCACTTGAAAAATGAAGGGGATTATGAAGTTAATATGAGATGAAACATACTAGGGTTCCATGTAGGAAACCATGTAGTTGGAATAGAAAAATAAATGTCATGTTATTATGGAGATATATAGATAACATATTTATGAGAAAGTTTACAATAAAAAATTAATAAATTTGTGATTGGTAAAAGGTTATTGATTTCTCTTTATGAATTGTAAATGAACAATATATTTGTTTTAATATGATTTTCATAGTGTTGATGAATTCATTTACTACCTAGTTTATGAAAAGATGGATATATACTTTAATGACAAGTATAGTATCATCCTTTGTTAAATTTCTGAAAAATACCATTTTTTCCAAATGATGAGTCTTTAAGAATAATTTTTCATTCATGAAGCATTCGAATAAAAATATTTTAATTAAAAAATCCATAAAATTATAAAAACCAATTCCATTAGTATTAAATGATTATCCAAAACTAGAGTGGTTATGATAATATAAGAAAATTCTATAATAATTATATTCCTATATATAATGAAAAACTACATTAATCTCCAAAATTAAAAAGTAATACCCAATGTTTAACATATAACATTATACAAATAATGATCGTAATTATTTCTACAAAATATCATATTTTTTTACCTTAAAATTATAGTATTCCTAAAATAGTGAATATTTTCCCAAAATTGAATTAATCACTTAATCAAAAATCATTTTCAATATCATGGTTATCTGTAAAAAACGTTTCCTTAAAAATAACATAATAGTGATCAAAATAAAAATATTTCTTTACTAAAAAGTATGTCATGTAGAACAATGAAAGGTTATGGTTCTTTGTCGCCTTTCAGTTGTTGGTTCAATTCTCATGGCCTTTCCGAATGTGAAGGGTTTTCACCATTGTTTTGGGTTTTCCATGTTTAATAATATATTTATTTAATCATGATAAAATTATAAAAATAAAAGAAAACCCATCAAAATAATATTTGTATATATTAAACTCAATTTTTATCTCATTACTTTTATTTTTTATTAAAAAATTTAATACCCTATAATTACCTAAAAATTTCTCCCTCCAAAAATACCATTAGTCACCTTAATATATCATTACTAAAAGCCTAGAAAGAGTCTCTAAGACACTGAAATTAAGATCAACCTTAAAATTATAAACCCATGAGGTTATCCATAACTATTAATAAAACAACCTACTATCCCAAGTTTTCTAAATCATCATTTGATAACAACAATAATGACCCAACTAAAAACATTACATAATTATGAGTTTTTTCATGAAAAATTCCTTATGTTACATTGAGAATCTTTTATTTCTAGTGTTTTAGATAATTAGGACAAGTTATTACTAACTAAAACCAGAAATATGAAGTATAATCTTATACATAGTATCAGTTTTTCCTACTATTAAACTATTTAAATGAATCATGATTTCATTCATTTAAAATTCTATTGAATTTAAACATAAATCTATACATTCCCTTACCCATCCTCAAATCATGTGAAAACATTTAAAAACATTGTATTGGAACAAAAAGATCTGCAAGGGATACAAAAATGTGGACAAAAATTAGTCCTTTGGAAACATTAAAATGAAATAATTTCTTTTATAAAGCAAAAAAATCATCCATAAGAAGTAGAATTTTCCAACCTTTGAAAAAAAATCATTTACTACAGTTTTTGTAATTAATATACTTTTAGAAAACCCATATCAGGAATAGATAATAGATAAAGGTATGTTAGGACATAATTACACATACACTGAATAACCATAAAATAAAATTGTATACATGTAAATCCTACAAATGGAATAACTATATGGTTGAATTATGTTGAGTTAACAATTTTAATTGGAATAACCATATAGTTGACTTACATTCCCAATGCATTAGAGATTATAATGTAAGCACCCATACTTGGTTTATCATGGAACCACCCATTATTGATTTATCACGTATCCACCCAGGAGATGTCTATGTAACATTGTATATTTATTAGACAGAAAATTATTCAATATTTAATAGGTCACTTATAAAATTTCATTTCCACTCATACGAAAATATTTCATCTTATTGAAAAAATAAATCCATTTTCTAACCCCAATTCCAATCTGAAAAAAATGGAAATAGGGTTTTATTTTATAAAAACCTAATGTATTGTAAATTAATCCAAATGTCTAATAATAGTCATGATTGATGAGATGTTTTTTACTGTATAAAATAAAAACAACATTTATTTTGTCATTTATAATGAAAAAATAATGTTCAATATATAAAACATAAAAATATTCATGTTTGAAAACCCATTTAATGAAATTAAAAAAATTGATGTACTTTTTTTATAATACCTTAATGAAAAAAATATAAATTAAAATCCAAAATACTAAAATAGATAAATTATTTTGATGTTAAATCATTAAACAGTTAAATATGATTTGTAAATCAATATGTCTCATGCCACATTGAGTCATTTGAATAAGAAGCCCCACGAAATAATATCATCCAAAACATTAAATAATATTAGAATAAATAAATTAATGATATGAAATGACATATGTGATTTATAGGCATCTCATTAAATAAGTTGGATGTAAAACATCCTAACATGTATCAATGAAAGGTGATTAAGACAAAGTCCCTTAACTTGAGTCTGATTTGTCACATATGTTCCTTTTATTCTAAAATAATAAACATCTGTGAATCATCTATATAATTAATATAATTTTAAATATTATTATTCATTTAATATCAATCATTACCAGGTTATCATGTTATTACAATTAGTCAATTAGTTATGTTCATATAGAACGTTTTATAGATATTTAATGCTTTATTATAAAATTAAATTGGTATGATTTCAATATTAAAATTCAAATTTAGTCTCTAATCTCCAAAATAACATTCATTACATAATAATCTCATTTATACATCAATTATACTTTTAAATCCATAAAATACATATGGATTTGAAAAATTAAATACGTTAAAATCAGGAAGTTGGTATGTCATTCTTAAGAATGAGAAACATTTCCATTTTTTAATGATCATTATGGGAATAAGCTAACTATTAATTTATTATTTCATAATTATCATAATTAATATCATATTAAATTTTAAATACACACATATATATATATATATAATCCATTAGATGTGGGGATGAAAAATGAATCTCATCCCTTCATGGATGTGATATTTCACATATACGCATGAATGATGTTATTATTTATCTTTTGATGGAAATATATGTGTATAATGATAAATATGACCTTAATATCATATATAAACATTAATTCCATCATTATAACTATCAGACCCCAACCATGGTATTCATTTGTTTTTCTTTAATTCATAGTGTTGGATATTTTGGTTGATGATTGTGGTGAAAGTCCAACAAAATTTCTTAGGTATTTGTGGTTTTGTTTCCTTTCTAGACTTATTCATTGTTATTGTGAATGATATTGGGAGAAAGTTACATGGTGGAGAGTTTTTGACACCCACGGTGTCTCTAAATTGTTTTTAAATCATTCAAGGGTCTTTTGGCGGGCATACCTTGTGTTTGGGTTCTCGTTTTAGTGTATTGGGACAATTTTTTAGGTTAATCAGTTTGATCACAGTCTTCCCAACCCATGAAACATAAACCCGCAACTTTTTAGAAGTTTTCTTGTGGCTGTAGCACATTTTATACATAGTTTAGAAAACCGTGTAGAAAAACCATGCATCCCATTAAAATCTTAATAAAGTTTTACCTAGAGTTATGTATTCGGTGATTCCACCTCCCAGATGAAGATACACTTATTGGTTATAGACCATAGGTTTCTCTCCTTTCATTCTCCATAATTTTGTACCATTATTTAGGGAAATTTCTTACCATAGGTCAGTGGTTCTTCATATAATCTTCCACATTCCTCTTCTCCTTATCTCCCTCTCTCAATTATTTTCTCTATCATGTATTTTTTTGGTTTTACCAATCCCTATATAGTATTTTTGATGTGTGGGATGTGTTTATCTAGATTCTAGGGTGTGTGGTTAGTCCATGGGGCTTAGATCTCTCCTCTCTAAAGGTTTCATTTCATTAACACACCGGCAAGGTAGGTGTTTCTGAATTTTTCTTTTCCTTCACAATCTGTGAGAACATGTGTGGATTAAATTAATTTTTAATTATTTCTTCACCCCTATTATACTCATGGATAGACTAAAATTGTAATTTATTTATGAGAGAATTTACTAAAAATATTTTCTCAAAGGTATTTGTATAAAGTGTCTTGGTTTATGGTACCTAGGGTTATTTTTGAAATGCACTTCTTTCTTGTAAGGGAATGTTGGGGGTATTTAAGAATGCTTGGTCCTAATTATTTTGTGATAGTATTTTCTTAATTTTTAGTTATGTTTGGATTTCAAAATTTACTAGTATTATGGAATGATAATTTTATTAATATTCTTTGGTACGGGTTTTAGGGTTTTTAAATGAATTGTTGTGTTCCTTAAAAAATCTATGTTGTGGTCTTGGTATGAAAGTTACTAGTGATTTTATAAAAAAAAGTTTTGATTATTATATTATGATTTGGAGTGTGGTATTGGATTTTGGAACATCCATGGGTTCAATATGTGAACGCATGTATGTGAATTCAATTGAAAATGGAGCTCTAAATTTATTTTTCTTTGAATGTTTATCCTTTCTTCTTCTTTATAATTTTCATAAACAGTATCATCTTTTTTTAAATGGTATGGTGTTGCTATATGGGTTTTATAAAACATGGCTTCATATTTTCTCTTCGAGTTTTGTCCCTTTTTCTCTTGAAACAGGATTTGGTGTGATTTTGGAAACGATAAGGGCCCATTTCGCATTATAAATATAGAATTTGTTTTTGTGTGATGTTTTTTGGTAATTTTTTTTAGATATGTCAATTTAAAGGCTCGTTTCGCACAAAGAACTCAAAAGTGATATTTGTCTTAATATTTAGAACGGAATTTTATTATGAAAATGCTTGTTCCCAGTTGAAAATTAAAGGTATTTTATAAAAATATATGAATGTGTATACTGTATGGTGTCTTATCCAGCACCATGTGTGATATTAAATGTATTTTCATATATATGGGGATCCTTTATAATATTTATTTCACTTTAAGTTTTTTTTTGGATGCTTTTGTTGGGGAGTGCATCTGTTTTTTTAGAAGAGTATATGCTAATTGTTTCCCCTTATTCCAGATTTCCATAGTCGAGTGACATATGTCACTTAATTATGAATGTTTTCTCGTTGATCGAAACAAGATAATGGGATGTCAATTTCTCATTCTATAAATTCCTCCTCATAACTCATTACGTAGTCCGGGTCTCCTGTAAAGATTAAGACGTTTCTCATGAAACTCTTCCAAGTTCCATGTCTTCATGGATGTCGGTCACTTACACTCTTCTGTCAGGACATTCCAAGGGGTCCATCCAAGGCATCAACTTTCGATTAGGGGAGTAGTCACATTGGAAATCGGTGGTAGTTCGGTATATTGGAAAACTAAAGCGTCTTGATTTCTTTCGATTTTTATAGGGCTTCTAAAAGGCACACAAGCCCATGGAATCCCACATCAAATTTGGGGGATTCTAGGGAATATGAATTTCTATGAGGTTTTCCTCAGCTTCCCATGCTTAACATAGGGTATACTGTCAGTTTAACATCTAGAGAAGATGGATCAGACTGATCAGAACACTGATAAGAGTTGATCTGATGGGTGAAACCCCCTGGAGGGAATGCAGATGCTACGACTAATTTGGGGTTTGTTACCTAATTACTACTAGGAGCAATGAGAAGGTGGGTGACATGATCTCATCGGGATGTGGAGGCCTGTGTAAGAATCAAGATGGATATGGATTGTTGAGATCATATGGAGAGTGATATGGAACCACCGTAAGAGTGAAGATGATGTTGGGATTGAGTCTCTAAGAGATGTCTTAAGTATCCCTCTGGACGTAAATAAATGTCCACATAGTTCAGTAAATGATGGGACACCTAAGGAGACGACCCATATGGGTGGGACCTAGAGGAAGTGAAACTTATGGGTTGGGGATTGACCTTACTGGAACACATATGCTTGAGGGAGACACCATGATGGAACTTGAATGAGGGTCTTGAACCTCAGGGAATATTTATACATATCTCAATGTTATGGAATCAAAGTAAAAATTGTTTAGAATGGGTCATGGAATCGGGGTGTGCACTAAGGATAGCAAACCAAAATAATGTTGGGGCTTACACGTGGTGAGCAGCCAAGGATGCCTTGAAACCATGGGGGAAGAATGAAGATATGGGTCACATCAAATGGGACTACAACAAATTACTGTCGATTATGGACTATAACAGCTTATTTCTGGAAGGTGGAAATGGCTTACCATCGAATGGGGAACACAATGGCTTACTGTCAATTTGGGAATAGAACACCTTACTGTCTATTGGGGTTGGACCTCAGAGGGATTTCCTACATATCTTTCCTAGTATACAAGAATAAAATCCCACATAGTTTGAAAATGTACATTTTAAAGTCATGTGGGATGAATGGGGGCGTATAGTTTAAAATAATACGGGATGATGACGGATGAAAGGTTGGGGTCAGGACAAGTAGGTGTTGGGATATAACTTTATGGAGGCATCCCGCGGACTTCTCCTTGGCAAGGGTGGATTGTCGTTTCATCGATGGTATGTTTTCAGTTTCCCAAATTGTTATTACTCACTCTTAAACTAGTATAGGTCATGTTTTTGGTCGATCTATAGAGACCTTTGTGAGTGCGTAAATTCAATTGAGTTTATAATTAATTTCGTAAATATTACTGAATTTAGAGTGGTATTTTCATTGTTTTGGATTAGGGAACTTGTTATGATTACATGAAAATAATTTTTAATGATTAAAAAGAAAACAAATTTTTTTTAATGGGATTAGAAGAAAAAGAACGTGTTGCGGCTATGCTGATTATAGAGATTCATGCGGATTGCATATTAGGTTGTATTTTTCATAAGAATTCAACATTATGGATCTCAATTATGACAAGATTCCCTTGGTCTGGTTAATTTTGTCGTAGAATTGAAGAAATTTAGATTCCATGGTATGGTAGTCAGTTTTTCACAATTCTTAATTTCAGCTTAGTCCATTTATGAATCGATGAATCCATTCAATGATCATGAAAGCATTCACCACGATTCTTCTTTTACTTCTCTGATAATTTTTCCCTTTTTCTGGATCAGGATGATCAGTGGTATTCAACAATGGTTAAAGAAGAATGAGAAGAATTTAGAAGAACAAACACAACCATATAAATCAATCCAACATACAAAATCTCTTCATCATCCACATCCCTAACACAAGGGGTGTTTAGTTACACATATTAGACAAAATAAAAACAACACCTTTGATACCTGATGAGATCATCGAATGAGCTTCGAGGAGAGGTGTCGGAAGGTGGAATGGGGGAATAGTGGCACAATGGTGGCCCAGGAGGAATAGTAGTAGAACTACCCCCTTCTCTTCAAGTGTTCCTCCTCTCCTGAAATCCGGAGGCCAAGGCCTCTATTTATAGAAAATTAAACTACACGGCGTGTAGGAAATTACACACCGTGTAATTATATTCAACATGTTTTCCCCAATTTTTTCCGCTGGTAGGTGGCCTAACACGTCGTATTTGACATGGAACACAGCGCCACCTGGTTGGTGAATCTAAATGGCATGTTGCGCCGCCATACACGACGTGTAGTCTCAAAATTCAACCACCAACCGCTTCTAGAAAATCCTACACAACATGTATCAATGGAACACGACGTGTCTCCTTCAGCCGACCACATGGGCATGTAGACTCTTCTCGGCCACCAACTGCTCCTATAATGTCTTACATGGTGTGTATTTCCTTTTGGTTACTTGGGCATGTGTTTTTCCTGGTCAACTTGTGTCTGAGATAGAAAGTACAGGGTGTGTATATTAGTACATGCCATATAGTTGGGAATTTTTTCTCTGTTTTCCTCCTTTTTGTGAATTTGGAAAAAAAACATTCAAAAAATGAACAAGATCACAAAAATCAAAGTATTTGTCCACTAGGAATTAGGTAAAAGATGAAAACATGTTCTTATTTTTCAATAAAGTATATAAAAATGTATACACAAATCAGGTGTATCAAAATCCCCCATACATAGTCATTTTCTTTCCCTCATGCAAATATCATCATCTAATTAAAAGAATTTATGTTTTAAAAGAACGAACTTTAGTTAATCATAAATGTAAATAATAAGTGAAAGGAGAAAATTCCAAAATTAATACAAGCAGTTTCAGTCTATGAGATATTCTAATCATGCCTTATATATAATTCAATTAACTGCATTCATCCTCTTCTAACACATGTTTCAACCTTTCAAAAATAAGAAAGCCACTTGATGATTTACCTCACAAAAAATATTCTCAACACTCAAGATTTTTTTTAAACAATGTAATGTTCAATCAAAGATATATACACTCTATCCATATTTTTTCAAGAAATATAGTTCTCCACTTTAGAAATTTTAATTTACAAAAATCATGAGGGATTTTCAATAAGGATTAGATGTTTTTGTGGCTAATGGTTGGTAGGTAAAAATGTGAAAAACAACTCAGAGGCTTGAAAAAAGGAGGATAAATTATTAAATAACAATGCATGATATTCGAAATTAAACTCAATGTCAAAACGTCCTTAACAAGCTTTATCAAATGATCTCATCAACACCATCTCCTTTAGTTGAGTAGGATTCATAAGTCAACAAATGTGTATAAGGACCATTTGTTTGCACCATTTTTTTCAACAGAGGGAACCTTTTTGAATTTTCAAAATAGAGGTTTGGAACTCTTTTCTCCCTAAATGATAAAGAGTCACTCCCCCATACTTCATTTCGTGACAATTCACAAATTTATACCATGTTTTGTCAATACCTTCTTGTGATATCAAATGAATATTCATGAAAAATCATAAAATAAATAGGGTAGTAAGGGAATTAGTCTTATAATATGGATTCTTATAAAGACTATTCATGGTCTCTACAAGCTTCACAAAGATAAGATGTAGCGTAGGCTCAAGATGAAGGGGTTAAAACAATATTTTGCCTCAATCATTTTAAAGTAATTCAAAAATTCCTCAGGTTTCAAAAATAAAACATGCAAATTCTGGTAGTTATGTATATTCTAAGAATCTCTCAAGAAAGAGGGCATTAGAAAGAATATGACAAAGGGGTTTAGAATACCTCTTGGGAGTGGGAAAAATAAATAAAGAGACAATCTGGTCATGACATGAAAAATAATTGATAAGTCTAATCAATGTAATTATCCAAGGATTACAAGTTTGTAATTTAAATTATATCAGAAATCATTTTAAAATACCTAAGAATCAAAATAAGCATGCAATTTTTTAAAATTTTCAACTTTCAGATTTATTATTTAAAAATATGATTAACCAAAAATTTCATCACGTTTTCAAATATATCTTCAAATAATGATGTCTCCTAGAATCTATAAAGGTAAAATACTAAAGAGGTCGAAAGACACCCCCATACTTAATATTGCACGTGGTCCACCAAGTGCCCAAAAAGAGGAACAAGGGAAGGGGGTGACACAATAGTGGACCAGACCAAGGGGTAGTAAGAAAAGAATTAAACGAAGAAAGAAAAGAAAAAAATGGAAAAAGTATACACCCCTTGTGTCTAGGCATAAGAAAATGGTATGTGATGTAAATTTGCAGCCCAAAACGCGGAAGAGTACCTGTGAGGGGGAATGAAAAAGAACACTGCAAGAAGGAATAACAAACACAGGCACAAGAGAACACAAAAATATATATATATATAATGAAAAGCAGGTGTCCCAAAATAAGTCAAGGGGTCTCCTCAGAAGAGACATCTTCCAGTACAGAGCCACCCGGTAGAGATGGCCCAGGAGATGTGGAAGCAGGAGGCTCATACTCAGCATCTGGAAGGGAAGATTAAGATGTTTGAGATGTAGGTACTGTACTCGATAAAAGAATCTCTTTATCCCCCTTGGATGGCCAACAGTGGTGGTGGCAGCAGTAGTAGCAGTAGTTAGACCCACAATTGAGAGCAGAACTGAATCTGTGGCCAGTGTATTATAAGGTGGTGGAGCAGCAGCAGAAGGGCTAGGTACCTAGGCAGAGGTAGGTGGTGGAGGCAATAGAATACCTAGATGCTAAACAAGAATCTCAAATAGCTTCTCCAAGCGACCCTGGTGGTTGTATATACATACCAAATGCTACTCCATTGCAGCCAGGCAGGGAGAAAGGGAGAGATCGACCGAAGGTGTGGGGGTAGGTGGGGTTGGTGGTGGGACAGAAGAAGTAAGCATAGAAGAAGTGGGGTCAGTAGGAAGGGGTTCGGGCGGGGAAACTAGTGGGGGTGGGCTTAGAGGAGCAGGTGCATCAGCTGGGGAAGGAGGGTCAGCAGGTTGGTGGGGGCGAGCCATGGCAAGGATCTAGTCACCCCCTGCTTCCGGACCAATCCCATTCGAATGACCCTGAGAAAGTCCATCCACTGGGGAGAACATAATAGGTCATGGGGTAAGGATGGCTCAAAAACCCCAAGGTGGTGGGCGAGGCATGTGGCGTAAAACCTATCGTTCAGGTTTCCCTAGCGGTCAGTAAACATAGCATAAAAATTGGAGGCGGCTAGGTAAGGTAGCTCTGGGTAGTCCAGGCAGATGACACAGGTACAAAGATATATATCACGATTAGTCACGACCCCCATATTCTCATAGAAGGGGAAAAGAATGGAACTGAAGCATCGGTGGATAAAACGAAGGATGGGGTCGATGATAAGGGTGCTCTTCTACTAGGTAGGGGTGTAGAGGTGGTCAGGCCCAGAAATCTCCGGCCACATAGCCATGATCTCAGAGTGCTCGGGTCTGGTCAGGGTGGAAATAGGGGGTGGGGTAATAGGTTGGGGGTAGAAACCTCACCCACTGCCAAACTCTGTCATAGTGGGGGAAAATCATTGGCCACCTAACCGGAACCGAACCACAGGAACTGCATCACAAGGTGTCTCCCGGTACTCAGCTCCGTCAAACTTGAAAGAGGCCGTGAACTCCAAAAATATATTGCAAAAGATAAGAGTGTTGACCTGGAAAATGGCGAGCAGTGGAGTGTGGCCAACGAGATCCTCTAACTCTCCCCAGATGCCTAGCAACTGAGGAATGGTGTTGTCAAGGTAGCGGTCGCTCAACAGAACCAGACGGCGAGAAAAGCGCTGAACTCTGTCATGTGCCAGATCGGTGATCTGAACCACCATGCAAGGATAGGGAACACCTGTAGGTCCCAGACCAGGTGGAGGTGCAGCAGCGGGAGCTGGCACTGGGGGTTGATCGGCTGAAATAGGTGAAGGGTCACTGGATGGGGTGGTCAATGAAGTTCCAGCTACAGAGGAAGAGATCTCAGGTGGATTGGAAGCTGGGAGGGAAGGAAGGATGGTTGTCAGACCAGCCTCGGTGAAGGGAGTGATGGGGGAAGGGTGGCCAATGGAGGGAGCTCGTAGACTGGAGCATTTGGGTCTGGCTGTGTCGGAGGTCGGAGTCGAATCCGCCGAAAAATGGGCCTCTCGCCCTTAGTTTTAGAGGTCGGATGCTTCCCCCAGGAAGGATCGCGATCTGCCATAACCTGAAAAAGAATGAAAAAGAAAACAAAAGAAATGGAAAAGAAAAGAAAACAATGAAAAAAATGAGAAATCTGAAAAATTAAACTACACAGCATGTACATCTAGAGTACACGGTGTTTAGTACAAGCTGAGAAGCATCCCATGTTCTCTGGATAAACATGTTGAGGGTGAGGAAGATTGACCATGTAAAGGTACACAGCATGTACCAAACATACAAGTCGTGTTCATAAAAAGTGTACATGGTCATGTATTACAAACTAAACAACCCTGATTTTATCAGTTCTAAGAATTAAAGACACACCGTATATTGGACAGACACGGTGTGTTCTTGATTTGAAGAACATGGCCGTGTTGCGGCTAGACACGGGTCCAGTTGAATGAAATAGGCAACACGACGTGTACCGAACACACACGCCGTGTATGGGAACATGGGGTGAGAGGCTGTGTCAAGTGCTACACACGGAGGGGCCAAATGAAATGCCATACATGGTGTGTACTAAACACACACGCTATGTCTAATAAAATGGGGTGTGAGGCCATGTGCAAAGGGTAATCAGGCACGATGGGGGAAAGTACACAGTTTGTACCCAACATTAACACCGTGTATAATAAAATTGCGAAGCATTTTGCCTGTGGCCATGTAAAAATGAACACGGCGTGTGTTCTTCATTTCATTGTTGTGTACCGCGGAAGCCGAACGCTCGGCAGATCCAAAAACACCCTAAACGCTTCAAAAAACCTGAAATAGTGAGTGTAGAAGGGTGTACCTTGACCGATGATCACAATTCTAGAGAAAAAAAGCTCAAAACAAACCAAAATGACAGATCTAGAAGTGGGAGGTTGGGTGGTGTTGAGGAGAAGAAAATGTGAAGAAGGGGAGGAAAGGGGGAGACACGGGTTGAAGCCAGGTGGCCCACAGATTATATAGTCATGGTATACGGCGTGTACTTCTAGACTACATGCTGTCTATCCCCAAATTTTTTTTAAGATATATTTATATAATTAATATAATAAACTATATAATAATTCAAATTAATTAATTAAAATAATAAAATTAAAATAGGTATATATATTTATACACAGAATTGAAAAATAATACTATACATGTAATGTAGTGGGAAAATACATGTCGTGTGTTTAATAATTGTAAAAAGATAAGTACAACCTTTGGTCTAGTGCTCGGGGCGAGGTTCGAATCGGTGATCGGCCGCTCCGAACAAAAGCCCTCAACCACTAGAACGAAGGTTGTACTTCTTCCAATATTTATTATTTATATACATTTAATTTATACATCCTATACACATAGGAAGAAAGAAATGCACGGCATGTGGTTTTAAATTGTAAAATAAGGGGATGAAGCAGGGAGATTAGCCAAGTTCGAACCCGGGTCTTTTGGATCCAGGGCCGAAACATTGCCAATCTTCCAGCTTCATCCACATGAATTAATTAATATAGAAAAGTGTTTTTATATTTTAGGTTTTAGAAATAAAATAGGGCACACACAACATATTTTAGAAGATACGATGTGTGGTTTTATTAAAAGGGTAAAATGATGGAAATGGGGCGATTGTCAGGATTCGAACCTGGGTCTTTTGGAAACGGGGTTTCGATCTTGGCCTACTGACCGATCCCCATCATGGGTTTTTTTATAAAAAAAATATATATAGATAGATATATAAAATTTACTACACACACCGTGTAAGAAAATATATAAAGGAGGAACCCTGTGCAGAAGCTAGGTCGGGAGGATTTGAACTACGGACGGCTCGGATAATCATCGAAGACCTTACCATCGGCACCGACACCATCCCCGGTTATTTATTAGTTACTCTATAGATATGTACTATTATGATTAAAAACTAAATAGATAAGTACATGTCTTGTATACAAGTGGAACATGGCGTGTAACCTATGGGTTGCCTCCCAAGAAGCACCTTTGTTTTAAGTCGTTGGCTCGACCAACATAACTTTTCTTACCTGAGAGGGGTGGTGGAGATTGTTCCCACTGCATCTTCCATGTGATGGTAAATCTTTAGTCATTGTATGTTCACCTTGAATGGTTGACCATCCTCCTAAGAAATTTCCACCGATCAGTGGGGAAATACTCATATGACATGGAACGGTCCTGACCACCTCGACTTGAGTTTTCCTGGGAATAGGCGAAGATAAGAGTTGAAAAGAAGTACCTAATCATAAGGTTGAAATGTTTTTCGAGAAATCATCCTGTTTTGGATGTATTTTTTCCTCTCCTTATACAATCTTGCATTCCCATACGCCTCCCTAATAATTTCATCGAGTTTCGATTGATGGAACATTCTCTTCCCTGCAGTTGCCTTCAAATCAAAATTTAGGGACTTGACGGCCCAATATGCTTTTTTGTTTTTATTCCAATGGTAGATGGCATGGTTTTCCATAAATGAGGAGGAATGATGAAATCCCCAGTGGTGTCTTGAAGGCAATGTGATAGGTCCACAATGAATCTTCAATCTTTTTGGACCCTTCTTTCCGTGAGGTATTCACTGTTTTCTCCAAAATTAGTTTGAGCTCACGGTTGGAGAGCTCCACCTATCAACATAATTGATGATGGAATGGTGTACCTATGTGATGATTTCCCATATATTTATGCAGCACTCCATTCATTAATTCGTTGTCAAAGTGAGTCCCCCTGTCACTGATCAGCACACGAGAACGCCGAATCTGCTAAAAATGTGCTTCTTTAGAATGGTCACGACTACCTTAGTTGTGTCTTGTGTCGTAGCAGTGGCTTGCACCCATTTGGAGATGTAATAAACACATAAGAGGATGTAGGAATTCCCAAAACAATGGGGGGAACGGTCCCATGAAGTCGATGCCCCATACATCAATGATCTCGATCTCCAGAATGGGGTGCTGGGGCATCTTGGCACTAAGTCCCATATTACATGTACTTTGGCATGGATAACAATGGGAAACAAAGGCTCAGAAATATTTATTCATGGTGGGCCAAAAGAACCAAGATTTTAGAATCTTCACTATGGTACGATCCGGCCCATGATGTCCTCCAATGGGTGATCCATGACAAAATTCTTGGACCCCATGAACCTCTGTCTCTGGGATGCATCGTCAGATCACCCTGTCTCCATAGAATCGGAATAGGAGTGGGTCTTCCCAGAAGTATTTCTTAACATCAAGGAGGAATCCTTTATTCTGCTGGAAGGAGAGATCGGGGTGGATGGCACCTATAACTAAATAGTTAGAAATATTAGCAAACCATGGCCTAGGGGACTCGATAATTGAAAAGAGATGCTCATCAAGAAAATCTTCCCTTATCTCTTGATCTTCTTCCTTCTCAAAGTGTGGTAGCTCCAGACGTAATGGGTGATCCACAACCATATTATCAGTCCCATTTCTATCTCGGATCTCTCAATAAAATTATTATAAGAGGATGAACCATCAGATTAATCAGGTCTTTGCATCCTTCTTGTTTAACAGGTACTTAAGTGTTGCATGGCTAGTATAAGCAATAACTTTAGATAGCACAAGTTAAGAAAGAAACCTGTCGAAGTAGAATACCACTTCTAGCATCTCCATATCTATAGTAGTGTAGTTTATTTGGGCCTCATTGAGTGTCCTACTGGCATAGTAGATGGGTCGGATGATTCGGTCCAGCCGCTGACCCATGACAGCTCCAACCACATAGTCACTGGCATCCCACATTACATCAACTTGTGACTCCTAGTTGGGGGAAATCATCACTAGAGCTTCGACCAGGAACTACTTTAGATTCTTAAAATCTATGGTACATGCCTCATTTAAATCAAAAATATCATCCTTAGTAAAGAGGTTGGTTAGGGGCTGTACTATCTTTTAGAAATTGCCGACAAATAGCCTGTAAAAACCCACATGTCCCAGGAAGCTACGGATGGCTCTAATAGAAGATGGAATGGGAATTCATGAGATGACTTCTATTTTCCCTATATCCACCTCTATCACCTTTACTAAAATCCTCTAGCCAAGGGCTATGCCACTTTTCACCATAAAATGACACTTTTCCCATTTCAAAACTAGGTTAGTGTTTTTACATTTGCTCCAATACTAGCTCCAGGTGTCAGAAATAGGTGGTAAATGACTTCCTATATACGGAAAAATAATCCATGAAGACCTCTAGGATTTGTTCCACCATGTCGTGAAAAATACCAAGCATGCATCATTGGAATGTGGAATGAGCATTGCACATACTGAAAGACATCATGTGGTAGGCAAATGTACCGTATGGACAAGTGAAGGTGCTCTTCAATTGATCCTCTGGGGAGATGGAGATATGATTATATCTTGAGTAGCCATCGAGAAATTAGTAATTTTCATGCCCTTCTAGTCTTTCTAAAATCTGATCCATGAAGGGAAGTGGAAACTGATCCTTCCTTGTGGAGTTGTTTAGCTTCATATAATCGACAGAGACCCTCCAGCCCATGACAGTGCGAGTGGGGATGAGCTCATTCTTGCCGTTGGATACCACAGTGATACCTCCCTTCATAGGGACCACTTTTAGGGGACTCACCCATGGGCTATCTAATATTGGGAAAATGATGCCTGCATCTAACATCTTGGTAACCTCATTCTTTACGACTTCCTTCATGGGAGGGTTTAGACGTCGTTGGGGTTGTCTAGATGGCTTTTTTCTTTCTTTGAGTAGCACCTTGTGGGTGAAAATGGTAGGGATAATACCCTTCAAATATACAAAATTCCATCCAATTGCCTACTTTCTTTACTTCAAAACTTGTAGGAGTGCATCCTCCTACTCGTGTGATAGTGTTGTACTAATTATAATGGGAAAAGTGTGATGATCTCCAAAATACCCATACATTAATGATGGTGGGAGAGGCTTCAGCTCTAGCTTAGGTTCCTTGAGAACTGATGGTACCAGTGGTTGTACTTATGCCCTCTCTAGGATGTCAGGAATGGCCTCTCATTGCCAGCAGTGGCCGCCCTAGCCTTCAATGAATTTCATGTCCTTTGGTGCTTCATCAGTAGGCATGTTTGGAGAGATAATATCATCTTAAATAGAAGAACATACCAGATATTCTTCTTGTCTTCTCAGTTGTGCATCCATGGTAGTCACTACGTAGCAGCCCTCATTTTCGGGTAACAATGCTTGTTTGACGTCCTTTATAACATTGTAGGAGACTCTTTCATCCCCTACCTGGAAAATCAACTCCCCCTGGTGCATGTCGATCAAGAATTACCCTGTGGCCAGGAATGGTCTTCCCAGAAAAATAGGTTCCTCCTGATCTTCTTCCATGTCTAGGATAATAAAATCTACAGGGAGGATCAATCTTCCCACCTTCACGAGCATATCCTCTAGTAACCCCTTTGTATATTTAATGGATCTCTCTGCAAGTTGAAGGGCGACTCGGGTAGGATTTAGATCGTGGACTCCAAGCTTTTGGAAAACTCTGAATGTGATGAGGTTGTCATTGGACCCTAAGTCACATAGGTCTTTCCCAAATTCACAAGGTCCAATTGTACATATAATAGTAAAGCTACCTAGATCCTGGATATTGGGAGGAAGGGAATGTTGTACGACTGCGGAGAACTCCTTTGTCAGTTCTATGGTGCCCAAATCCTCCATTTTCCTTTTATTCGAGAAGATTTCTTTTATGAATTTGGCATATGTGGGCATTTTTTTTCAGGGAATCTGAAAATGGGATATTTATGTGCAACATTCTGAATACTTCCATGAATTTTTCATACTGGTGATCCAGATTCATTTTCTTCATCCTCTCTGGAAAAGGTAATGAAGGCTCGAATGCTTTGACGACCTCATTACCTTTTCCTGATTAAGCCTTCGGTGATGGATTTTTATATGAAGAGGGGTCTAAAACTATACATTTGTTGTCATCAGGTAGTATAGGTGCATTTGAATGTTCCGGTTCATTTTGGTGTAGATTCATTCCACATCGTAAAGTGATGGCATAGGCCTCCTCCCTTGGGTTCTTCTCGGTGTTGTCTGGTAGTGTACTAGGCTGTCTCCCTAAGAGCTAGTTTCCTAACTGGCTGATTTGGTTATCGAAACGTCGAATAGAAGCCTCCTAGTTCTGAAATCTGGTCTCAATTGTAGATATGGATTTTTTTCATAAGATTCTATAGCCTATAGGTATTCTCTTGTTGAGGCGGTTGTGCAGCTGTTAGATGTGGTTGCTGCCTTGGCTTCTATGGACAAGGGTTTTGATACCCTTGTTGATGGTATAAGAACTTCTAGTTCTATTTTGGTTCTGGGTATGGGTTCTGATATTGTGGCTAACCGTAGCTAGCTAGTCACTGTGGAGGAGGATTTTGCTGCTGTTGGCCCCAGCCTGTGTTCTGGTTTTCACGCCATGTCGATTTCCGGTATTGTTCATACTGGTTTGACCCTCTGTTTTGAGCAACATAGATCACATCGCTTGTAGAAGGGTCTACTGAAGGTGTCGAGTATTCTACCATGATGTGGTTGTTACCATAGTATCTACATGCTTGATGGTTCGACACATGGACTTTAGATGCGCCCTAGAGATTCAATGCTTCTATATTTTTGGATACTGCATCCAACTGGGCAGCAAGCATGGTAGTAGAATCAATACTATGCATACCTAATTTTTGGGTCCCCCGCTCGGAATTCCACATGAAGCTATTGGTAGACATATCTACTAGCAGTTCAAAAAGTTATTCGGGGGATTTTCTCATTACCGTACCTCCAGCAGCTACATCCACCACGGACTTTGTATTCTTTGTTATTCCTCTATAAAAGGTTTGGACTTGTATCTAGAGTGGAAGTCCGTGGTGTGGGAATTTACATAACATCTCCTTCAAACGTTCCCATGATTTGTACAATGACTCTGAGTCGTGTTGCTGAAAGTTGTGGATTTCATTAAGCAAGGTTACTGTTTTTGTGTGTGGGAAATATTTGGACATGAACAGCTGAGCCAACTCCTCCCAGATGGGGATGGATCATTGCGGCAACCCTTTCATCCAGTCTTTCACATTGTACCATCGAGAGAAGGGGAAGAGGAGAATATGAATGGTGTCCTCAGACATTCCATAGTAACAGAATGTATCACAGATCTCTAGAAAATTGGAGAGATGGGCGTTTGGGTCATCAATGGGTAGGCCGTCGAATTGAACGGTGTTATGGATTAGTTGCATAATAGCAGGATTGATCTCTAATTTTTGGGCCTGTAATGGAGGACAAACAATGCATGTGTCAGCTCCGTGGAACGATGGAAGGCTGTACTCCATAAGAGTACATTGTGGAGGTGGCTACTGAGGGAGTGGAGGCGGCATGTACAACTGCTCATGAGGGGTGAAGTAGGGCTGTTGAAAGAGTCGTTGCTTCTACTGAGGTTGGTCGTACTGTGGAGGTGGTTGCTGTGGTGATTTCTGCTTGTCCCTCAGGAGGAACTCCATGAAACCTATAGGTTGGGCATGCTCCAGTATACCAGCAGTAGGAGGCTGCTGGTCCTAGAATGGTTGGCCACCTACAGCTTCAGTGGCTAGTGCTCCCTCTTCCTTGTTCTCCATAGGTAATTATTTTTTTATGTGCATCACTATCAGTGTACGTCGACATTACTATAATTTTTGTTCAATCTCCTGTCAATAAGAAGAATATTTGATGACTCAGCACTCTTGGACCATGTGAGGCATTGGTTCATGCACCTGTGATCAGACACATACACAAAACAAGACCCTGGCATAAAAGAGAAAACAAAAGAGAAACGGAAATGCGTTTAGGAAAGAATATTATTTTTGGGAAATTTTTATTTTTATTTTCACCTAATTAATTACTAACACAACTAAATTTAGCACTTAAACCGATATGTTTCCCCGGAAATGATGCCCAAATTTGAACGGTCATTTCACCGAAGCTAGGTTTTCGGTTTACCAAATAGTTATTACCCACTCTTAAGCTAGTATAGCTCAAGTGCGGGGTTGATCCATAGAGAACATGGTGAGTGCGTGAATTAAATTGAGTTTAGAATTAATTTGGTGAATTATGCTGAATTTAGAGTGGTATTTTTTTGGTTTTGGATTAAGGAACTTGTTTTGGTTGCTTGAAAATAATGATTAATGATTAAGAATAAAACAACAATGGTTTTTAATGATGTTGGAAGAAAAAGAACGTGTTCGGGCTATGGTGATTATGGAGATTCAGGCGGATTGCTTATTTGGTTGTATTGTTCATAAGAATTCAACATTCTGGATCTCAATTATGACAACATTCCCTTGGTCTAGTAACTTTTGTCTTGGAATTGAAGAAATTTTGACTCCTTGGTCCAGTAGTCAGTGTTTCACAATTATTAATTTTAGTTTAGTCCATTTATGAATTGATGAATCCTTTCAATGATCATTAAATCATTCACCGGGAATCTTCTTTTACTTCTCTATGAATTATTCCCTTGGCCTGGATCAGAATGCTCAGTGGTATTCAACATTGGTTAAAGAAGAATGAGAATAATTTAAAAGAAAACACACAACCATATATATCAATCCAACATACAGAAGCTCTTCATCATCCATAGCCCCAACACAAGGGGTGTTTAGTTACATATATTGGACATAATAAAAACAACTCATTAGATGCCTGATGAGATCATTTAATAAGCTTTGGGGAGAGGTGTCGGAAGGCGGAATGGCAGAATAGTGGCAAAATGGTGGCTCGAGAGGAATGGAAGCTGAACTTCCCCCTTGTCTTCAAGTGTTCCTCCTCTCTTGAAATCCAGAGGCCAAGGCCTCTATTTATAGAAAATTATTCCAGAGGGCGTGTATGAAATTACACGCCGTGTACTTATTTTCCCCACGTTTTGCCACCATTTTCTCCACTGGTAGGTGGCCTGACACGCCGTATTTGACTTGGAACATGGCGCTGCCTAGTTGGTGAATCTACATGGTGTGTAGCTCCGCCATACACGGTGTGTAGTCTCAAAATTTGGCCACAAACCACTTCTATAATATCTTACACAGCGTGTATCAATTGAACTTGGTGTGTCTCTTTGATCTGGCCACATGGGTGTGTAGACTCTTCTTGGCCACCAACTGCTTCTAGAATGTCTTACACGGTGTGTATCAATATGAACATGGCATGTACTTCTTTTTGGTTACTTGGGCATGTGTTTATCATGGTCAACACAAGTCTGATCTTGAAAGTACACTATGTGTATATTAGTACACGCCGTGTAGTTGGGAATTTTTGCTCGGTTTTCCTCCTTTTTGTGCGTTTGGCCAAAAACCTTCGAAAAATGAACAAGATCACCAAAGTCAAAGTATTTTTCTACTAGGAAGTAGGTAAATGATGAAACCTTGTTCTTATTTTTCAATAAATTATATGAAAATGTATACACAAATCGGGCGTATCAAAGGGTCAATGTCCATTTTGTTCGAGATAGAGGATACAATTTAACATCATGTAGAACCATGGTGAACCAACATGGAGAGGTTGTGAGAAGTAGTTTTTGGGCTAGAATGTCAAGGACGCTTCCTACGCACCCTACCTAGGAGGGAAGGATCAAATTCCACATATTTTGGAATGCAGAATATTTTTTAACGTCATGCGGGATTAAGGTGAACAGATGTGAGGAGGTCAGGACAAGTAGTTGTTGGGAATAAACATTAGGGAAGCTTATTATATACCCTACCTAAGAGGAAAGGATCAATGTCCATGCAATTCGGGAAAGTATGGGGTTTACATGCTAAGGAAGCTCAGAGAGGATGTCAGGGTCGATGCTTACTCTAACCACATATGAGTCGTGCTCGATGTGAAAAACAAGAGGCAAAAAAGACCTAATGATCATGTTGTGAAAGATGCATCCATGGAATGTGGAGTGGGGCTTACACGTGGTTAGCATCCTAAACAGGAAATAAGGGATTAAGTGTGGCTAGAAGCCTAACAAGATTGAGATTGGGATACACTCTAGGATGGAGGCCTGATGATGAAATATCCCATTGGTAGAGGTACAGGGTATCGAGGAACCCTATGCCCCTCTCGCGTCTTAGTCTTTTGCACTGAAGAAGAGATAAGGAGCACGGGTGCTGCCTCCTATAAGAAAGGCTAGGGGATTAAACCAACTCGGTTTCCCTTCCCTGTGGGTATCTTCCACCCTATTAGAGAGGATCCCATTCCATCTGAGTAAGATCTAACTCTTGTAGAGACTAACAGTTGTATAGAATGATCAAGATGGGGCACTATCCGTATGATGCATGGGGCCAGTCCAGAGTTTAACATCATGTTCTACGTATGACGGTTCTTGGTAGTTTAATGTCCTGCATCTCGGTCGAGGCAAGTTCACTCTTCACCCCTAGGATATACGTAACTAATATTGATCCACCATTGGGATATGTAAGGAATCAAAAATGTCGTAGTGAGGGGGTTTTGTGGTGAGATCCATTGAGGGGGCCACGTTAGTGTGGCATTGCAAAGAAGGAATAGCCATTAGCATTATTGGGTGATGTTAAGGAGCGGCAATGGTGAATGAGGATTATCCATTGAAGCTTATTGGGTGCTGCTAAGGAGTGTAGACTGTGGATGGGGAATATGCATGGAAGCTTCCCATAGAATCATCTTCATTTCTGTCCATGAGGGCATCCCAACTCACTGGTGGGTTGGGGAATAAAATTGGGGTCACCACCTATGTACAAGTGCACAAGTGGGATAATACCAAGGTATTTGGAAACTTTAAGAACAATGGGTGATGGTAAGTGTGAATAATATGCCCGACATTTATAACGGAGTGAGGTTGGGGTGAAGATGGTTGAAAAATATTGAACTTGTTAAAAACATAGTATCCATATCTCATTTTCCTAAAATGGGGATAAAGAACTGAGGGCTGATTGTTGACGGTGTTAGAAACACGGAACACGATTCGATGTGTCGTCCAAAGTCTTATTGGGTGTTGGCCAGAACAGTAAGTGTGTCGATGTGTCATGGGACCTGGAATTTAGGGGTTCCCTTCATGCATGAAAGAGGATGCAGATCTGAATGAAGGACACATAAAGAATTAGGTGGATGGTGTAATGCTCGAACGGATTCCAACACTCATGAAATTACACCATTGTAATCATGGAATGAGCCATCTTATTCTCAGCACATAAGAAATCATTTATTTAGAAAAATTGGCATCCTATTATTGAATGATATGGAATTATACAGTGTATAGTCATGTAGAGAGGACGGTTGGCATCATATGCTTGGCGCATAAGGAATATCCTGTTAGGACCAAGAGGCATCCTATATTTGTTACATAGGGAGTAATACAGTTTATAGTCATGTAGTGTGGACTACTGGAATCTTATGATTAGATCATAATGCATATCTCATTTAGAGGTTGAGGCATCCTATGTTTGGCACATAGGATGTACTATAGTTTAAATTCATATAGATAAGACTATTATAATATTATGCTTGAAGCATAAGAAGTTTCTTATTCCGAACAAGTGGCCTCCTAGGTTTGTCACATAAGGATTACTACAGTTTATAGTCATGTAGAAAAATCTTTTAGCTTCTTATTCTTGGTGCATATGCAATATATTGTTTTGAGAAATCGAAATCCTATATTTTTCATATAGAGTGTACTAAAGTTTGTATTCATATGGATAGAACTATTAGGCATAAGGCACCTAGAAATGGTTGTTGTTGGGCCATATGAAAGGGTGCTCCATTCTGGTTCATCCTAGTGTAGAAGCCAAGTGATGGGGTTTGGATGAGTTGTTTGAGGAATGGTTCGACTCAAGGTACTCGGGAATTGATGATGATAATCTCAACTCCTGACATGGAAAACAATCCAAGAGGAATATGTCAACTAAAGTTGTTTCATGGTGTGAAGACGAGTATCTCAAATCATGGTATTCCAAAGGTGGAAGGTTGGTGTGCCTAAGGGTGAAATGGAAAATGACGACCTCCCGACCTAAAATGTTCCTGGTGTGACACTGCATTTCTCATCGGGGACAGTGATGATAGCAAAGGGATTAGCCCAGATGTCCAGGACCGCAGCCCAACAAAGATACTGAGTGGGGGTGCAGGGCCGCATGTTTCTTGGTATGAACCATTAGGAACAGGCCTGGATACAGTTGCACGTAAAATGTGCCAAATGCAGAATTGGTTCTTCACAAGATTGCATTGTGCAACATAAGTGCATGCAGGATTGGGAACTATGGCACTCTTATGCACAATATTGGATGTTTTTCATGAAATATGGAACGATTTCATGTAATAGGGGAGGTGTGCGTGCAATTGGATAGGTGTATCACTAGTGTGCACAAAATTGGGCACAGTGGTCCCGTTGCATGCCAAAAAGATGTTTTATGCACAAAAATGGGCACGTTGGCACATTTACATGCAAAATGGATGTTTTTCATGCAAGATGGGGGGTTTTGTGCATTCACGGAAGATGCGAACTTATGCGCATTAGAGCGGCGGCTGACCTCTGGGGGCCCTGTGAAAGAAGGGGTGCACTTGTATTTATAGGTGAAAAATTGAATTTTTGTGTGAGTAAAATTCCATTACACTATTACATGAAAATCCATTTTGCACGCAAAATTCCATTTTTGCATGAAAATCCATGATTTTCCCCAAAATCATCCTAGATGGCCATTTCGAGCAGTCTTCATTCGAATGGACATAACTTCTGACCCGTAACTCTATTCGGGCTCCATGAATAGTCAAATCAAAGCCTGAGAAATGAGATATGCTCCTGGATCATGTATAGAAGCATTAGTTTAATTATATGGATGTGTTCTCTGGTGCCAAAAAATTCTTTCCATAAAAATGGGGTCCAATGAGGATGATGACGGCGAGGCGGACATCATTCTGAGGAAATTACTAAAGAAAAGGCCTGCCCTAGGAGCCTCGGTATCTCAATCACATTAAGAAAATAACCAAAAATGTTTCTAATCCCACATTATTCATGTTCAGTGTTTGAAAAAAGAGATAATATAAAATCATTCACCTATGAAAGAGTTCCAAACAGAGGAATATTTGTTGGGATCCAAATAAGACATTGATCACCTTTAGGATTGGTTAGTCTAAGAGTGGTTGTGAAGGTAGAATTGGGTTCTTAGAACAAAAACACCCCTTCCCCAATGTGATCTAGTACATAAGTGGGGTAATTCATGGGGAAATTTAATCCATCTGAATAGTTGGAAGTTGAATGTGTGAATCACGACACCAAAAATTCATAATGTTGTGGGGGTGGAGTGAAAATGAAGGATAGCTATGGCCCATGTTCGAAAAATAGAACCCTTATTATGTTAGCCTAAAATGGGGAATTAAAATGAGGGTCAACTTTTTACCATGTTCAAAACATGGGGCCTGACTCAAAATGTTATCCATTAGTCTTCCAGAACGTTAGCCCAGAATAGTAGGTCATCCATAGGCCGAGAAACCATAACGTTGGGGGTTCAATTAGATGCAAAATAAGATAATGATCCAAATAAATGGAACTCAATGCGTGGAGTGTGGATTGATTGTTTGTTCAAATGGATTAAAACACTCATTAAATTATTCCACTATAGTGGAAACACATTAGGTGGGCACATAGATTTGATTAGGAATCATACATACATCCAGATAGGACCTCTCTAGTGAGAGTCTGGAACACATCATATGGATATGGATGATGAATGGAATAGTTTAATGTCATATGACCTGGATGTTTCACATAGATTTGAGTTCATACAACTAGGACTGAGGTTGGGGCCGAGGGGCCAGAAGGATTAATGCCCTGGGCCTGGGCCCGAGGTGAAAGGCTCGGACGTCGCTAAGTATCCCTTATTGATGATTATCAAGGTAAATGTAATTATTAAAGCACAACATAGTAGGAGGCCAATGGTGATAGATGAAACCCTCTCTGACGAGGAATTGCATGCTTCCCATAGTTAATATGGGGCATCCTAAAATAATTCAGGGTAGAACTGTAGTTTAGTGTCATATGTTGCGGACCCATGGACTCGTTCAGTATAACGTCATACGATAGTATTGGGAGTGAAACGGGAGATCCCGAGAAGGGAGTATGTGATGCGATATCTATAAACCCTACATGAATAAGGGCATAAGGAGTACAAAAAACCATGAATCCCTAGAAAATGTTTTTATAGGTCAAGGGACTGAAAGCGGATATTAGGGTGGGCCTGGGGCATGGTTTCCATACGTTCTTATATACCCCATTAAGATGGTAATCAAGCAGCATGTATTTTGGTAATCACATTTTAATTTCATGTGGGATAGATGTCCTATGTGGCGTAGCTACACCAGTACATGATCCACCAATAGTACTAAGCCCTTGTGTTTCATGCTCGATGTTGGAAAATAGGAGTAGCGGTGAGATTTCCTAGTATAGAAAGGCACACATTATGGTAAATATAAATCTACGTGAGTGACATCCCAAAATTATTGACTGGCCTGATTAATGTAGATAAATTCACGGAAGTGTAAAACTATGAGCTAGAATTCCACTTGAACATAAGGAGGTAAAGATGTAAATTATGATTCCTGAGATCTGGATCACAATGATAGTGGCATGATGATATAGGATAACATATGACCATGTTTGAAACATATTATCTGCTTCGCGTTAGTCGGGATTGGGGACAAACAAGTGAGGGTTGGCTGCTTACCAACATTGAAACACAGAACCTATCGTAATTATTGTCTGAGGTCTTCAAGGGTGTTGGACGAAGATGGTAAGTGAGCTGTTGTGACAGGATACCAGTTCATAAAGGGGTACCTTCTATCATATAATAGGATAAGGATAAAAAAAGTTCTTATTAATCTTGTACATGAAATGAGGGAGTGTCTATGTGAGAATTCCACACCTTGGGCTACATTTCACGATGCATATGAGTATGACAATAAGAAATATCAGATAGTAGATTTGATTCCTTTCCCTAGGACAAGGGTCATGGGGTCACATGCTCCTCACATATGATCATAGGGTTGACCATTATTAGGGGGCCAATTTAATGAAGTGATCGCAGGGTGGAGAAGTTGTCAAACCCAATGAGTATTTCCCATAGGGAGATCTTTGTATTGGGTCATAGAACTCAGACCAAAGCTCTTAGTTTAATGTCTTAGTGCTCATACCAGATATCTTATTTTAAGGACTTTGATCTCGGACCAGATATGGTAATGAATGAGGGAGACACATGGTGATGTAATTATAAAACACAACATGACTGGGGACACAATCCTACATCACAACATGTGTTTTCTGAAGAGGTTTCAGGTCAAGGTACTGAAAATGAATGCTAGGCTGGGCCCGAGGTGAAGTGGTCCATAATTCCTATGTACCCAACTATGATTGGGATCAAGCCATACATTGTTTTGGATGTTATGATAATTACGCATTACAAAAAGGATGTATAATGAGATCTTAGTTTATGGTCTTAGATCTCGGCCAATAGGGATGAGAAACTCTCCAATCGAGTGAAAAACTCAATCTGATCCCTAAACCCACGTGAGCTACTCATGATGTGGGAAGCTAGGGCCAAGATGTTCTTTGAGATGTGTGGAATTCATGAATGGGGAAATCAGTGTAGAGGTTCTAATGATGCCTTACCATGGATTATCCCTCGTAAAATAAAAATGTACACAAGAAGATAGTACACATAGAGTCAAAATTACACATGGAAATGATGTAGTGGGTAATCATGTGAATCATGCAACCGACATTTAGGGCTTGATGGGTTTGGCATGATAATGGAGGATATCTGTTGACTGTTATTGAATCACAGTATCCATATCATGTGACCAAAAATGGGAATGGAAAATGAGCATCGACCGCTGACCATATTCGCAACACGAGACTTGTATCAATTCCTCATTTGAAATCCTCGACGATGTTGTCCTAAAATGGTAGGAGAGCCCTTGGGCTAAGCATCCAACCCATTTGGGGGTCTTATTGGATGTGAAAGATGATTAAATATTAAATTAAGGGGAACACAAAGCCTAAAAATGTGTAAGAGAATGTGTAGGTAGAATCTGACACTATAGGTATTGAACCAGAGTGCTCTTGGGCACATTGGTGAACTGGCAATAAGGGTCAAGTGACCTAATTAAATAACATCTGACATGAAGTGATGAGGGTAGAATAAGAGGGGAGGAGATCTCAGGAGGGAGAGGTATGTGGTGTGGCAATTACAAATTCGACGCGATTGAGGAAACGAAGTCCATACTGTACCATATACCTCCTCCTGAGAAAATCAGGCTAGGGGGTCTGAAAGATGAGCAGGTTTCTAATTAATAGGGATTGACCCAATGACTAGATGTTATGGTAATCCTATGTATCCCATGAGAATGGAAATCTAGTCACACGTAGTGCTGAGTATAACGACCCATACTTTACATAAATTGTTATTACATCAGAATTGAAGCATACTTATTACCACATATAACAAAACCATGGTAAGACCATATAGGTATAGTGTCTTTAGAAACTGGGAAACATAAACAACTAGTTCATAAAGCATCTACATTGTCTCCCATTTATTTCATTATATCGAGAGTCCCTTTTGTAATATCCTACTTAATACCCTTCTTCCTGACCTAGGGAAAAGAAAACATACAAAACAGTGATCTCAAATTCTCAGTAAGGTTGAACAAAGGATATATCATATTCATAAGAACATAGCATTTTAAAAATCTTAACCTGCAAAAGAGATCATAATATCATAACATGGGATAAATCAAAGTAGTGAAATGTAATACCAATAATCATAACATAAAACATGAAACTTTGTGGCCTACAAACATAATCATAGAAAATCATTTCTTATTAGTCATGACTCATTGTCAATACTATCTTAGTGGACAAAGTCCATTTCTGAACCGAGTTCACTCCTCGTTCTAGTCCTGTATCACTGAACCAGATTAACATTCTATTCCAACCATGTCTATCTCGTGAGATATAAATCTTTACCCAATGCATTGGAGGGAGATATAGATCACACCCATCTCATAATTATACCATTCTTCTGTGTGCCACAAAATCATAAATCATATATCATAGCATAACCCATGTAATAAAAATGGGATTCTTAAACATCATGCCATCATAACATGATCTATATAAGATAAAAGGACATCATAAAAATAATTCCATCATAACATATTCAAATTGATGTAAAATAGGGATAGAATTATAACCCTATAATATCTTAGATGGAAAATAATATTGATAAAACACTTGAAATAAATTCTTTTGGAAAATATCATTTCTACTTCAAAAACATTTTTACTTTCCTAACATGTCATACAATTTTAAAATAAGTTAATTAAAAATAAACATGAAACCTTGTAATGGAAGCTTCATGGAAATAATTTTCTATGGAATCATAAAAACTCGTTCATGTCGTATAAGTTAAAAAACATTCTTCTCATACATTGGTTGGAAAAGTCAAAAAGTATCTCGTACTGAAAATGAAAAAATATTAATTTCATATATTTTACTAAAATTCACCAACAGGTAAAATTGGATTTAAACAATTTTAGGAGGATATAAATAACATTAAATATTGAGGAAACATGGATGTGGATGATAAAAATGCCTAGTAAATTATGAAGTATAAACAATCTCGGATAAAAATGAGATTGGGATATTTTCCCTTACCTTAGGTCTGATATGATTTGTATGTGTCTGAACCTCATGTATAATGATTTAAATAATGTCATTTACTTATTCCAAAATCATATGCATTGTTATTATATCATATATGTTCATATTCATAGCTTCTTATTAGTAATATTTCATTGCTACTTGTTATTCGTGTGTTCATTGCTTTATGTTCTTATGCATGTTTTGTCGAATAAATTATTATTCCTCTTCTTAAGTTATAGCTAAATCACTTAAAAAATGGTATTATTATAATATATATCATATTTATTCATTCAATTATTTTATATAATCATGGTTTAGTGAATATCATTGAGAACACATCTCATCGCATCGTGGAGACAGTAAGTCGTACGTACACACGAGCGATGATATCATTCCCATAATTATTGAATTATCTATGAGTGGATGGTAGAATATCTTAGAATTAGTATCATGTTATAATAATAATATACATATTTATTATTTGCACCATTATACCCATCCAAGTAAGGTGGTGGTGGAAAACAGATTACACCACGGCGTGGAAACGATATTCTGTATGTATGCACGTGCGGTGATTTCATTTTCCATAGGATGGATAGAAGGTGAAATAGGGTTCTATCATATTTATAATAACATATCAGTATATGAGTGATACTGCTGTTATTACTTTATAATGAAATAACTAAATAAGAGGAAGTAGAAGAAGGAAGAAACTTGAAAGAATCAGTAAAAGAGATTACCTCTTCCTCGACGTGCCTCCTTTAAACTTCCTCTTAAGGGAATTGAGTAGATCTTCCGAGAAGACCAGAACCTACAAACTATTACTAGGGATGTTTATAAGAGTAATTTTCTGGGTTTTTCCGAGCATGAAGGCTCAATTTTGTGTAAAGAGGAGAGGGAGGAGGTTTCCTTTTATAAGGGTGGAAAAGGGCTCCTTTGGAAACATCAAAAATATTAATTTATAATAAATCAAACCTCCTTAAAAACCTCAAAAAATGACTCATATTAGAAGATTTGATGAGATAGGGTTGTAATATTATCAACCAATACAATTTAGACATGTTGAAAATTTATTTTAAACCCTATCAACTTGATTTATCCTTATTTAATCTTTTTGATTTTATTTGTGGTAACAAGATTCTAAATTTTAAATTGTTATAAATAGTTACTTATGGGTTGTGAACTGTCCATAATTGTATAATTTATGACATTTTCGGCCATATAAATTTTAATTTATAATTTTTAAATATTTCTGTGATTTTTAAACAATTTTACATTATGATATTTTTATAAAATAACAAAAGTGTCAATTTTGACGATATTCATTTATTTTAATTTAAATAAAATCCTACACAGAATTTATGTTCGAAATAAAAGATTTAATAGATTCATAACATGTCATATTTATCTATAAAATTCTAGGAGCACATTAAATAGTTCATATAATATTTATTTTAATATTTTTAAAACCATTTATTTGATATTTCAATCAATGAAATAATTACAACTTCTCTATTATGGAACATTTAATGAAAATTATTTAATCCCTAAAAATTATAAATAAATTTACATGATGTAGATAATATTATAATCATTTGGGAGACTATTAATGTTCCAAGTATCATGAAGTTTATCACTAAATTAAAATAATTATACTTATAATATTTAAAAGAGTGACATGTTGTCACTTTCTTTGGTATTAATAATAATTAAATTATTTTCATGGTAAAAAGTCCATAAAATAAAACTATTCTGATTTTTAGGTGATATGGGTCAACTTTTATTCATCCAATAGAATTTTCTCTGGTGTTAGTGTAACTTTATAATATTATTTTTACCCTAAACTACCCGATTTACCTTTAACTACAGTAAATAAAAATTACCGTAGTTAATATTCTTAATATCAAAAAAATAAAAGTAACCTGTTAACATAATTTGGTCCCACTGAATTCAAATATGGAATCCATTTTTCAATATTCAAAACACATAAGTTGCAGTAATTAATTTAAAATTAGTCCCATTGTTAAGAAAAAGGGTTTTAAAAGTTAAAACATTGCCAAAGATTGAAATATTTTTACCTATGAATTCAATGTAAAATGAATGGTAATGACATAAATTATATTAAATGGTAATAATATATTATATTTATACTTTTAACCCATTAAATATTATAGTTTAACCATATAAATTATTGTGATGAAAATAGTTTCTTTTAATTAAAATATAGTATGTTTTTACTATTCATTAAAAAATGAAAGTTATCAGAATAATATGAAAATAATTTTCAAAGTAAATTTTTATATCCAGATTCCAAATAGGAATTTTATTTTTTCAAATTGAACTTATAAACCTGTCAAAAAATAGGTTTAATGTGGGTGCGCCATCAAAAGGCGGCAAAACTACATTTTTTGAAAAATACTTATTTTACCCAAAAAAATTATTTTGTTCATATAACATGTTTAAAAAATGTGTAAGAGGAAAAATAATGTTATAAAATTTAAAATTTATTTAATACTATTCATAATGGCTAGTCCATAATTGTATTATAATAATATATTGTTGTTTAGTGAACCTCGGTATTGCGTACTACACACGCTATTGAGGAAGGTCACGATTGTGTGTAACATAAGTCAAGCCAGTGTTGTGTGTAGTGAAATTTTCCTTTGGTGTTGCGTATAAAATAAGATATAAAAAAATCTCATAAAATCTTAGGGTGTTACATTCTACCCCCATAAAATGAATTTCTCCCTCGAAATTCATCATTTAGTAACAAACAGATGAGGGTACCTCTACCTCATCATATCCTCAAGTTCCCATGTAGCTTCTTCGAATTGGTGATTCCTCCATAAAACTATAGCCAAGTGAGTGGTCTTGTTTCGTAGAAATTTTTCGCTACGATCTAGAATCTCTATCGGCTGTTCTTCATAAGAAAGATCTTGCTCCAACGGTACAACATATGATCTTAGTACATATGATGGATTAGGTAGGTACTTTCTCAGGAGAGATACATGGAACACATCATGAACGTGAGAGAGATTCAGTGGAAGCGCCAATTGGTAAGCTAACTTCCCAACATGATCCAGTATTTCAAAAAGACCTATATACCTAGGGCTCAACTTTCCCTTCTTTCCAAATCTCATTACTCTCTTCCAAGGATATTTTTATAAGAACACTTTATCACGCACTTCAAACTCTAGGTCTTTTCATCAATTATTGGCATAACTTTTTTGTCGACTCTGAGCTTCTCTTATGTCTTTTTGAATAGATTAGACCTTCTCTTCCATCTAATCAACAAGATCAGGTCCTAATATATTTCTTTCCCCAACATCATCCCAGCAATTTGGAGTTCGACATTTCATTCCTTAGAGAGCTTCATAAGGAACCATCTGAATACTGGATTGAAATATATTATTATAAGAAAATTCCACCAAAGGTAGGTGTTGATCTGAACCACCTTTGAAATCCATAGAGAAATCTCTCAACATGTCTTCTAGAGTTTTAATTTTCCTCTCAGACCAACTGTCTTTCTGAGGATGATACGCAGTGCTGAAACTCAACTCTTTATCCAGAGTATGCTGAAGAATTCTCCAAAACTTCTAGGTAATCCTCGGATCCCGATCAGATATAATGGAAAGTGGTACTCCATGAAATCTTACCACTTCCTTCAAATATATCCTAGCAATCTGATCAAGAGAGAAATCTTCTCTAATAGAAATGAAGTGTACCGGCATTGTAAGATGATCAACTATATCCCAGATAGCATTATTTCCTTTGGATGTTTTAGGAAGTCCAGTGACCAAGTCCATAGTGATGTTTTCCCATTTCCATTCTAGTATGGGTAATGGTTGTAACATCCCCTTAGGCTTCTGTCTCTCAACATTAACATGCTGAAAAACCACGCATCGAGAGAAATATTCTGCAACATCTCTTTTAATGCCATCCCACCATAAGTACTCTTTCAGATCCTTATACATCTTCGTGCTTTTAGGGTGAATAGAGAATGAATAACTATATGCTTCATCCAGTATTTCCTTCTTTAATTTTGGGATGGTAGGAACACAAACATGATTTCTGAACCTTATTATTTCATTACAATCAATATGGAATTCAGGAACATTTCTCACCTTCTTTTGTAACTATACATCTTCTTTTTGTACCTCCTTAATCTTCACAAGTATATATGGTTGAAAATTCATTTGAGAAAGATAAGATTTTTCTCCTTCCATTATAATTCCAATATCCTTCCTTTGTAAATCCATAAATATTGGATCTTTTGTTATCCTCATCATGGATAACCTAGAATTGTCTTGTCGACTTAATGTGTCTGCCACCTTGTTAGCTTTCCCAGGGTGATAATGAATTGACCAGTCGTAATCCTTAACAAGCTCCAACCATATTTTTTGGTGCATATTCAAATACTTTTGTTTGAAAATATACTTTAAACTTTTATGATCAGTATAAATATCACAGCTTTCACAATAAATATAATGCCTCTAAATCTTTAATGCAAAGATTACCGCAGTAAACTCCAAATCATGAGTTGGGTAATTTTGCTCATGGATTTTCAACTATCGTGAGGCATAAGCTATCACCATATCATTTTCCATGTGAACACACACCAATTCCTTAATGGATGCATCACTTTAAATCACAAACCTTTCTCCAATACAGGGCAATGTGAGCACAGATGCACTAGATAACCTTCTTTTAACCTCCTTGAAATTCTCTTCACACTCTTCCGTCCAAACGAACTTAAATCCTTTTCGAGTCAACCTAGTGATTGGATTATATAATAATGAAAAATATTTCACAAAACGTCGATAGTATCCAGCCAAACCAAGAAAAATTTGTATCTCAGTTACTATTTTTGGTCTCGACCATCTTTCAATAACATCTGTTTTTGCTAGATCCACAGATATCACCTCTTTTGAGATTATGTGACCCAAAAATGAAAATTTTTGAAGCCAAAATTCACACTTGGTAAATTTGGCATAAAGCTTCTCTTTTATCAGGGTCTTCAATAAAATTCTCAAGTTATCTTCATGTTCTTACTTTCTCATTGAATAGACAATAATATCATCTATAATGACTACCACAACCTGATTAAGATATTCTCTAAAGACTCTATTCATTAGATCCATGAAGATAGTAGGGGAATTAGTAAGACCAAATGGAATCACTATAAATTCATAGTGTCCATACCTTGTATAGAAAGTCGTCTTTGGTATATCCTCCCTTTTTACCCTTAATTGATGATACCCTGAACAAAGATCAATCATGGAAAAGTATTGAGCTCCGTTTAGTGGGTCAAATAAGTCATCAATGCATGGGAGAGGTTATTTGTTCTTGATAGTGATCTTGTTATGTTATCGATAATCAATGTAGAGTCTCATTGAACCATCTTTATTCTTAACAAACAGAACCGATTCTCCCCAAGGTGACACACTAGGGAGTATGAATCCCTTATCAAGATTATATTCAAGTTGCTTCTTCAATTACTACAGCTCAATTAGGGCCATTCTATAAGGTGTCTTTGAAATTGTCATAGCACCTAGTATGAGTTCTATTGAAAACTCAACTTCACAATCTGGTGGAAGACCTGGAAATTCCTCTGGAAAGACATCATCAAAATCGTGTAAAATGGGAACATTCTAAATCATTAGTTTATTGCCAATCATTTGAGAAAAATAACCTTCATTTTGTGGAATAATGACCAATAATATGGAAGAAATTTCCACTGTAAGGTAATGTTCGTCCTTACATCGATAGACGATCATATATTGATCTGGAATATAAAATGTGACTTTCCTTCTTTGGCATTTGATATGAGCTCCATATAAGGAAAGCCAATGCATACCAAGAATCACATCAAATTCCACTATAAAAAGGATCACAAGATTAGTAGGAAGAAAATTCCCAAAAACTTTAATCGGAGAAGAATTGAAAGCATTTAATGTGACCATTGTGCCATTAGGAGTTGTCACAGCTAACTCAACGTCTAATTGTTGAGGTAATACGGTGATACCCTTAGAAAATTCTTCAGAAATAAAATAGTGGGTGGATCCAGAATCAAATAAAACATTTTCTACTTTAGAGTGGATGGTATGTGCAACTTTCACCACTTCGTTATCATACTCCACATCACTGATAGAAATTTTAAGTGACTTTCTTTTATCTTTATCCTTAAGAGTCTGTTGATGTCAATTATCATCAACAACCCTTGGATTAGGGAATTGATTATCATAATTCCCTATTTCCATTCACTTGTAACATGGAAGTGTTGGAGGTGCATTCTGTGTAGCCTTTTCTTTGTTCGTATCACTAGACATCTTCTTCCCATCATTGCAGCATTCAAATTCCTGATGACCTTCTTTTCCACATTTGAAACATTTAATTGCCCCTTTATGAAAACACCCTCCATGTTTCATTCCACACTTTGAGAATAAGGGAAAACTCAACATATTTTCAGTGTGCTCTTTATATATTCCTTTTAATTCCATTTTTCTTTTTCTTATCAATCTCATATGACTGGTGGCTTACTCCAATTTCCATCTCAACCTTGAGAGCACAACAAACAATTTCCTCGTAGCTATTGAAGTCCCTTTATGGCTAATGTCCTTTGGATATTTGGTTCTAAGACACTAATGAATCAATCAATCTTACTATCAGGTTGGATAAAAATCCTAGAAGCGTACATTGCAAGTCTTGTAAAAAAAATTGTAGGTACCAACAGATTCATCATCCTTTTGCTTCAGTTAAAGAAACTCCATCTCCATCTTTGTTCGAAGAATACGATGGAAGTACTTATTAAAAAATAAGTTCTTGAACTCGTCCCATTCCATGGACTCATGTTTTTCACATTTCCATGTATTCTTGATAAGATTCCTCCATTGATCAGCTTCACCTTCCAAATAATATACTACTAAGAAGAATTTATCATTTTCAAATCATTACAGAACTGAAAATATCTTTTCAGTGGTACTAATCCATTTTTCAGCCACTAATGGATCAGAAGACCTGCTGAATGAAGGTGGATGCTACATCATGAAGGATTCAACAGAATGTTGATCCTTACATTTCATGTTTGGAAGTCTTGAATGATTCATAGCTTGAGAAAGTTGTGTGCGAATGGCTACAAGATTTTTCATTCCATCTACCATAATGTGTGGTTTCTCATGGGGACAATCATTGCATTTCCCGTCACATTCAGCATTAACACGGTTCCTTCTGATTCCATCCAATGACTAAAACCAAGAATTATAGTGTGAGAAACACAAATCATAATAGGAAAACCACATAATCAGGAATAAAATTTCACACTTAAGGTCTTATCATTGGTTATTTATGGCCATTTCAAAAACACTAATATTGTGTTATATGCTTAGACATATCCTTAGGGTACTTACTGGGGTTTTCACATCCTAGTTTCCAAAGGTTGACTATACCATTCCTATGATACCAAATATAATGACCCATACTTAACATACATTGTTGTTACTTTAGAATTGAAGCATACTTATTACAACATATAAGAAAACCATGGTAGGACCGTATAGGTATAATGTCTTTAGAAAATGGGAAACATAAACAACTGGTTAATAAAGAATCTATATTTTCTCTCGTTTATTTCATCATATCTAGAGTCCCTTTTGGCATATGCTACTTAATACCCTTCTTCCTCACCTAGGGAAAAGAAAAAAACAAAAGGGTGAGCTCAAATGCTCAGTAAGGGTAAACAAAGGAAATATCATATTCATAAGAACATAGAATTTTGAAAATCTTAACCTGTAAAAGGGATCATAATATAATAACGTGGGATAAATCATAGTAGTGAAATGTAATCCCAATAATCATAACATAAAACAAGAATCTTTGTGAAATACACACATAATCATAGAAAATCATTTCTTATTATTCAGGACTCATTTCCATGACTATCTTAGCGGGCAAGGTCCATTTTTGAACTGAGTTCACTCCTTGTTCCAGTCCTGTATCATTGAACCAGATTAACTTTCCATTCCATCCATGTCTATATCATGAGATATAAATCTATACCCATTGCATTGGAGAGAGATATAGGTCCCACCCATCTCATAATGAAACCATTATTATGTGTGCCACAAAAACATAAAGCAGATATCATAGCATAACCCATGTAATAAAAATGGGATTCTTAAACATCATGCCATCATAACATAATCCATATAAGATAAAAGGACATCATAAAAATAATAAAATCATAACATAATTGAATCAATGTAAAAATATGGATAGAAATAGAACCATATATTATCTTTGATGGAAAATAATTTTGATAAAACACTTGAAATGAATTCTTGAGGAAAATATCCTTTCTACTTCAAAAACAATTTTCCTTTCATAACATATGATACAATTATAAAAGAAGTTAATTAAAAATAAACTTGAAAACTTTTATTGTAAGATCCTTGGAAATAATGTTATAAGGAATCATAAAAACTCATTCATGCTGTATAAGTTAAAAAAACATTCTTCTTGTACTTTGGCCAGAAAAGTCAAAAATTATATCGTACTGAAAATGACCAAAGATTCCTTTAATATAGTTTAATAAAATTATCCAATAGGTAAAATTGGATTTAAAAAATTTTAGGAGGATAGAAATAATATTACCTATTGAGGAAACATGGATGTGGATGATAAATATGCCCCAGTATATTCTGAAGTATAAACAATCTCGGATAAAAATGACATTGTGAGATTTTCCATTTCCTTAGGTCTGATATGATTTGTATGTGTCCCAACCTCTTGTATAATTAATTAAATAATATCATTGACATATTTTATAATCATACTCTTTGTTATGATAACATATATGGTCATATTCTTAACTTCTTATTAGTAATATTTCATTGCAACTTGTTATTCGGATGTTCATTGCTTTATGTTCTTATGCGTGTTTTGTCGAATAAATTCTTATTAATATTTCTATGTTATATCTAAATCATTTAAAGAATGGTAGTAGTATAATATATATCATATTTATTCATTCAATTAGTTTATATAATCATGGTTTAGTGAAGGTCATGTAGAAAGAATGACATCGCATCGTGGAGACAGTAAGTCGTACGTACGCACGAGCGACAATATCGTTTCCATAATTATTGAATGGTGTTGGAGTGGATGGTAGAATATCTCAGAATTAGTATCATGTTATAATAATCATATAAATAGTTATTATTTTCACCATTATACCCTTCTAAATAAGGTGATGGTGGAAAACATATTACACCACGGCATGGAGATGGTATTTCGTACGTACGCACGTGCGGTGATTTCATTTTCCATAGGATGGATAGAAAGTTAAATAGGGTTGTTTCATATTTATAATAACATATCAGTATATTAGTGATACTGATGTTATTACATTATAATGAAACAACTAAATAAGAGGAAGTAGAAGAAGGAAGAAACTTGAAAGAATCGGTAGAAGAGATTACCTCTTCCTCGACATGCCACCTTTAAACATCCTCTTAAGGGAATGGAGTTGGACTTTTGAGAAGAACAGAACCTCCAGAATATTACTTGAGAAGTTGAGAAGTGTAATTTTCAGGGGTTGGCTGAGATTTAAGGCTAAATGTTGTGTAATGAAGAGAGGGAGGACGTGCCCTTTTATAAGGGAGGAAAGAGAAACCTTTGGAAACCTCAAAAGTATTAATTTATAATAAATAAAACCCCTCTTAAAATCCAACAAAATTTACTCATATTTCAAGATCAGATAATATTGGGTTTTAATATCATCAAAAAATAATATTTAGACATGTTGAAAATTTATTTTAAACTTTATTAACATGATTTATCCTTAATTAATCTATTTGATTTTATTTGTGGTAATAAGATTCTAAATTTTAAATTGTTATAAATAATTACTTATGTGTTGTGAATTATCCATAATTAGATACTTTATGACATTTTAGACCATATAAATTTTAATTTATAGTTTTTATATATTTTTTTGATTTTTAAACAATTTTACATTATGTTATTTTTATAAAATAACAATAGTGTCAATTTTGACACTATTCATTATTTGAATTTAAATAAAATCCTACACAGAATTTATGTTCAAAATAAGAGATTTAATAGATTCATAAAATGTCATATTTCTGTAGAAAATTCGTGGAGCACATTAAATAGTTCATATAATATTTATTTTAATATTTTTAAAACCATTTATTTGATATTTGAATGAATAAAATAATTTCAACATCACTATTCTATCACCTTTAATGATAATTATTTCATCCCTAAAAATTCTAAATAAATTTACATAATGTAGATAATCTTAATAGATTTCTCAATATTATTTGTTTTCAAATTTTCATGATGTGTATCACTAAATTAAAATTGTTATAATTATAATATTTAAGAGAGTGACATGTTGTCACTTTCTTTGGTTTTAATAATAATTTAAATTTTTTCATGGTCCAAAGTCCATAAAATGAATCTATTCCGACCCATAGGTGATATGGGTCTACTTTTAGTCATCCAAAATAATTTTGGCAGGTGTTAGGGTAAATTTATAATCTTATATTTATCCTTAATTACCCGATTTACCTTTAGCTGTAGTAAATAAAAATTACCGTAGTTACTATTCATAATATCAAAAAAAGAAACCTATTAACATAATTTGTTCCCACTGAATTAAAATATGGAATCAATTTTTAGAAATTCAAAACACAGAAGTTGCAGTAATTAATTTAAAATTAATCCCGTTGTTAAGAAAATGGGTTTTAAAAGTTAAAACATTGCCAAAGATTGAGATGTTTTTACCTATGAATTCAATGTAAAATTAATAGTAATGACATAAATTATATTAAATGATAAAAATATATTCTATTTATACTTTAAAACCATTAAATATTATGATTTAACCATATAAATTTTTGCGATGAAAATAATTGTTTTTAATTAAAATATAGCATGTTTTTACTATTCACTAAAATATCAATGTTATCAGAATAATATGGAAACAAATTCCAAAGTAAGTTTTTATATCTTGATTCCAAAGAAGAATTTAATTTCTCCAAATTCAACTTATAAACCTGTAAAAAAATAGTTATAATGTGGGTGCTCCACCAAAAGGCGGTAAAACTACATTTTTTAAAAAATACTTATTTTACCCGAATTTTTTTTTATTTAAGTACATTGTTTTAGAAAATGTGTAAAAAGAAAAATAATGTTATAAAATTCAAAATTTAGTCAATACTATTCATAATGGCTAGTTCATAATAAAATTATAATAATATATTGTTGTTTAGTGAAACTTGGTATTGCATACTACACACGCTATCGAGGAAGGTCGCGATTGCGTGTAACGCAAGCCAAGCCAGTGTTTTGTGTAGTGAAAGATTCCATTGGTGTTGGGTATAACATAAGACATAAAACATATTTCTCATAAAATCTCAGGGTGTTACACTAAGTATAATGACCCATACATTACATACATTGTTATTACTTAAGAATTGAAGAATACTTATTATAACATATAACAAAACCATGAAAGGACCATATAGGTATAGTGTCTTTAGAAACTAGGAAGCATAAACAACTGGTTCATAAATCATATACACTGTCTCCCTTTTATTTTATCATATCTAGAGTCCCTTTTGGCATATCTTACTTAATACCCTTCTTCCTGACCTAGGGAAAAGAACAAATACAAAAGGGTGAGCTCAAATGCTCAGTAAGGGTAAACAAAATAAATATCAATCACGTCATATTCATAAGAACATATCATTTTGGATATCTTAACCTAAAAAAAGATCATAATTTCATAACATGGGATAAATCATAGTAGTGAAATGTAATCCCAATAATCATAACATAAAACATGAATCTTTGTGGCATACACACATAATCATAGAGAATCATTTCTTAGTTGTCAAGACTCATTTCCAAGACTAACTTATGGACAAAGTCCATTTCTGAACCTAGTTCACTCCTCGTTTCTGTCCTGTATCACTGAACTGGATTAACATGTCGTTCCTGCCATCTCTATCTCATGAGATATAAATATTTACCCAATGCATTGGAGGGAGATAAAGGTCCCACCCATCTCATAATGATACTGTTCTTATGTGTGCCACAAGATCATAAATCATAGCATAACCCATGTAATAAAAATGGGATTCTTAAACATCATGCCATCATAAAATAATCCATATAAGATAAAAGGAAATCATAAAAATAATTCCATTATAACATATTAAAATCAATGTAAAAATAGGGATAGAAATAGAACCAAGTATTATCTTAGATGGAAAATAAGTTTGATAAAATGCTTGAACTCTATTCTTGAGGAAAATATCCTTTCAACTTAAAAAACATTTTTCCTTTGTTAACATGTCATACAAATTTAAACTAAAAGAAGTTGATTAAAAATAAACTTTAAAACATGTGAAGGAAGCTTCAAGGAAATGATTTTCTAAAAATCTATTCATACAGTATAAGTTAAAGAAAAACATTCTTCTCGTACTTTGGCTTGAAAAGTCAAAAAAAGTACCTCATACTAAAAACAACAAAAGATTCATTTCATATATTTTATTAAAAACTCACCGAAGGGTAAAATTGGATTTAGAAAATTGTAGGAGGATAGAAATAATATTACAAATTGAGTAAACATGGATGTGCATGATAAATATTCCATAGTAAATTCTGAAGTATAAACAATCTCGGATAAAAAAATGAGATTGCGAGATTTTCCCATACCTTAGGTCCAATTTGCATCATACGTGTCTGAAAATCCTTTATAATGATTTAAATAATGTTATTGACTTATTCCATAATCATAATCATTGTTATGATATCATATATGGTCATATTCTTAGCTTCGTATTAGTAATATTTCATTACTACTTGTTATTCGGGTGTTTATTTATTTTTGTTCTTATGCGTGTTTTGTCAAATAAATTATTAATAATATTCTTAGGTTATAGATACCCCATTTCAAGAATGGTATTAGTGCAATGTATACCATATTTATTCATTCAATTCATTTATATAATCATTATGAATTGAAGATCATGTTGAACGAGTCGCATCACATCGTGGAGACGGTAGGTCGTACGTACGCATGAGCGTTGATATCATTCCCATGATCGTGGAATTTTATTAAGGTGTATGTATAATATTTAAGAATAAATTTCACTTTACAATAATCATATATAGTTATTATTTACACTATTATACCCATCCAAGTAAGGTGGTGGTGGAAAACAGATTACACCACAGTGTGGAGACGGTATTCCGTACGTATGCATGCACGGTGATTTTGTATTCCATAGGATGGATAGAAGGTGAAATAGGGTTGTTTCATATTTATAATAAAATATAAGTATATTAGTGATACAAATGTTATTACTTTATAATGAAATAACTAACTAAGTTGAAGAATAAATAAAGTTGAAAGAATCGGTAATGGACATTACCTCTTTTTTGAACTGCCTCTTCTTAACCTCCTCTTAGGGCGCTGAAGATGGTCTTAGAAGAATACCAGTACTTGAAGGACGTTTCTAGGGAATTGGAGAAGAGAAATTGGCCGGGTTTGGCTGAGATTGAAGTCTCAAAGTTGTGTGAGGAGGAGAGGGAGGAGGTTCCCTTTTATAAGGGAGGAGAGGGGCACTATAAGAAAAACTTAAAATATTATTTTATTATAAAGTCATATTCGCTTTTAATAGCTCTAAATTGATTTATATCAAATCTAAGGTGGGGATGGGTCGAAATCCTCTCAACCAATAGATTTTAGACAAGTTTAGGTTACTATTTTAACCTTATCATTTAGATTTAACTTTAAGTTAAATAATTTTACTTTTACCATGTTTTCTTGTTTTCTTACACTATATGGTTAATAAACATACTATAAAAAGAAAACAGAACCCCAAGTGGTTCATTATAAATAAATATAACCTTTTCTAAGTCATTTTTCCGAACTTTATATTTTTAGGAATAAAATAACAATTAATAATATAATATTTCTTTCAAAAACTATTTTATGTCAATTTTGACACTATTTGGTAGTTGATTTTTGTGAAACTAATAAAATCATGATTAGTTAGAAAACTGTTAATTAAATCAATAATAATATGTCATATTAATATATAAAATTATTTTAATTCATAAAAAGTCTCAAATTACATTAATTTGGGTATTTATAATATCAATTATGTTAATATTTTCTTAATAAGGTAATTAATGCATCATCATCGAGTCATAAATAAATTAAATTATTTAAAGTCTAAAAATTATAAATAAAATTACATTATGTAGGAAATAGTTTTATCTTTTTAATGAATATTTATAGTCGAATTTATCTTATGTATAACCCTGTATTAAAAATGTTTTAGTTATTAAAATTTGATTTTAACTATTTTAACTATTCTTTAAAACACATATTAATAAAAGTCCTAATCTAATCCAAGTGGACCTAAATGGTCATATTTTATTCCAAATGTTTTTTTTGGTCTAATTAAACTAAACAAAAAGAATTAGGACACGTTTTAGTGTAATAATAATACAATTTTTACCCTTAATTACTCTATTTACTTTTAATCGTGGTAAATAAAAGTAAAAAGTTACTATTCACCAAAAATTATTTTTATCTTATTGAACCACATTTTACTCCTTGATGTTAACCGTGTCTCTCAGGTTTCTGAAATTCTACTAACAGAAGCGGTAAAATTATGTTTTATGTAAATTTTCAAACTCTCCAATGAGGTGGGGAAAAGACCGTGAAAAGTTAAATAAAATTTTTAAATATCTAAAATTATTATAAAATGACTCCAATGAATTAAATTGAACTTATATTGGTATTATGTATCAATTTTTACCTAAAATAAATTTAAATAAAATAATAATTATTTAAATAGAAAGTCGGTTTTTAAATAGTAACCTAGTGTTTTCACTATTCATCAAAAATTGATTATTTTCAAAAAAATACCAAAAAGTGGGTATTACTATTCATAATGGATAATTTTAATAACATTTTAATATCATATCGTTGTTTAGTGAAACTCAGTATTGCATACAACGCAAGCTATCGAGGAAGGTCGTGATTGTATTTAAAGCGAGCCAAGCTATTGTTGTGTGTAGTGAAGGATTACTTTGATGATAACAAAATATTTCTCATAAAAATCTCAGGTGTTACATTCTACCCCCCCTTAAAATGAATTTCTCCTTCAAAATTCGTCACTTTGTAACAAACAGATGAGGATACCTCTCCCTCATCGTATCCTCAAGCTCCCATGTAGCTTCTTCTAATTGGTGGTTCCTCTATAAAACTTTCACCAAGCTAGTGGTCTTGTTTCATAGGAATTTTTCGCTACGATCCAGAATCTCAATCGGTTGTTCTTCATAAGAAAGATCTTGCTCCACCAGTACAGCATCTGAGCTAAGTATATTTGAAGGATCAGGTATGTACTTTCTCCGGAGAGATACCAGGAACACATCTTGAACTTGAGAAAGATTCAGTGGAAGCACCAATCGGTAAGCTACCTTCCCAAGACGATCCAATATTTCGAAAGGACAGATATACCTAGGGATCAGCTTTCCCTTCTTTCCAAATCTCATTACTCACTTCCAAGGAGATATTCGTAAGAACACTTTATCACCCACTTCAAACTCTAGGTCTTTTCTTCGGTTATCTACATAACTTTGTTTTCAACTTTGAGCTACTCTTATGTGTTGTTGAATAGATCGGACCTTTTCTGCCATATCATCAACAAGATCAGGTAATAATAGCTTTCTTTTTCCAAATCCATCCCATCATGTTGGAGTTCATCATTTCTTTCCATGGAGAGCTTCATAAGAAGCCATCTGAATACTGGAGTGAAAGACATTATTATAAGAAAATTACACCATAGGTTGGTGTTGATCCCAACAACCTTTTAAATTTATATAGAAAGCTCTTAACAAATCTTTTAGAGTTTGAATTGTTTTCTCAGACTTCCCGTTTGTCTGAGGATGATAAGGAGTACTAAAACTCAAATCTGTATCTAGAGTATGCTGAAGACTTTGCCAAGACATTGAGGTAAACCACGGATCCCGATCAGATATAATCTAAAGTGGTACTCCATGCAATCTTATCACTTCATTTACATATATCATGGAAAGCTGATCAAGAGAGAAATCCTCTATAATAGCAATGAAGTGTGCCAGCTTTTCAATATGATCAACTATGACCCAGATAGCAGTATTGACTTTAGATATTTTAGGAACTCTGGTGACAAAGTCCATAGTGATTTTTTCCCATTTCCATTCGGGTATGGGTAATTGTTGTAACATCCCCTTAGACTTCTATCTCTCAGCTTTAACTTGCTGACAAACCAAGCCTCGAGAGACATATTCAGCAACATCTCTTTTAATTCCATCCAACCAGAAGTGCTATTTTAGGTCCCTATACATCTTCATGCTTCCAGGATGAATAGAGAATGAAGAACTATGAGCCTCATCCAGTAGCTCCTTCTTTAATTTTGAGATGGGAGGAACACAAACCCGGTTCCTGAACCTTATTATTTCATCACAGTCAAAGTGAAATTCAGGAACATTTCTCACCTTCTTTTGTAACTCTACATCTTCTTTATGTGCCTCTTTAATCTTCACATGTATATATGGTTGAACATTAATTTGATAAAGATAATATTTTTCCCCTTCCATTATAATTCCAAGATCAATCCTTTGTAAATCCATAATTATTTAATCTTTTGTGATCCTCATCCTGGATAAGCTATCATGGTCTTTTCGACTTAATGCATCTTCCACCTTGTTTTCTTTCCCAGGGTGATAATGAATTGAGCAGTCGTAATCCTTAATCAGATGAAACCATATTCTTTGGCACATATTTAGCTCCTTTTGTGTGAAAATATTCTTTAAACTTTTATGATCAGTATAAATATCACACCTTTCACCATAAAGATAATGCCTCCATATTTTTAATGCAAAGATTACCGAAACTAACTCAAAATCATGTGTTCGGTAATTTTTCCCATTGATTTTTAAATGTCGTGAGGCATAAGCTATCACCATATCATTTTGCATGAGAACACACCCTAGTACCTTCTTGGATGCATCACTGTAAATCACAAACATTTCTCCACTACATGTTAGTGTGAGCACAGGTGCACTGGATAACCTTCTTTTTAACTCCTTGAAATTCTCTTCACACTCTTCTGTCCAAGCGAACATAACTCCTTTTCGAGTCAACCTGGTGAGTGGATTTGATAATCGTGAAAAATTATTCGAAAAACGTCGATAATATCCTTCCAAACCAAGAAACTTTCGAATCTTAGTTAATGTTGTTGGTCTCGACCATCTTTAAATAACCTCTGTTTTTGCTGGATCCACAGATATCCCCTCTTTTGAGATTATGTCACCCAAAAATGAAACTTTTTGAAGCCAAAATTCAAACTTGGTAAATTTAGAGTAAAGATTCACTTTTCTCAGGGTCTTCAATACAATTCTCAAGTGATATACATGTTCTTCCTTGCTCTTCAAATAGACAATAATATCTTCTATAAAGACTAGAAAAACTGATCAAGATAGTCTCTAAAGACTCTATTCATTAGATCCATAAAGATAGTAGGGGCATTAGTAAGACCAAATGGAATCACTATAAATTCATAGTGTCCATACCTTGTATGGAAAGTCGTCTTTGAAATATCCTCCCTTTTGAACCTTAATTGATGATACCCTAAACGAAGATCAATCTTGGAAAAGTATTGAGCTCCATGTAGTTGGTCAAATAAGTCATCAATGTGTGGGAGATGATATTTTTTCTTGATAGTGATCTTTTTATGTTCTTGATAATCAATGTAGAGTCTCATTGATCCATCTTTCTTCTTAAAAAACAGAACAGGTGCTCCCCAAGGTGTTGCACTAGGGCATATGAATCCCTTATCCAGATTCTCTTGGAGTTTCTTATTCAATTCATGCAACTAAATAGGGGCCATTCTATAAGGTGTCTTTGAAATGGGCATAGCACCCGGTATGAGATCAATTGAAATATCAAATTCACGATTTGGTGTAAGACTTGGTAATTCCCCTGTAAAGACATCATCAAACTCACGTACATTGGGAATATTATTAATCATGAGTTTCTCTCCAACCATTTGAGTGAAATAACCTTAATTTAGTGGAATCAAGGCCCATAAGATGGATGAAATTTCCACTATAAGGTTATGTTCATCCTTGCATCGATAGACGATCATAGATTGATCTGGAATATGAAATGTGACTTCCCTTCATTGGAAATTGATATGAGATCTATATAAAGAAATCCAATCCATTCCATGAATCAGATAAAATTCCACTATGGGAAGGATCACAATATTTTCAGGAAGCACTTTCCCACAAACATTAATCGGAGAAGAATTGTAAACTTTTGATGTGACTGTTGTGCCATTAAGGGTTGTCACAGGTTACTCAATATCTATCTTCTGAGGTAATACAATGATACCCTTAGAAAATTCTTTAGAAATAAAAGAGTGGGTGGATCCATAATCAAATAAAACATTTGATACTTTAAAGTGGATGGTAAGTGTACCTTTCACCACTTCGTTATCATACTCCACATCTGTGATAGAAATTGCATGTGACTTTCCTTTTTCTTTAGCCATAAGAGTTTGTTGACGTCAATCATCATCATCAATCCTTGGATTAGGGCATCGATTGGCATAATGCATCATTTCCTTGCACTTGTAACATTGAAGTATAGGAGGTGCACTCTGTGTAGCCTTTTATTTTTTTGCATCACTAGACATCTTCTTCCAATCATTACGGCATTCAGATGCCCAATGACCTTCCTTTCCAGATTTGAAACATTTACTTGTCCCTATAAGACAACTCCCTCCATGTTTCTTTCCACACTTTGAGCATAAGGGATAACTAATCTTCTTTTCAGTGTGGTCTTTATATTTTCCATTTAATTCGATTTTAATCTTCTTATCAAACCCATATGAATGATGGGTTACTTCAATATCCATCTCAACCTTGATAGCACATCGAACAATTTCCTCATAGCTATTGAAGTCCCTTATGGCTAACGCCCTTCGAAGACTTGTTTTTAAGCCACTAAAGAATCAATTGATCTTAATATTAGGTTGGATAATAATCCCAGAAGTGTACCTTGAATGTCTTGTAAAATTTTCTTCATAGGTACCAGCAGATTCATCATCCTTTTACTTCAGTTCAAGAAACACCTACATATTTGTTCAAAGAAGACGACGGAAGTACTTATTGAAAAATAAGTTACTGAACTCGTCCTATTCCATGGACTCGATTTCATCCCTTTGCCTCATATTCATAATAATATTCCACCATTGATTAGCTTCACCTTCCAAACAATATACTTCTAAGATGACTTTATCATGTTCAAAACATTGTATAACTAAAAATATCTTTTCAGTGGTACTGATCCATTGTTCAGCCACTAATGGATCAGTAGACCCACTGAATGAAGGTGGACGCTGCCTCATGAAGGATTTAAAAGAATGTTTCTCCTTCATTTTTTATTTTTAAAGTCCTAAATTATTCATATCTTGAGAAAGTTGTGTGAGCATAGCTACAAGATTATGCATTCCAACTCCCATAACATTTGGTTGCTCAGGGGGACAATCATTGCATTGCCCGCCGCATTCTGTATTAACACAGTTCCTTCGGGTTCCAGCCATTGAATAAAAACAAGATGAATAGTGTGATAAACACTAACTATAATAGGAAAACCACATAATCAAGAATAAATTTCACACTTAAGGTCTTATCATATGTTCTTCATGGAAATTTTTAAAACACTAAGATTTTGTCCTATGCTTATACATTTCCTTAGGGTTCTTAATAAGGCTTTCACATCCTAGTTTGCAAAGGTTGACTATAACTTTCCTCTGATACCAACTATAATGACCCATACATTACATACATTTTTATTACATCAGAATTGAAGCATACTTATTACAACATATAACAAAACCATGAAAGGACCGTATAGGTATAGTGTCTATAGAAACTGGGAAACATAAACAACTAGTTCATAAATCATCTACACTGTCTCCCTTTTATTTTTTCATATCTAGAGTCCCTTTTGGAATATCTTACTTAATACCCCTATTCTAGACCTGGGGAAAAGAAAGCATACAAAAGTTTGATCTCAAATTATCATTAAGGGTAAACAAAAGAAATATCAGTCACGTCATATTCATAAGAACATATCATTTTGGAGGTCTTAACCTGTAAAAGAGATCATAATTTCATAACATGGGATAAATCATAGTAGTGAAATGTAATCCCAATAATCATAACATAAAACATGAAACTTTGTGTTATACACATATAATCATAGAGAATCATTTATTAGTATTCAAGACTCATTTCCAATACTATATTAGCGGACAAAGTCCATTTCTGAACTGAGTTCACTCCTCATTTCAGTCCTGTATCACTGAACTGGATTAACTTTCCATTCTAGCGATGTCTATATCATGATATATAAATCCTTACCCAATGCATTTGAGGGAGATATAGGTCCCACCCATCTCATAATTATACCATTCTTATGTGTGCCACAAGATCATAAATCATAGAATAACCCACGTAATAAAAATGAGATTCTTAAACATCATGCCATCATAACATAATCCATATAAGATAAAAGGACATCATAAAAATAATTCCATCATAACATAATAAAATCAATGTAAAAATAGGGATAGAAACATAACCTTATATTATCTTAGATGGAAAATAATTTTGATAAAATGCTTGAACTCCATTGTTGAGGAAAATATCATCTATACTTCAAAAACATTTTTCCATTCATAACATGTCATACAATTTTAAACTAAAAGAAGTTGATTAAAATTAAACTTGAAAACTTGTAAAGGAATCTTCATGGAAATAATTTTCTAAAAATCCATTCATGTCATATAAGTTAAATAAAAACATTCTTCTCGTACTTGGGCTGGAAAAAGTCAAAAAAAGTACCTCGTACTAAAAACGACAAATCATTCCTTTCACATTTTTTACTAAAAACTCACCGAAGGGTAAAATTGGATTTAAAAAATTTTAGTAGGATAGAAATAATATTACATATTGTGGAAACATGGATGTGGATGATAAATATTCCCCAGTAAATTCTGAAGTATAAACAATCTCGGATAAAAAATGAGATTGTGTGATTTTCCCTTACCTTAGGTCTGATTTGCTTCGTACGTGTCCAAAACTCCTGTATAATGATTTAAATAATGTTATTTACTTATTCAATAATCATACACATTGTTATGAAATCATATATGGTCATATTCTTTGCTTCGTATTAGTAATATTTCATTGCTACTTGTTATTTGGGTGTTTATTTCTTTTTGTTCTTATGCGTGTTTTGTCAAATAAATTATTATTCTTATTTTTAGGTTATAGATAACTCATTTCAAGAATGGTATTATTGTAATGTATATCATATTTATTTTTTCAATTCTTTTATACAATCATTATGCATTAAATATCATATAGAATGAGTCGCATCAAATCGTGGAGACGGTAGGCCGTACGTACGCACGAGCGATGATATCGTTCCCATGATCGTGGAATTGTATTGAAGTGTATGTATACTATTTCAGAATAAATATCACTTTACAATAATAATATATAGTTATTATTTACACAATTATATCCATCCAAGTAAGGTGTTGGTGGAAAACAGATTATACCACGGCGTGGAGACGGTATTCCGTACGTACGCACACGCGGTGATTTCATTTTCTGTAGGATTGATAGAAGGTGAAATAGGGTTTTTTCATATTTATAATAACATTTCAGTATATGATTGATACTGATGTTATTACTTTATAATGAAACAACTAAATAAGTATAAAAATAAATAAAGTTGAAACAATCGGTAATGGACATTACTTCTTCTTTAAAGCGCCTCTTCTTCCTCTTAGGGCACTAAGATGGTCTTTGAAGAATTCCAGTACCTCTATGATGTTTCTATGGAAGTGGAGAAGAGAAATTTCCAGGGGATGAACGAGCTTGAAGGCTCAATGTGGTGTTATGAGGAGAGGGAGGAGATTCCCTTTTATAAGTGAGGAGTGGGGAACTTTAGGAAAAGCTTAAAATATTATTTTATTATAAATTCATATTTGGTTTTTAATTGCTACAAATTTATTTATTTCAAAACTAAGGTGGAGATGGGTCTAAATAATCTCAACCAATAGATTTTGACATGTTTAGGTTACTATGTTAATCTTATCATTTAGATTTAACTTTAAGTAAAATAATTTTACTTTTACTGTGTCTTGTTTTTTTCTTACACTATATGGTTAATAAACGTACTATAACAAGCCAAACAAACCCCAAGTGGTTCATTATAAATATATATAACCTTATCTATGTCATTTTTTCTAACCCCTATATTTTTAGGAATAAAATAACAATTAATAATACAATATTTTTTTAAAAACCTATTTTATGTCAATTTTGACACTATTTGGTAATTGATTATTGAGAAACTAATAAAAGAATTATTAGTTTGAAAAACGTTCATTAAATAAATAATAATATGTCATAGTAACCTATATAATTAGTTAAATTCATAAAAAGTCTCAAATTACATTTATTTTGGTATTTATAATATCATTTATGTTAATATTTCCTTAATAAGGTAATTAATGAATCATCATTGTGTCACAAATAAATTAAATAATATAAAGTCTAAAAATTATAAATAAAATCAAATTATTTAGGAAATATTTTTAGCTTTCTAATGAATATTTATAGTTCAATTTATCTTATGTATTACCCTATATAAAATGTTTTTTAGTTATTAAACTTTGATTTTAACTATTTTAACTATTCTTTAAAAATAATAATAATAAATGTTCTAATCAAATCCAAGTGGACCTAAATGGTCATATTTTATTCCTAAGGTTGTTTTTGGTCAAATTAAACTTATCCAATAGAATTAGGACATGTTTTAGGGTATTAATAAAAACATTTTTAACCTTAAATACTCTATTTAATTTTAACCATGGTAAATAAAAGTAAAAAAGTTATTATTCACCAAAAATTATTTTTATCTTATTGAACCACATTTTACTCCTTGATGTTAAAAGTGTCTCTCAGATTTTTTAAATTCTACTCATAGAAGCGGTAAATTAAATTTTATATAAATTTTCAAACTCTCATAGGAGGTGGGTAAAAGATGGTGAAAAGTTCAATAATATTTTTATATATCTAAAATTATTATAAAATGACTCCAATGAATTAAATTGAACTTATATTGGTATTATGTATCAATTTTGACCTAAAATAAATTTAAATAATATAAGTAATTATTAAATAAAAATTCGGTTTTTAAATAGCAACCTAGTGTTTTCACTATTCATCAAAAATTGAAAGATTTCAGAAAAATACCAAAAATTCACCCTAGGATAATTTTGATATTCCGAATCCAAAAAATGAAGTCCATTTTGAATGATAAAATTTATAAAATTTTAAAAAGTGGGTATTACTATTCATAACTGGTAGTTTTAATAATATTTTAATAGCATAACGTTGTTTAGGGAAACTCGGTATTGCGTACAACACAAGCTATAGAGGAAGGTCATGATTGAATGTAAAGAAAGCCAATCTAGTGTTGTGTGTAGTGAATGATTCCTTTGATGATAAAAAAATATTTCTCATAAAAATATCAGGTGTTACACTAAGGGTGCAATTTAACATCTTTTGTGATGGGAATGGAAGGAATGTGTACGGCATAACGAGTAACCCGGCATGAATGAGGACATAAGCCCACATACTACATGCCATTCATAATTCCAAGAGAGAATTCAGATGAGGTGGCCAATATAAAAGGGAGATAATCCATGGCTAGACCAGTGGACTAAACTTCTATGTTTTCCTATGTATCCCATGAGGTTGGAAATCAAGCCACACATAGTTCTGAATAAGCCATACAATTTACCGTCATGTGGAAAAGACGTTATAGGTCTTATTTTATGGGCATAATAGCTTGGACCATAGATGCCTAGTTTAATGTCATGGGCATCAGACATTTTAGTGGAGAGGGAAAATCATCGTACCTATGGAGGACCACAAAATGGAAACAATGATAGAGGATAAATATGGAACATATTCACGACACAATATCTGTATTTGTGTGACCATGTTTTGGGGGAAAAATTGAGCATCGACCATTGACTACATTCACACCACGGGACTTGTATCAGTTTCACTCGAAAACAATGGGGATATTGGCCCGAAATGGTAGGAGATCCCTAGGTCTTAGCATCTATGTCATTTAAGTGTCCTTTTCTATTTTAAGGATGATGGGATCCCAAATGATGGGACGCACGAAGCATGGTGGGACCTGTGGTTCCAGAAAAACAATAGATGAAGGAGGGATGTCTCAATGGGATATTTTTTATGTGGAAAAAATAGCCTGACGTGAATGAGGACGTAAGTCAATACCACACTTCACTATCCTAGACGAGAACATGGCCTAGGGGGTCAAAAGGACCGAGGGACCCGAGGCTGGAAGTCCCAGCCAGCCATAGGCACCTGTCTCTATATGTGGGTATTGCCTTACCAAAGCTCTTAATCCCATATGGTCCATGCTCTGTATGGGAAGCATGGAATTGGATCAGGCTCTCCCCATCACATGAGGTTATGGAAATGAAGGAAGAAAATGTGGTAGGGTCTATACTGACCATATCAACACTCTTGCCCGAAGTGGATAGATGTTTGAAGAGGTAGCAGGAAAAAATGATTCACTTCACCCAATAGTTTGGACTTCTAGAGAAGGAAAAGACTATTGATGATGTTTGTTGACCACATCCTAAACATAGCATCCATATCATGTGACCTGAAATGGGAATGAATAATGAGGGTCGACTGCTAACCATGTTTTGAAAAAATTTCTTGCATCAATTTATCGCTTGAAATCTATGAGGACATTGGCCCGAAATGGTTGGAGATCCCTTGGGCCTAGAATACATTCCATTTGGGGTCCTTTTGAATGTGAAAAATGGTTAATGTCAAAAAAAGGGTGATGTGTGAAGCGTGAATATGCCAAATAATTATAATGACATAGAGAATGATATAAAAGAAAGAGATCTCCAAGGAGAGGAATACATGGTGCAGTCATGATGAACTCGACGTGAATGAAGGAAAAAGCCTACCCCACACCATGTGTTTCGACCAAAGGGGAGATTTTGAAGGTGGTTCTAGGCCTACATATAAAATCTCTGTGCATTCCTACATATCCCATAAGGATGGAATCAAGACAAATGTAGTTCTGAAAAGGGCCATGCAGTTTAGCATCATGTGGTTAGGACGTGGGGGGGTAGAAGAATGAGGAAGGATACAGGGTGAGATCATCATAATCCTAACATGGGTGGGGACCAATGAATCCTACACTACACCCTGCAGGGCCCTCCAAGAGAACTACACCTGGGGTAGTCAAAGAAAAGAGTCTAGGAGATGGAATCAATACGAGGAATCTGAGTGTTCCTATGTATCCCATGACGATTGGAAATAAGCCATATGTCATTCTCGAGATGCATTTTAACATATTGCGGGATGACACATTTTAAGGTCATTTTGGACCAAACATTTTAAGGTGATGTAGGACCTATCAATTAATGGTCATGTTGGACCAGACAGTTTAAGGTCATGTAGGACCAAACGGTTTAAGGTCATGTAAGACCAGATAGTTTAAGGTCATGTAGGACCAAGACCCAATTATGAAATTTATTTCTTGAGGAATTTTTCATTGGTGGGAGGATTGATGTGCTTTCCATCCATGGTGGCTAGGGAGTACGTTCCATTGGGGTATATCATATTAATGACATTAGGTCATTCTCTTTTGGGTTCCATCGTGGGAGGATTTATACCAGGAATCATTGCAGTTATCAGGGCCAACACCAAGTTACCTTGCAAGAAAGACCGATGAGAACCTTATTTTTGAAATATCTAGCTATCTTATTATGATTCCTTTCCAAATTGTGTAGGGCATGAAGCCTGTTCTGGTCGAGTGCTTCCAATTCAACCAGACAGTTTTCTGCTACTTTATCTGGTGCTTTCTAATCATTGGCGTAATGAGGGAAGCTGAATATCGATGTGTAGGAAGACCTCAATTTTGTACACCATGGAGTATGGGGTCACCTATGTGGAATTGCGAGTTGTTTTCTGATAATCCTAGAGGTCGTTGTGGAGATTTTTCAACCATATCTTCTTGTTCTGAGAATTTTTTTCTGCAGAATGTTAAAGAGGGTTTTGTTGAACTCCTCGATCTTCCCATTTTCATGTGCGTGATAGTGGGAGGTATGGTTAGAACAAATATGTTACATGGCGTACAATTTCTTCAACTCAGCTACCAGGAGGATGGGTCCATTATTATTAAGAATAGTGTGAGGGACTCAAAATTGGTAGATGATGTTTGAGCTCACAAATTCAACGATAGAAAGGGACATGACCTCCTTGAGCGGAACCGCTTTTACCCACTTGGAAAAGAAATCTACAGCAGTTAGGATGATCCTACATTGGTGAGATGTCGCCAGTGGATATGGTCCCATGATATCAAGTCCCATGTCTACCAAGGGCCAAGATTACTTGGTGGTGTAGAGAGGCTCTGTAAGCATATATAAAATGTTGGAATGAATTTAGAACACATGGAATCTCTTGGAAAAATCAATGTAGTCTCTGATCATTGAGGGCCAAAAATACGCCAATCTCCAGATCTGGTGAGACAGTTTCAGCCCATCCTAATGGGCTCTGCAACAACTAGCATGAACTTCTTTCATTAGTTGAGAAAATTGAACACCTTGAATACAATGGAGGATAATCCAATCAAACCTATGCTTGTAGGTGATCATCACAGGAAGAGGACTACTCTGGAGAGTAAACTGTAATGCGTGGTGTCGAGTTATCTTGTGGTCGGCTCGATTGGGTGGGAGATTTCTATGCTATAGGTACTCAATAAAGGGGATCTTCTAGTCATGTGTTACTTCCAACATTGATTCAGGGGGACCTGAGCATCCTGGCATGATGGTTTCAGTGGTAATTTGGATTACCTATGGATATCATCGTCATCTCGAGTGAATGGAAAGGTGACTCTTCGATCTGCCACATGGACAATCAAATCATCATGTTTAGGCTCTACAAGTGATGTAGCTATGTTGGTCAAGGCACTATCTTGACCATTCTGGGATCGAGGAATATGAGTAACCTCTGGTCAAGATGGGAACTAATCCATCACAAGGAGGGTTCATTCCAATAGTGGTATGAGCTCCGTATTTCTGATGACATAGTAACCTTTTATCTTCTTGATGATTAGTTACGAGTCCCCTTTCATATGAGAGTGCGGAACATCAATCTCGAGGGACAACTCAAGCCCAGTAATGAGGGCCTGATATGCCGCCTTATTGTTCATACAACATTCTAATAGCATGAATGCATAAGGAAGAATGACCAATGTAGGTGTAATGAATATGATACCTATGACTACTTTGTTGGGGCTGGGATCATTGAGCCTTCTATCGGTAGGGCTTGAGGATGCACCATCAAAGTGAATCTTCCAGAATGGATTGGATTGCTCTTCCAATAACATTAAATCATCTAAGAAATCAAGGATTAAAGACTGGTCAGTGGGAGCTAGTGGGATGGAAAAGAATTCTACAAATGATTTCCCCTTGATAGCCTTCTGAGGGAAAAACCTGTTATGGAACTGCTGGAGGACCACTTCCCACCAAGCTAGATGGCCGGTCAACATGGATTGTTTCAGGATGTACTTCAGAAGATCCATTCGAGGCACTATTTATACCTCATGGTGCTACAAGTAATGTTGAAATTTCTATACTGTGAATACCAGTTCAAGGATTCTCTTCCCGATAGGGGAGTATCGGATATCCGTATTGAGGAGCATGCATCTGAGATATTATGGACTATTCTCTATTCCCTCAATGTTCTTCTGGGTGGGCAGGGCACCGATAGATCATTCTAGGGAGTTCACATAAAAGACCGTCGGTTTTTCAGAGATAGGTGGCATTAGGAACAAAGGTTGTAGAAAATACTTCTACATTTCCTCATAATAAGTCTTATATTCCCCATCCCACTAATATAAAATGCCTTTCATCATGAGATAATAAAAGGGCTTACACTTTCCGTCCAGATTCACGATGAATCTATGTATGTAGGTCAAGTGTCCTTGAAAGCCTCAGATCACCTGAATTTTTCTCAAAGGATACATATGGATGATGGAATTGATCGTCTAAAGTATAATATCGATGCGCTTGTATCTGGAAATGAAGTTGAGAAACATTCTAGAGGTGACCCCAGAGGCACACTTCAGTGGGTTCATCTTTAGGTGGCATGAATGGGGGAATCCAAACACTTTTTCAAGGTTCTTGAGAATGTACTAAAATTAGAGACATATAACCACTAGATCATCCAGATAGCATTCCACCAATGTCCTGGGGATCAATTTAAATATACGATACATGTTATGCTGATATGTGGAACCTGTATTCTTTAAACCAATGGTCATGACCTGGTAACTGAATGTACCTTGCGGTGCCCTAAAATTTTTATACTCTTCATTCTCAAGATCCATTCAGAACCAATTATTACCAAAATACCCATCCATGAATGAGAGGACTTGTAACCTAGTTGTGGTGTCAATCAATAGCTCTATCACAGGAAGGGGAAATTCATCCTTCAAACAGTGATGGTTGAGATACCAGAAGTTGATGCAGACTCTGAACTGTCTATTCTTCTTCCTAACATGCACTATGTTGGCTAACTATTTGGGGTACTGGACCTCATTAAAAATATTATCTTTGATGACCTTTTCCAATTCGGCCTCGACTATGGCATCATGAGAATAATACATCTTTTTGGAAGGCTACTTAAACTTGCGGTGATTTGTTGGGAGACTGAGGCGGTGGATGGCTACTGGGGGATATATTCCCAAAATCTCATCATAAAACCAAAAAAATACATCACAGAACTATTTCATGAAGTGCATGTATTACTATTGATCTTCGGTAGGAATAACGACACTGATTAATGTTGGTTTTGGATTTGTCTCGCTACTGAGGCTCACATGTATGAATTCATCAACCATGGTGGATTCACCCTCTTTGAACGTAAGAGGTGAATCCTCCATATCCTATTATTCACATAGGGAGTAGGGATCCTTGGTGGGAGGAGTTTCTTCTATGTCAACAGATCTGGATGGGGACTGGTACTAGACTGAGTTGTAAGGGACACTACATTGGGGGACTCTTTCACTGCCGTAACCATAGCAATGAAATCTATCGATCTAATCCCATATGTTCTTTGGGCCAAGGGGCCACAATTATGATATCAAATAAAAAGTAGTTCGTTGTCTTGAGCTAGTTTATATTGGACTAGTGAATCAATAATGCATGGAATATTGTTGTTTCCAGGGGGAGGACAACCCGATATCTTATGGGCGTAGGGGGCTCTAGGATCACCTGAGCTTGATTTGTAGAAGAATATGACTTGATATTTCTGCTTCACGTAGACTTGGGAATGTGCTTCCCCCACATTCCAGAAACAAAAAATCATTACTTCATATTCGGGTTCAAACCTCAACCCGGTGGATTAGAAAAATGTAGTCATCATCCTGGTCTATCCACGGGTCGGTCTCAGCCATAACATGTTTATCCTCATTAGTCTGAATCTTCTTGTCCATTCTCTTGTAATATTTAGAAACTAGGTAGCAGTCTCCACAAGAGGAAAAAAGATATGCTTCACCATGAATTAATCCCACTCTACCATTAAGGGAGTACTTGAGACATTTTTGACATAATGAAGGGACTGTCGTGTATTGGTGGAGCCATGGGCTACCCATCAGCGTGTTATAGGTGGTGTCCTAGGAGACAAACATGAACTTGGTGATGGAAAATAGGCTTCCAAACTATGACTTTAGGAGGATCTTTCCAACCGATGTATGTTCTGTCCTATCCAAACCTTGGATTTCCATGTTCTTTGGATTTTGGTCATCCTCGAATATCCACATCTTTCAGAGGGTCGGGGTTGGGATTAGGTAGATCCTAGAGCTTGTGTCGACAAGGCAGCGAAGAAACTCCACACCATTGAAATGGATGGTGATGTAAAATGGGTGGATGTTCCCATGTCTGAGATAACATTCATATTATCCAGAAAATGAGATAATTCCTGACATTCAGCATGCTCAACTGCCTCAGCATGGAAGGCTTCTGCAGTAGCTACCTCTCTCTAAAATATGAGGGGGCTATTTAAATCCTCATCAAGGGATTCACATAGATCTGCTGATAGGAGAAGGGAATCAATGATAGAGATTCTTTCTAGAATGGTGGAATGATTCTTGAAAACATCGTACTTCTGTGCCAAGCATGAGCCTCTTCTTATTGGAGGTCGTTCTGTGGAAGGGGGAATGGCGAGCTACTCTGGATGAACCTATGGTTGACTGGTGTTGGGAACATATTGCAACTCACTAGTCGAATCCTGTGTACTGACTACTAGATGAGGGTCAGATGACTGAGACCATCCCATAATAGAACGTGGCTGATCACGGTGCATTGGGTTTGGCTCTGCCAAGTCGAGCTACACAAATGGTAGAGAATACAGATTTGATCACGCCAGATGAGAAGGTTGTGCATGATAAGCTCCGTGCTAGGCCTGATATCTGGTTTCCATGGCATACATAGCCTGGCTGGATGTACTGACTGAGGCACTCTGATGGCCTATATAGCCACATCCCCATCGACACTGGTGATGGCTGAGGATGTTGGGTGGATCCATCTAGCATTCATTGCCATCGAAAATCATGTAGGGGTTTACCAGATCTATAGTGTCAATCGAGGCTTGCCCTTGACTATCACTTGAAGAATCCTCCACTATTAGAAAAACTTTAGGGGGGACTTCCATATCTGGGGGAATGAATCTTCCGAGAGTATGTGATGATGATGGCCTTGGTGGGTGACATTTTTTTACATTGGGTCATCGATGCCTAATCTTCTGGGAAGAGAAAGGTTGATCCGATGATGCAAAAGTAGTAGATTATGGTGACACAACATCTTCTAATGTCTAAGTTCTATTTAGATGTGCATAGATAATACCATTGGCACAGACGACTGCCTTACAAGCCATCCAGTCATCAAATTTTTATGACCCATGGTTATAAAGATGATTACACTCACCTTCATTGTCACTACCACTGTCTGGCTTCATCAAGACACATGCCACCTATGCCAGAGCTGGGCCCAACTAGACTAAGTTTTTGGTAACCTGTTCTTGATGATATAATTTAAACACATAGTATTTTTTGAAGTTGTTCCCCAAAATCTAGTGGTAGTAGCAGTAATTGAGGAGATCAATGAGATCCACCTCTTCTGGTCTCTTTCATTGAGGAAAATGTAGAATTCCATGTTCCATGGCGCTTCAGAAATAATTGAGGTCCCAAGCTTCATTGAATTAAAAGGTCATGTTTCTCTGTTACAAGAAAGGGGATATAAGATCCTAACCATGATGAGGGGTTGTAATATAATGTTGAGGACCTAGATCCTAGTTATCTCACCTAGTTGGTGGCAGCACATTATGCGGGGGCGCCTTCCAATTCTGAGTTGGGCGCTACTGGGCTGGAGGTTGCACCTGAGGTGGAGGGCCTCTGTGAGGTTATGGATGTGGCTCTACAGGTAATAACTTTGGTTGCCTGGGGGCCTCTATCTACACCACCACTGCAGGCTCAGCCTTAGAGGCCCTTCTTGCGTGAATTGCAGGACGAAACGGCCATGCCTTCTTGGCCTGCTGCAAGGTTTCTTCTAAGAGTTGGACCTTATCAGTGAAGTCCCAGAATCCCCCATATTAATTCTAGGTAATAAAGGAGGGAACCAGTTCAGTCTTGACATTACCAACACTCATTGTTAGATTCTTTTCCTATTTTACTGGCACAACCAATCAGTATGTGTGGCATTTCCATTGGGCGATGAAGTATGTGACACATTGGTCAAGCCTCTTCTTACTCTTCAACTGTTCTGCAGTACTTGTCTTCTTGGTGGTAGAGATGAAATGGTAGAGGAAATTCATATGATGATCTTCCCAGCTGACTACTGACCCAATGGGTAGCTGGTTGTACTAGACAAACGTAGGTCCATCAAATATTTTTAAGAAGCATTAGAGTTTGGTAGCCTCTTGTCGTGCTGGAGTTCCTAGCATGGGTATGAACCTTGAGGTGATGTGGGACAGATGCTATAGCGAATCTACCATCCCGTTAATGGGGTAGAATGTGGTATTTAAAAAGCTTAGGGGTGTTTTCCTATCATCCACCCCAGCCTGATATGGCTTATCATCAGGCGGGATTGCCACATGTCTAGTCTCACGCGTTTTGAGGCAGGCAATGAGTTCCACCATAAGATCATCTGGGAGGGGATTCATATCATGGAAAGGATACCTGACCACCAGTACATTGGTAGGTTATTTAACAAGATATGTAGGCCTGGAGACTCATTGAGCAGCTTGATGGATGGCCTGCAGAGCAACTGGGAGAACCAGAACTGGGTCTTATAGATTATCATGCTACTCAGGTGGATTTGGAGACACATATTGTGCCCTCTTTACATAAGTTTTTACCTCTATTATGTTTTTGTGGGAAAGATAGTCAGAGTCACTAGAAGGAAATTCGCTGCGGGGGGGGGGGGGGGTTGTGTCTGCCTTTGCTGCCCCAGCTGAGGATCACCGTAGTTTGGTCATCACTTTGCGACACACTCGGCAAGGAGGTCATCGACCATATTCTTGTGCTCTATGAGATTATGATGCAACATGGATTTTTCGGGATCATCCTACATCTATTTTACTGAGCCACATGGGTAGGAGGTTTTGAAAGATCTAAGGTGCTCATTTCCCTTATAGGGATTTCAGATAAGGGTTAATGAATTGGTAAGTACAAGAAGACTTAGTAAATTTCATTGTTAGTGAGTGATCCTTCCCAACGGATCCAATAGGTTTGAAACTCCCTCAGGGTGTAGGTATTCTCCCGTAATCTCTATCTCGTTCTCTCCCCCTGGTAGGTCAGACATGTTAACCAAGACTATACCTGGAGGCATATCCCCAATATCACATGGCATGTTGGGTTGGTGTCGGATATCACTAAAGTGGAGGGATGTGTACTTCCCACAACCATGGATCTACATGCGAAGGTATGCCTCTTTTATAATCCTGTGGAGCGTATTAATTCTCTGGATGCATTATTGTGGGAGGGTCTAATGGTGGCCTGGTTACTCAAGGCATTACGACATGGGGAGTTCGGACAAATCAACTAGACGACACTATCGAATGATAGCTTTAAAGTGGGCATGAATCTTTTCATAAGCCACTCGTCGATTATGAAGATGAATTTGAGTCTCCCAAAGGGTTTGGCAATAGCATCCAAATTCCTCCTGGGTGAGTGATTCTAGTGCACAGAAATTTGATGCTGTGACTGGCCCAAGCATCTCTGGGAAATGGTCTGTCCCAACAATTGCCCACATTCTCCTGATCTCAGGCTCGACATCTGGCCCTTGGTTGCCCCACTCATCTACTGGAGGCTGCTGGGGACCCAATAGCGGTACTGAAGCAGACAGCTGAGATTATAGGCTGGATGGTGGAGAATATGATGAGTGGGATTATATGCCATCATATCTCAGGCTATCCTCTGAAGAGATTAGTGACTTAGCCACCAAATCATGATAATATGGCCTAGTAATAACATTTTTTGGTACAAGGAAAATGTATGTCGATGGTGGACTATGTTGTTGCTCATCCACCATCGTTCCCCAGAATATTTCTCTGTGATCTCTAGTAAGGGAAGAGAGGGTTCCTAGCGATGATGGTAGCGATTGAGTGGCCATAACCTAGTGAAATGCCATGTTTTCATCTTCCTGGATGTATTTGAGGAGGGAGGTAAGGATCTAGTGGACCTTGCATTCTGAAAGTATGAGGATGATATGCCTCGTCCCTGCCCAAGCCCCCAACACAGAGGATCGAGGTGAGGGTTCCATTTTTGAATTATATTCTGCCTCAGAATATGAGAAGAAGATTGGTTTAATCTCATTCCAAATATTCACGGTATTATTTTTATTGTGGCAGCGACCCACCCTCCTACCCTGGGATGGCTATTCGGGGCATTATAGATTCTTAGTTGAAGGAGGACCTTCAGCTGAACAAGTGCTTGGGTAAAGAGGAATTCCTCCTGGGTGAGCAGGGGTGTAGGGAGCACCAGGAAAGATGTCAAAGATAACTTGTGGAGGACCCAAGTTTCCATTGACTGATGCCCAGATGAAATATCCAGGAGATGTTTTGGAGTGTGTAGGACCTCCACTAAAATAGGTGGGAGAATTTTTAGGGACTCCATTCATATTTCCTCAGGAAATGTTGGTGCAAGGAGGGTCCTCATACTGGTCAATCATAACACGGGTAAGACCTCAGTGTTTGGTGTATATGAAGTAATGAAAACCTTATCTTCTCAGGTTACATGGAGGAGGAGGACCTTTGTTTGTTACTGTGGGGTTATAAGAAAGGCCCCCACAATGAAGGTTGGCTGGATGTGTAGCATCATCACACTGGTGACTTGTAATGAGAGGAACAGCTACATACCTGTGGTTGTGGGTGCGAAGGAGGCTTCTGCACTGAGCATCACTACAGCGGGGTAGACCAACATTCAGATTGAAGCCAGCATGGGGAGGACCTCCATGCTGTTCTTGGGAGAGGTACAGAACCATGGTGTAATTAGATATGGTAAGGGTAGGACCTCTATACTGGGTGGCATTGCCACGGGTCAGCCCATGGTGGGCTCTAACTCCATCGACGACTATGAGTGTCGACCCAGCCTACTTGTGGGGTGGTTGGGTCCTCGATCTGGGTCAGGAATATGTGTTCCCTTACTCAGTATAGACAGGGGACTGATGGTATGTGACAATGGTGTCACGGTCCATGGTAGTTGTTGATGTTTACGCCCCTCGACGAGCATCCTCCTTAGCATGTACCCGACACTGGCGTCAGGTTAACTGGACTGGGGTCGATAGTGCGGGTGAATATCTTACCTACTACTCATATTGTTGGGATGTGTGGTGGTACTGATACAGCCGAGTGAAATACCTCCTTAGTATCCCCTAGAATGGGATCCCATCCACGGTGGCCCAGACAACCCTTAGCTCATCATCGTAGAGGAGGGAGTCATTGAAGCGTTCCGAGGAGAGGCTCTCGAAATGTTTTTGCATTGGAGTCAGGAGAAGTGGCTCCCTACCCTGTCCTTGGGGGATGTGGTGTTGATGAGGCACATAATCATCTACATCTTCACAATCCATATCCCAGGTTGGGATAGTCCACTCATCCTTGTATCATTGAACAAGGTCATTTATCACTCTTATCTAAATGTTTTCAGATGGGGATATGGGGATTATGAAGCCAACAACAGTACATGTGGAGGCCTCCATGGGGGAAATAAGGCCACACAGGATTTCCACATTAACATTTCCCCTACCCCTGCCTTGGTAAGTGGGCGGTGATCGATTTCCTAATACGGAATCTTGGGTCCTGGAAGGTAGGGAGACTAATCCACTAGTACTGAAAAAAGTATATCAATGTCTAGTGCCCCATAACCATTACATCTTCCATGGCTGGTAAGAAGGATCCACGTTGAAAACGTCATATACTGGGATGTCCAACATTCAAATTCCCCAATTTTGGGAGAGTTTCAGGCTAGGACCACTATTTTCTAGGTGGTACCTGGTGTCCGGTAACTAGATCTAGTGACATGCTAGTCCACTGTTGTCTCAAATTATACTTAAATCAACATTAACGGGAATCAGGTTCATGTCGAGTTCAAAATTTTTTGTTTATTCATTTTCTGGTGTGTGCATCCATCTATTTCATAGGAGGATGCGCTAATTGTTTCCCCACATTCCAACTTTCCAAATGAGGGTGAAATCTATAAATTATTCCTGGATATCAGTTTCGTTTTATATAGATTTACCCTCATAACTTTTTATATAGTCTAGGTCTCCCTTAATGATTAAGATGTTTCTTGTGAAACTCTTCCCAGTTCCATGTCTTCATGGACGCTGGTAGATTATGCTTCTCCTATCAGGAAATTCCAAGGGGTCCAGCTAGGGCTGCAACCTTCAGTCATGGGATTAGTCATGTTGGACATCACTGACATGTCTGGACATTGGAACACTGACGCAACTGGGTTTATCCCCCTTATGATAGGGCTTCTCAAGGGCATGAAAGCTTGAGGAATATCATACCAAATGCTTTGTATTTTTAACCATAGGCATGTATCTGAGGATTTCCTCAACTTCCCATGTTTAACACAGGGTATTCCGTGAGGTTAACACCCATTGGAGAGAGATCAGATTTATCAGAACACTGATGGGAGTGGATCAGATGGGTGAAACCCCCTGGAGGGAATGCTGATGTTGGGGATATTGGGTGGTTAGTTACCCAATTACTGCTAGGAGTAGAAAGAAGGTGGGTAACATAGTCTTATCGATATGTGACTTCTTGGGTGAGAATAAATATGGATATTTATTATTGAGATTGGATGGAGAATGATATGGAACCTCCATAGGATCAATGGTGATGTTGGTATTGAGTCTCTAAGAGTCTTCATACATATATATGTGTCAAGGGATCAAAATCAACATATTTTGGTGAGACGATGGGACACCTAAGTAGACGACCCGTATAGATGGGACCCGGAGGAAGTGGATCTTCCTGGTTGAGGCATGACCTTCCCAAAACACATAGACTTAAGGGTGAGATCACGATGGAACATGAATGATGGTCTTGAACCTCGGTGAGGATTACTACTATCCCCATGGTATGGGATCAAATTCAATGTAATTCATAATGGGGAAAGGAATTAGGGTGTGCAAAGAGGACAACGACACAAAAGCATGCTAGGGGTTACGCATGGTGAGTAGACCAGGTTGGCCTACCGCCATAGTGGTGGTCTAGATATGTGGGTCCGAACAAAGGGAACTACAATGGATTTCCATCGATTGCTGACTACAACGTCTTACTGTTGGCTGGGTGTAACGACTTTCCATCGACATGGGAACACAATTACTTACCATCGATTGGAAAACACAATGGTATGTCGTCGATGGGGTTTGGACCTCAGAGAGTCCTCTTACCTACCTTTCCTAGGAGATAAGGATCAAATACCGCGTTGTTTGGAAGGATAAAGTTTAATGTCATGTGGGACAAAATGAGTCATATAGTATAATGTCATACAAGACAAGGATAGACTGACGTGAAGGGGTCAGAATAAGTAGGTGTTTTGATTGAACCTTAGGGAGGCTTCTTAAATACCATTCCATGAAATGGATCAAATTATACATATGTTGGGATAGTGGATAAAATTTAACGTTCTGCGGGGTGAAGGTGTGCCCACATGGAGAGGTTGGGACTAGTAGGTGTTTGGATTGAACCATAGGGAGCCTTCCTACATATCCTGACTTGGAGGAAAGGATCAAAGTCCATGTAGTTTGGATTAATGGATATAGTTTAACGTCATGCAGGATAATGGTCAACCAACGTTAAGAGTTCAGGACATGTAGGTGTTGGGTTTGAACCTCAAAGAGGTTTCTTAGGTACCCTGCCAAGGAGTCATGGATCAAAGTCCACATAGTTAGGAATGGTATAAGGATTACATGCAAAGGTGTCATAGAGAGGATTTCATGGTCCATGATTACTCTAATACCACGTGACTCATGCTAGGTGTGAAAAACAAGTGGCAGCAAAGATATGGTGATCACATCGTGAAAGATACGTCAGTGGGAATTGGATTAGATCGTACACGTGATTAGGGGCCTAATATGGAAATAATGGCTTACGTGTGGTCAACAGCCTAGGAAATGGAGATTGGGAATTACTGAAAGATGGAGTCCCTATATTTACAAGGCCTAGAGGGAGAGTGATGGTGTATCGAGGATCCATGTGCCCCTCTCACCACTTATTATTGGGAATTGATGAAGAGAGGAGAAGATGGGGTGCTGCCTCTAGCAAGAACGGAAAGGTTCTTACACCAACATGGTTTCCCTTCCCCACAGATAGGTTCCACCACATTATAGAGGTTCTCATTAAATTTGAGTAAGATCTCACTCTCATGGAGATGAGCGGGTGTTGATAATGTCCGAGACGGGGCACCCTGCAGATATTATGTCGGTCAAGTACATAGTTTAACACCATGTGCTGAGGATGATGGTTCTTGGAAATTTAACGTCAAATAGCTCTGGAACAACGGGTTCACTATGAACCCCTAGGATATAAATAACTGATACCTATCCACCCTTGGGGAACGGAAGGCATCAGCAATTCCGTAGTGAGTGGGTGTTGTAGAGTGATCCACAAAGGGGCCCACAGTAGCATGGCTATGTGAAGAACAAATATTCATTAGCATTCTTGGGTTCCATTAAAGAGTGGAAATGGTTAATGGGGCTTACGCATGGAAGCTTCTTGGGTACCGCAAAAGAGTGGTGATGGGGGCTAAGGCTAATGCATGGAAGCTGCCCATAATGTCTTCTTCATGTCTGGGTATGAGGGAATCCCAACTCAAAGGTGGGTTTTGGAATATAATTAGGGCCAACTCCTATGTGAACGTGAAAAAGGGTGATAATATCATGGGCATTGGAATTAGTCTGAATAAGGGGAGACGATAAGGGTGAATCAGATTCCCGATATTCATAATATAGTGAGGGTGGCATGAAGATAATGAAAAACTGTTTAACGTGTTTAAAACACAAAATCCATATTGGGTTAGCCTGAAATGGGGAAAAATGAGGTTTGATTACTAACCATTTTCAAAGCATAGGACCCAACTCAAAGTCTCATCAACGTCTTCTAGGTCATTAGCGCGGAACGATAGTTGAGTCGATGCGGCATGGGACTAGGCAATTAGGAGGTCCCTTTAGTCATAAAAGTGGATGAAGATCTGAATAAAGGACACACAAAGCATGATATGGAGTGGTGGAATGTTCTAATGGATTCCAATACTCATGAAATTATGCCACCATAATCATCGAATGATCCATCTTATTTTTAGAACACAGGGAATCTCTTATTTGGAAGAAGAGTCATCATATTGTTGATTGATAGGTCATGCCACAATTTATAGTCATGTAGAGTGGACTATTGGCATCTTATGCTTTGCACATAAGACATATCATTTTTAGAGAAAGAGGCATTATATATTTGTCACATAAATAGTACTATAGTTTATAATTATGTAGAGAGGACTATTGTAATCTTATCCTTGGAGCATAAGGCATCTGTCATTTATATCAAGATGCATCATATGCTTGGCACATAGGTTGTACTACAGTTTAAATTCATATATATAGGACAATTACATATTATTCTTGTTGTATAAGGAATCTTTTATTCAGAACAAGAGGTATCTTATGTTTTTCACATAGGGTTTACTACTGTTTATAGTCATACAGGTAAAACTATTAATGTCTTATGCTGGGTGAATAAGGCATATCTTGTTTGGAGAAAGAAGCATTATGTATATGTCGTATAGGGTGTACTATATTTTATAGTCATATTGATAGGAATATGAGGCACAAGTCTCGTAGAAATGGTTGGTGTTGGGACTTATGAAAGGGTGTCCCTTTGTGGTTCAACCAAGAATAGAAGCTAGGTGATGGGGTTTGGATGAGTTGTTTGATTATTTGTTCGATTCAAGGTACTCAAGGAATTGATGATGAGAATATCAACTTATGATTCGGGAAAAAAACCAAGAATAATATGTCTACTGATGGTGTTCCATGGTGTGTGAAGGACTATCACAAATCATACTATTCCAATGGTGAAAGGTATGTGTGCATAAGGGCACAATGGAAAATGTTGACATCCTGACCTGAAAAGATCATGATGGGACTCTCTATTTTTCATGGGTGTCAGTGACGGTAATGAAGGGACCATCCAAGAGGGATAGGGCCGAAGCTTGGCCCTAATTCTGAGTAGGGGTGCGGGGGTGAAACCCCCTTGGTATGGACCGGTAGACACAATCATGGATATTATTGTGCGCAAAATGTACCTTATGCACGATGGGTTGCACACAAGATAACATTGTACGGCACAGGTGGCCATAGGATTTGGCATCATGGCACTATTTCATGAAATATTGGATTTTTTACATGCAATAGATAAGTATCGCCCACAATAGGGAATGATTGCGCACAATGGGGAACGATTGTGCATAATAGGGATGGATTGCACACAATAGGGGAGGTGTACGCGCAATTGGATAGGTGTAGCACTGGTGTGTAAAAAATTGGTCACAGTGTCTCATTTTCCTGAAAAATGGTGTTTTGTGCACAAAAATGGTCCCATTGGAACATTTACTCACAAATGTGATGTTTTACATGCTTGTTGGTGGGTTTCATGCATGCGTAGAAGATGCAGACATTTGTGTATTAGAGCTGCGACCGACCTTCGAAGGCCCTCTGGAAAAAGGGGGTTGCACATTTATTTATAGGAGAAACCATTAATGTTGGTGCACATAAAGTTTCATTTCACTTTTGCGTACAGATGAAATTTATGCGTAAATCAATATTTTTCCCCAAAATCGTCTTAGATGGCCATTTCCAGCTGTCTTCCTTCGAACATCCATAACTTCTCACCCGTAACTCTGTTCGGGCTCCACGACTAGTCAAATCGAAGCCTGAGAAATGAGTTACTCTATTAGATCATGTATGTAAGAATTCAGTGAATTATATGTACGAGTTTTCTGGTGAAAGAAATGGGTTATCATATTTTTTTTTTCTTTGTTTGGTGTAGGCATGTATGGTGGCGGCAGTTAAGATGTGTCACGTGTGATTTGGCCTCCTACATACACAAAATTATTACTACCACCATGGGTTCTTAGTTGTCCGTTATATTATCAAGTGATAGTAGGTTACCAAACATGATTATATGTGTTTTCACCCATAGGTTGATACAGAGGTCACATGGGGAGTGCAACTAGTTTTATCTCAAGGGAAATTAGTTGGTTATAGACTATGGGCCTCAACATATGGAAGAAGGTGGTTCTGAACCGACTACATCTAGGGGTCTTTCGGGGAAATTTAGGATCACACGTTGTTAATTTTGTTATGTTCTTGTTTATATTCTTCTTCACTTGGTATTCTTTTTACCCGTATTGTTTATTTTCATTATATACCTCGTAACTTTTAATTTGGGTTTTATTTATAAATTGGACATTTGTTTTTGACATGGAGGGTGGAATGTGTTGTATATGAAAATGTAAAATCAATTCTTGATTAATATAACGTGAAAAACATATTTTTATAATGGAATTTTAAATAATTGATAATGGACTATTTGGTAAAGTAAACACTTGGATTTTGTAGTGATTTACTACTTATCTCTTAGCTCACACCCTACATGTGCCACTCTGTTTCGGTAGGCCCGAGCTATTTTGTAGGTTTTTCACTTCTGTTCTAGTTTCCAAAATCAGGTTCTCATTGATGGAGATGGTTTAGTCTTATGGTTGGAGGTGACCAAGTGGGAATATAGAGAACGTTTGGTGTTGATTCAGTTTACTCATTTTAGTATTAGTTTTTTTATTTGGTTTTAGTATTCTTATTTGTATATTGTAATTAAATCTGTTGATTATTTATTTGATATTTAGTTGGTATTATTTCTATGTTTTTATTTTGTTCTACTTATTTATCTAGTCCTAGAATTTTCATTTGGTCTTAAGTCATTCACATTTATATTTTTTGATGCCTGACACTAGTTTCTAGCCCATAGGGATCAGGAACACCATTAAGGACATGATGTGGTCAAGCTCACATGACCAGTATAGGGTCAACTGAGTTTGATTAATGAAAAAATGTTATTATAGTCGTCACTTGTTATTTGGGGCGTCTGTAAGATGGATATTAGGACTCTCGGGACAAAGAAGGTAAGTACGGGAAGGGAATCATGAACCCTCTCTCATTTCGAACATCGAGATAATATGATGATAGCTCGTAAGGTGCTGTTAATCCCTATAGGGCTAGAAAAATTGAGTAATTTATGTTTGAATCAGAAAACCTACATAAATATGTATTATCTAGTATGTCTGACTATCAAACCCATAGGGATATAGTGTATGTCCTAAATTAATTAAGAACGAAAATTTAAATTGTTTAATTTGATTGGAGAAAAAGGAAAGAATAAAATTATTGGTTGAGGATTTAAATCATGATGAGACATGCCAGGATCATTGATTTTCTAGTTCGGGCACTTTGGACTCAATTGATATGGTTTTTTTCAGTTTTTTTGTTTTAATTGGTTCAGAGGGGATCAATGGTCTTAGTATCCTATCCAAGTCTTATGTTATAACTTTTGGAATGGTCATCTACTTAGTGAAATGATAGAAATAGATGACCTGAAACCATGTTAAAACATACGTGACACATATTAGATAATTTTCATAAGAAATATAATCTGAATAATTGATTCAAAAAAATGATTGCATTCAGAATGTAGCAATGGTCATGAAATAATAATAAAAATAGATTTGGAATTGAATAATAAGAATCCAGTAATCCCAAACATGAATAAAAAGTTTAAAAATAACACTTAATCACAGATCCCCCTAAAATCACATCACCCAAAACTAATGGGTCTACTCGCTCTTGATGATAGTGAGAGAAATGGGTACACGAGGAGGAATGGTCATGAAGAGCGACACTAGATTATCTGGTGGTAGTCCCTTGGTGTCTCTTGGCCTTTGTTGGTCCCATAGTGCTTTGTAAGGTTGGATTAGGCCTATATTTATAGGTTTTTTACATCCAATCACATGCCCTATGTCACCTATTTTTTTCTCTGTGCGTTGATGCCTACACGATGTGTGCCTCGGGTACACAACATTTACTCAAGATCCAGTTTTTCCTCTGCCATGTTGATTCTGTGGATTCTCTTTTGACATGTTGACTTCTGTCATGACGTGTACTTCCAGTACACAATAAGTACTTGAATTTCATTCTATGAATGATCATCATGACTTTTCCAATGCATATCGATTTTACTTGAAATGGTCACAATGTGTACTTGGGGTACACAACATGAAACCGTGTTTTTCTAGTTTCCCACTCCGATTCATCCAAAAAAATATGGTGGTGTTCCACTCTTCTTTTCTCATGGTGTAAAAGGTCATTTAGCTGATAATTTCTCTCTTTTTCCTTTTATCACATATCTGTCATTTCCACCCATAAAACAATAAAAAATTCATTCCAATGATGTAAATATTATTCATTTAAATACACAATTCAATATACAAAATTACTCTAAAATATATGCATGAAATAGTTGAGTCACAAGAGTAGTCTAGGATTTGAGTCTATTTTCATTGATTTGGATTACGGGATTATAATGGATGTGAAGCAGAGTCACATTTTGATCTCACATAGAGTTGTGACCCATGTAGATTCCAAGTACACTGATCATGGTCCTCGTAGTGTTATTACTTACTTGGGAGATGTCTCACTACCAGGTCACCAGGTTAGGCATAGAAACTTGTCCCTAATTCTGGTAGTATAGTGCATGTTGAGTTTTTTTTTGGTTACTGTGAGTAGGTTTTTTGAAATGAAAATTGGTTTTCAAATCATATAAAATATTCATTTGAAATGTTTTTGGATTGGAAAAATGTGTTTTAAATGAAATTTTTGTGATCAGAAAAATTGGCGCATGTTTGGATTTATATTAAAATTTATTGGGAGAGACCCTTGATGATCCTTATGAATGTTTTCAAATGATAGGGTTTGTATGTAATGTTTTTGTTGGATTGTGTGGTTTTAAATGGATGAAAACATGTGTGATAGTTCATATGATGACATGAGTGGGTGTTTGAAATCAAAGGTTTAATCATGTTTTTCTAAAATGATTTTTAAGAAATAGGAAAATGATTTCATAAATTGGTTTTTGATTTAAAAAAGTGTGTTTTTTTTGTGAATGGGGGGTTTTTTTGAATGTAGCCTTGAAATATTTCAATTTTTTAATTTAATGGAAATTTAGATTTTTGAAAAGTTAATTTTTTTAGTTTTATTTTTGGTGTTTGGCATGTGAGCCAGTTGTTTTGTAGGATATTTTCTTGTGGTTAGGATTTTATTGGATGTTGATTTTTGGCTGTAGGATTTTATGTTGATCAGAATATTCCACACAAAAATTTTACCAAAATTTCATATTTATTCATCCCCATATTTTGTTCTTATCGAGTGTTTCCAATTTATCGTGATGATCGAGGACCGTTGGAGGTAGTGGAGTTGTGTGAAGAGGTAAAGCAGGTCTCCTACATGTTGTAAACCCCCAAGGATGATATATTTTATGTCGTTTTAGTTTTTTTAGGTCTAGTTTTGTATCTATGCATTTTGGTCATCTCATCATTTTTGGAGTTTGGAATGTGGATAGTTGTGGTTCTCAAGTCAGTATCACTCGTTGTTCGTTAACGTTCCCCATATGGTGAGGAGTGTGTTATTGGGGAACTTTCCTCTATGGATACATCTCCTATGATTCTAGATTCTAGATTTCCTAATCTCTTCCTAGTGTGACATCATTTTGACTGGTCTTTGAATTTGAAGTCATCTTATGACATCCCACTGAACACCTACTACTATTGTGGTCGTCTGGTTCATCTGGAGAATATTTACAGGAAACTTCACCCAAAGAAGATGTTATGATAAGGATATGTTACTTCATGATAGTGAATAAGGATATTCTTCAGTCATCGGGACTCTAGCCATAGGCCTCAGAGTGAAGCTCGCACATAGTGAGGAATTTCTTATGGTTTTTGAATCCTTTCACCATTTTTTCCCAATATTGGAATGGAGACATTTCAAATTTCATTTTTTTATTTTTTTATCTTGTTTTAGGTTTAAAATTTCACTATAAAGAATGATGGACTTATTCTAGTGTAACCCACGGTTTAGAGCCCATCTAAATGTTGACATCATTATTTCTTGTTCTCTTTTGTGTGACTTGACTTTTTCTAGGCCTATTTTAGTTTTACCTTTTAGTAGTGTTCATTTTATGATTTTCCTATTTATTAGAATTGATTTATGTTTGGTTCATTTCATGTGGTAGTTCTGTGTTTTGGTGGTAGTAGTTTTGAGCTTTTACATTTGATGTTCGGGATGAGTCCCGAGTAAAATTTTCAAATATTGGAAGTTTGGATGAATTTTTATATTGTTCATTGTTTGGGAATAGTAAGAAGAAACTTCACCTTGACTAGGTAACCATGAGCCTTGTTTTCATTTTTAGATAGAGGAGTTTGGCATGGTTGGAATATAGTTTTGAAAAAATTTGGCCAAGCCGTGTGGGTTTCCCCTTCATTCTTGTATCTCGCACATAGGTAGCGGATATATTAGAAAGTAGTGTAGACAAAATTTAAGTCTACTGCAAAATTTATATATTAAAATTCATATATACTATTTTTGGTGAGTGTATTTTTTGGTGTTGAAATGTTGATAATATTTGATGATTCTTTCTAGAGGAGAGACCCCCCCATGTTCTCCCCTCTTTCTTATGTTTTGGATTCTTTTTAATCGGTCGGTTGTGAATTTTGTAGTGAATAGCAATCCCAAGGCTCATATTTCATCTCAATTTTTTCAGGAATGGACTTGATTTGTTGTTTTATTTTAGCTGGTTGACTTTTTGAGGGAAGAAATTGTTTGTGGGGGAAAAAATTTCACTCCATAACCATTTTCTTCATTTATTTTATTTAATTATTGATGATGGATCTTTTGGTGGATGATCGGGTTGAGTGTCCAACAAATGTACACGGGTCCTTGTGGGTTATTTTTCCCTTATAGACTATTTTATCATTATCATTAATGATATTGGGGGAAGTTTCAAGGTGGAGAGTTTATGACACCCATTCTCTCTCAAAATTGTGCTTAAATCATTCGTGGATCTTTTTTGTGTGATTACATTGTGTTTGGGGTTTCCTTTAATTATTTTTGGACAATTGTGCAGGTCACAAGGTTTGAGCATAGTTTTAACAAAGTATGCAACAAAAATCAAATAAAGCTACAGAAGTTTTTCAATAATAGTCGCACAGTTTTCGTACAGTTTAGAAAACCCTCCAACAAAATTTCGTATCCCACTACATTCTTAATAACAGTTTATCTATAGATCTGATTTAGGTGATTCCACTTCCCAAATGATTCTACACCTTTTGGGTATTAACTATTGGTGAGTACCACTTCGTTATAAATTAATTGTTTCCACTTCATGGTGGAATTCTCACCAATTTATTGTGGTTCTTCATCCAATATTCCAAATTACTATTATCCTCTTCCCCCTCTCTCACATCCGTGCTCTATCATGGCTTGGTTCTAATTGGATCAATCCCCATATATTTGGGTTGACTTATGGGATGTGTTTCTCTATATTTTATGGTGTGTGGTTGGTTAGTGGGGCTTAAATATATCCTCTCTGAAGGACTCATTTTATTTTCACACTGACAAGGTGGATTTTTCCAACTTTTTCCATTCAGAAACAATGCTACATCACTTGTATGGTTTCAATTATTTTTTAATTGTATTTATCACCACTATTATATTCATCTATAGACTAGAATGGTGATATATTGAAGAGATATTTTACTAACAATAGGTTCTGAATGGTATTTGTATGATATGCCTAGGTTTATGGCACCAAGAGTTATTATGGAAATTCTCTTTTTATTTTAAAGTAAAATTGGGGGTTTTTAGGAATTTTTTGCCCAAATTATGATTTTTTTGGTATTTTATTGATATTGAGTTTTTTCTGGTCTTCATAATTTTGTATTATTATGGATTTATAATTTTATTAAAATTCCTTGGAATGGGTCTTCATGGCTTCTGAAGGGATTGTTTTGTTCTTTAATGAATATATGTTGTGTTATTAGTTCGAATAAAATTAGTGATTTTGTAAAAAAAAAGTTTTATGAGTATTATATTAGTTTTTGGAGTGTTCTATTGGATTTTGTAACATTCATTGGTGAACTAAGTTCATGCATGTATATGTATTGAAATGAATATAGAACTCTAAATTACTTTTTTCCTTGAATGTTCATCCTTTCTCCATCGTTTTATTTTTCTTAAGCAACATCATATTGTATAATATCACATGGTGTTTCTCTAATTATTTTTTAAAACATAGATTCAAATTTATTTCTCTTGGTTTGACCCGTTTGGAATTCAAACATTCATAAGTGTGAGTTTGGAATGGATAAGTGCTTGTTTGAAAATATAAATATATATGTACTGTTTGTGTGATGGTTTTTTTAATTAAATTTAGTTATTTAATTTTAATGGAATGTTTTTCACTTAAAATTCAGAAGTCGTGTTTGTGTTAATATTTTGTAATGAATATGGTTTGGAAAATTCATGTGTCCTATTGAAAACATAAGGTATTTTATAAAATGATTTGATTGTTTATATAGTATGTTTTCTAGGTTGGCACCTTGTGTGATGTGAACTGTATATGTATGTATATGGGGAACCTTTATAGGAGGGATTTCCTTTTATGGTTTATCATTTATTAGTGAACATTTTTTGGGTACACAAGTGCAGTGGCGGTGGGTAAGATGAGTCACACTTGGGTTGGTCTCCTAATTACACAATATTATTAGTATCATAATGGGTTCCTAGGTATCATGTATATGATCGAGTGATGGTAACCTACCAACCCCAATTAGATGGGTTAGTACCCACTGGAAAATATATATGCTATATTTGGAGTGATGCTACTTTTGTCACCATGGAAATCAACTAGTTTTATACTATGGGTCTTGACAATACGCCGATAGGTGGTTCAAAACTGAGTACGTCCAGGGGTCTTCTATGTATGTTTATGATCACCCATGGTTACTTTCTTTATCTTCTTATTAGTATTATTATGAAATTGGTATTCTTTTTACCATGACTATTTATTTTCAGCACAACACTAATATATTTTTGGTTGGGTTTTATTTATTATATTGTAGTTTGTTTTAGAAATGGATCATGGCATATTTCTGATATCGAAATAGGAAAGATATGCTTGATTAAAAAATGTAAAAAAACGATTTTAATAAATTTATTTTAAACAAATGTTAATGAACTATTTGGGAAAGGAAACACTTTGATTTTATGGTGATTTCCTATTGAGCCCTTAGCTTACACCTTACTTGTACCACTCTATGTAGGTAGACTTGAGCTGTTTTGTAGGTTTTTCTCTTCATTTCAGGTTTACTAGATCGGGTGCTCATACTTTTATTAAGTTTATTCTTGTGGTTTTTAGTGACAAAGGGGTTACACAAAGATCATTTGGTGTCAGTTTAGTTTCTTTGTTTTAGTTTTAGTTATTACTTTGTTTTCAGTCAAAGTTGCTATATATTGTAATTGAATCATTTGATGGTTTATTTGATATTCAGTGGTTAGTCATGATACAATTTTTGTTTGTTCTATTTATTTATCTGGTCCTGGTAATTTTTTTGGGGAATAAATCATTCCAAATTGTAATTTTTGAAGCTCGGTACTAGTTGACTGCCCATAGGGGTCGGGAATACCATTAAAACCATGTTGTGGTTCGGCTCGGTTGACCGGTTTAGGGTAAACATGGTATGATTCATGACAATAAAAATTCTTAAGAGATGGCTATGGAAGACTAATTATATCAATTAGTGAGGCATTAGTTTACTTGACACACATATGAAGAATTAATTCCCCATTTAATGGAAGTGGAGATGGATTTAGGTGATAAATTTAACATAATAACATCAATATATATCGAATATCTTAGAATATTTATTTCAATATGTTTTATAAATATTTAAAGCGTTTGATAGAAGAATTAAAACAGAAACCCATTGTTAAAAAAACTACATTTTCTTCAGGAAATCTCCCATTTTTAACACATTAGGTCCAATAAGGATTGTGTTATGCATAAAATAAGAGAACTTGAATGTGGGGAGGTATTATAGGAAGAGATTAGTGAATATATTTTCCAAAAAATAGGGTTTTATATGTGAATAATGGATAATAATAGTTTCTATTTTATAAGAGAGGGGATGGGTACTCTTTTAATATCTCAAAATAGTACATTAATATAAATTAAACTTTTATTTAAAATTTGTCCAAAATGATTTAAATTGAATATAATACGACTTGGGGATGATATAAATTTAAAAAATTAATCTTATATCAGTTTTGAATATTTCATAGTACATATCTTTAGGATTTAACCCTATAACCCTTTACCACTTATCATGATAACATGTGTTTCTACTATTTATGTGTTAGGAATCTAACTATAAAATGTCAAACGAACAATAAATAGACCATTTATTACATTTTAAACATTAACCCAATAAAATGAGAGAAATTATTATTTTTATTAAATTTATATCACTTAATGATTTATTATTTTTCAAAATACTAGAAATTCAATTTTGACAATATTGATTATTTGAATTTTTAAAAATATAATAAAAAAAGATATCTTCTACAAAACTCTTTTAAAAAATCTCTAAAAAGTTTAATTAATCTATAAAATTAGTTTATGACATTAATTATATCAAAATATATTTATTTTAATATTTTTAATTACATAAATTTGATATTTCTATTAATTAAATAATTACTGCATCATCATTGTAGAAGCCATATATTTAATTTTTTGTTCTCTAAAAATTATAAATAATTTTTCATGACGTATATAAACATCTTAAATCTCAAATTTACATATATAATAAAACATATCTCCTATATAAACACATATTAATAACGATATATATTTTAAAAACATGAGTATGAAATCTTTGCATTTTCATTATATAAAATATTATAAATGTCTTACTCTCATACATGAGGCTCCTAAAGGTTATAATTCCTTCCCAATATTTTTATTGGTCTATAACGAGTCGTAAAATAAAATTAATATAAGTATTTGGGTAATTTTATATAATTTATAATATTATATTTATCGTCAATAATTATATTTACTATTAAACATTTAACTAAAAAATTATTAAATTTATAATTCACAATGTCAAAAAATAAAAGGGGACTATTTACTTAATTTGGAAAATATTATTCCAAATATTAAATCAATTTTTTAAAATTCAAAATATATAAATTGAACAAATTAATTAATAATTAATCTCTTTATGGGGATGAGAAAACTTTTTTTGAAGTAAAAATATTTCAAAGAATAAAATTTTTAATAACCAAATTTAATGTGATATCTATTCCAATGAAAAAAATTATATTAAATAATAAAATTTGATCAAATTATATTTAAAAATATTAATTAATATAATTTATAACTAAAAATAAATTTTTTGAAAAACATGATTTCAATTAAAATGTAGTATTTTCCCACTATTCTTCAAAATAAGAAACTTATGTGAAAAATACGAAAAATTAATCCAAATTAAATTTTTATATTTATATTTAAAATAAAAAGTTTTCTTTTAAAAATATAATTTATAACTGTCTAAAAATATATTTTTAAATTAATTGTTCCTTCAATAGGTGGAAAAACTACCCCTTTAAAAAAATACATCTTATATGTATAAAATTGGATTTGTTCTTAAATCACATATATAAAACAAATATGATTAATTTTAAACATTAGAATGAATATTATATACATATATTATTCTTTTATATAATCAAACATGAGTGATTTTTTAATTTATTTTTATAAAACAAACTTATGCACATCTAAATAGTTTTTTAAAAAACATTACATTTTATTTTAAAAGGGATTTTATATTCACTTATAATTAATTTTTAATCAAATAATTAATTATGTATTCATGTGTATAACATATTTTCATAATTCAATTAATAAATTTTTTTTGCACAATTCTAACAGCTATTTTATTACAGAAACAATTAAATAATAATATTTAGTTATTCAACTAAGCTTGATGTGGTGTATCATGCATGTTATAAAAAAAGTGTTTTATTTTTAAAATAGAACAAGTTATAGTATTGGTTTAGTGGGTGTATGGACGTGACCATATGTAAAAAATGGTAGTGAATTTCATGTTCAAGAGAAATGCAATGGGGATATATCATTATCTCTAATTTTATATGATTGATTAATTTTAGAATATTCACCCTCTGGTTTCCCCCTTTATATTATAAAATTCATCATTGTTATGACATACAGATAAATTTTCATTATTCAAATATTATTATATTATTCATTAATTTTTTTCTTTTTTTTATTGATATAATCTTTATATAACCATAAATTCATCTACATTGAATTTAGTTATGCTCTCCCATATTTTGTGGCATCCTTACATAGTGCTAGTCACCAACCCCTAGACTATTATATATAGAATTCGTTTACAAAAAATAGCCTAATTATTAATTATGCATTTTAAATATTGGTCATGTGATGACTTTGTGATATAAAATTTGTTCTATCATTATGGTCGATCTTATATTATGGTGTCCTAAGGGGATGGTTTACGAACATAAGGAAACAATGTTAAGAGTTTCGTCCTTTTTTCTTTTAGACCCTAAAATCTTTTTTTATAAGGTGGTGAAAATATATTTTCATAATAACTATTATAAACTTCATCTAAAATTTGAGTTATAAGAATCCTACTTTTTAATAATTAATTTTTTATATGCATAATGTAGACGTTGGTAATTAATTTTAGGGACCATATTGAGTCATCTCCCATGATTTGATTTAATGATTATGGTCATCATTAAGTTTTAAAAAAAGAAAACCACTAGATTCAATCAAGTGTTTATGTTATAACAAACCCATTATATTTATTTTTACTCCTATCATTTAGTTTCATAGATAAAAGGCATATATATCATCACTTGATCTTGATATGTCCCCATTGAGTGTCTGATGAGAGATTGTCAGCCTATAGGGTAGCAAGTATATCATACAACAAAAATTCAGTATTTAATTCCCATACTTATTGAGAGATTTATATTTAAAATAGAATATTATGAGGATACACATAGAGTGATCTTGAATTATGTTTTTAAATAATAGTGGCCACCTAGTTATGAAGGTGAACCCGAACTAGATGATTTGATAGTATAGATTGATAGAGTGAATTGGTCATTCATATTTTTTCAGAAATAAACAATTAAAAAGATGGTTGTAGAGAAAACATATCTATCTATATGGAATATCAAATAATTGTTTATCATTTATCATAAATAAAATATTAGGTTACTCATAAATTATCAGAGTATAATTTATTTTTTCAGAAAGATAATATATTAGCTACATTGATGATGGTATGGATCTATGGACATCTTGACCTAAAATAGTGTATCATGTCTCTCTTAGGTTATGTGGTAAGGTTTATTATCCCCTTTATTAACAAACTCAAAAAACATTCGGTATATTTTATTATGCATTAGTCTTTATTTGAGACATATGAAGTGATATATCAATTGACATTCCACCTATATGAATCCCCACAAATGATAGTTCATTATAGATGGATCATGTGATTATGAAAATCTTGTCACAATGTAATCTTGTTGTAGGAGAATATAGAGAATATGTATGGGAATAGCCATCATCTTCAGAAGAAGAATGGGGGAAACAAATATTGTTATAATAAAGAAGTAAATGCCTGTAGTCAAATTCCTAAGGATTTTTTATAAATTATGCTCATAAAGGACATATGAATATTAGCGAATTGATTTTTTATTCTTTGAGAGGATTTGTTTATATGGCTTGAGACTTCATGGACTGAAATAAAATTGAGTTCATAATAGGTTTCACTATACATTTATCAATATGAACGAGTAAATGAAAAGATAAGTTATGACCTTGGGGTATTCATGGAGTTTAAGAGGGAGATGTCTTCAGTAGTGGAGCCATAGTAAGATATATTTATGATATGTTTCCACCACCTCCACCTCTATCTTTTCTCTTCTAGGATTAGGGAGATAGTATCCATGGAAGTGTTCAGATTCCACTAAATTTTTTCCCACTATGAGGTGAATTATAAAACTACCTTGAGGTATGACATGTGAATTATCTAAAGTAGAACATATACTTAACAAAAACTTTATAAAGTATTCTTTTGATAATGTATCCATTACTTGAGAGATAATAATTTATATATATCCCCAAGCCCATAATTTCTGGATTTATTCTTCGATTAGAAGTGATTAAAAGCTTATTTATATCTGCTAATGATGTGATCCTATAATTTATGGAGGATGGTTTCATTGGGACATCATAATATCTTGAATATTACACTCCAATGTAATACATAAAATTTCTAGATATCTAAATACACTCATGGATAAATATGTACAATTGAGGAGTGATTTTATTCAAAGATTTTAGATAATGGTTCTCCATCATGGTGAAATGGTAAATTCATTTTCTTTGAGTACATCTTGAATAATCGAGGATATATTAATTCAAATTACATTATGGTATAATATTCCATTATTCACTACAGATACTTTAAATGATAATCCTCGTAATGTTATTGGTAAGTTTGTAAAAATTCTTATTTGTGGTATTATTGCATTTCCCACTCTCTAATAGTCTAAAAAAGTTTTATTATACACCATCAAAACACTATGATATATTTTATTGCTTATTGGATATCCCTTACTAAGAATTGAAATAAATTGGTTTAATTTGGGGTCTTAATGAAAAATGATTCGTCTAACACATTTTACCCTTATAGGTAGATGTAGTATTTTTTCCATGAAAGATGATATGACATTGAAGACATATGTATAATTTTTTCATATATCTATTAAGTATGAAGAGAAATGAAACTCTAAATGGGATCAATGAAAAAAAAATTATACAGAAATAATTAATATTGGTATTAATGATAAATCATTTTCCTAGTTAAAATTAAATACATGTTTGTACTAAATATAAATTAATGATAGAATTAAAATATCACTATTATAATTTTTTATTTTTGGTTATTCTATTTTGAACGTCAGGAACCCCTGTAATTTTTATGGGCCTTATAAACAGCATAAATCACCCCTTATTAGATAACTACATAAGTTTTTTTATACAAAACATCAAATTTTATAGAGGTGTGGATGATAAGAACTTGGTGTATTTGATGATTTTCACAGTAAATTACAGAGATATTAACATTTATGAAATTACCATGAAGAGTTTTTTTTTAATTTTAGATAACAAGATTATATAAAAATCCCTCTTATAGGATAGATAATATTTCAAAATAATGAAAATATAAGTAATGTATTCATGGAAACCCCTTAAGAATTTCATCTTGTTATCTAGTAACCTTCGATTGGTGATTTTATTCTTTAGAATTATTTCAAAAATATCCAAGATTTTATTACCAATGAATTAATTAACATAAAAGGGATGACCCTTAATTGGATTAATAATTAAGATAAATATTTTGGGTAATTTTAGTAGAGAAAAACATGTGGTCAGAATAAGGGGTTGTTAAATGAAGTAGTGGACTACATTTTGTTATGTAATGCCTCTAGAAATAGTTTAATTATGTTATGTTGTACTTGTTGTAAGTGTTTACATATGGGTTTATAAATATGAAACACCATGATAAAATCTGTGTGTCCCAAGATTATGAAATTGCATTAATTTTTTTCAACCTAAATACCTATAAGAATTACCTTAATAGAAAAAAGATCATTTTTGACATAGAATAGAAATTTCTCTATTATATATAAACCCATTGTTTTACTCATGGGAATGAATTTTTATTGTAGTTTCTATAGGAAAATGTCATTTTTTTACTACAATTAGGTAATGGGGAAAGTGGTGGTCAATGAAATTAGTGGTAAATTAAAAGTATAGATGAAGTGGGATGAAATTTAGTAGTTGGGAATGTTTTTATTTTCCTTGGAGTATGATAGAGATATCACTTATTTCAAATTTTTTTGGTGGTAAATGAAATTCCTCAACCAATTAATGAAGAACAACTATAAGATATCAAAATTAAGATCATATTTGGAATAATATATTTATTTTTACATCAGATAAAATTTTTAATGATGGTCAGTCCTTTATTATTCTTCATGTGTAAATAAAGGTAATATTCACGATATATCAATATGTGTAGAGGAGTCCCATACATCCTCTATTGATGTACATACATCAGTTATGAAGATATAAACTAACACAAAAACATTTTTCACCAGCACCATACTTTTATTAGCGCTAACGAAAAAGCGCTGATAAACGTACGCCTTTATCAACACTTTTTTTATCGTTGATAAAGGTACTCCCTTTATGAGCGCTTTTTTTAAAAGTGCTGATAAATGATTTACATCAAAAAAAAATTCATTAAAAAAATATATTAATATATTAATATATAGATATATTTATATTGATATAAATATAATATATATTTTTTAGAATATAATTTTAAATATATTTTAGACAAGTATAAATATATAGTTGCACTTAATATATAAGGTATTTAGTGAAAATGGCTTATAAAAAAATTAAAAAATATTTTTAATTAATAATTTTCTAATTATTATGGATTCATATTCATTTAATAACAATTTGAAGTCTAAAAAAATTAAAAAAATTAAAAAAAAATATCCAAAATATGTTGAAAACACAACTCGAACTTCAAACAGCCAAAAATTTTGATCAGGGTGTCCGTTTGAGCTCTACCACATATCAAATCGAATCCTGCGACGAGCTCTACGTCTTTTTGAGTAGTGGGGGACCTTGGTCAAGGTTTTTTCGAGGCCAAAATAGGCCCATAAGGCCTCCAAAACTGAGTTTTTAGTTGGGGTACCCTGATGTTTTAACATTTGGTGGATTTTCAGCATCGTTTAAGGGGATATTATTGGCTTTTTTTGGTGAGGACTGAATTTATTCCAAGTTATTAAATTCATATTCATTTTAGGTATTTGAAATTTTATCGTTTTTTATAATGCACTACTATTAATAATCAAATATATAATAATATATACATATTTTTAATATATTCACACATAAAAATTTTATTATATATATAAATAATAAAATCTATTTACATATAAAATATTTTATATTTATCTAAATAATATCTAGTATTCATTTTATTTAAAATAAAAATATATGAATATTCATTTACCTATATATTAATCTAACTATATATATATATTAATATAACTACATATATATATATTAATATTACTATAAATATATATATTAATATCACTATAAACATATATATTAATATCACTATAAATATATATATTGATGTCACTATATATATATTAATATAACAATTTATATGAATATAAATATATATTACGATACAAATAAATAAAACTAAATATACATATATGTAAATAGAGATATATATTAAAATAACTGTATATATATATATATTAATAAAACTATATATATATATATATTAATATAAATATATATTACTAGACGAATAAATATAACTTAATATATATATATAAATATATAGATATCATGAAATGTATAACAAATCAAAATAGAGAAGTGGTAAGGGATTAGACGCGCAGGGGGGAGGTCTCAAGTTCAAAACCTGGTGGAGGCAGGGGTGCGCGCGCATGGGGGAATATGGGAGCTAGCGCTGATAAAGTGTGGAGGGAGGTGCGTGGGTGCACTGAAGTGGGGTGGAAAAGTGCTGAAAGGGGGGGGGGTCTCAAGCGCTATAAAAGCCCCACCGATTTGCAGGATTTTTTTATTTTCTTTTTAATTTTATTGATGTTTTTAATAGTTTTTATTTTTTTATAATTTTATCCGTGATTTTAAAAAGAGATGATAAAGGACCATTTTTCAGCGCTAAAAAGCAAATGATGATAAAGGACCCTTTTATCAACGCTAAAATAGAGCACAGATAAAGGACCCTTTTATCAGGGATTTGTTTTAGCGCTGATAAGAAACCCCTTTTATCAGCGCTTTTTTTTATCGCGGATAAAAGGTGTCATTATCAGTGATTTTTGGAGCACTGATAAAGGGGACCCCCCCCCCCCCCTCCGCTTATCTTCTCTGGCATTAACAGCTCTTTTCCAGTGCTGATAAAAGGGGGTTTTTAGTGCTGATAAAAGGGGTATTTGTAGTAGTGATATATGACCTCAAAATTAAATATCAGTGGCTAGGTATGCGGTGGAGTATTATTGAGTTCATTTTTCCATGTCTCATATGTTAATTAGTCTAGGTGGTTCACCAGTTCCTAGAATTCTTGGATAAATAAAATGAAATTTTAATGTTGTCCGGTGATGAAATATTGACAGAATTTGTTATATATATATTCCAAATTTTATGATATGTCATTACACTGTCTATTTCAACAAATAATGATAGAAAACGTTTTCTAAAAACATCTGATTCTTTCCTAAGGATCAACAATGATATTTGGATTCATGTACATAAATGATATAATTATAATGTCCATAATTCCATAAATAATAATTTTATTTTTATATTCCTTAGTAATTTCTCTATTTTATTGGGCCTGGTCGAAGGAAATCCAGACACAGTTAGTGTTGAGGAGATCATTCTACAAATAAAAATATTGATATATAAAGGGACCATCATTTGTTTATATTATAAATTGTTGAATTTTTTGATATAATTCATCAAAATAAGGGAGAATCCCTTACCGTTAGAAGATTTTTTATATGAAAAAATATATTTTTAGAATAAATATTTATATAAACCTATGTATAGGACAACATGTTTTGACACTATTGTAGAAAAAAATTGAAATAAATATATAATTCATAAAGATATAGTTTTGTTGATTATAAAGAATGTATATTTGAAAAAATTATAAGTATGGATATCTAAAAGTTGTCTATTGAACATTGTTGACTGATTCTTAACACACATGATGTTTTCTTAAAGAGACAACATTTTTAAGAGGGTCTTATGTGGAAGGAATATATGGATTTTATATCAGAGGATAAAGATATCATTATGATTCACCTAGATACTCATGATCATTTAAAAATTAGGGGAGGTTATATACTACCTTAAATTTCCCCATAGTTTTATTGTTTTCACAATACTTTCTATGTAACATAAATGGTGATATTTTAGAATACACATTCACGTTTTTTTATGTGTGGTGTAATTGATTTTGATAATAATTATATATTCATAGAGTACCATGTGATGATCAATGATTAGTAGTAGATGACCCATTAAGGTCATAAATTAAGAAAAAATTGTGTTTCTTAGAATCCTATAAATTTCATTCTCTCTTAATGAATAGAAGTATTATAATTCATCTGAGTACCCACACCATTATGTATAGTTTTTTCAATTATAGTTTAATCACACAAAATTTCATGTGTATATGGTTACCTTTATTTTTTAGGTTTGAACCATTATAAAATTTTTAATAACCTTTTATAAGTGGGAGACTAAGCTATTTAGAAAGGATTAGTTTGAAAAAATATAAGATATGTTATAAAAAAATTGTTATGTTATTTATTATCCATGTGAATACAATAGAGATAAATCAACAATTCACCCAAAATATTTCCAAAAGTATGTATCCAAAAATAATGGCTACATCAAGAGTATGGGTTTACATTATGGGAGGTAAAAAAAATTCTTCATAGTATAGAATACAAGATAGGAATTTCAATAGTTTATTTATTGATAAAAATAAATAATAAATCATCAAATTGTTTATAAAATTTAACAACTCTATATATATTAGGTGACATGGTGTACAATTATAATTATTTACACAAAAAAACCTCGCATACATGTGGTAAATGAAATTTATAGCCCCCTAAAGGGATATCCCATTCATAATTCCTAATTTATTATGTATAAGACCCATAGTAATAGTGATCATTAAGACCATTACATGGATTGTAGACCTAGGGGATGTAAAATACCATTACATTGCCCGTAAGCACATATTTTTTTATGTAAATGAACAATGATGAGTTGTTATTCCACCGTACCTTGGTAGATACAGTTCTTGTTGTTCTGGTACCACTATTATCATTCCTGGTATAGTTCCTAGCACTATTATAGTGCTATCAATGCTATAGTATCTCCGTTTCAATAATTATGCTACAGTACTGCTACAATGCAGTTTCAATATCTACGCTTAATGGGTTTGGAAACCCCATACTTGATGTAGAATTTTGGGGTTCTTACCACTAAGCCAAAACAAAACTATAAATATAATTAAACAACTACTTAAACCATTGAATGTTTTAGTTCATATAGAATTCCAACATAACCCAATGCAAAAATAATCTATAACAGCATATGGAAATAAGTAATTGTATGGATCGTTTAATGAGTTTTTTCTCTATTCCTTTTTATTATCTTGAAAAATAATTCTCCAAATTCATTATTTTGATTTATTTACATACATATAAATCACTATTAATTGTTTTGTTAATTATTTTCATGAAAAAATGATTTATCACAAACATCATCATCATTTTAGATCTCCCTCTAAAAGATCATCTCACCAGCCATTCTAAAACATGTTTTTTTAAAACATATAACCATTATTCATTAGATGTTCATAATATTCCTTATCCATGGTCTTCATATTTAAAAAAACATGATGAAATTATGATCATTTGTTATATCAGATTTTATTACACCACTTTGAGATGAGATAAGAGTAGAGGGTTGATAAATGACACATGGTTCACGATAATGAGGATAATAATGGATCAATAGTAATGGATGTAGAAGAATCAATATTTAGGGAAAAAAATATGATTGTAATGGATCATATAGGGGAATCTATAAATATTAATGGTGATTGTTTATTCATCAAGGATGGTGAAAACTATTGATGGTGAAGTACTATTTCTATGTTTTTAATTTGGGGATTCAGTTGATTTTATAGGAGATAATAGTGATAATTCATATTTTAATAATATTATATGATATTTAGGTCAATGATATAATCAAAATACACATGAGACTCTTCTATATACTTTTTTCTATGTTTCCAATATTGGATAGAATTTTCATTCAGAGTTAAATATCTCATGTGGTTTATAATAGCTACACACACGATGTGGTAATAAGTCACCCAACTCAACTTGTGTACAAGTACGCACATGACAAGATATTTTTTACCCATATGTTATGTTTTCCAATGTGAATTACCTATACATTGGACTCTACGAGTATTGAAAAACCAATGGTACACAACAAGTGCGATTTTTAGCTTTATATTTCTGATACCACCCCTTGAAAATAATGTATAGAAATCTCTGAACATGATTATATTTATGTTGGTATACACTGAGTATCCATGTGAGTATACAACACCATGCAAACAATTATAGACACCATTTAGGTTAAACCCAATTTGATATATGTATTAAAGAACATCTCCAGTCTCTTGTCATTGGGATACATGTCGTGTCCCTTAATGTACATTTTTGTACATTTAAAAATATGGTGACTTTTTCCCTTGAATTTAAAACAGATATAAAAAATAGAGGGTGGGGAGAATTATAGCCATTAAATGTAATAAAAAATTCACTATTTTGGTTTAGGAACCAAGATTAAGATACATGTATATCACATATTTTTAGAGGAATATTCCTTAATTTTCATAAACTATTTCTTAATAAATATAATTGTTTATTTTCACTGATGAATAAAATCAAAAACATACTATTTCAAGAATGATATTCAACATTTACTATTTACCTCTTCTCACATAGTAGTATTATTACATAAATCATACATAAATAATTTCTTAATAACATGGGGAAAAGAAACATAAGGAAGGGTGACCATAAATGCTCAGTATGGGAAAACAAGGGAGATATCAACATATAATGACAATATGTGTCAGAAAACATTAGAATAACATTTGAAAACCATACCCATAATATAATAAATAATAAAAATATGACATGTAATACATCAAAATAGTCATAATACATTAATAATGATATAATTAAGGAATATGATCCATTAAAACAAAACATTCTCATAAGAATTATATTTTATGGCATAAAAATAATCACATAAAATCATTTTCTTAGTGGTAATGGTTATTTTAAAAAATATATTTGAGGATTGTATATTCTCCCCAAACCATAATAGTACTGAAGGTTCAATTCTAAGACCATCATAGTTGAAAATGTAATATACAAATCGGGGTAGACTTTCCTTACAATTCTTATTTATCTCTTCATATATTAATCTTCACCTAAGTCATTCTAGACAGATAATGGTCCCACCAATAAAATAATGAAAAGAATACATATACTTTCCACATGATCATAAAAAAAATTATCATGTTAGAACCTGAGATATGAAATGTGATTCATAACAATTTTATTATAACAGAACCTTCCAAAAGGAAATAAATTTGATAATCATATCATTATTTAATCATAGCATAACCCATGGAAAAAGAAGTGTCTTTCATAATAATTTTATCATTTTTTTAACACATGGATTAGAAACCAGGATCATATAAGTCCTAAAATTGTAAATATAAACCATTTATAGAAAAAATAATAATGGAATCCTTAGATCATAATAGCATTAAATAATAATTAACATAATTTTTTTTTCATACATGGAAAATAATTTTTGAAGATAAATTAGAAAAGTTTTCTAAAAAATTAACAATTTCTCTTTGATATATTACTAAAAAAATTATTTTAAAAGACTTATTCATTGATATATAAATTTTTAACATATAATTGTATATTTAAAACATTATGTATTCATGATGGGGTAAATTCAATACATGTCTTACATGTTTAAATAAATATTCAGTTCACATTTTTGGTAAAATCCAAACAGACCATGTTATGAAAATGACATCAAGATTCCTTTTAATTTGTTTAATTAAATTTTTATTAACTTAGATAAATTATTCATGAAATTTTAAATAACCATTGAATATATTTTAAGAGAAAATTAATAATGATGATAATATATTTTTACCAAAAGGAGAAATAATTATATTTCTTCATAAAAAATATTTTAAAATATCGGGAACATAATAAAATAAAAATGATTGGAAAACTTTTATCCTCAAGAAATAACCATACTAGATTAAAATGTTTTAGTTTCTAGTGATATGGGTAACAATATTCCATCATTATGAACATAAACATAAAAAAATAAACAATGATATTTTATCATAAAACCATTACCAAATTTTTAATATTAAATCATAACCACTATCAAAGAATAACATTAAATGAAAAATAAAAAATCCTGAGAGTTAAAAAATTCATGATGATACATGCTAATTTTAATTTATATACACATCATAAAATATGATGGACTCATAACATAAAATATGTATGAGTGATGGAAAATTGAGACAAAAATTCCTTACCTCTTTGGTAACATTTGAACCTAAACACCAAGAAAGAGATATCAGAAAATGAATTTTTAAATCACTATAATTTTAAAATAAATAATCTTATAAAAAATTTATTGGAAGGATATATACACAATAATTGATTTAGATGTTGAATATGATACGTGTCTTACGGAAGTAAAATTGGAGACAACAATCCATCTCATTATTTGTTTAACTCCTTAGTATGCATTAAAGCATAATTTTTTATAAATAAAATTTTATTATATATCTATTATAGAAGATTAATTATATATATCATACCATATATTATTTTCATATTTCTTGTTTTATCATTTTAATAAAAATTCATTATTAAACTCTTGTTTTGGGAGATAAGATCATTATTTTTTTGTATGTTTTGTTTTATTATTTTTTGGTCCTCTTAATTTGAACATGGTTAAAATATATCCCATTTTTTAACCCTGATATAAATAAAATATATTATCTCTATACTTTTATTTATATTAATATTATGAATTTATTTGTAGAAAATGAAATACACTGCTTCTGGTGACGTATGTCGTATATATGCATGATATGGTCTCCATTTTCTCGACAGATGAAATTAGAGAAAGTGGAATAATATATTAAAATAATAGATTTATTTTATGTCATATATATGACCTTAATTGTTTAAATTTATCCTAACTGCATTCCATGCATAGCGTGAATGAATCACATTACTTCGCGAGTCGATTGTTTACCGTACACACGCAGATATATCATATTCCAATAAAATGAAAAGTAAAAAATTTGTATGTGACAACATAATTATATATGTATAATAATATATTAAAAATCATATATATAATTTAATAAATCATTGTATACGTCCACAAGAGGTTTTGTAGGAGAAATAATAACATCAGTTCACGAGATGGTAGTCCTCCATACAAATGAATGATGATTTCATATCCCGTTTGATGGAAGTGGAGATGGTTATTGTAAATTACCTTAATATAACATAATATTAATATATTGATAATACCTAGGTCATTATATAATAATGTTATATTTTAAAAATAATTGGGTACTGGAAGAAATATAATAAAATTCCAGGTTTGGACATTACCTATTATCCTGACAACTTCTATTGGGTTTCACTAAAATAATTACATGGATGGACTTCATCTATAAATATTTTATAATTTAATAGTGGATTGATTAATGGGGGTCCTTTGGGTTGGGATTTTCTTAACCAAATAGAGTTTTATGTGTGAAGTAGAGAGGATTGGTTGTGGGGTTTTATTAGCAAGGGGATTCGAACAATTGTAATATTCAAAAAGAAAAAAGGTGTACCGACATTTTTCCCATGAAAGAAGGAGAAAAATACATAATTATATAACATTATAAATCATATTATCCCAATATTTTATTCTAATGGTTTTTGGATAAGTTTCTAGAAAATTTTACACCATATTCGTTTAGATGATTCCCCAGGAAATCCATGTTCACCATGGCAATGGTAGTTAATTTTTACTATTCATAATCATAAAAATGTGTTTAACTAATTATTAACAATAAATATTAGTATTAAGAATATATAATATCATTTTATAAATAATAATTATTATGTGTGATAATTAAATTTTAAATTTACCTGGATGATTTAAATAGAGAGAACATTTCTAAGAGAAACATGTTAGAAGTATATACTTTTTTAAATTAAAATTCAATATGAAATTAATTAAAATGTGATAAATTAAGTTAATAGATATTAAATTCAACAAAAATTTCCTTTTAAATTATATTAAAATAATATTTACCTTATATATTCTTCTAATTAAAATATAATCTTTATATAAAAAAATGTATTTTTCATTATTAATCCAAGAAATAATTATTTTAGAAAAATCCCAAAAATTAACAATATGATTATTTTGAAAAGTTTTTTTATAAATATAATTTTATTTTATAAAATAATATTTCTATGTTATTCAAGAATTAATTTTAAAATATATTAATTAAAGTTGTGAAAACTACATTTTTTTTAAAATAAAATTTTTATTTGTAAAAAAATATTTATTCTTATTTATTGTATAAACCAATATAGAATTAATGAAAAATTTAAATTGAATTTATAATATATATATATATTGTTAAAATCATTCACCAAAAGTGATTTTTATTAATTTATTAATGTAAAACGACTTTTTATGCATAGAAATAATTATTTTTAAAAAAAATCAATGATTTTAAAAAACTTTTTATTTTTATTTATAATGAATTATTGATCAAATAATTCATTTAAAAAACATGATAAAACCAAATATATTCATAATTTAGTTTTTTTATTCATTATTTTAATACATATGGTTATGTGATTACTATAATGTTATATAATAATTTTTTAATAGTATTTCATAATTCATTTGATCTTGAGGTTGTATGAAATAAAAACTAAACTCAGTGTTTCATGTAATGGAAGATAAAATGATTATTTCATGTAATAAAAGATAAAAATACTGGGTCATTTAATTCATGATATAATTATTATATCATATAACATAAGATAAAATTCATGCTTCACGTAACACAAAATATTAAAAAATTAATTATTTGAAAAAACTGTTTCACAAAATCTTGTGTTATTACATTATACCCCCTTTAAAATGTGATTTCCGCTAAAAATTAATATCATAGGCACCATATATTTCAGATACTTCTTCATTATTACATCATATTTTTCTCACATATCTTCTTCAAGATAGTTGTTTTTCAATAATACATTGACCATATGAATGGTCATATTTCATTGCTTATTCATTGTAAAATCTAGAATCTCTACTTGTAGTTCCTTATAATAAACATCATTATATAGTGGTAAAAAAATTATTTCAATAAAATTTATTTATTAGGTACATAAAACCTCATTAGATATAAATGGAACACATCATGACGCCGATAGAGGATCGGTGGAAGTGAAAAATGATAATATTTTATCCTGATATGATTAATTATTTCAAGTTAAATGTTATACATAGGGAATAGTATTACATTCTTTCTTACGTGGAGAAATTCATATATATACATTTTCAATAACTTATAATTTTTTATAGCATAAACGATTATCAGCATTATCTTAATTTTGATTTTGTGATTCTCTTTTGTGTTATTGAAATTCACTAGCCTTATCTTCCATTTCATCAATATGTTGCGGTCCCAATAAAATTATTTCTATAAAAACATACCATTAAATTTGAGTTCTACATATATTTCCTTATATTGATTCATAATTATCCCTCTAAATGAACAAGTAAAATCTATGGTATTTTGAAAATTCAGGCAGAAGAATGTGTGGATATTAACAACCTTTGAAATATAAAAAAAAAATAATAAGATATTTTATAAGGAAAAAATTTTATCTAAAATTGACTATATGATATGGGATGTTAAGTAGTTCTAAAACATACCTCTGTATTAATTCATACTGAATGAATCTATAGTTCTTTAAGTTAAATCTATGTTCTTGATAAAATTTAATATAATGTCTTACTTTATGCAACAATAACACCTCTTAAATTCATGTCATAGAATTCATAGAAAAAAATTAGTAACAAATAGAGATAAAGTATGAATAAATCACAAATATTTTTAATAAATACCATATATAATTATTCACATTATGTGTTTTGAAGAGTATGATGAAAAAATGCAGGATGATGACTTATTATTTCCTTTCTTTTATGGATAATGTTATTAGCATTATTTTTGAACTCTATCTCTCATATTTGAAATACTGACATACTATGCATCAATATCCTCACATAGAAATATAAATATATATTTTTTCCAAAAATAATGATATTTAATATATTAATGTGATAGGAATTATAATTTTTTATGCCTTTAGTTTTGGGTCAAAGACATATTTCCTTTCCAAATGCAATGGTTTTTTATCCTAATATGAATGTTATCATTTTTAGAAAATGACTTAATAAAAAAATTTAAATTTAGAATAACTCTTAATTAACCTAAAATTAAAGATAATTTAAACCCTAAAGGTTACGAATACCTTTAATCTTACTTACATAAATACTAATTCTTCTTTAAATATAATTTTTAATAAAACTAGTACAAAACTAAAGGGTTATGTTTTCATAAGTTTCCCCTAATATATATTTATTCATGACAAACTGCCTCAAAATAAAACATAAAAGGGGAATCCATGAAACTAAATATATTATCATCCCTAAACTCATAAAACCTTAATGATATTCATGTTTCTTAAATAAATATTAAATGTTGAAATATATGATTCCAAAATTAACACAATCTTTATATGGATCCTAATAAAATATTATAAATTCCATTGTGGAAATACATCTGTATCCTAATTTATAAATATAAATAAATAAAAACATCAATAATATCACCTCATTATTTTGAGTATAAAATTTATTTCTTTGGCCTAGGGGGCCACAATTATTTTAGAGGAATGACTCAAATGATTACAAAGTTCCCCACATATAAGAAAATGAATTATAGGGAGACTCATAGCTCTATGAACTTTAGTTAAACATTCAAAATATATTCCACTCATTTTTAGATTATTCTTCTAGGTTGTTCTTTCTATCTCGATGATATTTTAAAATAAAAAAAAATTCTCTATGATAGTTACCATAAAAAAATCATCAAAGTATGTTTAAAAATTATTTGATGCCTTATAAATATAAACAAAATTCTAGTTGTAAATCATATTTTGTGATCAATAAATAGGAATAATATTAATTTATTTCTCTCTAATAACCACTCAATTTGGTTTCTCATAATCAATTAATTGTCAGTCACATTATTTTTTTCACTTGATTCAACATGGTTCCATCCATTATTTATAAACAAAATAAATATTATGAGTAATAATAATCATATTGGGAAACCAGATAATAATTAAATATCACTTATAATTTTCATATATCATAACAACATTATTTATATATAAGACATACTAGAAATGAACATGGTAATACATGGTCATTATTCAAATCCTATATGATGGTTCATAAATATTTAATAAACTTAAAAATCAACTCCATTAATAGTGCAAAAGAAGGTGTGTAAGAAGGAAAATTTTCATGTACCAAGTGATGATCAATTCTAACTAAATTCTCCCTTTAATGGGATATTAAAACTATGTACCTATTTTCTGGAGATGTATATACTATTAGTATCTAGATAGGGTTGTAATTTTTTGAAAACCAATTTTTTTATTTGTAACCAATATTCCAATACATTTTCCTAAACATTGCCTAATGAATATAATTAGAAATGTCCTTAGTTATATTCATAGTTAACTCACTTATATTTTATCATTCCAGTTACCAATAGTTAAAAAACTATTCCTTTGATCTGAACAGTAAGGACCTAGGATTTAAATAAATATATTTCACATATATTTAGATGAAAAATCATTAGATTTAATAAATACATGTATATGGACCATGATAGTTTTATTACATAATTACTTGAAACACAATATTCATATTTCATGAAGTATATTCAACATATAAAATTAAGTTATTTGGAAATAGTACTCTAATTTGAAAAAACCTTCATAAATCCATTATTCATTACTTGGGTAAAGGTAACATAGGAATGGGTGGGATCAGATTCCTAGTATGGTCAAACAAGAGAGATTTCAATATATTATGAGCACAACGGTTTGAGAAAATGTGAATTACCTTAAAAAAATTCCTGACATATCATTGACCATAAACATGAGTCATAGAATGAACCGTAATAGTTCATAATATGGTAATTATAATTCCTAAAAAATTTTATTCTTATTGTGTAATAAAGATAGAGATACAAACCACATCATGAGAGATTAAAGAGGTTATGACCATGTGCATCCCCCTTAACAATCAACATGAAATCTATTGGTAGGGAGCCAATGCTAAAGTAAACAATACTAAGTTCATTGGGATCTCCCAATATTTCCAAAACATCATCTGAAATGGTTCCTTCTCTCAGTATGTGATTCACCTTAGTACCATGATTAATGAAATTCAGTCCCCTCTGGATCAGATAAGCCAGGCCCCTATTGGTGATATACATCCCTTAAATTATTCTAAACCGAACTATGGAGTCTGATTCCTCATCTGGAATATTGATATCAAAGAACCTGCACCCCTCAATCCCACATAACATGTCCCTTGTTTCTATTTCCATGGAATTTTCAGGTCCATAAAAGCTGCTAAAACTGAACAAAAAAAGCCTCTTTCATTTATCAAAAACCACCTCCTTCATAACACAATAGATATATGATCCGTTGAATTTTTTTTTAGGAAAAACCTTGGAATATTCAATCTAACCCACAATCTAGGATAAGATGTAACTGTTCCATTATTCAATGATTCTCTTGAATGAAGTGTATTGGGGACACTAATGTGATTTTATTGGCAAGAATAACACCCTGATCACTTACTAAATATTTTAACAGGATACGTAGAAGTTGCTATGAAATTATTTTCCATTCCCATTAAATTTGTATGGTACTCAAATGATTCATCATAACACTGATTTAAAAATGATACAAGACTTATATTCCATAGATATATGCTCTGATCTCTGAAACAAGGATGCTTCAACTTCAGTTATCGACTCTCCATGAATCGCGATCCCCATTTTTTGTTCGAGGAATTTCAAAAATTGAGTGTCCCTTTTACTTATAAAGAAATGGTGCTAGACAATTTTACTACTTAGTGATTTCCAACACCATCACCATGATAACAAACTTAATCCATTTTTCTAAATATTATCATATGTTGGAATTGCATGATTCCATAGATTCCATATCAAAAATGTTAATTTTGATGGTATTTCTTTACAACATAGTTTAGTATCCTAAATGTTTGATTCACTAAAAGTATAAAATATCTCTCAGAAAACTCTACTATTAAAATTTCCCAAAAGAGATTCAGTGAAAACACATCTATTTGTTTCTTCATTCATGAAGATACTGTTAAAAATGGACTATTGTTTCTCATTTTGAATTTACATGATAAAATATGGAAACAATACGGATTCCATGAACATAATATCTGGGAAGGGACACCTAAAAAAATAAATCCTCTCACTACACTAGTTGTTTTTCTGAAATATAACTTGCCACAACATATCACCAATCTTTCTTTCTACCTCAAGATCTCAATATGACTAACCATATTTTTTCCTGCCCCATCATTTTTTTCTATGTATTATCCCACTCCATCCAATCCCTATCATTCCTATTTATCATGAAATCATCCCAAATAGATTTACTTTCAATGATGTCCCATTCCAATATGGCTGCATAGTGTGCATGGTTTCCAATAAATTCTGAGGATTAATATCACCCTCCCCGATGGGCCTCTCTAGTCTCTTACATGTTTTCTAGTGACACCGACCATTCTGATTTTTGTCCCATACAAAATTTCTCATGATTTTCTCAATGATATCAATTGTTCCCATAAGAGCCTTTATAATTGATAACAGATAAATTGGAATTGAATTAACTACACTTTTAATCAAGGTAATATGACCTACAAAAGAATGTAACCATTTTTTTAATTTAAAATATATCCCATAATCTTGTTAATGACCCCTTTGAAGAAATACATAATCTTAATCTTCCATCTGAAATGGGAGCTCCAAGATACTCCATGGGGAAGTAGTGATGTTGCATACAATATTTTCATAGGATTATACTACTATGCATTCCCAAAAAAATAGAAAAATTGACATTACTCTTCCCATGGTTTTTTCTTTTGACCACTGTGGGATCCATACCCGCTCGTGATATGTCTTACCCCATTGATTGATTTTAACATAACATTCATAAATAACAGGTTTTCATCATCAAGAAAGACATGAGAGATGATACACTCCACTAATTGGGTTTTATATGGTAGAAGAACACCCTCGTCCAAGCTATTTTTTATCAGCTTTAATAGTGCAATTGGGGAAGGAATAAATAATCTTGGGGAGATAGGATCACCTTGTATTATACCCCTCACAGTCTTGAAGAAGCCATTAAATTTTCACATTATGGATAAGGTGTTCCAAGGGGAGGAATAACATCAAAATATAATATCAAAATATCCTTATAAGAATTTAAATATTCAAATGACCTTGACGATGAAACCCCACTTGATCTCGTTATACGCCTTATCCATATATATTTGGGTGATAACATTTGAAATAATTATATTCTATTTAATATCAACATACATGCCCTTAATAGTTTCCAGAACACCTTGAATACTCCTGCCGTGGATGAAACAATTTTTTTCATTCAATATAATTTATGGGATGACCCTATCAACCCTCTTATTTATGAGATTTGGCAGAATCATGTAAGTGTAATTATAAAGGAAGATAGAGATAAATTGATTCATTTAATCGGGATGTTGGGTCATTGGGATCAGAACAACCCTGGCTGCACTCAAAACTCTAGGTAGAACACCACCTTTGGAAAAATCACAAATATCCTCTTTAATTATTCATTTGATGATGTCCCAGTTATCCATGAAAAAATAGATTAGAAACCCATTATTCCTTTGGGTGCAATCTTGATTCATGTTGAAAATTGATTCTTTGATGTCCAATTTTTCATGAATACATTTAAAAATATTATATTATGAATCCTTAATCTATTTTGGGATGTATTTAATTCAGATGTGGAACCCAGGAAATTCTCTCAATTCATTTCCATCAACTGATCTTAGTTCTATAAGCATTCTCAAAAAAATGGTCTTATGACATCATGCCATTAGTATCAACATCAACTGTATATTTCCCATCTGGATGCTTTAGTTTGATATTCCTATAAATTTTATTTTTATTGAGGTAGTAATGAAAATAGGAAGTGTTTCCATATCCCTATCATAGCCATGACTCCATTGATATTTCCTTATAATATCATTCAATGGAAAACATATTTTCAAAAAATTCAGTACCCTTCCAATTGAGTCTAATGATAGAATCATCATTTTAATATTGATGAATCTTCTATTTATTGTTGTATATATTCACTTTAATCCATTCCATGTTTGAATTTTCATTTGATTTACTATAATCTCATTCTTGGAGTACCCTAGTTAAATGCTTGGGGTATAAAGTTAATTCCACTGATGGACCCCTACTAACTTTCTGACCCCATGAGTTACAAATAAAATGTTAATAGCCTTCATTCTCTTCAGTTTGACTAAATAGAAAATACTATCATTTCATTCACATTTTTCCATGACTAAGAGAAGAAAGATATGATGATCTAAAAGAGATCAAGAGTGGTGTGTGACATTAGTATTAGTGATGGAATACAGACCTTGTTGATTCAATAGAAACATGTCTAACCTGCACCATATTCTACTATTTCATTTTTGATTGTTTCACCATGTAAATATGCTACAAAAAAATACCATATATAAGAGGCCATTAGAGGACATGATCAGTTTAAAATACTATACGAAGATATTATAGTACACATGTAATGGCCCAAACCCTCCTATCCATTACATTTCCAAATTCTAAGTGTTGGGGTGTCTTGGACTTATCGATCGGTCCCACCCATCTGTTTCACAGATCATCTTCAGAGATCAGCTTTACAGATCTGCTTCACAAATCAGTTTCACAGATTTGTTTCACCAAAATCGGTTTAATAAATCAGTTTCACCAAATCCGTTTCACATATCGGTTTCACCCAATCCGCTCCACATATCAGTATCACCAAATTAGTTTCATAGATTGGTTTCAACAAATCAGTTTCACAGATTGGTTTCACCCAATCAGTTTCACATATCAGTTTCACCAAATCGGTTTCACCAAATCGGTTTCACAGATCTGTTTCACCAAATCAGTTTCACAGATCGGTTTCACAGACCAGTTTCACTAAATTTGTTTCACATATGGGTTTCACCTAATCCGTTTCACCTAATCCGTTTTACTGATCGGTTTCACCAAATCGGTTTCACAGATCGGTATCACCAAGTTGGTTTCAGAGACCAGTTTCACCAAATTAGTTTCATATATCGGTTTCACAAAATCGGTTTCACAGATCGGTTTCAGCAAATCAGTTTCACAGATCAATTTCACAGATCGTTATCACCCAATCGGTGTCACAGATTGGTTTCACCAAATCAGTTTCACAGATCAGTTTCACCAAATCAATTTCACAGATCAGTTTCACCAAATCGGTTTCACATATCAGTTTCACCCAATTGGTTTCACAGATTGGTTTCACCCAATCAGTTTCACATATCAGTTTCACCAAATCTGTTTCAAAGATCTATTTCACCCAATCGGTTTCTCAAATCGATTTCACGGGATCAACATCATGAGATCATCTTCACTGTATCAACATCACCAAATAAACTTCACTGATCAGCTTCATGGGATCAGCTTCGGGGAATCAGCTTCACCCAATCAACTCTAGTAATTGTTTTCACTTACCAGTATCACCAATCGGCCACAGAGGGGGGTCTGGGTTTTCCTTCCCTAGTTTTTCCCGTAACACCACTTTTATTTCTTTTAACCTTTTTAAAGTGGTTCAAGGACATGTTTAGGATCATAAACAATGTTTTAAGTCCCCTGGGAGTGGGGAGACCCTCAATAGACCATTTTCCTCTTTTTATATGAAATCCATTAACACGCATCTATTATGACCACTCCTTCAATGTTAATCATTAAATAATAATTAATTCCATTGTGTGTAACCATCCAAACACATCGTGAAATCATGATCCACCTTTAAATCCATCCAAAATTCTTATCTTGTATCTCCATGACCATACCTTTTTATTGCACGGGGATTCCTTATTTCTTCTTACTTGCTGGTTTATTTTTTTTCCTTGGTGCATTTGGAGTCTCCTTTCCCAGGGCTAGTGGTGTGCCCATGTAAGATCTTATCCTGCTCATTCTTGAAGCCCCTCAAGTTCCTCCCCAACAAGTCGCGCATCACAGTTTTTGGTGTGAGGAAAAAATGTCTATCGTTGATAATACAAGTACGGTTTTCCCTTCATCTCTCTTAACTGTGTATCATGTGAGGTGGGTATGATAATGATTCCTAAGTGGATGGATGAAACCAAAACGTAATGAGGATAATAAATTCATTTAAACAATGAAGTAGAGTATTTGATAATTTTTTTGTACTCTTTTATCTTATCTTATATGTTGTGAATTGAATGGTCTTATGTCCACTAAAAATCATGGTCGTTGGTGATCCTTTATTGTGAGCTAATGAACATCTATTTTTTGGATGATCATGTGATTGAATGTAAGTAACTTGAAAACTAGTTTGTTACGTAAACTCAGTTGATTAAATGGATGCCCAATGAATAATAATCCTTATGTGGTAACCCCGATTAACCAAATAGAAAGACAAAACTAAATAAATTGTATAATAAAATTAGAAAACTCCCTTGTGCTATTCTGTTGATGTTTATGGTTGATGATTGTTAGTTGACATGGATGGGGATGGGATCCCATATTGAGCAGTCATTGGTTTATGGACCTAAGGTTGTATGGGGACATATGTTGGGTCTTGGTTTGGTTCCAGTACTTTAGGGATCTCATAGATCCATTTTGTTGTTGTGATTTTACAAGAGAACTCTGTGTAAATGCATGAATTATTTCTTGAATATTTTTACTTCATTGTCTTATAGCTATGCGAGTTAGTTTCCCTAGTAGTGATGTTTTATCTAAATAGAATCACTTGAATATGAAAAAAAGAGTGGGTTCAATGGGGAATTGTTTTCATGGAATAATTTTTGACATGGTTATGGATGTTGTGCTTCATATGAATGAATAGTAATGGGGGTGTTTGGGTGTGAGATGGTTTTGGAAACCCTAGGTTGGGATGAGTTATTGATTACCTATATGTATAATTTAGTTTATTATTCTTATTCACACCCCACCCAAGTTGAGCACTTCGTGTCGAAGACCCCCATTTTATGGGGGAGGGTGTTTTTTCCAACACTCTTATGAGTGGCTGTCTATTAGATCCTTTTCTAATCCCTTCACCAAGTTTCATAAGACTCTTCCGATAGGCTGTGAAGGCCTGAGTTCCATTATAGCCCAAGATTCTTTGGGCCAGGTAGTTGTGGTGGTTGGCCCAGGTTTGTGCAGGCAGGTGGTTTCCCAGGTGTCTCGGGATGAGGCCCATGTGTCTTCGGGCATGGCAGTAGTTGTTTTGGACCAGGTTTCTATAGGGGTGGTTATGTGTGGTTGTTTTGTATCAGGTGTTTCCAGGTGGGGTGTGTGGTTGTGGTAACCCAAGTGTGTGCGGGCAGGGTATGGTAGTGGGACTACTGTGAGAATGGCGAGGGAGGTCTGACGCATAGGATGTCTTCAATAAACAATGGGAAAGTGGCGTGGGGTACCCAAATATCGATGTTCTATTACTATTACTTTACATTAATTGTATTATATGGGGAGTGTGCCTTGGTGTGGTTTGGATGGATAGTTTCTTTACTAGGTTCTTTGGTTATCAGTTTTTTCACAGGGCATCAGTATGCCTCCCTACTTGTGCACAAGTTCTTTTGGTTTTCCCAACTGAGTATACTTGTATAGTCACCCTACGTATATAAAACTTCTTTCATGTTTCCATGAGTACTTTGGGGATTGTGTAGGACCGTACTAGTTTGAACGCTGCGACCATTGACATTGATATTTTTTATTTGTTTTGGTACTTACCTTTGGATCTTCTTGTATTTTTTTGGAATCACATTATATTGGAACATACATATGGGAATGGGTTGTTTTTTTGTTTTACTTTTAAATCTAGTCTTTGTGTTTTTTGGGATTTACTATCTTATCTCTCGATCCTACTAAATAAAAAGTGTAATGAATTCCATTTTTTTCATGTGATTCTATACCCATGGTGCTATTCTACAGTTCAGGACCTATTGATGGTGGGTCTCGGGGGTCATTATCTCTCCTTCAACTAGAGGAAGGAAGGGACTAGTATTTTTTTGTCCCTTCCCTCATCTGGGTGAAGGCGGGTCATGACAGAGTGGTATCAATGTAAGGTTTTGAGAGATAGCATGGAGATCGAGGTTAGGAACAGTGAGGATTGCATGTTTTGGAAGAGAAACAATGTTAGAAAATATTGGTGCGTGAAATATGTCGGAGAAGACATTCTAGGACACAATATTATAGGGACCCTGTGATCTGATGCAAGGACTCAGGACCTACCAAATGACCAAGTGCGGAAACATTGATTAGAGTGTAGAGACCCTAGTAACTATACATACTTCATAATGGCTTTTGTTCTTGTGTGTTTTGGGGGTTCTGGGAATTTAAATGAATAAAAAGTATAAGAAAAAATGAAAAGAAATATTCTACACTAGTCAGGCTTAGCCCTTCCTTGTTTACCTTACAGTTATGGAACCGAACGATGACCAAGGGTAGTGCGGGTGATCAAGGCCCATGAGGCTATTTTGGATGATAAACATAGGGATGATCAAAAGAATGACGATGGAAAGTGGAATTAGATGCTTTGTGCCTTTCAACGCAGACCCTAAGGAAGTATGAGGGCAGCGTCTCGGACATGGGGACATAGAGCTGGGAAGAAGAGCTGGTGATAGATTTCAGCTTGATTCAGGCTCAGACGGAGTACTGGATTCCTATGGCTGTAATCTAGATGTGGGGAGTGGAATGACAATGGTGGACTCTATATCTTGGGGAGAATAGGGACACTGATGTACCGTGTACTAACTTCGAGAGGGAATTATGGGTGGAATTTCTCTCTTCCATGATAAAGGAAGAGAAGATGCAGAAAGTACTCTCTATTCAGTAGAGGATAATGTCATTTAGGGAGCTAGGAATAAAGTTCAAGGATCTCCTTCATTTTTTTCTAGACCATTTTTCAGATGCGGAGTCTCAAGCAAGATGTTTATAAGAGGCACTATGACCTTCTCTTTAGTTTGTTGTTACTCCATTCACTCTACCAATGTACCTGGAGTTATTGATGAAGTCCAAAGTGGAAGAAAGGTTGAATATGATGGGAGGTGTTCCATGAGAGAAAATCTAGTTGGTCTAATCAAAGGGGAAATCTGTTAGCAACAGGCCTCCAGCGTCAGGGCCTGCTAGGTTTCGACCAGTGGGGAGTAGGCCCTAGCATTTACAGTTTCGATCTCCTAGTACTTGCCCTTTCCACATGGGACTAGTACTGAGGTAATTCATCTATGGAAGTCGTGGTCACCTTCAGAATTAGTGCTCGGATAGAGTGCAGTACAGTGGGGGTGGGCAGGTCCAGCGCCCACCTTAGTAGCAGCAGTTTCCAGCCAGCCCGTTTCAGCAGCAGCAGCAGGGGTAGCGAGTTCCCTCTATTCCAAGAGCATACACAATAGGAGGATGCTGACCCCAGGATTCCCCTCAAGGACCTCGACCAGTAAGTGGTCGAGGAGGTAGCCTCTAATCGAGAGGAAGTGTATATGGTCATGGGAAATTGCATGCAGTAGATGCAACAGTTCTAGCAGGGCTGAAAGTCATTTGAGGTATGATCTACTTGTTTAGCACTCTTTCTTGCACCTTATTTGATTCAGTTGCTTCACACACCATTGTTACACCCGGTCTGGACCATGCCTTGGGCCTAGACATAGAGAAACTCCCTATTCCCCTAGTGCTGAGTACGTCAGTTGGGTGTCATACTAGTCTACTTGATGTTTTTCGAGGATGTAGATTGATGCTGGGGCCACATCAGTCTAGTGGGGATCTCCTTCTGTGAAAAATACAACCATATGATGTCATAATAGGCATTGAAAGGATTTTTTCTATGTACACTATTATCGAATTCTTCTGGAGAAGAGATATGTTCTCTGATGAGGATAGCCCACATGTGGATTTTGTTGGCCAAAGGATTTTTCAGGTGGGGAGACGATGTGTGAAACCTTTTATTTATATGTTGGCCGAGATTTTAGTATAATCATGGGATTCTAAGATGATGGATGTTCCCAGAGTTTTTAGAGAGTTCCTAGATGTTTTCCCTGAGGAGGTTGTGAATCTTCCCCCTTGACGTGATGTTGAGTTCAGGATATACTTACCACCCAGTGCCCATCCGATTTCCATGGATCCATAGTAGATGGCGCCTTATGAGTTGAGGGAGTTGTGGATTCATATTTTTGATCTGATGAATAGGGGTTTTGTCTGACCAAGTGTGTCACCGTGGGGTGCTACGGTCATGTTCACGAAGATGGAAGATGGTGGTCTTAGGTTGTGCATAGATTATCGGAGACTGAATCAGGTAACAGTCAAGAACTGTTACCCTCTCCCGAGGATAGACATTCTCATTGACTAACTGAGGGGAGATGTTTGGTTTCCTATGATTGATCTGCTGTCTAGGTATCCCCAGTTTAGGGTGAGGATATGGATATCCCAAAGACTACTTTCAGGTACAGGTATAATCACTTTATGTTTGTAGTCATGTCGTTCCATGTTACGAATGCACCTACTATGTTCATGGGGCTCATGAACTCTATTTTCTTCATGTTTCGGGACTGTTTTGTCATTGTGTGCGTTAATGAAATTTTGATCTACTCAAGATCAGTTAACGAACATACTAAGAACCTCAAGATGGTCTTGGAAATCATTTAACATCACCAGATCAAGGGTAAAATGCCCAAGTGTATGTTCATGACATGAGAAGTGATTCTCCATGGACACATGGTCTCTTGGAAAGGGGTAGTGGTTGATCCTTCAAAGGTTGATGTGGTTGTTTTGCGGGAAGCACCCAACAATGCGACGGAGGTTCGTAGTTTTCTTGGTCGGGAAGGATATTATTGGATGTTTGTACTTGACGTCTCTATATTTTTAGATCCTTTTTCATCCTTGACTAGATAGGACCAAGCCTTCGTATGGAGTGAGTAGTGTCAGGAAGCATTCAGCTATTTTAAGGAAAGGTTGGTCAGCGCTCCAGTGCTCAGGTTTCCAGAGGAAGGGCTGTTGTATGAGGTATTTTGTGATACTTCTGGACTTGGAATGTTGTTTGTGCTGATGAAGTAGCGAGGAGTGATATCTTATGGTTCTAGGCAGTTACATCCTCATTAGCGTAAGTACACCACCCATGACCTAGAGCTTGCAGTGGTAGGGTTCGCGTAGATGTTTTGGCGGCATTACCTCATACAGGAGAACATTGTGGTATTCACAGATCACAAGAGTTTGAGGAGTATCTTTACACAGTGGGACTTTAACTTTCGATAGTGAAGGTGTGTGGAGTATGTTTAGGACTACAACTTAGAGATATATTACACTAAAGGTAAGTAGAACTTTTGGGCTGATACATTGAGAAGGAAGTCACAGAGGGAAGTTGTTTATGAATCTATGGATTCTTGGAAGGTAATGGAGGAGTTGGATTCCCTTCACTTGGATGAAAAGGGGGATGGTGGTAAAGGATTTCTGTTTTAGATGAAGTTGTAGTCCTCTCTATTGCGGCGGGTGTATGAGTCTTAGTAGGGATACATAAAGAGTGAAGTGATTTGTGATCGTGTTAACCAAGGTAATGCTTCAGAAAGTTGGTAATCTGATGGACATAATTAGATGTTTTTCTAATGGAAGTTGTTTGTCATAGATATTATGCATGAGGGTGTTCCCTGTGAATTCCATAACTCACTCATATTGGTACACCCTGGTGTTTCTAATATGTACTATGACCTGAGGGAACAGTTTTGGTGGCTTGGGGGGAAATGGGCAGTGGCAGAGTTTGTGGAAAGTTTCATAGTGTGTCATCAAGTGAAGGTTTAACACTGCATCCCAAGAGGTTTGTTGAAGCCATTAGATGTCCTCAAGTGGAAGTGGAATTAAATATCAGTGGATTTTACCACAGTACTACCCAGTGTTCAAGGAGTCAATGATGCTATCCGGGTAGTGGTAGACCAGTTGATGAAATCAGCTCACTTCCTAGTGATCAAGGAGTTGAGTGTGGTGGATGCCTTAGCACGGAGATACATGGATGAGGTTGTGCAGTTGCATGGTGTTCTGAGGTCTATAGTCACGGATAGGGACTCATGGTTTACCACACGAGTCTGGAGGGGATTTCAGCTTCCTTTTCGCAAGATGCTATGCCTTAGCACTGTTTTCTACCCCCATACAGATGGGAAAACAGAGTGAACCATCTAGACATTGAAGGATATGCTACAAGAATGTGTTTTGGACTTCTATGGATCATGGGAATGATATTTTTATTTAGTATAGTTTTCCTACAATAATAGATATCACTCTATTATTGGCATGGAAATGTTTGAAGCCTTGTACAGGAGGTCGGTTCGTTCACCCGTGTGTTAGACCGAGGGTGGGGATGCAGGAGTTCTTGGCCCAGAGGTAGTGTAGAGAAAAACATAGAAGGTTCAACTTGTGAATGAGGGGATGAAGGCTTCCCAGGACCGGCAGACGTCGTATGGCAATTATAGGATGAGGCCCTTGGAGTTCGAGGTTGAGACCATGTGTTCATGAAGGATTCTCCTTGACGTGGGAAGTGAAGGATTGTCAAGGGGAGCAAGGTCTCTCCTAGGTTCATTAGGCCATTCGAAGTGTTGGGGCGAGTTGGTGAGGTGTCACGTCTGCTGGCATTTCCACCTAAGTTGGAAAGGATCCATGATGTTTTCAAAATCTCCCATCTTCATTGATATCTACATGTTTACTCCCATGTCATTGGCTGGGGAGAGTTGGATATAGGAGATGATTCTATGTTAATGGATTGACTGATGAGGATTGAAGATCGAAAATAGAATGTTCTTCGTGGATAAACCATCCATTTTGTTCATGTGTTGTGGACGCACAGTAGCCTCGAGGAGAGTACTCTAGAGCGAGAAGCTCAAATGTGTGCCCAGTACCCATAGCTATTTGGAGTTTCCATTCTGAGTCTTCCTTGTTGTTTTGTGACCTTATGTGATGTAATGTTGGCCTTGTTGCTGTATGAGATATTTTGTTTCCTTACCTTGTGAATTTTTATGAAAAGTTATAATATGTGGTGAAGGTAGGACCTGATCCCTAATCAAGACACATTAAGGTCAATGCGATTAAACCCGTGTGGGTGTGTTAGTGCCACCCAAAGAAGATAGTATCATGACATGGAAAAAAGAACTCCCTGATCTGTGTGTCTGGAAAATGTGAACCTTGGGATTCATATGGCTGTTTATGGTGGGATTTTTTTAGAGAGGTATCTTCTAAGGGGGTTGTTTGGGTTACTCTTGTATTCTCGAGGGTGAGAATAATTATGAGAGGTATCTGATGTAGTGTCTCAGACCTTCCCCGTCCATTACATTGCCAAATTCTATGTGTTTGGGTGTCCTGGACTCATCGATCAGTCCCACCCATCTGTTTCATATATTAGCTTCACAGATCAACTTCACATATCAGCTTCATAGATCAGCTTCACAAACCAGCTTCATATATTAGTTTCACCGATCAGTTTCACCCAAATTGGTTTCATGGATCATTTTTACCAAATCGGTTTCCCAAATCGGTTTCACACAATTGGTTTCATAGACCAGTTTCACTAAATCGGTTTCACCAAATCAGTTTCAGAGATCGGTTTCACTAAATTAGTTTCACAGAACAGTTTCACCCAATCATTTTTATAGATCGGTTTCACCAAATTAGTTTCATAGATCGGTTTCACCAAATCGGTTTCACAGATCAGTTTCACCCAATCGCTTTCACATATCATTTTCACCAAATCGGTTTCAAAGATCGGTTTCACCAAATAGATTTCACATATTGATTTCAACATATCGGTCTCACAGATCGGTTAAACCAAATTGGTTTCACATATTTGTTTCACAAAATTAGTTTCAGAGATCACTTTCACCAAATCAGTTTCACAGATTGGTTTCCCTAAATCGGTTTCATATATCAATTTCACCAAATCAGTTTCACAAATCAGTTTCACCAAATCGGTTTACCATCTCGGTTTCACCAAATTAGTTTCACAGGTCGGTATCCCTAAATCAGTTTCACAGATTAGTTTCACTGAATCGTTTTTAGAGATCAGTTTCACCCAATCAGTTTCACATACCTATTTCACCGAATCAGTTTCACAGATCAGTTTCACCGAATTGGTTTCACAGATCAGTGTCACCAAATTTGTTTCACAGATCGGTCTCACCCAATCGGTTTCAAAGATTGATCTCACCAAATTGGTTTCATAGATCGGTTTCACCCAATCGGTTTCACAGATAAATTTCACAGGATCAGCTTCACCCAATGCGCTTCACTGGTCATCTTTATGGGATCAACTTCACGGATCAGCTTCACCTGATCATCTCCACCAATCAGTTTCACCTATGAGTCTCACTAATCGGCCACAGAGGGGTGTCGGGGCATTCCTTCCCCATTTTTCCCGTAACACAATTTTTATTTTTTAATCCTTTTAAATGTGGTTCAAGGCAATTTTAGAACCATTAACAACATTTTAAATCCCCTTGGAGTGGGGAGACCCTTAATAGACCATTTTATACTCTTTAAATTAAATCCATTAACACACAGCTATTATGGCCACCCCGTAGATGTTAATTATTAAATAATAATTAATTATATCATTTTTAACTATTCAACTACATGGTAAAAACACTATCCATATTTAAATCCATTCAAAATTCTTATCTCGTAACTCCAGGACATTACCTTTTTATCGCAAGGGAATTCCTTATTTCTTCTTCTTGGACAATTTCTTTATTTCCATGGTGCATTTGGAGTCTCCTTTGTCGAGGCTATTGGTGTGCATGTGCAGTAGCCTTTCTGGATCATTCTTGGAGACCTTCGAGTTCCTCTTCTGCAAGTTTCACATCAAAATTTTTGTTGTGAGGAGAAAAACGTCTATCATTGATCATCCAGGTAGGGTTTTTTTATCTCTCTTAGTTTTTAATCATGTGGGGTGGGTATGATAATGCTTCTTATGGGGATGGATGAAACCGAATCATAAAGAAGATAATAAATGGATTTAAATAATGATGGGGAGTTTCTGATAATGCGGTATTACTCTTTTATCTTTTTTAATATGTTGTAATTGAATGGTCTTATATCCATTGAAAATCATGGCCATTGGTGGTCCTTTCTTGTGCGCTAATGAACCTCCTATTCTGGATGATCATGTGATTGAATGGAAGTAACATGGAAAAAGGATAATCATGTAAAATAAATTTATTAAATGGATTCCCAATGAATAAGATTCCTTGTGTGGTCACCCTAGTAAACCAAACAGAATAAAGAAACTAAATAAATGGCATATTAAAATTTGAAATCTCCCATTCTATGTTCTGGTGATGTTTAAGGTTGATTATTGAGAGGTGACATGTATGGGGAAGGGATACCCTATTGATAAGTTGTTGGTTTGTGGACCTAAGGATATGTGGGGTCATATTTTGGGGCTTGGTTTGGATCCAGTACTTTGAGGGATTGCACAAATCCCTTTTTTTGGTGTGACATTACAAGGGAACCTGATGTAGATGCTTAAATTGATGCTCAACTATTTTTACTTCTTTGGCTTATAGTTGTGCTAGCTCGTTAACTGGTAGTAAAGTTTTATCTAAATGGAATCACTTAAATATGAAAACATGAGTGGGTTCAATGAGGAATTGTTTTCTGGGAATTAGTTGTGACATGGTTTTGGATGTTATGCTTCTTATGAATGAATAGTAACTAGGGTGTTTATCTGTGGGCTGGTTTTTGGAAACCCTAGGTGGGGATGAGTGCTTTATTACCTATATGTATAATTTAGTTGTTATGATTAGTATTCTCACCCCATCCAAGTTGTGCACTTCGCGCTGAACACCCCCATATCATGGGGGAGGGTATTTTTTCAAACACTCTTATAAGTGGATGGATATTAGATTGTTTTCTTTCCCCTTCCTCGAGTAGCCCAAGAATCTTTAGATAGGTTTTGACGGCCTAAGTTTTGTTATAGCCCAAGATTATTTGGTCCAGGTAGTGGTGGTGGTTGGCCTAGGTGTGTGTGGGCGGGTTGTTTCCCATGTGTCTCGGGATGAGGCCCAGGTGTCTTCAGGCATGTAAATAGTTGATCCGGACCATGTATCTTTAGGTGTGTTTACGTGTGGTTGTTGTGGTCCAAGTGTTTTCTAGTGGTATGTGTGGTTTTGGTATCGTAGGTGTGTGCAGGCGGGGTATGGTAGTTGGACAGTAGTGAGAATAGTGGGAGATGTCTGATGAGTTAGATGTCTTCAATAACTGGAGGGAAAGTTGTGCAGGGTACCCAAATATCAATGTGCTATTACTATTACTTTACTTGACTTGATTTATTTGGGGAGTCTGTCTTGGTGAGTTTTGGGTGGATAGTTTCTTTACTAGGATCTTTGTTTATCTTTTTTGTTCATGGGGAATTAGTATGCTTACCAACTTGTGCACAAGAGATTTTGGTTTTCCCTACTGAGTATACCAATATACTCACCCTACGTTTATAAAACTACATTCAGGTTTCCAAGAGGACTTCAGGGATCATGAAGAACAATACTAGTTTGGACGTTGAGACCATTGAAGTTGTTATTTTTCTTTTATTTTGGTACTTCGCTTGGGAGTTTCTTGTTTTTTTGGTAGATCATTATATTGAAACATCCATATGGGAGTGGGTTGTTTTTTTGTTTTATTTTTAATTCCATTCTTGGTGCTGTTCGGGATTTACTATCTTATCTCCCGATCCTACTAAATAAAAATGGTAATGCCTTCCATTATTTCATGTGATTCTATACCCTTGGTGCTATTCAATACTCCAGTACCTATTGAAGGCGGGTCTCGAGGGTCATTATCTCTTCATCAACTTAATTAAGGAAGGGATTGAATGTTTTCCTTCCCTTCCCTCATCTTGGGGAAGGCGGGTTAGGACAACAAAACACCCCCTTTTTCATCAAAATTTCCTCTATTGTGTTATAATCCACTTCTATATACTTGGCGTAACTTCCTAATTTAAATCAGGTTAATGTTTATATAATGTTTCTCTCTACATAATCATATTTTACTTGAAAAAAGTAAACAGAAACTCTATATGACCTGTTCTTAAATTTACCATGATGTGCTAGGATGATACATCCACATACTCCACTGTATCGGTTCATTTCAAAAAAAAATAAAGTATGAGGATTGCATAAAATTGCATGCATATAATCGAAAATTATATTCTCCTTGAAATTTTAGATAGAAACTCTATTTTTTTTTTAAGTAATCTCTAATATAAAAATCATTAGTTTTGGTACCTCCTCACACACAATGGTCAATTTATCCCACACCATAGGACCTATAGAATTCCATATCATGGTCAAATTCATTAAAACATAGAAATGATGTCCTTGTGATCTGAAAATTAATCAACATTATCACTTGAATTGGAAATGAGAATATCATTGTATATTTCATGATTAACTATTATTATTGTTATAGGTGTAGTGAGAACATCCCAACTTCATTAGCACTGAACTACTTTCCATATGAAGTGCTCTTTTTTATAGGGAATCATCCATAATCTCTATATGATTTGATTCCTCGTCAGAGGCCAAAATTTCCGAGTAAATCCTCTTTAACATGTTTGGAGAAAGTGAAGACTACTTAGGACCTAGAGAGCTGGTAGGGCCTCCATCGTCCAAAAGAAACCTATCCATTTGGACTAGGTTAGATATATCACCTTCATTGACTTCACTACTTAATACTCTACACCTACAGAACAAAATTTATATACCTCCAAATATCATTTATGATAATCCTATTTAACCTAGATAGGTACATCTCCATATATTTCTTTGTCCAAACAGCCACTCCCTGAAAATATGAAGAACCAGGCTTCTCTCCAACTTAATCCCAAGAAAAAAAATCTTTTCCATTATTTGAGGGTTATCGGTACACCGAAAATGCACCTGACATATCATCTAATTCCATTTTAGGGTTATAAGAGTTTTTCATTATTATCTGATTTTCCTCTACGTTACTGATAAGTCCATGGAAACAATCACACTATATAGTCATCATACACTTAGTCTAATCCTAAAAATAAGATAACCCATAAACTGAGCAGGGGGTGTTTACAAAAACCTCATGATTGTCATCATCTAAATTTGAAAAAATAAATCATATTTTTTTGATATCTCATGTTCTGAATTCGGAGTCAATGGCAGTAGCCTCTTCTGATCGAGCACCAAATGTCCTGGGATGACACTAGTTCATGGAGTGGAACAACATCCATACTCCGAGATAAATTTTGTGGGAACATAAGACACTAAAACTATACAATGATAGAAATTAATTTAACTCCCCTTCCTACAACAAGACCATAAAAAATATGTTTTTTTCAAAAATATTAACAACTTATACTAGGAAAACCATTCACCTCCCCAAATAAAAATTGTTCTAGTAGGGTTAATGCAGAATCAACCTCAATGCATATCCTTAGGATGACTGTTGATAGAAAATGTTAAGTGGAATCATTTGATCATTTTAAACTTCCCAATTGATTAATAATTTCATTAAGCATTTATGTTTTATGAAATGGAAATGGAAGACAATTAAGTATAACACATAGTTATTCTGTGGTCAAATACATTCCAATGTAATTATCCCATGACCACTAGATAATATGAATCTCAATGATCAAAAAAGACGAATATACCTAGAAAAAACTATCATGAATTTATCCCATGACACCAACTGAATGTAGAATGAAGACCTAGAGAGAACTGAGACAACATCTTTTTTAAGAGGCCCCACGATTCAACGAATGTTCTAAAGAAATCAAGTGAATATTTTCCATGCCCAAAAGAGGCCACCGGCATTGGATTATAAAAATCCACTGCCACTAAAAATTCATCCATTGAGAAGTCCACCAATGGACATCCTTCCACCCCTATCATGCACCAATGAGCCTCTTTAAATGGGGAATATATCATAAATCTACACAAGCTACAACAGAGGTGACCAAAAGCACCTCAGCATAGGATTTCAGATGAGGAAACACTTCTTTGATATAGGATATGATCATATGAGGAGGTATACCTATATTATGCGGCACCAAAACTACCATAAAATCTAGTGAAAAATCTATTGGGGAGGAAGGAGTGGGAGGAAGAGTGTGTGACACATTCTCTTATACCCACAAAACATGATGTTAATAATAAAGGAATCAGATAACATGATCTATGAGAACATAATGGCATCATAAACATGATATTTTCTGGAATAAAAATAATCATAGAATTAATTTTCTTATAAGTAATGTCTCATTTATAATGCAATCATAGTATAATATTTTCACAGCCTAAAACATTTGTGAAGTCAAGGCTCCCTTCCAATAATATCATTGTGGAAACTTTTCCTTATAGAAATGGGTTCAATCCAAATTCATATCCTATTTATATTTGGAGATATCAATATTTATCCAATAAATAAGAGGATAATAATGTTAAAACTAATCACATAATGAAATTATAAATATATGTTCCACAATATAATAAATAATTCATCACATCTGAACCGAAGAAAAGAAATAGTTTTCAAAAACATTTCAACATAACATAACATGTTTAAAAGAAGTGGGATTCATAATAATTATATCATTTCATCATCCAATAACCATGATAATATGAAATTTGTTTCATAAAAACTAAATTAATAATATATCCTATGGAAGAATAATGGGTTTCATAAACATATTTTCATCATTAAAATAAACAATTTATAGAAATTACAATAATGGTATCCTTGGATAATATCCCTAGTAAAATATATAAAATATCAAATCATGACATTTAGATGTAAAATTATTTTGAATGATCTCATAGATGATTTCTGTAGGAAATAATCCATTACAACATGAAAAAAAAATTAGAAAAAAATAGAAAATATGTTTTAAAAAAATAAATATCGATACTTATAATGGATTATTTAAAATATTGTGTAGTAATGATTTCTATAAATTATGTAATTTCCATACATTTTAAAATAATGATTCATTTCTAAATTTTGGTAAAATTCAAATAGGTCATGTTTTGAAAATAGAATAAAGACTCCATATCAAACATTTATTAAAAATTAAAACATACATAATTATTCAATTATAAATCCTTTGAGTAATGTTAAAACATTTTAGAAAACATTTTTAGAAAACAAGGACATACAATAAAAATATTTTCCAAATGTAGAGAGAAATAAAGTCGGTTATTTATTGAAATCATTTATTTGAAATTATGATTACATAATGAGGGGAAAATAAATGGAAAATAATTATTGTGATGAAAATATTGAGAGGATAAAAATAGTCAAGAGATTTTTGAGATATTTATAGAAATATTTCATCATTAAAAACATGGTCATTAAACTCCTGATAAATGATGAGATTGTATCATAAAACCATTACATCCTTGGAAGTATGAAATCATAATCGATAAGAAATACTATCAATTAATATGTCATAAAATACCATGAAGATAAATAATTATATGATATTAAAAGTAAATGTATCGGTATATACACCTCACAATATAATATAGGTTCATAACATAACATATGTCTCATAGAAATAAAAATTGAGACACAAATCCCATACTTCTTTGGAAACAATTGAATTGTAAAACCTATGATATATAGATCCCAAAATGGATATGTAAATAATCATAATTTATTTAATGTAATCAAAAAATAAATTCATGGTTATTATATACACCACATAAAATAAATAGGTGGTCAATAGGACATGTGTATCATGGATGTAAACAGTGAGATAAAAATCACTTATATTCAGATTTAATGTAAATATGCATGGTCAAACCCGTTATATAATAATTAGAAGTTTAAAATAAAAATATTATTGAACATTTATTATATATATCATACCTAATATTATTTAATTATGACCTTTTATTACCCATTTATTAAAAGTTTTTTAATAATGTCACGTTTCAGGCAATAACTCTTATGATTTTCATGTATGTATTGATACATTATTTTTTGTCATATTAAATTGATAATAGTGACATAATCTCAAGTATTATATAAATTCATGATGTAATATATATTTATTATATATTTATTTATAGTATTCCATTAATTTTATAGATAGAAAATGAAATACCGTGTTCATTAAGACGGTAGGTTGTACGTATGAATGAATGCTCATTCCATTTTCCCAATGAATGGAATAAAATTAATTTTTATAATACATTAAAATTATAAAAACAATCATTTCATAGATATCAAATATATTATTTAAATTTAACCTAATTATCTTTCATGAAAATCGTGAATGAATCACATAAGTTATTAAGGTTACAGATCGACATACACATGAGAGACATTATTGTACTATTACAAAACATATGGTAAGAATGAATATGTGATATAATAATTTAATAAGTATAATTAGATCATAAATATCCTATATAATAAATTAATCCATATTTATATCCTACATTGAGAGATGGTAATGGGAAAAAAATACCCCTGGTTTCTGATCCGATAGTATGCCTTATGCATGAATCGTGATTTTGTATCCCATTTTATGAAAGCTGAGATGGTTGTAGGTCAGTAGATTAGCTTAACAATTTATATATATATTTAAGAAGAATTTGATATTATATCATCATGTTTTAATAAATATTTATGGAGGTGGATGATAAAATAAAATAATAAACTATGTTATAGAAGTTATCTCTTCTTTGAAAAACATAGATTGGTTTCCACTAAATGCTTTACCAGGTTGTATTTCAAACTAAAATAAATAATTTAATAAAACTTGATGGAAGTAAGAAATTTATTTGTTTAGGTATTCTATGACACAATGGGTTTTGGAAGTTTGAATAAGGGAGGATATTGGGTGGATATTTATATGTGATGGTAATATAATACTTGTATTTTTTTAAAATAAAAGGGTGTACCCATGTTTTTATTTTCTGAAAAGACTCCAAAATTGACTAATATAAAACCATATAAGTTATAAGGTGTACATATATCCATTAAATGTGTTTTGGAAAATTATATATGTAATTTTAATTCATATATTTTTATTGTAAACCCTAGTGAACACATTTTAACATTAACTGCAAAAATTACGTTTTACGCATTTTACTATACATAATAATCAAAAATTAAGTTGAACTAATTATAAAAGTTAATTATAATGATAAAAAATATAAAATCGATTTTTTCAAATTACATTCACATAATTTTTAGAATTTATTTTAATATTAATCCCAGTAACCTGATAAAAAAGTGGTCATCTAAAGATGAAATTATAAATTTTTTAAATGGTTTTTATATCATAAGTGAATATAAAACTGTTACAAGTGACCTAAATTTTATTAATATATATTAAATTGAAAAAAAATATTTTGAAACCATATTAAAATACAATTTATCTTTTAATTTTATAAAATTAAATAGTTATCAATGAATACTAGTATTTTTCCCTATTTATCAAAATATATAAATTTTAAAAATATCCCAAAAATTATAATTAATTTTATATTGACATTTATATTAAAAAAAGTTATTTTTTAAAAATAATTAAAAAAAAATTTAAAAAAAACATTCAACTGTGTCTCCAAGTGGTTAAAATAGTTTTTTATAGGAAAATAATGTTTTAGGGTAGAAATGGTTTATTTTCAACTCTTATCTACAAAAAATATAATATTAACGTTAAAATTTTTATTAAATATATGATAAATAAATCTCATTAAAATCATTTCCCAATAAATGAAATAAACATTTTAGTGATCTAAAATTTATTTTTATGCATAATATAGTTATTCAAAAACATATTCCCTTTATTTTTAAATAGTTTTTATTTTCATTTATAAATAAATTGAAAATAATGAAGTAAATTTATATATATGTGTAAACTATATATGTTTTATTAATTTACTATTTCTTTTTATTCCCTTCATTTTAATTTCTAGGTAATAAAAAACATATTAAATGTTAATTATATTAATGGTATTACATTTTTTTTAAAACATGGTGGTGTGTGTAATTAAATAAAAACTCAGTATTTCATGTAACAAAAGATAAACTCAATTTAACATGTAATGAAATATAATTTCAATGTTGCATGTAAAAAAAACTAATCTGAGTAATTCAAATAACAAAAACTAAACTTGGCATTGTGCTTAACACAAAATTACAAAAATTATGAAAACTTTTTGAAAATAAATATTTCACAAAATCATGAGGTGCTACTATGTGTCCTAAAATAACCAATATCATTTTCCAAATAAACAATCATAATGGGGTTCTTATAATATTAAAAAATTTATTCATTATATTTAAATTAAATATGGTATCAGAGTAACTATATGTTGACAAAACTCATGAAAAATTTAATAGGAAAATTTTATAAATATTATATATGACATGTAAGGTGATTTAAAATAATAAAAAAAATATAACATAGGAAAATAATATAAAAACATAAAAAAATGATTGAATTGTTTTATTTTATGCAAATCATTAGTGATTTATAAATGAAAAAATTTAGGTATCCATTATACCAAACCAATAAATTTTTTTATCATGCATGATATAGAAGCCATCAATCATCATAGTTGTAACAACTTATGTAAACCCCGCATAAGCACTAGATATATAAAAAACATGATGATAACAGATTTTCATTCCTAATCCCACAATATTATGGATCATTATATTAATAATAATCATTTTTAAGGGAATAATATTTTATGTAAGGAAACCATATACCTAGTTTATAATAGGAATGAAACTATATAAAAATATTGAATATAAAAGGGAAAGTGGAAATGAGAGGATACAATTGTCAAGATGTTTGAAATCCTTAGGGATCTTTTTTCATTTTATACACCATCCCCTTATAATAAAGATAAAAATTATAGAAATATTTTATATGTAACTAAAATGTTAAAATTATATGAATATTTGGTTGAGTTGAAATTTCATTAATATCTCCAATATAAAGATCTTATGTATTTTCATTAATTAAACTTATATAGAAGAAGTGGAATAGCACTCATAAAATCACACTTCTAATAAACAGATACATAAAAACCTCTTTTGAATCCTTTAATATATTCATAGATTATTATATCTAGTAGAACATACAAAAAACTTCTATTTCAATGAACAGATTTATGGAAATTTCTTTTATATTAATGTGTAGAGGGAAGGAATGACTTTTTAGGAAGACAAAAAGTATAATATTAAATCAACATCAAAATATAATATAATGTGATGAATAAAAATAGTTATTATTATGATATTAAATTGGGATATATAATAATGTATTTTTACTCAATAATTTTTCTATTTTTGAAATTAATAAGACACATGAATAATGTAAATATTAACACTAATACGAAAAACAATAAAAACACATAATAATAAAACTCCCATTGTAAAAATATGTTCTTCTATAAATTAATTCCATTTTCTGATTTCCATAAATAACACATGCATCATAGAAACAAAAATAATAGTTCTGTACAAAAAATATCTATAAAAGATAATTTTGATATTTACTAAAATATATAAAACATAAAAAACTTAATTTATCCTCTAGTAAAAGGATATATAAATTTCTCAATAATTGTATGTTTTGGAATAAAATAATCATTTTTAGAAAATATATTGACAACATGATTGGTTTTACTAATATCCTTCCCTATATTATAAACTATTTTGTCTTAAAACACCATTTTTTTATTCATTTATTTTTTCTCCACATCATTTTGTATACCAATAACTTGAAGATCATAAAATAATATAGTATTTTCTCTAACTTATAGTGAGATACTTCTAGTCATCTTGAAATTGATTTTATAACACTTTTTGATACTATAAAATTATTCCCTAAAAGAACAAATCATTTTCTAATTCATTTACCTATTTAAATATATTGATTATTTTTATTGATTCTATATATTATTTTAGCTTAATATTCATAAAACTATACCTTTATACAATATATTTGACCATATTTTTATTAAACTTTACATCCTAAACACGTATAATCTACAACTTGGATAACATTCAACAAGAATAGATATTTTGAATAATTTTGATTATTTCAACAAGATTCTATATAATTTCATTTAAATAATTCTTTTTCATCTCCCTTAATTTATATCCATTGCCTATAGGTGTTTTAGTAGAACTATTTAAGAATTTTGGAAGAGTTAAATTTACAAATATTTGATGAAGAGATTCTTCATGGCCTTAAAAAAATGGTTAAATCACGTCAATAAAAATTTCTACTTATTTTCATTGAGAATGTCACTGTTGATTATGTGGATTTTTTATCTCTAGATATATGCCAATATAATTTTAGCTTTCATATATTCAATATTAATTTTTTCATTTGATATATTTCTTAAGAAAGTTTGGTAAGAATAAAATATATATGTATATAAGATTTAATCACTTACTAGTGTATCATTAAAACATATTTTTATACTATGTGAATCCATCGTAAAATTTAATACATACATACCTACAATCATATAAATGATCATGAGGAGGGGAAGGTGATGAACCTGAAGTAAATTTTGAAATTAAAAAACCTCTATAAATTATATAATATATTATATTTCATCCATAATTTTCAATTGTTTAACATCAACAATAACATGATCTTAAATTTATATTCCTATATGAAATGATTGAAAAAAAATGTTTTCTTCTAGAATATACACTTCTCCTTTCTTCTTAATTTAAACATTTCCCCCTCTTCCATTTAATAAAAGTTATCAATTTTATCTATATTTGAGGATGAACCAAATTTCATTGTTTAATCTTTTTTCATGAACTCTTCAAATCCATGATCAGAATTATATATCACATCTCTATGATATTGTATTTGTTTTTACCAGATTCTAGTTATTTTATAATTTCTTAAAATTCTATTTTTAGAAATTCATGATTTTCATCTCAATCTACTTTATCAAATTTTCCGTGAACATCTTTAGAGTTATAAACCATTCTCATTTTTTGAAATAATCTCCTCTCCATAAAATTAGTCCATTCCAATCACTGAGGTTGTATAATAATTTATCCATTCATTTAAAAAGAAATTTTTATCTATCGAGATAATAAAAATTGAATATGTAATTGTCATAAAAATAAAAAACAAGGAACCAATTTATTCAATATAACTAATGATAGACAAAACAATATTAAAAATCCTCATATTGTATAAGAAATATAATAAATACTTATCTTTTAAATTGATTGTACCATTATTTGTATTTATTGAATGTATAAAGGAATATGAGAAAGGAAAAAAAGAAATAAATCTCTAGATATAATTGATTAATTTTATTAACCTTTTCAATAAAATAATCAAATATTTTTTGAGCGTTATGGTTGAAAAACACCCCCACCCCCCCACAGATGCTATATTAGATGAAATGACTAGACTTTCTTTTTGAAGGTTGAATCATCTAGTCCATCTATCCTTGTTATATAAATTCAATATATATTTCATTATAAGTATAAATAACTATTCTTTACACCATCAAAATCATATATTTTAATCTTCTATAAAACTATGTTGATATATTTTTATATAAACTATAACAGTCATATTTTTATAAAAGAAATGGTTCAAATTCTTAAAATATAATAACAGAAATTAATTGGAGTCATACATATCAAACCAACTTCAATCTATCAAATGTTATTTTATGATACCTCTTTCCATTATTTTATTCATATATTACATGTGAAATAAATGGAATATATAGAGAACAAAAGAAAAAATTATTTCGAATAAAAAACCCTCAAGAAGAAAGAGAATCTAAATGTTCCTATTTATTAGATAGGTTATCCCATGACATTTTATGTATATATAATGGGAAATAGAATGAAAATTTTTGATTCTATAAAAACTAAAAGATGAAAATGTATATTTCTAACAATATTGATATTATTGATTCATTTTAGTTAATTAAGAAATGAATATAGTCATATAATATCAGGTAAAGTGTATATTTCAATGAAAAATACATTTGAATAAAATTTAATGCCATTCATAGTAATATTCATTCTAGAAGAATATATTAATAATATATAAGTTATATTGAAAAAAATACCCACAAAAGTCTTTGAGATGTTTTTTATTTTATAAAAATAGAAAAACAATTACACATAAAAATACCATTATAGTGATCGTTAATAAATTCTATATAATATATTCATATATTTTTTGAATGAAGTTGTTTTTTAAATATATTAGTTTAATGGTAATGTTTTCATTTTAATTGAAGAACACTATGTCAATTTTTTGTGGGATCCTAAATGAAATTTTGTATTGTATATGCTCATTTCATGAGAATTATGGGAAAGGTTTTTAGTAAAATATTTAGTAGTAGTGTTATCACAAAGAAATGAATACAATGTATAAAACACTCTAAATATAATTGATTATGGTTTGTGCTCATAACACTTGGGTGAAAGTTATTCTGGTTGTTGTATATTTATTTTCAGAAATAGAATGTCATACTGAATAATATTTCTTAGATAAAAAGGATAATAATGATTCACATATACAGTGGAAAGTTTCAGATGTACTTTTTCTAGTAACTTCTCATAATCTAAAATAAATATTAAAAAATTTAATTTTAAAAACAACATATGAAATAAAATAAATATTCAACGATAAAAATATATATATATATATAAGAAAAGAAATTATTTTATTTAAGGTATAATTACATTATATTTTATTGAAATGTAAATACAAGTACACAAAAATATAAAATCTATTTTCCGATGCCTGAGATAATTTAAACATTTAATGATGCCTCTAAAACGTTTTTATTTAATATTTTATCTTATTCATGGTGATTTGAATTTGTGAAATTATGATAAAAACCTATCTATTTATCATTTTTAAAACCGAACATTTTGAGTTAGACTTTAGTGTATTTCAGTTGACATAAATTTATCCTTCCAATTTTTTAGAATTCAGTAACTATGATAAAAACAATTCACAACCATTAAGATAATTTAAAAAATATATTTATTGTGTTTTAAAAAGTATTCAAAAAGATACTTTCTTATCCAATCTCAGATGAATGTAATTGAGGTAAATTTAAATAATGATTTTTTCATGACAAACTAAATTTAGAAAAAGTTTTGGGCATGCTGATATCTTTAAAAAGTTATTTTGATTTACCAAAAAATGATAGTATTGAGTAATATAATATTAGGGGTTTCATTATGTCCATAATTTTAATTATTAATCTGAAATATTTTTCATGAAATATTTTATCTAAATAAGAAGTTTTTTGTTAAAAAAACATTATCATGGATATATTTGATATGAAAAGAACATATGAAATTAATTTTACAAATTGAAGAATTAAAATGAGGTAAATTAGAAATGATGTATTTTATGATATTCAAGTGTATATAATAATGAAAATTATCCATTATGGTATATTAATTCTTATTTATAGTAAAACCTAGAAATAATTGTAACATCCCAGGTAAATAAAGAATAAAGAATTTTCATATTTATTAATATTTACAAATAAAATATTAATTTTATTTTAAAGGGGTTGCTATGTTCGATAGCGTACCCGATACGCAACGATGAGTTTCTTCGAAACTTACGTAGCACACTAGTAATAAAATAATATTATTTTAAATGTTAGTTAACAAGTAGCCGTTGTACTGGCGGGAATGGATAGAAATAACTAAAATATGATTATATATGTTTTTAAATGTTTATACATTTACCCAATAAAAGATAAAGGCTTAAAATACGGAAAGAGTTCAATTTTAGGGCATATATACTCTAATTTTCACTAAAGGTTCACTTATCACCTTTTAATGGTGAACCGTCATTAAATATAGTTTTGATCACTCTTATACTTTATTTTGGACCAAATATAACTCTTCTTTAGAATCGGGACATCAAAATTTACTTTGTGTAATTTTTGGTACCTTTCTGATAAAGTTCATTTTTTTATGAATAGTGTAAAATGTTGTATTTTAATTCAAAACCTCTTTTTAATCTAAATTATTTATATGATTAGATTATTATTTTAATTGGTTTTAAAGTGAAATTAGAAAATATTTTTACCAGTTAATCCAATGGTGGTCATTGGAATCAATTTCACTTTGAAATTGGACTTAAACTGGTGTCATTCTTTTGATACTTATTGTTTCACAAAAACACGCTATTTGTCATGACAGCGGGAATTAATTATTAAATTAATTAATTTGACTTATATGTTTTGAATTTTTTAAAATGGACTTCATTTTTGAATTCGGAATATCAAATATAGCTTAGGGTGAATTTTTGGTAATTTTCTGAAAAACTTCAATTTTTGATGAATAGTGAAACCACTAAGTGGTAATCAAGCAAACTGATTTTTCAGTTAAATGAAAGTTTACCACTAATGTGTATTGAATTTTGAAAATCCTACATACATTGTTGTCATTAAGAAGTAAAATTTGGTTCAATGAGATTAAAATAATTTTTTGGTGCATAGTAACTTTTTTTCATTAATCGCGATTAGAGGTAATTAGTGTAGTTTAAGGTAAAAATGGTATTATAAGAATGTGAATACACCATGACACTTGTCCTAAACCTATTGGGTGAGTCATGGCCGACCAAGACATGCCATGGGCCAACTTGGGGACTCCATGGAGCCACTTTAGTTAGAAAATGACATTAATATATTTTTATTTAATGTTAAAGTGAAAATGACACTAACATAAATTGTTTTACTAAAATAATTTTTGAGTGGGGTTATACAAGTCAAAATTTTGATTATAAATAGTAATTGGAAATCTAAAAAAATTTCCTACATCATAGTATTTTTTTTATAATTTTTATACATTAAATAAATTATATTATATATGACATAATAATGATGCAGTGATGACATCATTATTTGACGATTTAAATAAAATGGAAAGATAATGAAAAATATAAAACCTACACATGGCCAAAACCAATTGGATGAGTGTATTTCGAACCCTTATCACCATATCCACGAATTATATCAATGTGGGACCTTTTAAAACCGAAACACATTTTCAAATAAAGTAATATTTCTTTACATTCCAAAAGTGCCCCTCCTCTCCTCTTATAAAAGGCCCCCACCTCTACCTCATTTCACACACTTCTCAAGCCTTTGGCTCGGCCAAACCCTGCCCAATTACTCTCTCCACATCCCTCTCCTCATCCTAGAGGATTACCTTTGGGCAGAATCCTTCCAAAGGAAGCCTTTAGGCTCAAATCAAAAGGGAGTTACACTTTTAAAGGTAATTCATTCTCTCTTGTTCATTTGTTTTATTTTGCTTCTCCAACCCTCTAAACTCTTTTTATTTACTTCTTTTGTAACAAAACCAGTATCTTCAATATACTAGGATGTTGTTATAATATTTATTTGAGCTAAACTCTCACACAACTACATCAAATGGTTAAAGAACATACGGTTTCCGTGGATGGCGAAATTCTGCCTCCCGAAACGATGATTGTTCAATACTCATTTAACACCTTCAAGGGTGGCCATTATGATGTCACTATTTTTATATATGATATATAATATATTTATGTTTTCTTTAAGCTTCTGTATTTTTCATTTTTGGCATACCTTTATGGTTTCCATTATGGGTAAACACGATATCTTCATTTAAGGAAGTGCGGACTACCGCCCCCTAAAAGTATTGTGATTCGTTAATGCCATATGTGGGACGTGTAAAGGATGGATTTAAAGTTATTATATATTATGTTATACTGGAATTATAATATACCTCTATATCATTATTATTTCTTTCCATTAATGTATGAGATAGAAATGAAAGTAGCGTTCATGCGTACGTACGGCTTACCGTCTCCATGAACGGTGCATTTCATTTCTTATCCCCAAATGTAATGTACTATTAAAAGTACATGTATATAATGGATATATATATAATAAATGATATATCTAAATGATGAATATAATTCTGGAATTAAAATATACATACCTATCATTTAGTTTTAATTCCACTAATATGACAAAGAAATGGAAGTAGCGTTCATGCGTACGTACGGCTTACCGTCTCCATGAACGGTGCATTTCATTTCTTACCTCTAAATGATTATGTAATATTATAAATACATGTATATGCTGGATATATATGATACATATTATATCCAAATCGGGAATTTCATTCTGGATATAAAGAACTTTTGACCACATGAACAACATGTAATTGTAAGAAGTCAACTTTCGACTTAAGAACCAAATATTGACAAAACAAACATTATTAACTTAATGGTTACATAATGATTATAACATTGCAATAAGTGATATAAAAAGAATAATGAACTTTAAAAAGGTTCTTAATCAATTATAAATTAACTCATGTTTATTATTCAGGACGTTAAAGAACGATCGAGTCAAGTCGGACCCAAGGTAAGGGACTTCGTCTCAATCTCCTTTCATTGAGGCATATTTCGTTTTATACACAACTTTCTTTTATACGGTGTATAAACTCCTTTGACTTTTACTTTTATACAAAAGGAATCTTTTTCTACGAAGCGTTTTACTAAACGACAAAAAGGAATGTTTTTTTTAACGTACGCGGTGACAACGACCTTTTCCGCCGCCGCGAGTATTATTTGATCTTTGGCTTTCTCAACAAGCCGTAATGTTTTTAGAATAAAATAAATACCATATACTCTTTTATGTATTTTGGTATTGAAAATGGTTTTGAAAAAGGATTCTATTATGTCAATATATTTATGATATATTGTGATTGAAATGTGGAAATGTTATTATTCCTTTATATTGGTTTTATGTTTTATGATTTTATACTGGTACTTGGACATTTTAACGGGTGGTTACGTTATAAACCATATGACGGGTGGTGCCGTGAATACCAGGACGGGTGGTTACGTTATAACCTCCAATGCATTGGGTATGGAAGTCGGCTGTATGGCTATTCCCTTAAGTATGTATGGAAATTGGCCGTATGGCTATTCCATTAAGTGATATGTGTGGAAGTCAACCGTATGGTTATTCCACTTAAGTATGTTTATGTCCCAAGTTACCTTTATATATTCTATGTGTTCTTTATATGGGTTTTATGGTAATCCTTTGGTTACAAAAAGGTAAGTAATGATACTTTATTCAGTGAAGATGTTTTTTACTACTTCATGAAGGTGAAGGTATTACTTTGATATAGTATACATGGTTTACATGATGTTTGAAAAACTAACAGTTTTCATTCTTTTTGTATCCCTTACTGAGCTTTTTATGCTCACCCCAAGTTTTTTCGAAATGTTTTTCATAGGACTTAAAGTGGAATAAGGTCAAGGATGGGATCAAGGGAATTTCATGCTATCTAAAACATGGAATCTAGACATCTTTATTTTTATGAGTTTTTATTTTATGGAGACTTAGTAGAAGTGTCTACTTTGTAATCTTTTAATATGTAATAGTTATGTTCTAATTCTCTAAAACTCTAAACCTGAAAAGATCCTCAATGTGAATTATTCATTTAATTCCATATTAAGTAAGGTTAAAGGCTGGGGCCTTATAGTTGGTATCATAGGACGGTTTAGACAACTTTAGGAGTTAGAAAAGTGTTAAATTATAATATGATTGAAATGATATATCATTTACGGATTACCATGTTGCTTCACCTAAGATATTTCTGTGTTCAGAATGGTTTTCCGCAGAGGAAACAAAGCAGCTATGTTGGGACGACATCAGGAGGAAGACAACCTTCCAAATCAGCAACCTGAGATGGTCGGAATCAGAACTGAATAGTTTGTTGCAGTGATGGCACAATTGACTCAGGCTATAAATGGTGGTGGTATCAATGCACGAGATCAACCAGATCAACCGCAGAGGAACATGTTAGTGGTGGAACACTTCATGAGGCAACATCCCCCATCATTCAGAGGATCATCTGACCCTGTGCTAGCTTAAGGGTGGATTAAAGAACTGGAGAAGATTTTTGATGTCATGGGGTGTTCTGAACATCAAAAGGTTAGTCTTGTTGTTTACCGTTTTGAAGGTGAAGCTGATCAGTGGTGGTCGATGATGAAAAATATAAGGGATAGTGATGAGATTGAGGATCTTCACTGGGACGAATTCAAAGGTATGTTTCTTGAGAAATATTTTCCTAATGTTGTTCGTCTTAGGATGGAAAAAAAGTTCCTAGAATTGAGGCCGGAGGATGATTCAGTGGCTGCTTATGAAGAAAAGTTCACTCGATTGGCAAGGTATACTCCAAACTTCATACGAGATCTTGATAGTAAAATAAACTGTTTTTACTCAGGGTTAAAGCCAAAGTATCAAAGGGATTTAGCTTCTTGTGAGTTCAAAAGTTATGAAAAACTTGTTCGATGTACGGAGAAGGTGGAAATGGAGTTTGCCGATGATCAGGTGTTCTATGACAAACAACAGAATAAGAGATCTAGTTGGCAGGAAAAGGGGAAGAATTCATCAATGAAGCAAGGAGGTAAGAAAACCAAATATCCATCCTGTGAGAAGTGTGGTAAAAAGCATCCTGGAGAATGTTTATCCAAGTCTGGTAAGTTCTTTCGGTGTGGTAAGTCTGGTCATATTGCTCGTAACTGTAAGGAAGATGATCAAGCAGGAAATGAAAATCCAACGGTAAGATGTTTTAAGTGTAATGAAATGGGTCATTATGCAGACGAGTGTCCGACAAGGAGCTTGAGTGATGGAAAGCAGTTAGACTACAAGCAGAAAGGGGTGGTAAAATCCTTTGCAACAACTTCAGCAGATGATGGGCCATCGAATGAAGTGGTATCAGCTCCAGGGAGCTCAGTATTTTTCGAAGATTGACTTGAGGTCGGGGTACCATCAGTTGAAAGTAAAAGAAGCAGATGTTCCGAAGACTTCGTATGGCCATTATGAATTTTTAGTTATGCCTTTTGGGTTAACCAATGAACCTGCTGTATTCATGGACCTTATGAATAAAATTTTCCATGAGTTCTTGGATAAGTTTGTGTTTGTGTTTTGAGGTTTGTGAAGAGGTTATGTGTGCCTTGTGATTCACAGTTGAAGAATGAGTTGTTTTTTTCATCCTGGCAGTATTAAGATGTACAGAGGTCTGCGGGAGTATTACGGGTGAGATGGAATGAAAAGAGACATTGTTGATTTTACAGTGAAGTGTTTGACATGTCAACAGGTTAAAGCAGAGCAGCAGTTACCGAAAGGGATACTTCAGCCTTTACCAGTGCCAGAGTGGAAATGGGAAAACATATCCATGGACATTGTTGTGGGATTACCAAGGACATCTCAAGGTAATAATGCAATATGGGTTATTGTTGATCGCTTGACCAAATCTGCTCATTTCCTTTCTATACGAGATAATTTCTCTCTAGATCAACTTTCCCGTTTGTATCTTAAAGAGATAGTCAGGTTACATGGAGTTCCTCTTCCCATTGTATTGGATCGTGAACCCAGGTTTACTTCTAACTTTTGGAAAGGCCTTTAGAAGTCGTTGGGTACTGAATTAAAATTTTAGTACAGCTTTTCATCCTCAATCAGATGGGTAGTCAGAACGAACAATTCAGACATTGGAGGATATGCTACGAGCTTGTTTGATGGATTATCACGGAAGTTGGGACCAACATCTTTCTTTGGTTGAGTTTTATTATAATAACGGTTTAATTCCAGTATACAGATGGCACCATTTGAGGCATTATATGGGAAGCGGTGTCGAACTCCAGCTTTCTGGGATGAAGTGGGTGAAAGGAAGTTGATGGGACCAGAATTGGTAGAAGAGATGGCAGAAAAAGTTCAGCTGATTCAGAAACACATGAGAACAGCTCAGAGCAGGCAGAAGAGTTGTGCGGATTACCGGAGGAAGTATCTATCTTTCGAGGTAGGTGATCATGTTTTTCTCAAGGTTTCTCCTTGGAAAAGTGTGATGAGATTTGGTAAGAAAGGAAAGTTGAGTCCAAGGTTCATTGGACCATACGAAATTCTGGAAAGAGTTGGATCAGTTGCATACCGAGTGGCTTTACATCCGAGTTTATCTCAGGTACACAATGTTTTTCACGTTTCGATGTTGAGAAAGTATATGCCAGATCCATCTCATGTTTTGAGTCCAGAGGTAGTTTAGCTGGAAGAGAACCTATCTTATGAGGAACAACCGGTTCAGATTCTTGACCACAGGGAGCAAGTGTTACGGAATAAGGTGATTTATCAGGTAAAGGTTTTATGAAAAAACCATGTGATTGAAGAGGCAACGTGAGAATCTGAAAATGCTATAAGGGATAAATACCCCCACTTATTTTGATAAGTGAATAAAATTGCGAGGACGCAATTCCCAAAAGGGGGGAAGGATGTAACATCCCAGGTAAATAAAGAATAAAGAATTTTCATATTTATTAATATTTACGAATTAAATATTAATTTTATTTTAAAGGGGTTGCTATGTTCGATAGCGTACCCGATACACAACGATGAGTTTCTTCGAAACTTACGTAGCACACTAGTAATAAAATAATATTATTTTAAATGTTAGTTAACAAGTAGCCGTTGTACTGGCAGGAATGGATAGAAATAACTAAAATATGATTTTATATGTTTTTAAATGTTTATACATTTACCCAATAAAAGATAAAGGCTTAAAATACGGAAAGAGTTCAATTTTAGGGCATATATACTCTAATTTTCACTAAAGGTTCACTTATCACCTTTTAATGGTGAACCGTCATTAAATATAGTTTTGATCACTCTTATACATTATTTTGGACCAAATATAACTCTTCTTTATAATCGGGACATCAAAATTTACTTTGTGTAAATTTTTGGTACCTTTCTGATAATGTTCATTTTTTTTATGAATAGTGTAAAATGTTGTATTTTAATTCAAAAACTCTTTTTAATCTAAATTATTTATATGATTAGATTATTATTTTAATTGGTTTTAAATTGAAATTAGAAAATATTTTTATGAGTTAATCCAATGGTGGTCATTGGAATCAATTTCACTTTGAAATTGGACTTAAACTGGTGTCAATCTTTTGATACTTATTGTTTCACAAAAACACGCTATTTGTCATGACAGTGGAAATTAATTATTAAATTAATTAATTTGACTTATATTTTTTGAATTCTGTAAAATGGACTTCATTTTTGAATTCAGAATATCAAATATATATTAGGGTGAATTTTTGGTAATTTTCTGAAAAACTTCAATTTTTGATGAATAGTGAAACCACTAAGTGGTAATCAAGCAAACCGATTTTTCAGTTAAATGAAAGTTTACCACTAATGTGTATTTAATTTTGAAAATCCGACATACATGGTTGTAATTAAGAAGTAAAATGTGGTTCAATGAGATTAATATAATTTTATGGTGATTAGTAACTTTTTTTCATTAATCGTGATTAGAGGTAATTAGTGTAGTTTAAGGTAAAAATGATATTACAAGAATGTGAAAACACCATTACACTTGTCCTACACCTATTGGGTGAGTCATGACAGACCAAGACAAGCCATGGGCCAACTTGGGGACCCCATGGAGCCACTTTAGTTGGAAAATGACATTAATATATTTTTATTTAATGTTAAAGTGAAAATGACACAAACATAAATCGTTTTACTAAAATAATTTTTGCGTGGGTTTATACAAGTCCAAATTTTGATTATAAATATTCATTGGAACGATAAAAAGATTTCCTACATTATAGTATTTTTTTTATAATTTTTAGACATTAAATAAATTAAATTATATATGACATAATAATGATGCAGCGATGACATCATTATTTGACGATTTAAATAAAATGGAAAGATAATGAAAAATATAAAACCTACACATGGCCAAAACCAATTGGATGAGTGGATTTCGAACCCTTATCACCTTATCCACGAATTATATGAATGTGGGACCTTTTAAAATCGAAACACATTTTCAAATAAAGTAATATTTCTTTACATTCCAAAAGTGCCCCTCCTCTCCTCTTATAAAAGGCCCCCACCTCTACCTCATTTCACACACTTCTCAAGCCTTTGTCTCGGCCAACCCCTGCCCAATTACTCTCTCCACATCCCTCTCCTCATCCTAGAGTATTCCCTTTGGGCAGAATCCTTCCAGAGGAAGCCTTTAGGCTCAAATCAAAAGGGAGCTACACTTTTAAAGGTAATTCATTCTCTCTTGTTCATTTGTTTTATTTTGCTTCTCCAACCCTCTAAACTCTTTTTATTTACTTCTTTTGTAACAAAACCAGTATCTTCAATATACTAGGATGTTTTTATAATATTTATTTGAGCTACAATCTCACACAACTACATCAAATGGTTAAAGAACATACGGTTTCCGTGGATGGCGAAATTCTGCCTCCCGTAACGATGATTGTTCAATACTCATTTAACACCTTCAAGGGTTGCCATTATGATGTCACTATTTTTATATATGATATATAATATGCTTATGTTTTCTTTAAGCTTCTGTATTTTTCATTTTTGGCATACCTTTATGGTTTCCATTATGGGTAAACACGATATCTTCATTTAAGGAAGTGCGGACTACCGCCCCCTAAAAGTGATGTGATTCGTTAATGCCATATGTGGGATGTGTAAAGGATGGATTTAAAGTTATTATATATGATGTTATACTGGAATTATAATATACCTCTATATCATTATTATTTCTTTCCATTAAAGTATGAGATAGAAATGAAAGTAGCGTTCATGCGTACGTACGGCTTACCGTCTCCATGAACGGTGCATTTCATTTCTTATCCCCAAATGTAATGTACTATTAAAAGTACATGTATATAATGGATATATATATAATTAATGATATATCTAAATGATGAATATAATTCTGGAATTAAAATATACATACCTATTATTTAGTTTTAATTCCACTAATATGACAAAGAAATGGAAGTAGCGTTCATGCGTACGTACGGCTTACCGTCTCCATGAACGGTGCATTTCATTTCTTACCTCTAAATGATTATGTAATATTATAAATACATGTATATTCTGGATATATATGATACATATTATATCCAAATCGGGAATTTCATTCTGGATATAAAGAACTTTTGACCACATGAACAACATGTAATTGTAAGAAGTCAACTTTCGACTTAAGAACCAAATATTGACAAAACAAACATTATTAACATAATGGTTACATAATGTTTATAACATGGCAATAAGTGATATAAAAAAGAATAATGAACTTTAAAAAGGTTCTTGATCAAGTATAAATTAACTCAAGTTTATTATTCAGGACGTTAAAGAACGATCGAGTCAAGTCGGACCCAAGGTAAGGGACTTCGTCTCAATCTCCTTTCATTGAGCCATATTTCGTTTTATACACAACTTTCTTTTATACGGTGTATAAACTCCTTTGACTTTTAATTTTATACAAAAGGAATCATTTTCTACGAAGAGTTTTACTAAACGACAAAAAGGAATGTTTTTTTTAACGTACGCGGTGACAACGACCTTTTCCGCCGCCGCGAGTATTATTTGATCTTTGGCTTTATCAACAATCCATAATGTTTTTAGAATAAAATAAATACCATATACTCTTTTATGTATTTTGGTATTGAAAATGGTTTTGAAAAAGGATACTATTATGTCAATATATTTATGATATATTGTGATTGAAATGTGGAAATGTTATCATTCCTTTATATCGGTTTTATGTTTCATGATTTTATACTGGTACTTGGACATTTTAACGGGTGGTTACGTTATAAACCATATGACGGGTGGTGCCGTGAATACCAGGACGGGTGGTTACGTTATAACCTCCAATGCATTGGGTATGGAAGTCGGCCGTATGGCTATTCCATTAAGTATGTATGGAAATTGGCCGTATGGCTATTCCATTAAGTGATATGTATGGAAGTCAACCGTATGGTTATTCCACTTAAGTATGTTTATGTCCCAAGTTACCATTATATATTCTATGTGTTCTTTATATGGGTTTTATGGTAATCCTTTGGTTACAAAAAGGTAAGTAATGATACTTTATTCAGTGAAGATTTTTTTTACTACTTCATGAAGGTGAAGGTATTACTTTGATATAGTATACATGGTTTACTTGATGTTTGAAAAACTAACAGTTTTCATTATTTTTGTATCCCTTACTGAGCTTTTTATGCTCACCCCAAGTTTTTCGAAATGTTTTTCACAGGACTTAAAGTGGAATAAGGTCATGGATGGGATCAAGGGAATTTCATGCTATCTAAAACATGGAATCTAGACATCTTTCTTTTTAAGAGTTTTTATTTTATGGAGACTTAATAGAAGTGTCTACTTTGTAATCTTTCAATATGTAATAGTTATGTTCTAATTCTCTAAAACTCTAAACCTGAAAAGATCCTCAATGTGAATTATTCATTTAATTCAATATTAAGTAAGGTTTAAGGCTGGGGCCTTATAATAATCATGGGCATGTTCTCAACAGTAATTCCAATATAATCCAACATATTTATAATGAACCAACTAAACCAAATTATTGGAATGATTTTAGGTTGATATAACAACTTTCTCACATGGTTCTATTCAAATTGATTAACTTAATAATTAATTAACCTTATCCAATCCTCATTATATAAATTTGAATCATTTTATTACATTCAAACAAAAAAATGAATGTAGAAAATTAAGATTCATCTCATAAGACCCTGTGAGTTTTGATTTATTAATATATATCTCAGTTGATATTATAATTTAGATGATTACATAAGAATTGATAGATTCATGGTAATAAAAATTATTTTTTTACACCCAAAGGTTAATTTATTTAGAATGAATATATATTGGAATTAGTTTTTCCATTAACCATTCCTTTGATTAATTTATTATCCTGGGAAGTGGATAAATTTATGATTTTGAAGAAGTAGAGTTTTAAAAACCATCATATGAATAATTTACAAATAGTAATTAAAAAAATAAAATTATTGGAAACAATGTATAAGTTTTAGAAAGTAGTGTTTTGAAAATAAATTTTAGAATTATTAACATGTAGTCAATAAAAAATAAAATGTTCAATTTCCTCAATGATAACTATCACATTTTCAACGATAATGTTTCTTTTTTTGAAACTTTATATTCTTTTCTTTATTTAAAATAACCATCAAACATTTCCTTATCGTAATTTAGATAAATGTATGGTAAATTTTGTTAGGATCATGATGAAAACCATACATACAAATATTTATATGTATGAATATTTTATCTTGATTAATCCTAGAAAATATGAAGGGGGTCTATTTGAAACTGTAAAAAAACATTATATTTACAATAAAATAAAAAATACTAATAGGTTTAGGAATAAAATTATTACTAATAGTGTTTTAACATAATATGGTTTGAGTAATTTCATGAAGGGCTTTATTTATTTTCTAAAATATACTATTTTTCTAAAGTTGTTCTTGGTGATTATATATTTCAATTAATTAAATTTAAAGTTCAAGTTGTTTCGACACCATGATATTCAAAATCAACACAATGATATCTCTAGACAGTAATTTAATTCTTGTGTTTTCCATTCACAACATCATTAAGAAAAACCAAAATACATTAATAGTATTTCACTTTTAAAAAATATAACCATGTATATATACTGTAATAATTATGTTGGATATAAACATACTATTAAAAATTAACACTCCAATTTTGTTTCTATACAATTTAATATATATTTTTAAACTATAAAAATTCATATGTTGAAAACCCACTATTTTTTATAACAAGAATTGTGATTCATACAACATTTAAAAGGATCATATAATCTTATTTAAATATTCTTATGCACTTTTAGATCCCTCATATGTCCTCTTTGGAATGTTCGTCTAATGTATGAACATTCAGTGTCTAAACATTTTATATAATTACAACGAATGGTCTTTTATGTTACATATGCAATGTTGATCAATTCTTCTTTGTAATTATAGGGTATAATGTGTAAACATTATCATGCATATATAAATATAATACAAATATGTTCGAAATTTATATAGTATAATTATCAATCATGAATTTTACAAGGTAAACTTAATCACATAATTTGTTTGAGGTAAATTTTATTGAATATTATAATATATAAAACATTTTAAATTAATTTATTTATGAGAAACTCAAAATTCTCAATACTAATGATTTATCTGTTATCATTATCTATGAAAGTTACTTTTACTTATTTTTGCATATTAATCCATCAAGTATATTTTTTATATTTTATTATGTTTATTGAACATAGGTTATCATTGTACCATATATTTTGGACAATAGTACTCAGAATTAATACCTAAAAAGTTAAAAACTCTGTTTTTAGTAAATATAATTTCATGTTCATAAGAATTATTATAAAAAACCACTATGAATCCACACATATCTAGATATTTTATATTATATAATCTTATTTTTTTGAAATATAATTTCCATCAATATTTAAATACTGAACACAATTTAAAAAACATTTTTTTCTTATCACCTATCCTTTGACATCTCCTAAAAATGATCAATTTTATGGATTGAAATTTATTATTTGATATAATGATTTCTTTATGTGAATCCAATTATATAATTTAACATACATGTTTTAAATTATCAATAATGTTTATCAAATTTTAACCTTACCTAATTAAAATTAATCGGAATAACTTTATATGAAGAATAAGAAAATATTAGTAACATAAAAAAATTATTTAGGAGTTGAATATGAATAATGTAACATGACTAATTCATATATGAGTGTATAAATTTTAGATATTTATTTTTAAAATATACTATTGGATTTAGAAATATTATCATTAAAATAATCAATTCTATCAATTACATTAAATAATTCTTCTCAAGTGGAGACACATAGCTACTATTTTTTATCAAATAAAGTTAAACTATCTGTAACATCCTACCCATTATCATTTTCTTAACTCTGGGTGGAATTTCTACTTGGTCATAAGAGAAATCCCCAAGGTGATGAAGGTATAAAATAAATTCTAAGGGCATAAATAAAAGTGGGGGATGATATTCCCATAGAATTAAAAGAACCCAACCAAACACACATTAACAAGATAACTACTAAATGGTTCATGATAAAAATGTATACCAACTAATAGAAAAGCCATTGATATCAAAACCCGTAACATCCCAAGGAAATAAATAAAATGACATTTTTCATATTTATTAATATTTGTGAATTAAATATTAATTTTACATTAAAGGAGATACTATGTTCGATGGTGTACCCAATATGCAACAACAGGTTTCTCTGAAATCATATGTTACACACTAATATTATAATATTATTATTTTAAATGGTAATTAACACCTAGATTTTGTATAGATAAGAATTAATAGAACTAAATACAATATTATTATACATGTTTATTGAATATTTTTACATTTATCCAATAAAAGATAGAGGCTTAAAATGTGAATGAATATAAGCATAAATACTATAATATTCTTTAAAAGGTTGATTTACCGCATTTTGATGGAGAACCCTCTTTAAATATAGTTTTGGCCATATTTATATATTCTATTTGAAAAAATAAAATTTTTCTTTAGATTAGAGACAACAAAATTTACTTTGGGTATATTTGTGGTATTTTTTTGATAATGTTCATTTTTCATTGAAAAGTGAAAAATACTTTATTTTATTTCAAGGGTTCTTTTAATATAATTTATTTAAATGGTTAAATTATCTTTTTAATTGGTTATGATGTGCAATTATAATATATTTTTACAATTTAATCCGGTTTTGGGCATTATAATTAATTTTACATTGAAATTGGACATAAACAAGTGTCAATCTTTTTATAGTTATTATTTCTTTAAAACATGCTTTTTGTTTTGACAGTGGGAATTACATTTAAATTAATTTCTGCCACTTATGTCTTTTGAATTGGAAAAAATGGATTCCATATTTGTAATTAGTAGGTCTAAATTGTGTAATTAGGTAACTTTTATTTTTAGAAACTTTTTAAATTTACTATAGTAAATATTTTATTTACCCTGATTAAAGGGTAAATATAATAAATATGGGTAAAATTTAATATTATTATAATAATAAATTATCCTATCATCTGTATTAATACTATTGGATGATACATATATTACCATTGGAATCCTTGGGTCAAATTTGGGACCCCATGGAGCTACATGGGAGTAATATTGACACTTTATATTAATTAATTTAAAGTAAAGACAAAAATGACGTAAACAAATATGTTTTAGTAAATAAATATTTACATGGGGTTATATAAGTTATATTTTTTACTATAAATATTCTTTGGAAAGATAAAAATATATTTCTAAATCATGGTGTTTTTTTAATAATTTTTTCACATCAAAAAAATTATGTTATTTATGACACAATATGATGCAATATTTAACTCATTAACAAATGATTTAAATAAACAATTATATAAATATTTAAACAATATCCCAAACCTATCCAATTCTTATTGGATGATTTTATTTCTACCATGAGTCATCCTAAATTCTAATTTAATGATTAGTTGACATTTTTAAGAAAAATAATAGTTTATAATAAAATAATTGTTTCAATCTTTCCTAAAGATCCCCTCCTCTCCCTTATAAAAATCCCTCACTTAATACCCATTTATCACACTGCTCAAGCATTTTTTTTGTTCAAATTCTGCTCTGATAATCTCCGATGATCACTATATTCGTTCTAGAATCCTTAACTTAGGAATAAATAACTTCAATAAACCCTTTTGGTTCAAACCAAATGGAGTTACCCGATTTAAAGGTAACGTCCTCTCTTAAGTTCTTTTGTATTATTTTGCTTCTCCAACCCCCTAAAATCCTTTTATTCATTTATTTTATAACACAAAATGTATCCTAAATATACTATTTTGTTTTTATGAGAAGTAATCAAACTACACTTTCACACACCACTATCTAATGGGTAAAGAACATAATGTTTCTGTGGATGGCAAACTAAAGCCTCACGAAATGATCATTGTTCAAATAACTTCTACCGCCTCTCATGGTGGCCATTATGATGGAACTATATTTATATATGATATATATTATCTTTATGTTTTTATATGTTCTGTATTTTTCATTTATGTCATAACTTTATGGTTTCCCTAATGGGTAAACCCGATAATTTCATTTTAGGAAGTGCGGACTACTGCCCCCTCAAAGTGATATGACTCCTTAATGCCTTATATGGGATGTATAAAGAATAGAGTTAATGATTTTACAAATGATATTATAGTTTAATTATAATATAACTATGTATAATTATGTTTTAATTCAATTAAAATGAGAAATAGAAATAGAAGTAGCATTCATGCGTACGTACAACTTACTATCTCTATGAACGGTGCATTTCATTTCTTATCTCTAAATGTTATGTACTGTTGTAAATACATATATATAATGGATATATATGATTTATCTGATATCTAAATTATGAATATAATTATGGAGACAATGTATTTTTTACCACCTGGACAAATTTTAATTATAACTACTTCATTTTTTACTCTAATTCCGAACATCGACAAAATGTCAAATATGAACTCAAATAATTAACTAAATTTTATTGAAAAAAAATAAGTGATATAAAATTAATATTCAACATTAAAAAGGTTATTAAGTAAGTATAATTTAACTTAAGTTTATTTTTCATAATGAACATGGAACATACGAGTCAATTTGGACATGAGGTAAGTGATTTCTTATCTAACTTTTAATTCTGTGAGATTTCCATTATTCACCACTTATTTATTGCATGTGGTGTATTGTGTACTTACATTTGATATATATTATCATGATTTTATTTAAATTCATGTAATTATATGAATAATTTTGTGGTTGTTATATTTTTCTCATATGAATCTATTTATTGCAACCTGGTAAGGGTTTTTCATCTCACTTTTTATTCTCTTGAGACTCATGCTATATTAGCCACTATTTCCTTTTTGTGGTGAATGTACTGACCATGATTTTTTTATTTGTGTAATATAATTTTGTTTATGGTTATTTAGATATTTATTGTGTGATCTTTCTTTCATGGTGTGTATGTTTCGTAAGATACCAATTCGGTAAGGAAACCTTTCACTCTCCTCTTTTTAAAAGACTTTTTTTGTTATGTCTTTAAATTTACATATTATTATGTTGGGATATGTTATTATATATCCTTATTGATGTAAATTTTATGTCCAAGTGATGAGAAATCATATTCTATCTCATCAACTTTTTTTATGAATTTTAATGTGATGTCATTCTGTTGTCGAATTTCTGTAAGAAAACTTCTTAACCCAATTTCAATTTTTGGCTTAAACATCTACTTCTTGATTGTGTCATGCTAAGAATATGTGTGAGTAACCAATGATTTTTCTACACTTAATATCCACTTATATTGGGTGTATTTATATTTTTAACACATAATTATGTAATTGATTTATCCTTAATCTAAGGATGTCGTCTTTATAAGGGATTTCCTCTCAATTTACATTTCCATTGAGACTTCATTGTTGATATACACAAATTCACTCTTATATGGTGTATATAATGTCCTTTGGTATATTATATCATGAATAACTTTATTGTCATGATATTATTAAGTTCTGATTTAATGTTATTCCTCAATTATTTGTATTCTTGGGTCTCTCATTTTGTTAAAAATTCATTAACTAAAATATCATTTAAATGTTTTAATGGATTATTCTTCTAAATATTTCAAATTAATGTCCATGTGTTAAAAATAGTTTTAATGATTTATTCATACGAACATGAATGATTTGAAATTGATTTTATTTTAAAAGCTTTAAAGTGGTATAGGATACATTAAATCAAAAATATTATCTTTATTTAATATTTTAAATGGTTTTGAAAATTGCTTGATAAAAGCTTTGATATAGTCAATATTTGGAAATGATATATTGTGATTGAAATGTGGAAATTTTATCTTTCCATTATATATGTTTTATAGGTTATGAAAATGTTATAGCTATTGGGAATTTTTTATGTATACAGGTGGTTCCATGATAAACCTAGGGCAGGTGAGCCCGAGATAGCTCTCCAATGCATTGGGTAACGTGACAGAGTTAAATGTGAATGTTTCTCCTAATATATTTAGGTAATATACTATGATGGGTATTCCAAATGTGACTCCCTATGTAGTTGTGATGGCTACAATGTATGTTTGATATGGATTCCACAAGTTAACTTTATGATTTATGATTTCGGTATGTTATTCATAAATATTATGATTTCCTGATGTATGTTATGATTGAAAAGTATGGTTTCATTATTTTGTATTTATTTATGGGATAATGTTTTCATTCCTAATTTTATATCCCTCAATGAGCCTTTTATGCTCATCCCATGTTTTTTATGTGTTTTCCACAAAACTTAATGATGAATAAGGGTTAAGGATGGGATCAAATAAAATTCATGCTATCAAAAACATAGAACTAGACATGACTCTTTTTTTCAAGAGTTTCTATTTTATGAAAAAAAAAATATACTGAGTAGAATTGTCTACATGTAATAGTGATGTTGTTATGAACATTTTATGACCTAATTCTCTAAAACTCTAATCCAGAAAATATCATCAATGTGAATTATTTATTTAATTCAAGATTATGTAATTATTGAGGATGGGTCCTTATAGTTGGTTTCAAAGGTCGGTTTAGATAACTTTAGAGGTTACGATGTTATTTAATAATAAGTGACATAACCATAATATTTATGATATTTGAATGAGTGATGGTTATTTTAGATAAATCGAATGAGTTTATGATTACCTGAATAACAATATCTTAGTGTTTACCCTATTTATAAGATAATATATGACTATTTTATAGATAAACTCACACTGAACTTTTTAGTTTTAGTAAATTTTTTGATCTATTTGGATCCAACGTAATAATAGATGTGAAAGAAACTGTAATAGTTTTCTTAATGAGATTCTGAATGAAATGGGAGATGCAATGAGAACTCTTGTGATTAAAATATTCTATGGATATTTTTGAGGAATTTATCTCATTTTGGGGAATGTTATAAAATTATATGGTTTTAGAAAAAGAACAACCTACATGAAGGGTGACAACCTGTCATGTCCGGTAAGGCCACGGGAATCGAACCAACAACCAATGGGCGACATGGGCGTATCGCTTACCGCTAGCCTATATGAAGTCCTTGGTTTGTATGACTAATTATTTAAGTTAAATGATTTTATGGATCCAGAATAATTTGATCATATATTTTATAAAATGGGTATCATTATTATAGAAATGATTTTATAATTAAGTGATAAAGTTTATTTTGGAAGACGTTCTCTCTTTTGGGGAACAACATATACCTAAGGAAAATGGAATACTATTGGATTTAAATTATGGAGTAATGGGTGAAATATTATTTTGGGAATAATTTATGTTTTATTTTTTAAATATGGATATTTGGGTTTTTATGGAAATGATTAACCAATCATTGAGAATATGTGATTTTTCTAATTATGCGTCAATATGAGACTTTAAGAGTAGTCTATGTTTATGGAGTTAAATGTTAATATTTACTGTGGAAGAATATGTGATAAATCATTATATATTTTGGGTTTCAATAATAGTTTGGATTATTTTGAATAATTTTAAGGAAAATTATGTATTTAATGGTCTTTCTTGAACTTTGGGTATTTTTTGTTGAATTTTGGAGATTAAGAGTAATTATTATTTTTATAAAGGATTATCCTTTTTAGGTATTTTCTGATCTCACACTAACCATTTTGGTTTTTCTTGATGTCTAAATACATGGGAAATATATTGTAAATATTTTGTGGATTATATGAAACTATAGAATCTTATTCTAGCGCTTTTAATGTGACTAAGTTGGTTTGAATACTCATCATTTTGAGAAAAGATTATTTGTGGTAGAATTTAGTAATATATGGAAGTCTATATAACAAGTAAGTATGTTTCCTTATGTTTTTAGTTAATCTCATAAATAAATTACTCAATGATAAGTAACTTAAAACAAAAACGTTTCCTGTTAACCTTTCCTATTGGGGAATCAAGGACTGTTTAACCCATCACATGTTTGTGATTTTCTGGTGGTTAACCTTCTCCTAATAATGTTTTTTGTCACTCTCCATCAGAACATGATGGTTTGTTTTCCCCTCCATATCCATGTTTTCAATGAATACAAGTATCTTTTTTCTCATTTAACCTTTGTACTTCTCTTCCATTATTTTAAAGTGATAGTCTTATTGACTCTTTTTTCTATGTGGGACTTTAAATGAAGTATTTGAGCCCAATTTTAAAATTAAGAGGACGCAATTCCCAAAAGTGGAGAAGGATCTAACATCCCAGGGAAATAAAGAACATGTCATTTTTCATATTTATTAATATTAGTGAATTAAATATTAATTTTACATTAATGGGGATGCTATGTTTGATGGCGTACACGATATGCAACAATGGGTTTCCTTGAAATGAAACCTTCCACACTAATAATATAATATTATTATTTTAAATGGTAGTTAATTCCTAGACATTGTATTAGAGATAATGAATATAACTAACTAAAATTTGATTATACATGATTGTTGAATATTTTTACATTTATCCAATAAAATATAGAGGCTTAAAATGAGAATGAATCTAAGCATAAATACTATAATATTCTTTAAAAGGTTGATTTACCACCTTTTGATGTCAAACCCTCTTTAAATCTAGTTTTGGTAATTTTTATATGTTATATAGGACAAAATAAAATTCTTCTTTATATTCCGGACATCAAAATATACTTTGGGTAAATTTTTCATATTTTTCTGATCAAGTTTATTTTAAAATGAATAGTGAAAAATATTGTATTTTAATTTGAAAGTGCCTTTAAATCTAATTATTTATATGGTTAGATTATATTTTTAATTGGTTCTAAAGTGTAATTGGAATATATTTTTACCAGTTAATCCAATTTTGGACATTTAAATTAATTTCACTTTAAAATTGGACATAAACAAGTGTCAATCTTTTCATTGTTATTATTTCTTAAAAACACACTTTCTATTTTGACAGAGGGTTTTAATTTTAAATTAATTTCTGCCACATATTTGTTTTGTATTGAAAAAAATGGATTCTATATTTGGAATCAGTATTTCCAAATTTTTTAAATAGTTAACTTTTATTTTTATACATTTTAAATATTTACTCTGTAAATATTTTATTTAGCATGATTAAAGGGAAAATATAATAAATAAGGGAAAAAATAATATTATAATACTATTAAATTACCATAAAATGTGTCCTAATCCTTTTTTGTGATACCTATCTCACCATTAGAATCCATGGGTCAAATTTGGGACCTCATGGATCCACATGGGATTAATAATGACACTTTATATTAATTAATTTAAAGTAAAGAAAAAAATGACATAAACAAATATCTTTTAGTAAATAAATTTTTACATGGGGTTATATAAGTTATATTTTAAACTATAAATATTATTTTGAAATATAAACATATTTCCTACATCATGATATATTTTTTATAATTTTTTGACATAAAAAATTAAAATTATATATGACACAATAATGATGCAATATTTACCTCATTAATAAATAATTTAAATAAATAAGATTATGAATGAAAAAAAACTCCAAAACCTACCCAATTCTTGTTCGATGATTTTATTTCTACCATGAGTCATCTTAAACTCTACTTTAATGATTATTTGACCTTTTCAAACCGAATATGAGTTTATAATATAATAATGTTTTCAAACTTTCCTAAGAAGCCCCACCTCTCCCTTATAAAAAGCTCTCACTTCCTACCCATTTCTCACACTTCTAAAGCATTTTCCTACAAAAACCTCTACTCCAATAATCTACCAAGATCCCTCTTATCATACTATAAGCCTTACCTTGGGAAAAAAGAACTTTAAGAAACCCTTTTGGTTCAAACCAAAGGGAGTTACCCGATTTAAAGGTAACTTCTTCTCTTAAGTTCTTTTGTTTTATTTTACATCTCCAACCCACTAATCTCTTTTTATTACTTCATTTTATAACAAAAAAAGTATCCTAAATAAACTAGGATGTTTTTATAAGAATTATTCAAACTACACTTACACACACATCCATCTAATTGGTAAAGAACATAATGTTTCTGTGGATGGAAAACTAACGCCTCACGAAACGATGATTGTTCAATTAACTCCTACTGCCTTTCATGGTGTCCATTATTATGGAACTGTATTTATATATGATATATATTATTTTTTTTGTTTTATTTATGCATTTGTATTTTTCATTTATATCATACCTTTAGGGTTTCCATAATGGTTAAACGGGATAATTTCATTTTAGGATGTGCGGACTACCGACCCCCCCCCCAAAGTTATATGACTCGTTAATGACTTATATGGGATGTATAAAAGATGGATTTAATGATATTATAAGTTATATTATACTATAAATATAATATACCTATGTATCATTATGTTTTAATTCCATTAAAATAATAAATATAAATGGAAGTAGCATTCATGCTTACGTACGGCTTACCGTCTCCATGAACGGTGCATTTCAATTCTTATCTCCAAATGTTATGTAATGTTATAAATACATATATATACTTGATATATATTATGTATATGATATCTAAACAATTAATATAATTTTAGAGATAATTGATTTTTGACCACATGGACAAATTTTAATTATAACATGTTCATTTTTATCTCAAATTTCGAACATCGACAAAATGTCCGATATAAACTCAAATAATTAACTAACTATTATTGCAAGGTAATAAGTAAAATAAAAGTAATTTTAAACATTAAAAGGTTATTAATAAAGTAAAAATTAACCTCTATTTATTATTCAGGAAGAACAAGTAACATATGAGTCATGTTGGACACAAGGTAAGTGATTTCTTATCTCACTTTCAAATCTATGAGATTTCCATTCTTCACCACTTATTTATTGCAAGTGGTGTATTGTGTAATTACGTTTGATAGATACTATAATGATCATATTTATATTCATGGTATTATTTTGATTCATTTTGTGGTTATTAATGTTTTCTCATATGACTCGATTAATTGCAACATGGTAAGGGTTTTTCATCTCACTTTTTATTCATGTGAGATTAATGCAATATTAGTCTCTATTTCCATTTGTGTGGTGGATGTACAACCCATGATTGTATTAATTGTGTAATTTAATTATATTTATGGGTATTTACATATTCATTGTGTGATCCTTCTTTCATGGGGTGTATGTTTCGTAAGATACCAATTCAGTAAAAGAACATTTCACCCTCAACTTTTTAAAAGACTGTTTTTGTTATGTCTTTTAATTTACATATTATTATGTTGGGAAAAGTTATTCTATATCCTTATTTATGTAAATTTTAGGTCCATGTGTTGAGATATCATTTATCTCTCATCAACTTATTTTTTTAATTTTAACGTGATGTCGTTAAGCTATCGAATTTCTGTAAGAAAACGTCTTAACCCAATTTCAACTTTTGGGTTAAACATCTACTTCTTGATTATGTCGTGATATGAATATGTGTGAATAACCTATGATTTTTTTTACACTTAATATCCAATTATATTGTGTGTATTAATATTTTTCTCACATAATTATGTAATTGATTTATCCTTAATCTAAGGATACTATCTTTATAAGGGATTTCGTCTCAATTTACATTTCCATTGAGACTTCATTGTTGATATACACCAATTCACTCTTATATGGTGTATATACTGTCCTTTGGCGTATTATAACATGAATACCTTTATTCTCATAATATTATTAATTTTTGATTAAATTTTATCATCAATTATATGTATTCTAGGATCTCTCATTTTGTTAAAAACTCTTTAACTAAAATATTGTTTAAAATGTTTTAATGGTTTATTCTTCTAAATATTTCACATTAATGTCATGTTTTAAAAATGGTTTTAAATATTTATTCATATGTACATGAATGTTTTGAAATTGAAATTTCTTTCAAAATATTCAATGTGGTATGTGACACTTTGATTCAAAAAATCTCTTTATTTAATATATTAAATGGTTAGATAAAAGCTTTGATTTTTTCAATATTTTGAAATGATATATTGTGATTGCAATGTGGAAATGTTATTTTTAAATTATGTTTGTTTTATGGGATATGAATATGATATGGCTAACGGGAATTGTTTACATATTCAGGTGGTTCCATGATAAACCTGGGGTAGGTGAGCCTGAGATAGCTCTCCAATGCATTGGGTATTATAATGGAGGTAAACGTGAATGTTTCTCTTAAAATATTTGAGGAATATTTTATGATGGGTATTCTAAATGTGACTCCCTATTTAGTTTTGATATCTACAATGTATGTATGATATGGATTCCACAAGTTACCTTTATGATTAATGATTTTTGTGTGTTATTCATAAATCTTATGATTTAAGGATGTATGTTATGATTAAAATGTATGGTTTCATTGTTTTGTATTTATTGATGGGATAATGTTTTCATTCTTTATTTTATATCCCTTACTGAGATTTTTATGCTCATCCCATGTTTTTTAAATTTTTTCCACAGGAATTAAAGATGAATATGGTTCAAGGATGGGATCAAGGAAAAGTCATCCTATCTAAAACAAGGAACTAGACCTGGCTCTTTTTTCAAGAGTTTTTATTTTATGAAACTAATGGATACTAACTAGAGTTTTATACATGTAATATTCATGTTGTTATGTAAATGTTATGACATTATTCTCTAAAACTCTAAACCTGAAAAGATCCTCAATGTTAATTATGCATTTAATTCAAGATTATGTAATGTTTATGGATGGGTCCTTATAAAACCAATCATTATCAATACCACAACAGAAGACTACAATATCAATGTATACATCCAAATACTATAATACCAAAGATGACTAAAATTCCACTAAAACTTTCATTCTCCAACAAGATACATGCTCTAAGTCCACCACACATCACAATTATCAAAAATTAGTGACAATGGTGTGTAATACCTTATGTTTTCCCTTATCCTATTAAACAACATATGTAAAGGAACCATAGTTTCAAATTAGGGGTGAGTAATGAAACTCTATATATTTTCCCCAATTAATTCCATACTCAAGAAACTAATATATAACATGTTAGAAAATTTATATAAAATAGATTAATAAAATAAATTTTGAAATTAGTTCATAATGAAATAGAAACAATATCCATTGAAATTTTTTTTCTCAAAATAGTAACATGTTTCAAGGAAGATAAACATACAATTCTTTTAAATCATTTCAAATTCTTTGTTTTGGAATATCCTAAAACGGTTCACATACACATATATCCACACATAAACATATGAATGATTTTTTACTATAGATCCATACTCATTAGTGACTTCCAATCAATCTACCATGTAATCATAAGGTAATTAAATCCCATGTTCCATTACAGCTTTGGCACTTATCACAAGGTCATATTTCAACCAAGCCTCATAATGAAATATGAACAGACACACCATGTATACCAACAAACCATAAAAAACCTTTTCAATTATAAAACCATTTTAATAAATTATGATTTTATTAAAAACCCATTTTTATAAATCAAACCAAGAGACAGCTTTATAATCGTCATTTTAAAATGATGTTTCATATCACATGCACAACAATTTCACAATTTCACAAATAATCCTCCATCCATCACTAAATAAAGATCGTACGATGCATTGAAAAATAAATTTACAATTAAAATTCAATAAATTTAATCAATTTGAAAATAATACTTCATGTTCAAAATATACTAGTCGAGAGTGAATCCACCTACCTTGGGTTATATGAGAAAAAAGATATTGACATGAAGAACACTAACAAAACCATCCTAAATCTTTACAAACCCACCATAGATATCTTCCCCTTATCATTAGTAAGGAAAAAAATATCAATATATTTAGAATAAACTCTCTTAGTTCTGTCCCCATTAGACATATATCTATAAAAAAAACTAGAGGAAAATAAATGAGGTTATAATATAAATCACCAAGAATGACCAACAACGATACCTTCTTGTGAGGATCTAACTTCAATACACCACGAGAAGGGTTTAAATAACCTCAAGATCAATGAGATATGAACTTATTACCTTTGGGAATATGTAAAATTGAGTAAGGGATACATAAGAGTAAAACTAAGAGAGTTACAGAAAAAAGGTCTGAGATCCCCAATTTTAAGATCTCATTTTTATCCAAGGCATAGTTCGGCACACAGGTAGGAAAATAGTGTGCTAACCATGCACAAACCACTGTATCAAAGTTGAACCTCACATGGTTGGATCACACATGTAACATCCCAGTTAAATAAAGAATAAAGAATTCTCATATTTATTAATATTTACGAATTAAATATTAATTTTAATTAAAAGGGGTTTCTACGTTCGATAGCGTACTCGGTACGCAATGATGAGTTTCTTTGAAAACTTACGTTGCACACAAGTAATAAAATAATATTATTTTAAATGTTAGTTAATGAGTAGCCGTTGTACTGGAGGGAATGTATAGAAATAAATAAAATATGATTATATATGTTTTTAAATGTTTTTACATTTACCCAATAAAATATAAAGGCTTAAAATACGGAAAGAGTTCAATTTTAGGCATTTATACCCTAATTTTCACGAAAGGTCCACTTACCACCTTTTGACGGAGAACCATCATTAAATATAGTTTTTATTGATCTTATAAATTATATTGGACCAAATATAACTCTTCTTTAGAATCGGGACATCAAAATGTACTTTGTGTAAATTTTTGGTACCTTTCTGATAAAGTTCATTTTTTTAATGAATAGTGTAAAATGTTGTATTTTAATTCAAAACCTCTTTTTAATCTAATTTATTTATATGATTAGATTATCTTTTGAATTGGTTTTAAAGTGAAATTAGAAAATATTTTTACCATTAAATCCAATAGTGGTCATTGGAATTAATTTCACATTGAAATCGGACTTAAACTAGTGTCAATCTTTTGATACATATTGTTTCATAAAAACACGCTATTTGCTCTGACTGTTGGAATTAATTATTAAATTAATTAATGTGACTTATATTTTTTGAATTTTTTAAAATAGACTTCATTTTTGAATTCTGAATATCAAATATAGCTTAGGGTGATTTTTTGGTAATTTTCTGAAAAACTTCAATTTTTGATGAATAGTGAAACCACTAAGTGGTACTTATAAAAACTGATTTTCCGTTTAAATGAAATTTTTCCATCATTGGGTTTTGAATTTCAAAAATCCGACATACATGGTTGTCATTAAGAAGTAAAATGTGGTTCAATGAGATTATAATAATTTTTTGGTGAGTAGTAACTTATTAAGTTCTTAATCGCAATTAGTGGTAATTAGTGTAGTTTAAGGTAAAAATAATGCTGTAATAAAATAAGATGAGCTTGACACATGTCCTACCCTCATTGGATGTGTAATGGCCGACCGAGAAAAGCCATGGGTCAAATTGGGGACCCCATGGAGCCACTTTGGTAGGGAAATGACATAAATAACTTTTTATTAAATGTTAAAGTAAAAATGACACAAACATAATATGTCTTACGAAAAGAATTTTTACATGGGGTAATAAAGATCAGATTTTTGATTATAAATAGTCATTGGAAATCTAAAAATATTTCCTACATCATAGTATTTTTTTTATAATTTTTAGACATTAAATAAATTAAATTATTTATGACATCATGATGATGCAGCGATGACATCATTATTTAACGATTAAAATAAAATGGAAAGATAATGTAATATCTAAGACCTACACTTGTCCAAAAACTATTGGATGGGAATATTTCGAACCCTTATCACCTTATCCACGACATATATCAATGTGGGACCTTTTAAAACCGAAACACATTTTCAAATAAAGTAATATTTCTTTACTTTCCAAAAGTGCCCCTCCTCTCCTCTTATAAAAGGCCCCCAACTCTACCTCATTTCACACACTCCTCAAGCCTTTGGATCGGCTAACCCCGGCCCATTTACTCTCCCCACATACCTCTACTCATCCTATAGGATTCCCTTTGGGCATAATCCTTTCAGAGGAAGCCTTTAGGCTCAAATCAAAAGGAGTTACACTTTTAAAGGTAATTCATTCTCTCATGTCCATTTGTTTTATTTTGTTTCTCCAACCCCCTAAACTCTTTTTATTTACTTCTTTTGTAACAACACCAGTATCTTAAATATACTAGTATGTTGTTATAAATACATGTATATGATGAATATATATGAATATATATTATAAATACATGTATATGATGAATATATATGATATATATGTTATCCAAATCATTAATATCATTCTGGATATAATGAACCTTTGACCAAATTAACAACATGTAAGTGTAAGAAGTCTATTTTTGACTTAAGAACCAAATACCGACAAAATGAACATTATTAACTTAAATGATTACATAATGTTCATAACATGGTATAAAAAGAATGATGAAATTGAAAAAGGTTCATAAGCAAGTAGAGATTAACTCAAGTTTATTATTCAGGACATTATAGAACGGTCGGGTCAAGTCGGATACGAGGTATGGGACTTCGTCTCAATCTCCTTTCATTGAGGAATATTTCGTTTTATACACAAATTTCTTTTATACGGTGTATAACCCCCTTTTAATTTTACATTTATTCAAAAGGAATCTTTTTTATAAGAAGCGTTTACTAAACGACAAAAGGGAATGTTTTTGTCGTACGTATGCGGGGACAACGACTTCTCCGCCGTCGTGACTGTTATTTGAGTTCCGGCTTCCTCTACAAGCCATACATTCTTTTTAAAAGAAAAATAAATACCATGTTTTACTTTTCTTTGATTTTGGTATTGAAAATGGTTTTCATAATGTTTTTATATCAATGTGTTGTATTGATATCTCGTGATTGAAATGTGGAAATCTTATGTTTCCTTTATGCATGTTTTATGTGATATGATTATGTTATGGTTCTTGGGCATTATTATGAAGACGGGTGGTTCCGTGATAAACTAAGGGCGGGTGAGCCTGTTATAGCTCTCCAATGCATTGGGTAACGCGAAGGAGTGAAACGTTAAGGTTTCTCCGAAGAGATTTAGGGAATATACTGTGATAGGTATTCCAAACGTAACCAAGAGGGTTAATCCCTACGTAAGAATGTTATGGATGCCTCAAGTTACCTTTATGTCTTATGATTTCTATGATTTATTCATGATTTTATGAGGTATGTTAAAGTTCCTATGTTTTATTGGTAAAGTATGATTTCATTCTTATGTATATATGAACTCATGTTTCATTTCCATGTTTTTATAACCCATACTAAGCTTTTTAAGCTCATCCCAAGTTTTTTTGAAATGTTTTTCACTGGTCAAGGGAAGGGTACGTGATATGATGATAGTGTCAAGGAAGTGTCAAGAAATAATCCATGTTTTATTTCAAATGTGTTTTCCATTGATGGGAATGAAGAATACTATCTTTATGTAACCACTTTGTTTATATGTGGAATGTAATGCAAGTTTTATGATCTAATTCTCTAAAACTCTATACCCGAAAAGATCCTCAATGTGTAATCTTGTAATAACTCAAGATTAAGTAAGGTTTAAGGTTGGGGCCTTATAGTTGGTATCAGAGGTCGGTTTAGATAACTTTAGGAGTTAGAATTCTATTAAATGATTATCCAAAAATATTTTTTTTGAAATGATATAGCATTTGAAGATTACCATGTTGCTTTATCTAAGACATGTTTGTTCAGAATGGTTTTCCACAGAGGAAACAGGGAAGCAGTGCTAGGAAGGCATAAAGAAGGAAATAACCTTTCGAATCAGCATCCTGAGGTGGTCGGAATTGGAACTGAACAGTTTTTTGCAGTAATGGAGCAGTTGACTCAGGCTATAAATGGTGGTGGTATCCATGCACGAGACCAGCCAGATCAACCGCAGAGGAACATGTCAGTGGTGGAACATTTCATGAGGCAACATCCACCATCATTCAGAGGATCATCTAACCCTGTGCAAGATGAAGGGTGGATTAAAGCACTGGAAAAGATTTTTGATGTCATGGGGTGTTCAGACAATCAAAAGGTTAGTCTTGCTATTTACCGTTTGGAGGGTGAAGCAGATCAGTGGTGGTCTATGGTTAAAAATATCAGGGACGCTGATGAGATTGATGCTCTTGACTGGGATGAATTCAAAGGTATGTTTCTTGAGAAGTATTTTCCTCTGGTTGTTCGACTTAGGATGGAAAAACAATTCTTGGAATTGAGGCAAGAGGAAGACTCAGTGGCTGCCTATGAAGAAAGGTTCACTCGATTGGCAAGGTATGCTCCAAATTTTATCCGAGACCTTGATAGTAAAATCAATCATTTTTACTCAGGATTAAAGCCAAAATATCGAAGGGCATTAGCTTCTCGTGAGTTTAAAAGTTATGAAAAGCTTGTTAGATGTGCTGAGAAGGTTGAAATTGAGTTTTCTGATGACCAAGTGTTCTATAACAACCAGCAGAAGAAGAGACCGAGGTGGCAGGAGAAAGGTAAGAATTCTTCAAAAAAGTCTGATGGTAAGAGAACTAAGTTTCCAGTTTGTGATAAATGTGGAAAAAGGCATGCTGGGGAATGTCTTCTGAATTCTGTAAAGTGCTACCGATGTGGTAAGATGGGACATAAGGCTCGTTATTGCACTGAAAAGGATAAAGGTGAAGGTAAGAACAAATTTGATTTACAGTTAGTGAAATGTTATAAGTGGAATGAGATGGGTCACTATGCAAACGAGTGTCCGACAAAGAGCTTGAGTGATGGGAAGCAGTTAGACTACAAGCAGAATGGGGTGGTGAAATCCTTTGCAAGTACTTCAGCAGATGTCGGGCCGTCAATTGAAGTTGTATCAGCTCCAGGGAGCTCAGTTTTTTTCAAAGATTTACTTGAGATCGGGGTACCATCAGCTAAAGGTAAAGGAGGTAGATATTCGGAAAACCGCGTTCCCTAAAAGATATGGCCATTATGAGTTTGTAGTAATTCCTTTTGGGCTAACCAATGCACCTGCTGTATTCATGGACTTAATGAGTAGAAATTTCCATGAGTTCTTGGATAAGTTTGTGGTGGTTTTCATTGATGATATTTTGGTGTTTTCTAAAAGTAAAGAGGAGCATGAAAGACATTTAAGAGTTATCTTGCAAACCTTAAAAGAAAAGAAACTATATGGGAAATTCAGCAAGTGTGAGTTTTGGTTGCATCAAATTTCTTTCCTTGGTCACATTTTTTCTAAAGATGGAATAACTGTTGATCCTGCAAAAACAAAAGTTGTGGAAGAATGGCCAAGACCCACAAATGTAACCGAGATTCGTAGCTTCCTTGGTTTGGCGGGCTATTACCGAAGGTTTTTTAGAAATTTTTCACGGTTATCTAGTCCAATGACTAAGCTAACTCGGAAGGGTGTTAAGTTTATCTGGACAAAAGAATGTGATGATTGTTTTCAGGAATTGAAAAGAAGATTGGTGAATGATCCAGTTTTGGCACTACCTTCCAGGAATGGTGAGTTTGTTATATACAGTGATGCTTCATTGAAAGGACTTGGTTGCATCCTAATGCAGAATGATCAGGTAATTGCTTATGCTTCACGACAGTTGAAAACTCATGAGGTAAATTACCCTACACATGATTTGGAATTAGCTGCTATTGTTTTTGCTTTAAAATTTTTGAGGCATCATTTGTATGGAGTAAAGTGTGAAATATATACCGATCACAAAATTTTAAAGTATATATTCACTCAGAAAGAGTTAAACATGAGATAGAGGATATGGCTAGAATTAATCAAGTATTATGATTGTACAATTCATTACCATCCGGGAAAAGAAAATAAAGTGGATGATGCTTTGAGTCGAAAAATTAATGCTTCATTAACAATGTTGCATTTGGAACGTGATCCTTTGGTTAAGGATTTGATGAACTTTGGCATAGAAGATCTTGGTGCAGGAAGTCCTTCTATTTTGTTTCAGGTATCAGTGAGATCTTCTCTATCAGATAGAATCAAGAAAGCACAGAAGCAAGACAGTGAGTTGCAGAAAAAGGTAGAGCTGGTTCAGAAAGGTCAGTTTCCTGAATTCAACATTGATAATGATTGTGTTTTGAGATTTGGGAAGAGATTGTGTGTGCCTTGTGATTCATAGTTAAAGAGAGAGTTGTTATGTGAAGCTCATAGTTCTCCGTTTTCAGTTCATCCTGGCAGTACTAAGATGTATAGAGATCTGCGGGAGTATTACTGGTGGGATGGAATGAAAAGAGACATTGCTGATTTTACTATGAAGTGTTTGACATGTCAACAGGTTAAAGCAGAATGGCAGTTACCGAAAGGGATGCTTCAGCCTTTACCAGTGCCAGAGTGGAAATGGGAGAATATATCCATGGACTTTGTTGTGGGATTACCGAGGACATCTCGAGGTAATAATGCAATCTGGGTTATTGTTGATCGCTTGACCAAATCTGCTCATTTCCTTGCTATACGAGATACTTTTTCCCTAGATCAACTTTCCCGTTTGTATCTTAAAGAGATAGTCAGGTTACATGGATTTCCTCTCTCCGTTGTATCGGATTGTGATCCCAGGTTTACTCTTAACTTTTGGAAAGGGCCTTCAGAATTCGTTGGGTACTGAATTAAATTTTAGTACAGCTTTTCATCCTCAATCAAATGGGCAGTCAGAACGAACAATTCAGACATTGGAGGATATGCTACGAGCTTGTTCTATGGATTATCAGGGAAGTTGGGACCAACATCTTTCTTTGGTTGAATTTTCATATAATAACAGTTTTCATTCCAGTATACAGATGGCACCATTTCAGGCATTATATGGGAAGCGGTGTCGAACTCCAGCTTTCTGGGATGAAGTGGGTGAAAGGAAGTTGGTGGGACCAGAATTGGTAGAAGAGATGGCAGACAAAGGTCAGCTGATTCAGAAACACATGAGAACAGCTCAGAGCAGGTAGAAGAGTTATGCGGATAACCGGAGGAAGGATCTATCTTTTGAGGTAGGTGATAATGTTTTTCTCAAAGTATCACCATGGAAAAGTGTGATGAGATTTGGTAAGAAAGGAAAGTTGAGTCCAAGGTTCGTTGGACCATATGAAATTATGGAGTGAGTTGGATCAGTTGCATACCGAGTGGCTTTAACTCCTAGTTTATCTCAGGTACACAATGTTTTTCACGTTTCGATGTTGAGAAAGTATATACCAGATCCATCTCATGTTTTGAGTCCAGAGGTAGTTCAATTGGAATAGAATCTATCTTATGAGGAACAACCGGTCCAGATTCTTGACCACATGGAGCAGGTGTTACGGAATAAGGTGATTCATTAGGTAAAGGTTTTGTGGAAAAACCATGTGATTGAAGAGGAAACGTGGGAATCTGAAAATGCTATGAGGGATAAATACCCCCACTTATTTTGATAACTGAATAAAATTGCGAGGACGCAATTCTCAGAAGGGGGGAAAGGATGTAACATCCCAGGTAAATAAAGAATAAAGAATTTTCATATTTATTAATATTTACGAATTAAATATTAATTTTAATTAAAAGGGGTTTCTACGTTCGATAGCGTACTCGGTACTCAACGATGAGTTTCTTTGAAAACTTACGTTGCACACAAGTAATAAAATAATATTATTTTAAATGTTAGTTAACGAGTAGTCGTTGTACTGGCGGGAATGGATAGAAATAACTAAAATATGATTATATATGTTTTTAAATGTTTTTACATTTACCCAATAAAAGATAAAGGCTTAAAATACGGAAAGAGTTCAATTTTAGGCATTTATACACTAATTTTCACGAAAGGTCCACTTATCACCTTTTGACGGAGAACCGTCATTAAATATAGTTTCGATCGATCTTATAAATTCTATTGGACTAAATATAACTCTTCTTTAGAATCGGGACATCAAAATTTACTTTGTCTAAATTTTTGGTACCTTTCTGATAAAGTTCATTTTTTTAATGAATAGTGTAAAATGTTGTATTTTAATTCAAAACCTATTTTTAATCTAATTTATTTCTATGATTATATTATCTTTTGAATTGGTTTTAAAGTGAAATTAGAAAATATTTTTACCATTAAGTCCAATAGTGGTCGTTGGAATTAATTTCACTTTGAAATCGGACTTAAACTAGTGTCAATCTTTTGATACTTATTGTTTTATAAAAACACGCTATTTGCTCTGACAGCAGGAATTAATTATTAAATTAATTAATGTGACTTATATGTTTTGAATTTTGTAAAATAGACTTCATTTTTGAATTCAGAATATCAAATATTTCTTAGGGTGAATTTTTGGTAATTTTCTGAAAAACTTCAATTTTTGATGAATTGTGAAACCACTAAGTGGTACTTATAAAAACTGATTTTCCGTTTAAATGAAATTTAGCCATCATTGTGTTTTAAATTTCAAAAATCCGACATACATGGTTGTCATTAAGAAGTAAAATGTGGTTCAATGAGATTATAATAATTTTTTGGTGAATAGTAACTTATTAAGTTCTTAATCGCGATTAGTGATAATTAGTGTAGTTTAAGGTAAAAATAATGCTTTAATAAAATAAGATGAGCTTGAAACATGTCCTACCCTCATTGGATGTGTAATGGCTGACCAATACAAGCCATGGGTCAACTTGGGAACCCCATGGAGCCACTTTGGTTGGGAAATGACATAAATAACTTTTTATTAAATGCTAAAGTAAAAAATGACACAAACATAATATGTCTTACGAAAAGAATTTTTACATGTGGTTATAAAGATCAGATTTTTGATTATAAATAGTCATTGGAAATATAAAAATATTTCCTACATCATAGTATTTTTTTTATAATTTTTAGACATTAAATAAATTAAATTATTTATGACATCATGATGATGCAGCGATGACCTCATTATTTAACTATTAAAATAAAATGGAAAGATAATGTAATATCTAAGACCTACACTCATCCAAAAACTATTGTATGGGAATATTTAAAACCCGTATCACCTTATCCATGACTTATATCAATGTGGGAACTTTTAAAACCGAAACACATTTTCAAATAAAGTAATATTTCTTTACTTTCCAAAAGTTCCCCTCCTCTCATCTTATAAAAGGCCCCCACCTCTACCTCATTTCACACACTCCTCAAGCCTTTGGCTCGGAAAAACCCTGCCCATTTACTCTCTCCACATCCCTCTCCTCATCCTAGAGGATTCCCTTTGGGCAGAAGCCTTTCAAAGGAAGCCTTTAGGCTTAAATCAAAAGGAGTTACACTTTTAAAGGTAATTCATTCTCTCATGTTCATTTGTTTTATTTTGTTTCTCCAACCCCCTAAACTCTTTTTATTTACTTATTTTGTAACAACACCAGTATCTTCAATATACTATGATTTTGTTATAAGAATTATTTGAGCTACACTCTCACACAACTACATAAAATGGTTAAAGAACATACGGTTTCCGTGGATGGCGAAATTTTGCCTCCCAAAACGATGATTGTTCAATACTCATTTAACACCTTAAAAGGTGGCCATTATGATGTCACTATTTTTATATATGATATATAATATGTTTATGTTTTCCATAAGCTTCTGTTTTTTTCATTTTGGGCATACCTTTATGGTTTCCATTATGGGTAAACACGATATCTTCATTTTAGGAAGCGCGGACTACCGCCCCCTGAAAGTGATTTGATTCGTTAATACCATATGTGGGATCTATAAAGGATAAAGTTAATGATATTATATATGTTATTATACTAGAATTATAGTATACTTATATATCATTATGATTCCATTCTAGAAAAAATGAGATAGAAATGGAAGTAGCATTCATGCGTACGTACGGCTTACCGTCTCCATGAACGGTGCATTTCATTTCTTACCTCTAAATGTGATGTAATATTATAAATACATGTATATGATGAATATATATGATATATATGTTATCCAAATCATTAATATCATTCTGGATATAATGAACCTTTGACCAAATTAACAACATGTAAGTGTAAGAAGTCTATTTTTGACTTAAGAACCAAATACCGACAAAATGAACATTATTAACTTAAATGATTACATGATGTTAATAACATGGTATAAAAAGAATGATGGTCTTGAAAAAGGTTCATAAGAAAGTAGAGATTAACTCAAGTTTATTATTCAGGAGATTAAAGAACGGTCGGGTCAAGTCGGATACGAGGTATGGGACTTCGTCTCAATCTCCTTTCATTGAGGCATATTTCGTTGTATACACAACTTTCTTTTATACGGTGTATAAACCCCTTTGACTTTTACGTTTATTCAAAAGGAATCTTTTTAATATGAAGCGTTTACTAAACGACAAAAGGGAATGTTTTTGTCGTACGTATGCGGCGACAAAGACTTCTCCGCCGTCGTGACCATTATTTGAGTTTCTGCTTCCTCTACAAGCCATACCTTCTTTTTAAAAGAAAAATAAATACCATGTTTTACTTTTCTTTTATTTTGGTATTGAAAATGGTTTTCATAGTATTTTTATATCAATTTGTTGTATTGATATCTCGTGATTGAAATGTGGAAATATTATGTTTCCTTTATGCATGTTTTATGTGATATGATTATGTTATGGTTCTTGGGAATTATTATGAAGACGGGTGGCTCCGTGATAAACTAAGGGCGGGTGAGCCCATTATAGATCTCCAATGCATTGGGTAACGTGAAGGAGTAAAACGTTAAGGTTTCTCCGAAGAGATTTAAGGAATATACTGTGATGGGTATTCCAAACGTAACCAAGAGGGTTACTCCCTACGTAAGAATGTTATGGATGCCTCAAGTTACCTTTATGTCTTATGATTTCTATGATTTATTCATGATTTTATGAGGTATGTTAAAGTGCCTATGTTTTATGGGTAAAGTATGATTTCATTCTTATGTATATATGAACTCATGTTTCCTTTCCATGTTTTTATAACCCATTCTGAGCTTTTTATGCTCATCCCAAGTTTTTTTGAAATGTTTTTCACAGGTCAAGGGAAAGGTACATGATATGATGATAGTGTCAAGGAAGTGTCAAGAAATAATACATGTTTTGTTTCAAATGTGTTTTGCATTGATGGGAATGAAGAATACTATCTTTAGGTAACCACTTTGTTTATATGTGGAATGTAATGCAAGTTTTATGATCTAATTCTCTAAAACTCTAAACCCGAAAATATCCTCAATGTGTAATCTTGTAATAACTCAAGATTAAGTAAGGTTTAAGGTCGGGGCCTTATAACACATTTTCCAAACTAACTGTTTTGCATTGCAAAGACCAATATCCAACATAGCATCGTTTATCCAATGCTTTCACATGGTTTTAAAATACTGTGTGATGGTTTTGTGCCTTCCCATTATCCCGTGTCTCATTTTTTACGATTTCCTACTAGTGTTTCACAGTTTCCCATACAGTACCCCGAACATAAAATTTTATAAAATATCCAAATAAATTCAAAAGCACTCCAAACTCCCCCAAAATTTACCCATATATAATACACAATTAAAAAAATAATAATGGGTTATGTACATGAAATTAGGGGTTCTACATTCTCCCCACTATATGAAATTCCATCATTGGAAAGATGGAAAAATTATTATTGATGAAAGAGCTGTGGATATTAGTCTTTCATTTAATTCTAGGATTCCCAAGTCTCTTTCGGAATATGGCCACGTTTTTAGAAAAACCACACTATAACGATGCTTTTACTATGAAATGCCTTCTCTTTCTTATCAAAAATACACAAAGAGATATGAAACAACAGATAATTAAACTATAGTTCAACATGACCCCTTTGAACAACATGGTTAGGATCAGGATGAGACTTTTTAAAATGAGATAAATGAATCATTTTATGTACCACATTGAACCATGTTGGTAATACCAACTGATTTCCCATCTCACCAACACATTCATGTATTTTAAAATGGCATATGTATATGAAATATAACATTACTTGATTCCGAAATATACGATTTAAAATATTTATATAGATCCCCAAGAACACATGATCACTCACATCAAATGAAGACGACCATCAATGATGATCCACATACAATTTTTTCAAATTATTTCTATTTCAATCTATTTCCTGGTCAACTGAATCTTCTTTGTTTTTTGATGGACATGGTTTAGCCCAACTAGTGATTTCTCACCTATTTGCACCCAAAAAAATAGAGAACGACTATGACACACATACACTGCTTTAACTAGAACCATTTGTATCATGTCTTCATAACTATTGTCATAAAATAAATACACTAATGACACATGCTCTTCCAAAAATCACTCAAAATACATTAAATAATCCCACAACATGTCTTCCAATGTTTGTTTCGCCTGTTAAAATTTTCCATACTTTTGAGGATGATACAATGTACTCATAGTAAATTGATTCACAATAGATTTCATTATGGATTTCCATAAATGATACATAAAACACATATCTCGTTCTAACATGATAAAAAATGGTATACCATACCTCTTTACCACTTCTCGGATATATATTTATGTAATGTACTCCATTGTACGAGATTCATGAATAGGGATAAAGTGAGTAGGATTTTTAAATTAGTACACTATTACTGATATGAAATCATGTTTCTAAACCATTATTTGGAGGCCTATTAAAAAATTCATACCTATCTATGACCACCTCCAAAAAAGAATTGGTAAATACGGCAAAATTCATGTTAGTTACTAATGTTCTTCTTTTACTTGCTAACATGTTAATAATCTAAATATGAACTCATCCACTTTATTCTTTATACCTACCCACCAAAACTGTGCTTCCAACACCTTATAGATTTTCTGAATTCTAAGGTGGAAAAAATTCTTGAATGATGGTATTAAGGGAGATGTTAATCATGAAAATCCACTTGTATGACCATCTGATTCTTGAAAAAGAACCTTGAAGTCTTGTCCATCATCCACCCCTTAATGGTATCTCCACCATTGTGTTGTGACCCCATCGCCACACATTTATCATCATATGGTTGTACCTATTTAACAATTTTTACTAAATTAGGAACAAAAGATCTAGAAATAAAACCACAACGTCACCCCAGCCTTCATATTTCACGTTCATTTCAGTTATCTTGAACATCAACTACCACTGATCTGAAGCCTTTTTTCCAAATGAGCATGGGAATTTCAGCATAATGTATATGCCACCGTATTTCCCTAACTCGGTGTATACTTAAAGTAAAAAACAATAATTAGAAGGTACTCCATCCATCTTGTTTTTCCCAGGTTCAAATACCACATTGAGAAGATATGCTTCAAGATCTTCTGATTTGTGAACATAATAAATTTCTTAGCAAAGATATAATGATGCCAATTCTTCAACGCATACACCACAATGGATTTCTCTCAATCATATGTTGGGTAATTATTTTCATTCCCTCATAAATTAGTTGAGACATAATTAGAAAACTGGTCTCTCTACATAAGAACACATCCCAACCTAGATCATGAAGTATCACAAAACACAATTTACCCTTGTTAGGATTTTAGAAAAATAATTATCGGTACATATGTAAGGTAATTCTTTTGTACTTATAAAGAAATATGGAATTCAACATCCCATTGGGATTGAATAGTATTATTTGTCAAATATATCATAGGTGATGTTAGTCATGATATGTCATAAAAAATGTCTTGATAGTATCCAACTAGTCTGAAAAAACTGTGTATCTCATAGAAATTGTTTAGAGGCTGCCAAGATATTACATCATATATTTTCTCTTGATCCAATGAAAATCCTCTTTCAAAGATAACATGGGAAAGTAAATATAGATCTTGTGTCCAAAAATATCACTTTGATAGTTTTTCATACAAATAAATATCCCTCAATCGTCCCAAATCTATAACAATGTGTTTCTCATGTTATGTTCTTTTTTGTGAATTCACCAATATGTCATGCATAAAAACCACCAGAAAAGAATCCAGATATCACTGAAATATCTGATTCATCAATTTCAAAATTACATTTTGGGAATTTATAATACCTAAAGGAATAATTATATATGTATAATGGACATACCTGCTTCTAATTTCTATCTTTTGAATATACACCTTCTGAACATGGAATTGATGATATCATTAGCGAAAGTAAATTTTGGAGAACCACTAATATCCACTCAATTGATCACACATATCATAAATGTATGGATATAGATACATATTCTTTATCTAAACTTGATAAATTTTTTGATAATCCACACATAGCCAAAAAAATTCATCTAACGTTTTCACAAACAAGACCAAGGCTACTCATGGAAACATTCTATGATGAATGAACCCTTTACATTCCATCTCCTGAAAATGAACATTCAACACCATTAAAATATTTGGTTCCATTTTATAATATGGATGGAAAATAGTAAGGGTAACTAGAAGGAGATCTATCATAAACACCAGTTCCCTTATTGGTGGTAACCCTAAAAAGTTTTCGTGAAACTCATATGAAAACTGATCAACCACTATTTGAAAATTGTGAATCTATATTATTAATAAATCATTTCCAAAAGGTATGATATCATTCCAAAAACTCATTACAATAATCCCTTTTCAAATTCTTTTACATCCTAGGCCCCTCGAATGACCAGCTCGACTCCATCTACAATTGTAAAATACACTCTTCATGTATAACCATCAATGTGAGGCTTGAACAAAGTAATCCAATATATTAATTGGATTATATAAATGATACCCATAATAATAATAGATAAATCCTATTCATTCTCATCTAAATCAATAGTTATTGAACAATACTTATACATAAAAGTTTGACACTCTCTTTGACCAAGAAGAGTTTGAAGTTTTATTATAAAATGTAACGTCTCAACTTTTAATGTTTGTAAATATAAAACAAGATAATAAATAATCGAATGGGAAGAAAAAGTATAAAAATACATTAATAATTTTATTATTCAAAATAGTCATACCTCTAATGGTAGATTAAATAGAATGATTATCCACAATAACCTATTATGTTCCGTTTAATTACACCATCTCTACGCTTTGCTCCTAGTTTCCATGTTGAGATTTAACTTCCAAAAGAGTCATGGTTTTATTATAATCACCATGGCTGGATCTATACTATTGATGAGATTAATTATACTTCATTAACCCCATCATAGCATATGATACTTGTGACACTTGAAAAGTGTCTGGATCACCTAACCTTGGAGCACAATGATAATAAGACTCAATGTTCCCAATATTATTACAATTGTCGCTTACTCTTGGTTGTTTAGTACACTCTCATTTCATGTGTTCAAAGGAACCACATTGGAGACATCTAGAAATATTCATGGGTCAGGTAGGAAGGTTCACTTATCCATCCATATGATTTTGATTCATTCTCCCACTTTTAGAAAAGGTGTCCCTCTTCTGATGTCCCCTAGCATTAGAGTTTCCACTGTTTCTCATGTGTAGGAATATACTTCCTATGCCCACAGCTCTTAAAATATCCATTTGAGTTACCATCACTGTATTTACTATCTTGATATATTCTATAATACTAAGTATACCAATTTTCATGAAAATATCATACCTCATCCCCAATTAAAAGATGTGTTCCTTCAAGGGTGTAGTAGCAACAACCTCAGGTGCAAAACATATTATTTCACTAATTTATCCCCCTATTCAACAATATATATATTTTACTAATTCACACTAAATAAGATTGTTGTTCACTAAATTTTGAATTTATGGGGATATGATTTTTTTTAAAAAAATCCTAAAAATCCTCCAAACTAATACATTGATCCAATTTCGTATGCACAACTAAATACCACCACAAGCGTGAAAGATCTCCAAGAATATATGTTTCCTATTTTACATTAATATTAGATATCATGAAAGATCATCATCTGGTTGGTTTCTAAGATTATTACTATTTGAAATTTTTTAAATAAACAATATAAACCATATTTCTCACATTATAGAAACTTATTTATTAAAAAATTTATATTCTACCACATCACAATATCAAAAAAATGCTTTCTAAAAACAACCATTTCCATATTCAACCACTTTTTTAGAAAATCTCTACATTCTTGGAAAATCAAACAATTTCTAAAATACCACTATCAAGAACTTTTTCCAAAATATTTAATTTGAAATAAATGTTAACATCTATAAAAAATCATCAATTTCATCAAATTATATATCATTACTCAAAATGATATATTCAGTCCTGGTGGGAATTCATTACTCTAATGCATGTCATGCTCATATCACTGTTTAAACCCATAAAAATGAGATTCTGAATCCTATAAGTGTCTCCAAAACAATATAGACCCAAATCCATTGTTAGATGATGTTCAACATCAAAATGTTAGCTATTACTTTTTTATTATCTATATTTTAGGTCCCAAAAATCCTACTCCTTTCTATGATCCAAACTCAAGGAATAAACTATAATGATCAACACTCAAAGACTGAAAACCAATACCATGTCAAATACCACTTTTTCTAGACAAACATAAGGGCCATGATGATACCATTTACACTTAAATATATTTTTGATTGAAGAGAACTAATTACAATTATAACATCCGACCCCTTCACATTGGATTTAGTCAAGTAGAAATATCTACTTTGACTTAAGATACACACCCATGGCGCTAAAGGATGTAAATAAATTTTAAGGGATTCAATACAAGTGGTAGATGATTTTATCGTTAAATTAAACCTAACCAACTAAACAATCATTAATAAGATAACTACAAATTTATGCATGAAACAATGTATAACAATACAATGATAAACCATTGAAATCAAAACCAAACATTAACAATACCAAAACATAAGACTGTAATATCAAAGTATACAATAGTAGAACATAAAACAAAAAAGATAGAAATTAAACTAGTACATCCATTATCTAACAATCTATATACTCCAATTCCACCAAATACTCCATGTATCACGTATTATTTCTAATGATGTGTGATACCTCACCATTTCCCATGTCCTAATAAATGAAATTTTTAAAATAACCAATGTGCCAAAGTAGTGGTGTGTACTAAAACAAAATATGTTTCCTCAATGATATCCCTACTCATGAAACTAGAATAGAAAAAATGTTAGAAAATTTTTATAAAAGAATATACAATACAATATCTAGGTTAGTTTATAACTAAATAAAAACAAGTTCCACATTAATACTTTTCCTCAAAATAATAACAACTTGAATGAAAAACACCGAAAAAATAGTTTTAAACTTTTAAATATTTTTATTTTTGTCATATTCTATTTCAATCCACATAACCACATATATGCACCTGCATGATTTTTATGATAGTTCCATACTAATGAGAGGTTTTCAATCTAAAAATTCATAACAATATAAATAAATACCATGTCCCATTACTGATTTGGCACCAAGAGTAAGGTCATATTTCAACCAATCCTCATAATTCAATAAAAACACAGACACCATGTTTTCCCACAACTCATTCCAAATAAATTTCATTTCCAAAACCATTTCAATTTAGAAAAAATTTCATCAAAACAACCTTGTTATTGAAAACTATGTTTTATAAATTGAACGAAGGAACCACTTTAAAATCATCTTTTTAAAATCACTTATCAAAGGACATGCACCACTATTCCAGATTTCCACAAAAATCATAAAAAACATCACTATATAAGGTTTCTCACATTCAAAACACAATCAATTTCAGCATAAAATAAATTAAATTAAATTAAATTTTAACGTAGAATGCATGTTCTAAATATTGGATTCAAGAGTGAATCCACCTACCTCATATTTTTTGATGAAAAATATGATTGACATAAATAATTACAATGAAACTAGTTGGAATATCCAAAAAACCAAATTTTATCTCTTTCCTTATCATTAAAAATTCCAAATATAAACATATTTATCATTTAATATCATAGATCTATCCAAATCATATATATATATCTAAGAAAACAAGATAGATGGTGAAGAGGGGCTTTGAAAAAGAACCATGATCGACCAAAAACTATCACTTAACATGAGGATATGGTTTTAAAATACAATGAGAAGCCTTCAGATTTCATTATTATTGATTAGATAAATTACATGTCCTCTTATAAGAGATAAAATTGAGTTAGGGATTCGTATGAGGAAAAAATGGTGTTATAGAAAAACATTTGTGAGATCCACTATAAAAACTCTAGTCTTTATTACACATTTTAACCTATTTTATTACATGAACATGCTCTTAATAAAACTAAAGAGATCGAGATGTATATTGTATTTGGAGATTATGGACATTACCCTAAAATATAGAACAATAAGTATAAATATTTATTGAAAACTTCTTTTACATGACCCAACAATTCCTTCGTACTTAGCCATGCATCAGATAACCTGAGGACATACGTAAGAAAATAGTGATATATAAGGCCAAGTAAAGGAATAAACATGCAATAAAATGTAAAATACAATACATGTTAGTAAATAGGAATTTCAACGGATTGAAAAAGAAACATGAACATAATGGCATGATATAGCATGATATTCAAAACATGGAAATGTGGCAACAACATATAACATGATATTAGCCTGATCCAAGGCTTATTCCACAAATATTAGCATGAGTAAAACCTCATTGAAAATGATTTATCAAGATTAAACCATCATTTAACATGAATTATCTTGATTATACCCACATTTCACATGTTGTATCATGATACTAAAGATTACCCAATGCATTTGAGAGCAATCTGGGTGTACCCTTAATAATCATTTCATATTTAGTTATACTTATGGCACATAGATCATACAACATGGATTCATTAAAACTCATAATTTACTCCAAAAAATCAATTTGGAATGCATAAATTTTTGTACACAATAAATAAGTACATAGTCATAAATATGAATACCCTTAGGAGAGAAATGTGTATGGAATTCAATAAATGATGATTTGGGCATGGAAAATCATGGTGCAATTCCAGTAGCATAATGACGACAAATAGAGATTCTGAAAATGGGTTTATGAGAGAAAAATGTGTCTTTAATCGTTTATAAATGAAATGGAAAAAAGTAATTCATTGAACTTAATATCTCAACATATGGAATGTAACTTTTTGACAAAATATAAAATAAATTCTTGAATGGAAATGAAAAGAGAGAAATCCATTATGAAATTTCGGCATGGTAATGGGAGTAATAATGAAGGATTAATGAGAAAGAATGTGGTATATCATCATTGCAAAATAATAATGGATGTATGGGGGTGGTGAGAAAACATACCGCGTTATATTTAATTGAAAATTAAAGGATGTAATTATATAAGGAAACTTGGATAATATTTTATAAAGTAAGGAACCTTTATGTGATTTTTTTCATAGTAACAGGTATACATAAAAGATCCTAGGAGGGATAAATGATAGTGGAAGGGGATCTCCAAATTTATACAGAAAATGTAAATTAACGGGGATATTTAATAACATATTCCATCACAGTTAAAAATTAAATTAAAAGACATAGCATGAATGGAATGCTTTATATAAGAGGTGGGTTGGTGATCCCTTATTTGGATGTGTGATTGCAAAGGATTTGGGGAGGCTTAATAGCATATTTAGAGTTTCATTAGAAGACTCTAGGGATTAATTTTCATAGGGTGGGATATCTTTAATGTTATTGAAAGAATATTAAGGGGTTTATGGGTGGTTATATATTAGAAAGGTGGGGGAAATCAATATTATTTTTTTTGGACACTACACAATAAAATATTCAAAACCACAAACCATTCAAAGGTTTTTCCCATGTCTTCTATATAATTGGATTGAAATAAATTATTTTTATATTCTAATAATCGATGATATTAAAATGATTCTTTTTCTTATGTGGAGGTTAGTCATATTTTCCAGGATATTATTTTAAAATGTTAAAATATTTTATATGTCTTTGATGATTTTGTAAGGCATTATAAATCAATTAAAATAAAACGAAAATTTCATTATTTTAAAGTAAAAACATATATTATTATGAAGAAACATTTTATATTATTATATTACATTACTATTGGGTCATTATGATTTCATAAAACATATTATATATTTATATGGTATTTAATTTTTTCCCAAAAATTCGACAATTATAAAAAATTATAAAATATTAACCTTGAAATAATTTTGAAATACTAATTCAAATAATGATATTCATTTTAGCAAAATGATTTTTTAAACATGTGAATTTTAAATTAAAAAAAATTGTTATTTATTGAAAATTAATGGGTATTTATAAAAACAGTTTTCAAACATTAATTCAAATTATATTTGACGTCATAAAAATTATAAGATCATTTATATTTAATAAAATTAATTTAAAAATAATATTTTATTTAATTTATTCAAATATCCATTAATTAATCAAAATATACTTCTTTATTGAATTTGAATATTAACCAAAAATATTATTTGTGCATTAATAATCATTAAGAAAGTAACAATAATAGAATGAATTTATATTCATTATTCTATACTAAATAAACATAATGCATGGTTTCTGATACATATCCCTTTACTACACAAGAATACACCCTAAGTGTTTGGTGGGATAAGGTGGGGCATTCATTGGGTTGTTGGGTGAACATGGTTTTAGGCATGATCTCGATGATATTGAATGTCTCGTGTAAACGGTTTCGCTCATGCTTAAGTTGATAGATCTTTTCATGGGATTGGTATAGGGAAATTACAATAAATTTTATCTCCCTTAGAATATCCAATTAATGGTCTATATAGGGTATGAATCTAATAGTTTGGGAAATCAATTCCTTTTTCTATGAGATAGGGATTTGTTAAAACAATATATTTATACTACTCCTATGATCACTATTCAATAGCTACATTATGAATTGTAATGATACATAATGATTATTTAAATACAATGGGATATAATAAAACAAAAGGATTTCATGTGTTTTCTATAACCGTAGGTCATGAAAAGAGAAGATTATTTCAGTCATACATTTTGGTTAATTACAACATTCTTCTCTTAAGAAATTTGACCGCATCAATTTTATTTTCACACAATAAAATAGATTAGGGTAACTATTTTTCATTACTACCTCTGGCTCCCACATTCCATATTAAATTTTGTGGTTTCACCACAACACCTAACAAGGGTCATCATCTTATTTCCGAGACCTTTTTTCATTGATATAAGATCAGCACCGACTTCTCCTCATATGAGAGGCCATTCTCCAATGATACCACCTATGGATTGAGTACATGTGATGGTTATGGTATGTACTTCCATAAGAGTGATACACGGAATACATAATAGACATAAGACATGTTCTATGGGAGTCCTATTCCTTAGGTCACTTATCTGATGTGATCAAGTATATCAAAAGTTACGATAAACATTGGACTAAGCTCTCCATTCTTCCCAAGTCTCATATCCCTCTTTCTTCGTGAGATTAAGAGTAATAATATTTCTCCAAAATCAAACTCTAGGTCTCATCGATGATTGTTATCATAGATCTCTTTCTGAATTTGTGCTGCTTTAATGTGTTGTTGGATGGTCATTACCTTCTAAACCATTTCATCGACCATTTTCATAACAAGAAGTTTACATTTCACAAAATTATTTCAATATGCATGTGTTCTGTACCTCTTCCCAAAAAGGGATTCATAAAGAGCCATTTGGATGACTATGTGGAAGTTTTTGTTGTAAGAGAACTCCACCCAAGGAAGATTTTATTCCAAAATTACATTGATTTCCATTGACCAAACTCTCAACTAGTTCTAAAGTGTTTGTATAGTCCTCTTATATTGGCCATCAATTTGAGGGTTATAGGTCATGATGAAGTTCAAATCAACATTCGAAGCATATTAGAGACACTTCTAGAACATTGAGGTGAATCTTGGATCTCAATTGGAGACAATGGATAGTGTTAGTCCATATAGCCTTACCACTTATCTGATTTATATATATGTCAGTTTATCCAATGAAAATTCCTGTCGAATTACAATGAATTGGGTAGTTTTTGTATGATGATCCACAAAATCCCAGATAGAATTATTTTTTTGGGATGTCTTTGGATGTTTGGTGACAAATCCATGGTGATGTTTTCCAATTTATAGGTTGGTATGGGTAATGGTTGCATCATCCTCTTATACATTTTCCTCTCAATATTATCTTCTTAACACACCAGGTGATTTGATGTATATTTAGTGATCTCATTATTCATGTTATCCCACCAATAGTTCTACCAGATATCACAATGCATTTTCTTTATTTCATGGGTGAATAGAGAAATTTGAACAATGTGCATCATTCAAAAGTTCTTTATTCAACTTTAGATTTAATAGAACTCAAAATCTTGACCCAAATCTCTAAATTCTTTCGACATTAACCTTGATCTCTGAGGATTTCGTTTTTATGATAGATTCCACTTGCTTCTAAGTACCGATGTAATTTTTTTGTAGAATCCTTTAACCTTTGAAAATGAGACAATTGCACAATAATATGTTAATGGATTGGTGAGGTTCCCTAATTTAGGATTCCCATGTTCATATTCATCCAATCCAAGAAGATTGGATCCATTTCACATCCCATCGATGATAGAATTTCTAGGTCCTTTCTACTTAGAGAATCTGCCACCTTATTCACTTTCTTAGGGTGGAAATGGATTGAGTAGTCAGAATCCTTGATGAGATCTAACCATCTACATTAGTGCATATATAATTCTTTCAGTGTCAATATTTATTTAGAATTTTGAAATCCAATTATGTTTTACACTTCTCCCCAATGATGTAATGGTGTAAGATTTTGAATGATAAGATCACAGCTGCCAAATCCAGATCATTCGTATGATAGTTTTTCAGATGAATTTTCAACTCCCTTGGGTCATAGGCAATGACTTTGTCATTATGCATTAACCCACATTCCAACCCCTTCTTTAATGTGTCAATAATTATTATGAAAATATCCTCACTTGTGTGTTCTGTGAGAACATGGGAAGTGAAAATATTTTCATCGAATTCATTAATATTTCTTCACATTAATCATTCAAATAAATCATGACACCCTTCAGAGATAGCATGGTTAGAGGGATTGAAAATAGGGATAAATTTCATACAAATCAGAGATCATATCCATCTATCCCTAGGATGCTACGAATATTTGTCACAGTTGTTGGCCTCCACCATCATTCAATTTCATTTTTTGGAAGGACCTAAAGTTATTATATTATTATTGATGATATTTCCCAACAGTGGGACTTACATAAACCAGAACTCACACATGTTGTACTTATCATGGATATTCTGCATTCTCATGGTATCTAATATAGTGCTTTGATTCTCCTCATGCTCATCTTGGTTTGGAGTATATTAGTAAATAAATTATAAATATTATCACATATTTTTCGAGGTAATATCTAGAGACTCTATTTCACCAAGTCCATGAAGATTTATAAAGCATTAGTGAGTCATAAATGCATTATTATTAATTAATAGTTTCCATACCTTTTACAAAAATCAATATTGGGGATATTATCCTTTTTCACCTATTCTTGGTAATATCCCAACTTTATATCCACCATGTAGAGGTATTGTTCTCCATGTAGTTGATCAAACAAGTCATCAATTCAGGAAAAAGATACTAGTTATTTATCATGATTTTTTGACCTCCTGGTAATCAATGAAATTTTGCATTGACCCATCCTTATTCACGAGGAAGAGGACTGATGCACCCCATGGAGATGCACTTGTGTATGTAAACCCTTTAACCAGATTATCTTGTAGTTTTTTATCTCCTCATTCTCTAAAATAGCCATTCAATACAGATTCTGGGATATTGGAAGCTCCTCAGGTACAAGATCAATCGATAATTTAACATCTATTCTCAGAGGAAGATACTGAAATTCCTCGGGAAACACTTTTGTGAATTCCCTCATAATAAGCTTGTCTTCATGGATGATTATTTCCTTAGACTCAATCATATGAGAAAGATACACATTCTCAGAGGTAGGTAATTTATATTTTTTATATTATGGTGCTAAATAAGATACATCTTCCTCCTTTCACTTGAATAGAATCAGGGTTTGATTATCTATATGGAGAGTTATTTCCCTCTGATGTAAATTTATGTTGTCTCAATATAGGGAAAGCCAATCCATTCCATGAATTGACTAAAATTCAACTATAGGAAGTATCATGATGTTTTATATGATATTTAATAAAAAAATAGTGATAAGGGAGGAGTTATATACATAGGACGCGATAATTTCTCCATTTTCCATTTTCACATACATCTCTACTTCCATTCTTTATAAAGGTATTAGATTATTCTATTAAACATTCAAGATATAAATTAATTTTTAGAACTATAATAAAAAATACCATTGAATATTCTTTATTGAATAACCAACTCACCTTTAACCACTTCATTTATGGGATTCCCTTCAGAGGTAGTAATGGAAAAAATATATCTCTTTATTCCTTTGAGGTTTTTGGTTACTTTCAATTACCCTTATCTTTGGATACTTTTTGACAAAGTTCCATAGTTCCTTGCAAATGTAGCAATGAAAAAACACACTATGGGTTGACTGAAGCATTACATTCCTCTATAAAATTTAGGGGTTTCTTTTGTTGTAAATTATTAGCTAGGTTCCCTTCTCTTCCGCACCTATAGAGTTTTTTTGATCCCCTTAGGTAATTTCCAATGTTCTTCTTTCTGCACATTTGATAAGTGGGTTTCTATAATTTCTTAGCATTGTTGGATTTATCCATAGGACCAACATAATTAAATTACTATTTCCACTTATTTTCCCCATGATACCCTGAAGATTCTCCGATCTCTACCTCAAATTTGAGGGAACATCAGAAAATTTCCACATAGCTATCATAGTCACATATTTCTAGGGAATTCTGTAGGCTTGGCTTTATACCACTAAATAAGCGGTAAACTTTTCATTCAAGAGTGACGACTAAAGTGATGGAATACCATGAATGACTTTTGATGTCATCCTCATGCTCTATGATGCATTTGTTGCCTTTTTTCTTGAGGTAATGGAATTCCCATTAAATCTTCAGTCAGAGGGTGCATGGAAATGACTTATCTATAAACAATTTCAAAAAATCTTTCCATCCAATCACCTTGATCTTTTCCTCATTCTTCATATTTTTTATCAATGTACAAAATTTATCATGTCCAACCTCAATACATTAATCATGTAAAAGAACCTTATATTTTTTGTACATTTAATGATGGAGAAGATCTTATCAATGGAGTCAATCCATTGTTCTACGATTGAAGGATCGGATGACCCATTGAAAGTATGAGGACTTTGTCTCAATAATCTATCTATTGTGACATGTTATTTATTAGGCAGATGAATGTTCCTCTTGAGCTATGATTCTATTCAAACCATGAGTTAATTGATATAGTGTCATGAAAAAAGTTTCCATTCCATCTCCAATCGGATTGTGCACCTCATTGGGAAGGTCATCACATAGATCGTTACATTGGTTATTTTCTTGATTCCTCTTATTCTTGGCTATTGGCTGTAGTAAAATTAAACTTATGGTTTGAGTATCTTAAATAGTTAAACATATAATATAAAATATAATTACATAAAAGGATTACTTATAAATTACATTTATCTCTTTAATGTATAATTTTCAAGTATTCTATCTTTCTTATCTATGATCTACTCAATAACGTATATTCTTATGGGATTTTATTGTTCCCTTAATAATGGTGTGTACTAAGATTATTAATTTACAGAAGCATATTACCTATTAGTGTCTAACCAAGAGTGAAGAAAGGCCCATTTTTGTTCAGAATTTCTCATTTGAGTCTAGCACAAAGTGGTGTTTTCTAGTTTACCCGTAGATAAATCTATTCCATAGCAACCTTTACTTATTCGTATCAAGAAATTGATGTATTGGATTGATAAACCAATTAATCTATACTAAAAATATTTGGGGATTAATTTTTAATTATTATTATTATCCTTATGTATTTAACTATATTTTTCTAATAATAATCCCAAAATTAATTAAACCTATCATTTAATACAAACTATCACAACCCTGGTCATTTTTACACATTTATTCCTGATTTATTTAAAAAAACATACACATAATACAAATCAGAAGATAGAGAGGTATAATTTCTTTGGGGATTAGGAACATTACATAACAACTTAAAAAATCATGTACACACACTTATTGAATGCTTATTTTACATGACCACAACATTCCTTATTACTTAATAATACACGAGATAATATGAGGACATACATAAGAAAAGGGTGGGCTAAAATCCTAGTATGGGAATAAACATGGCATAAAATGAGGATGGAAATACATGTTAGTTAGTAGGAATATCAATAGAGAATAGAAGAAACATAAACATAAAGTCATGATATATAATGATATTAATAATGTGTAAATTATACAACAACTTACAACATGATATTAGCATGAGCTAAGGATCATTGCACATGGATTAGCATGAGTAAAACCATGTTTCACATGAATTTGCAAGAGTAAACCCTCATTGAACATGAATTAGTGCGATTAATCCCTCATTGCACATAAATTTTCATGATTAAACCCCTATTTCATAGGGATTACAATGATATTAAACATTAATTGATGCATTGAATCGCTATCAAGGTTCACCCTTCATAATCATTTCGTTTTCATGTATAAGTGTTCCACATAGTTAATAAAACATGGATTCATTGAAATTAATAATTTATTATTGGGAGAATGAATGTAGAATACATACATGTAAGTCCCCAATCAATTAGTACATGAGAATAAATGTGAATACCCTTGATATAGAAATGGGAATGGTATTCACTATATGATGATATTTTCATGGAAATATTTTGTGAAATTTAGGATGCATAACAACGTAGATTAGAAATTTGTAAAATGTTTTGATGAGTGATAAATGGGTCTCTCTTCATTTATACATGTAATGGATAGTAAAGGGATCATGTAACAAAATATCTCAACATATTAAATGTAATTTTGAATCATAACACAAAATAAATTCATGAATGGGAATTAGATGAGTGAAATCCCTTACGGAATTTTGGTATGGTAACAAGTGTATAGGGGTGGAATTATTGAGAGTAAAAGTTGTATATCATAATTCAAAAATAATAAGGGAAGTATGTGGAGTTGAAAAACATACCACATAATTTTTAATTGAAAATAAATGGTGTAACAATATAAGGAAACTTGTATAAAAAATTGAGAATGGAAGGAACACTTACAGATGATAGGCAAATATATGAGTGTACTTTAAAGATTGTAGTATGTATAAATGCGAGTGGAAGGGGATACCATCATTTATAAATAAAATTGATTGTAAGTGGTATATTTAATAACATATCCCAATATATAAAAAATTAAATTAAAATACATCACATGAAAGTAATTCTTGATAAACGAGGGGGGTTTGAGATCCCTTACTTGGATGTGTGATCCCAAAGGCTTGGGAGAAGCTTCTTTAGAACTTGGTGGTCACATAGGAGGACTCTAGGAAGTAATAGTAAAAGGTTTGTTCAGATTAAAAGATCATGAGTGAAAATAAATGAGCGCTTGGTGGGATTAAATAGGAAATGTGGGGGAATTATTTATTATTATTGTATTGGACACTATGCACAAAAAAATAAAAATATAAAAACCATCCCGTGGTTTTTATGTTGGTATCTAAAAAAGGGCAGTGGTGTAAATTATATTAAAATCATAAGGGTCTATTATATTAAAATATTTCCTCTAATTATGTGAAGAAGAGTAACACTTTCCAGGAAATGATTTTAAAATCTTAAAATATTTTAGATGTCTTGGATGATTCAGTAATGATTTATAAAATAAACAAAATAAACCAATAATTACATTATTTTAAATTAAAAACATATAATTTTTCTAAGATACCTTTTATAGAATTTTATTACTTCATTATTATGTAATTATAATGTCATAAAACACATTATATATTTATATGGTATTTAATTTTTACCCTAAAATTCGACTGTCTAAGAGAATTATGAAAAATTCACCATCTGATAATTTTAATGTCCTGATTTGAAAACTAATATTCATTTTATCTAAATAGTTTTATAACTATGTGAAATTTATATTCTAAAATAAAAACTAACATTTATTGAAAACTTGAGGGTTTAAACAAAATAGTTTTCAAACCATAATAAAAATTACATTTGAAATCATAAAAATTATATGATAGTTTATATTTAATAAAATTAAATTAATAATAATATTTTATTTATTAATTAAAAAATCCATTAATTCCTAAAAATATATTTATAAATTGAATTGGATTATTAACAAAAAATATTACTTGTGATTTAAAAATCATTCACCATATAATAATAATATAATAAAAGTATATAAATTATTCTATAAAAAATAATCACAATTATATGGTCTTGACACATATACCTTTATTACAACATCATACTCTCTAAGAGTAAGCTGTTCAATTGAGGGTATTACATTGGGTCATTCATTGAACATGGTTTCTATCATCATCTTGAGAAGCATCAACTACTCCTATAAATGATTTCTCTCATGTTTATGTTATAGAATCTCAGCATGGTCTTGGTATAGGGAAAAGACAAGAAATGATATCTCTTTCATAAACTCAAATAAATGATCTTCATAGGGTATGATCCCAGAAGATGAGGCCATAGCATCATTTTTCAATGCCAATAGTATTTTTTAAACCCTATATTTATACATGTCATGTGATCAATGTGAAACGGCTACATTATCAATGGTAATGATACATAATGGTCATTTAAATCCAATTTGATATAATAAAAAAAGGAATTCATGTTTTTTATATATCTAGAATACATTAAAATAATGGTAATTTTATTTATAAATGTACAGGTCATTACATCCACAAATTTAGGGTATTTCATTCAACCCGTGCATGGTTAGTCCCACTGGTAGGAATACTATTTGATAATAGTGAAACTTCTAGTATCTCAAGGTTGAACCTCACATAGATGAATCACAAGATTTCCAAACTATATACCAGTACTTCCAAATCTCACTATCCAAGATAAAATGCTTTCTCTGAATCTTTGAAATGGTTTCAATAAACCGTGGGCTAGTTGTGTGCCATCCCATTTCCCCTATCTCATTATTCATAGTTTCGTACATGTTTTTCATAGATTTCCCAAATCATGCACCCAATGTGGACCAGTTGAAAATACCAAAAAATATTAAAAAAATAATCCAAACAATCCCCCCAAACCATACCCATATTCATTACATACATAACAATTGTAAAGATTATGTTACCTACTTGACATTGAAGGTACTATACTATCAATATAGTCTGATGAAATAATATTTTATCCTTCAAAACAAGTTAAAAAATAATAATCACCTAAAGTATCAAGATAATTCAAATTTAATTTGAAATTTTTATGTGTTTCAGTGGACTCTATAGCCATATATCAGTCATTAGTAATTTAATTTTAGCATAGAAACTAACTTTTTTAGTACCACCACATTCAACTAAATAAGTATCTGACACTATGTCTCCACCACTTTGTATGCAAGGGTCCATTTATTTAACATTATAACATCTATTCAATATTATTTATCTACTTTTATATCACATACAATTAACTCTAATATTATCTATTTTCATACATTCATAAAAAATCCATTACTAAGAATGTTTCGATTCAGTTTTATCTTTTTGATTCCATATATATTTTAATAAGAAATTATGTTTCACCAAAAAAAATTCATCCATTTTGTATTATGACTATGTACATTTTCAATTTCCTTAGATATAATAAAACATGATTCATATTAAAATTTTCTTATGGGAATTTATGAATTCAATATAATTTTTCAATAACATGCATTTCTAACACAACATCCAATGAATATGCTGAAAATTCTCCCATATTCTTATTTTTATCCTTTACAAAATCCCTTATTACATATATTTATATTAAAAAATCAATTTTATTTGATCATCATGACTCATATTAGTTATACTCCTTATGTCATATTTTTTCACCTTGATTAACATTGTTGTTGAATGATATCAATGATCTATTTATAATGTTTTTCATTATATAGCCCCTCCTCTCTAGGACATTTTAGTCTATTAACAATCGAATAATCGTATGATAATACAATGAAACATTTAAATATGGTAAGTGTTCAAAATTATTGATAATAATTTTTGTGAATAACGCTTCTAAATTCTTTGATTTTAGAAGTGGTAAAATATGTTACATGTATCTTAATCTATTTATAAATCACAAATTTATAAGATTATATTTGAATATATATATATATATATATATCATAATTGAGCAGATAATAGTGATGTGAACTCTGTTATTCAACCGATATAATGGTTTTCATCTCTGGTAAGTGTTATAACATCCATTTCATAAATCATTATACATTATGTCATCATAACAGTGTAACAAATCTAATATTTCTCATAAATGTTTCTTATTTATGTTTTAAAAATAATATTATAGGTGGGAAGTTGGGTTGAATCTAGATATTAAATATTAAAGGAATTGTCCCATGGGATCATGATTTTGAATTATAGAAAATCTCTCATATCCTTTATTTTTCTCTCCCCCACTTCCAATAGAACAAAATAAATGTAAATAAAATCATGCACATGAAACAACGATTTTACTTTGTTTACCCTCATAAAGATACATACAAATATATTACAAATGTAGTTTTCCATTATAAAAATTCCCCTAAAGTTAACAACTATTACAAGGATTAGAGTGGTCTCACTATACCTATTAGTTTATAACCATTCATTATTTAAAAGAAAACTTATATCTCTCTTTAAAACATTAAACACACAACTATATTTTGAAAATTTATTCTTTGAAGATTAAAACTTCTATATAGATTTATTCACTTATTTAATCAATGATAATACACCCAACATTCTATATGATTTTCCTCTTATAGTTACCCCTACAAAAATACCCTTCAAAGGAACCCTCTCTAATATCCTTCTATTTGAAATCTCTGTGAGACTACTCCATGAGACTCTACTACAAGTTATATGATACCTCCTCATGAGACTCCTCTATAAGACCTTCTTATAATGACGAAAATCATTTGACTCTCTAATGAGACCCTATTAAGGTTATATTAATTTTTTGATATCAATATGTATTTCTATAAAAAGATCATTCATCCTATCAGAAAATAAATTTCTTAGACTCCTTTTAAATATAGCTTCATGACACCTGTTTTCAAGGATTTGTTATTTTTATTAGGATCACATGATTTGGATGAAATGAATCATCTTTTTCATGAAAAATATCATTCATTAAATCAATGAAATTAAGAAAACTATTAGCTTAATTTTGGAATGGTTACGGGGTATTTATTGGAATAAATCCACCTCCTTAATTCCACAAATTGTGGTTATACATTGTTTCCACAAATTTGGTAATCTAAATTACACACTTTGTGTGATCATATTAGAGGATCCATATATGATAACACAGTGGTCAAAAACATTTTCTTTGAGTGTTTCATGTGATCCCATCAAGATATACAAAATCAATAATGTTATCTTCATGTGATCCCATCCTGAGTTCCAATAAATATCATGTGTTTGGTGAAATTTTCTACAATAACATTCCTTCACCTCATCACAAAATCACATGAATATCATGTGGTTATGGAAATTTCCTAGGAGTGCTTTATGTGTCATCATCACATGGTCAATTTACAATCCTAAAGTTGCATGTTTTTTAAAAACATTAATATATATCCTTTATTTCTAGCGTGTTTGTATTAATAGAAACCAATTGATGTCCTCTCAAGATCTCGTGAAAATCATGCAATGTCTTTAAGGGTCTCACGTAATATTTTCAGGATATTCCATGAAATTTACAGTGTCTTAAATCACTTAACAGAATCTATTCATGAGATATCTTGACAATTTTGTTATATTTTTATTTAATCTTTATTATATAAATAACGGGAATAATCATAAAATCACATGAACCACATGATACAACCATGTGATCTGATTCATCTATTATGATAAGAATAAAGACATTTCTACCTTTACTAGACAACAAACACCATATGATCCTTTATGACAAATTTGATTCCATGTTATCCTTTAATATTGACGAACTCTGTGTGATCCTAAAAATAATAATGATCAAATTGATCCTTTAGTACATTATAACTCTATACTGTCCTTTATCATTGTCCTTTAGAACAATCTCACTCCATGTGATCCATTAGAAAATTTACACCTACTATTCACACCTCAGTTCAAAACCATAGTTTTCAACAACATTAAACCTTTTCAAAAAAACCTTATCAACCTAGAAGAACCATGACGAGATATGTTTTCATAAGATTTATACCTTAAATTTTGAAAATATATTAACAAGGTAATTATTTTTTCCATCTTCATCCCCAGATAGTTATTAAATAATATATAATCAATTACTATAAGACCACATGATTCCAGATCCTTATTACATATATGAGTATCATGGAAATTTCATTTATGAGTCACTTAATTCTTCATACTCCATGTATTAATCTTATTAACAACAAATGATAAATCATACATAGTGTGTTAGATCATACATCAACCCACACATGTCATCTATTAGCATTATATACTTGAAACTCATGTTTATTATATGTTGTCATTTGTAGAATAGCTTCAAAATACCCATATTTAAAAATATCCCTGTCTCATTACTCCCCATGTCAATTTATCCCAATGTATTGATGAATACATTTTCAATACCTTCTTCAATGAATAAAAAATTCACTTCTTTTTTATATGAAATATATTATAGAACACATATTTGTTTACAGGGGGAAATCACAAAATATATCAGGAATATTAAGTCACGTATCCACCCAATTCAAGTGTGAAAGGTAATTTAAACACTATGATCTAATTGATGCCTCAAAAATATTTCTTTGGCTAAGGACATCATTAGAATGTATACCACATGTAGTTTACAAGGCATAAACTCTATATTCACAAGGTCTTAAACCACATTCTCATAGAAAATTTGACATTTGATCTCAATTTAATTTTCCCATGAGTGATGGAAAAGATTATTTCAATGATTTTTAGAAATTGAATTATCATAATGGATTATTACTGGATACATCACTTCAACATTGATTTCATCAAATATATACTCCATCCATAGTAAATTTTTGAAAGATATAGTATTCATGTTTTATTAAGCTTCTATAGTGAAAAAATCAATGAATTTGTTTCTTTATTGGTGTAAAAATACATTGTCCATGACGACATGATGCACTGCCTAATATTGGAATTCAATCATTCATTGAATCATCTTAGTCTTCATTTTAAATCTTAATAACTCTTTTTTATGTTTTAATTGAATTGTAAAACGTAATACAATATTTATTTGATATAGTTAGTATTAATTTCAATATAATTCTGTGTTAGTTTGGATTAAATTGATAATTTACCACCTCACATGTTTCAAAAATAATATCGAGTCATGTTAGTGATATATACAATATATTTACAACGATCAATATGTATTCTATGATATTGACTGCTTTTACTTCATCATCCTTTGAAAATTTCATCAATATAACAACCTGATTATTCATTAATTTGTAATTATCCATTACAAATATTCTCATGACCTACATGGAATATTTTTATTGAGAAATAAATGTTACATGTACCCCTTTCTTTACATGTAAACATAGGAAAGAATTTCTCTCTCAAATAATTGACATTCCATTCTGCCACTTCATGAATTATGAAAATGTTTTACACTACTATTGATTTGATCCACTATTGATTTTTTCATTCATATATAATATCACCATTATCTATTTCATACTCTTTTTGTTCATATAAATATTATTATCAACCATACCATGCTATAAAATAATCATTTTTAAATAATAATGATGGCGTGAATTCAATTCATTTGGTTGTTAATTCAACATGTGTAGTTCCATCGTTAAATAAATTTTTTCTCTTTATAATTAATAATATAATATTTTGGCTATTCAATATACTCATATTCTTATAATTTCCAATTCAAAAATTCTTACATTATATCCATATTGAAATCATAGAATTTAATTTTCACATATATTCCCAATACTAATTGAATTGTATCCGTATTAATTTATCTTGTTACAAAAATAAAATTTTCACCCATTAGAATTATTATCTATTTCTTTGATACAATATCCCATGTCTAATTATTTTATATTAGGTTAACCTCATCAATAATTTCTTATCTATAACTATTGAACCATGATGATATTATGTCTGTTGATTTTTTATTGACAATTTCATTTCTATGAATATTTATTCTTCTTATAATTTGAATCAGACTCTAAATCAACCTCAGGTACTTGTACTAACCCATTATTTTCACCACATTTTCAATATCCCAATTATTCATTTAAAAACATTGATGAAAACTCATCTCATTTTCCACTAAAATATAATCATTCCTTCCTATTTATTTTTCTAGTCACATACTAATGAATTTGTATGCTTACCATTTTTTCTTGAGAATATACAAAATATCAATTTATCTCCATATGATTAAAAATTTATTTACTTATTATTATTATGAATGAATATATTATTTAAGAAGACTCAAAATTAATTCATTATAGAATTTATTGTTTACTATATCAAATATAGAGATTTCAATTTATTTAGATAAAATAATACTAATTTAGAATTATATACTAATTTCAAAACTACGTCCTTTCAACAGATCCTTGTATGTTCTTTCTCAATAAGCATCATTATGAAATGGATATTTATAATCAAGATTATTATCTAAACAAATCCATTTTATTGTAGTGTTCCTACTACTAAAAATTGATTCACAATCTGATTTTTTACAATATAATCCTCCAAATGGTTATTTGTGGACTTTTATAAGTTATTATTTTATAAAATTTACTTATATTGATCCAAATAAATTTAAACATACTTACAATAAAATTTTCTACCACTAAAAATTTCAGTCTTGTGTATAATAAATTAAAACCACTTCATTTTACATAATTCATCAACTAAAAATACAAAATATATTATCCCATTAATATATCATGGCTAAATAGGTCAACATAAATTAATATTTAAATGGTCACACACTCTTGGAGACTTCAGATCCCTCACCTTATACATATTTTAATGTACCCTCCATTATTTGAAGGAAACACACATATGATTATGATCACATGATATCATAGAGAGATCATCCCTTGTTTATGGGCCTCGGAGCGGCTTCTTCTTTCTCTCCCACGGCGCCTAGGGTTTCGCCTCCGACATCTGCTCCTCCCCTCTCCGGCCATTTCACCCTAGCTCTCTTCTTCTCTTCTAGGAGGTCGACGGGTCTGGAGTAGTCGGGGGAGGGGGGGTCTCATTTCCTATTTTCCTTTCTTTGTTTTTCAGCGGCGATCGTTCTCTCTTTGAGGTTCCCGGTTGAAGATGGCGTGATGATCTTTCTGTCGCCTCCCTGTGGTGGAACTCTTCGGATGTCTTTGGTATTCTACGCGGCGATCTTGGGACCCATCCTCCTTTCTGTGGCGGATCGTTGCGGGCTTCTACGTCGCTTTTGATCTGATCTGCGGGCGTAAGACCGGTTTGTTCAACGGCATACTCTACGGAGCGTTCAGGGTTTGATCGGTATGCATTGTTGGCCTACGGCGGTCGCCCAGCTTGTGGAGTTTTCCCCTGATTTGTGGCGGCAGAGTTCTCTGAGGATCTGCGGGGGTCTTTCGTCGGTGGTTGCGGCGGCGGAAGTGGGGTTTGTTCGTTTATTTTCTTTGTGATGTTTGCCTTTTGTTGTGAAATGGTGTTTTCGTCCGTTTTCTGGGCGTGTGGGTTGCGGCTCTCATCGTTGATGAAGGAGGTGATGATGGTGTTTGTTCGACGACGTCGGATGTGGTTTTGCGAATGGATTAATGTCTGTGGGGTGGTGATGCTAAAGCTGAGGCCGAGGGGGAGTATGCTGGGCTTTCCGTCTCGAAGACGTTGGAATGGTGAAGGTGGCATTTTCTGGTGAAGTCGATGATGTCTTTTGGATCCGCCGGTGATGGTGCTCCGGCGACGACAGTGTGCTCTGGTGACGACGACAGCGGTGGTTGTTTCGAGGCACATGGTGATAATGGGGACTGGTAGTTGACTGGATGATGTTTTCGACGTCGGCAGTCTCGAGGTGGCTTCGGAAATGATGACGGGTGATTCGCGGATCTGGAAAGCGGTCTAAGTTCGAGTTTTTGAATTTGAAATGCTTTGTGGTGATGGCGGGATGTGGTATTGAAACTTGTGGTGTTCAGTTCCCACTTTTCCTTAAAAGTGGTATTAGAAAATATCAAAAAAGGATTTGGCCATAGAGAGATCAATATAATTACCCCATTTTACTATATCTTCCTAGTTTTTTTGACTCAGATGATAAAGTAATTTTTTCCATTACTTTTTTTTAATATTCATTACATAGAAAATATATATATTCTTCTCTACTAACATGGTATAGAGTATTCTTTCTTGATATTCCATGAAAAAAATTCAATATATATTTCCCTTATAATACATAACTTATTGATAAATATTATTTATTGTCCTAAGTCACACAATTTTATAACACATAGAATATTTTGACTAAGGCCTTTAAAATCCATGATATCTTCACTTATCATTTTATTTCCCCCAAATATGTATTTTACTAAGATAATAATCTGTATAGGTTCATTATTTCAAAATATTATGACACCGTTATAGTCATACCCAATTCCTCTAATGAGATCCTTATTTCTTATTGTATATGAGGTTCACACACAATCAATGATCAAAATTCATGTGTGATCTGATGATTTGATGGAAATATCTAAAACCAAATTCATCTCATCACATTTCCCTCTGATCTTTTTCTTTGAAATTATACATTATTCTAACTGAAATTATTTATATTCTTTACTATATAATACTCCAACTATATATTTAAATGATTATAATGGATTTTATATTCTAATATCATTCAATCATTCCTTAAGATACTAAAAGAAAAAAAAATTTGTCGGCTTTAATACTTTAATTTTCATCATTGATGAGAAATATATATCCATGCGTAAAACATCACCTCACAAAAAATAGAGACCACAAAAATAAATCATAGAATTACTAAATTCAATCTAGTCACCTCTATTTATATAATTTTTATCGATACCTCTTAGATAAGGAAAAGGCTTTGTGAGAATGGCCAATTATTTAATAGTAGTAAGTACGATGAAGATATGTATTTTAGAGTATCATTTATTGAAGAGTAATTATAATTTTGGACATATTAATCTTCTTATTCTGATTCATACCAAAATAAATCATCAAAAGTTGGGTGAGAGTATATGGTCAAACATTATACATTAATAATTTGTATTATTTATCAATTCAAAAAGAAGTTATGTCACTCTACTATGTCATTTTCTTCTCTACATATTCCATTGAATTTTTTTATGGACCACTATTATATGATATCACTTTTATATGTCACTTGTGTGACGAGTTTTTTCATTACCATATCATGAGTCTAGAGTTCTTCTTTAAATTTTACCTTCTTCATTGGATAAAAATATTCAATGTATTTTCATTAATATTTGTTACCTTATCTATTATTATTTTACTCATACTATTTATTACTATTGTCTATTCATGAATCATTAGTTTTTACTCACTCATATTCTAGGATTTTTCAATATTTTTCAACATGAGATTTTAAATTTTAACAATCATATCGGATTTCTATTATTCATACTATAAAAAATAGAGTTTTTAATCATGATCCACCTTAATATATTTCATTTTTTGAACTCTATGTTTTTATCTCCTCATTTGAAAAATATTATTAAAAAAGGATGTCAACAATACCATCATATTCTACATCATCATTGTCACATTATATAGTTTTTTGGTAATTTACCACACCTATTTGGATATAATATTACCTATGAGCATTGTAGTATTCTATATTTTTTTCATCATATTATTTATGAATGTTCATCTTATTATTAATATAGATTCTTCTATCTGAAAATATTTCTCATATTATTTTTCCTTCCTTTTTAATATTTTAATACTTCTTCCTTAGAGTTTCATCATCACCCTTATTATCATCATGAAACATCATGGGAAACTATTCTACAAAATGTCTAACCATTTAAAAATGAATACATTAAAGAGTAAGTCTCCATTAATAAATTCCATTTCTACGTTGTTGATATGAGGAAATGATTAACCTAATATCCCTCAAAATAACATATTCTTTACTATCATATAAAAGGATCATCTTCTTGTCCTTGATTTTCATCTATTTGGACATCCCCTTCTCAAAATTTTATTTATAATCATTTCTTATCTATTATGTGGCATCAGTAATGTGCAAGTTATCAAATATCAACTTCATTGGACCATTATATTATATCATAGAATCTTCCAAATTGAACCATATTTTTTGTCTTTAAATGAATCTCTTGAAAATATTTACATCCTTGAGAATATCTCCAAGACAAAAATATCTTCTAGGACAACACTCATCTAGTTAATCAATAACCCTACTGACCCATTGGGGAATCTAATAAGGTACTCATATTTATTCCATTACTATTTCAATTTTTCTTTTTTAACTTCTATGTTTCCATCATAGATATATATCCTATTTTCCCAAATGTAAATTGATTACTTACATGAAATTCATATTGTGTAGATTGGGTTAGGTAAATCTCCTCTCAGAGAATTGACTTATCTAGTATCGAAATTTAATTATATAAATTAAATTTATAAAAATGATCCACTATATGTCATATCAAAAATATGATGCATCTATAAATTGATCACATCCATGAAAAATCATCAAAAGTAGTACTAATTCCTATTCTTTAATAACTAAAAGTTATTCCCACCAAATATCAGAATTCCATTGTGATTAATAACTACCATCACATCTGATTAGAGGGAAACTTAGACTTTAACCCTTTTATCTAAAAAATAGATATCATAATTATGTTAAATACACCAAGGTATGGGGGTGAATCATGGTATGCTAAATTAAAACTACTATCTATCTAAATGATGGATTTTTGTTGAAAAAAATACATTATATCTATATTTCACAAAGAAAAAATAAATTTAAATTAATGTATGAACATGGGAAAACATTTAAATGTTTAATAATCACTTATATAAATATATTTATCCATTTATTATAAAATCTAAATTCACTAATGTACCAAATCCACAAATTACTACTTATATTATATGTTTTAGAGAGGACTCACTGTCCGTTGTGGTTATAAACATTAACAATTTGAATGTTAACTTCTTTATATCCTCTACACTCAATGAACTACAGTTTAACTGGAATATTATGACAATATGTTTTCAGTTAGTTAACAATTTTCTGTGAATTTATGATATTGTTTCATCAATGACATGAAAATTCCCTAGAGTGTTGGATTTCCACTTGTGGTGACCACTGCACAAAAAACCATTCACTACTTCAAATTGATCCCCTAACAGTGCTAGTAAAAGTGCATTATCAGTGTAATGAGAATATTGATAATGTATGTAGTGTTACATTGTATGATTTAATTATTCTCATAAAAAACTGATAAATGCTCCCTTTAACAATTTTTCTTTTATATTTATTAAAGGCTAAATTTATCAACTATTCTTTTAGCGTTGTTAAAGGCCCCCCTTAACAACACTGAAAAATACATGGATAATGGACCTACTAATAATAGAGATAAATATGTTTCCACCCACCCCTACCCCACATTATCAAAGATCCCCCTTTAGAACATCCCATACCGCTTTATTAGTGATTTTGATATTACCACACTCTCACGCATACCCCTACCTCTAGTGAATTTCGAATATGAGACCTCATGGTTATACACCAATGCGTTTTCCACTCTCCTATATTGTTTTGTTTTTTATTTTATTTTATTTCTATATATAAATATATATATTGATACTTTTTTATACATATATTATTATATATTATTATATATTTGTCAAAATATTTATATATATATATATATAAATGTTAAATATATACATAAAATATGTTCTGTGTCTGTATGTGTGGGTTTATAAATACACACAATCACATTTATATCATTTATATATATATATATATATATATATATACGCAGCTATAAATATAATTATTCATGTATATATATTTTTACATATATTATATATTAATATTTATAAAAAATATACTAGAATTTATAGATAAATATATATATATATATATGTTTGTACATACACATTACAAATATATATATAAAGTATATATATATATATTATATATATATATATATATTAATTGTATAGGTATGTAAATATTTATTAATTTTTATTTTAAATAAAATGGATATATTGTTTATTTACATAATGTTTATATGTTTAGATACATATTTTATATGTAAATTTGTTTTATTATTTATTTATAAAATTTATAATTTAAGATTGAAGATATAAAAAATATGTATATATTTATATATATTAAATTACAAATACCAATAAATTGTGAAAAAAGATAAAATTTCAAAGTCATAATATCAATATGAATGTATGCCATGAGAATAAATTTAGTCTCTATTGAAAAAGGTAAAGAACAACTTAAATAAGGCTAAAATCCATGGAATGTTAAAAAATCCAATTACTCTAACTAAAAACATTGTTTTGGAGTCTTTCTAGGATGTTATTGGACTAAACAATAGTGATAGGGGTATCCCTTATCCATATGATGTAGATCTCATCACAGGAACCAATTTGATATGTGGTAGAACACAAATAGACACTGAGATCCAAAGTAATGGTCAATGACGTTCGAGTTATGTTTTCCACTTATATTATATATTTTTTTAGATTTTTTATTATTTATCATTAAACTGTTATTAAATGACTATTAGTCAATAATAAATATCGTATTATTAATTAAAAACAATTTTTAATTTTTTTATAATCCATTTTCACTATATATTGTATATATTATGTGGAAATACTTATGTTATCTTAACCAAAACATATTTTACAAATATATATTATATTTATATATTAATATTTTTTTAATGAAATATTTTTCTAAAAAATATACCATTTATCAGTGTTGTTTTAAGTACACATAATGGTGGGGCCTTTATAGGTAATTTTTTACAAGAGATTATAAAGATACCCATTTTACAATGCTTTTTAGTGCTGTTAAAAACCCCCATTATCAACACTAAAAAATCATTCTTAAAGGACACTTTTAACCGCATTTTTTCAAGTGCTGACAAAGGGGGTTTAAAAAACACTTTTATCTATCCTTGATAGAACCCTAGTGTTGGATAAACCCTTTTTTAGTAGTTATTATAAGACCCTTACATGAGATCCCTTTACAAGACTCTACTATGAGAAACCTCTATGAGATCCCTAAAATAAACATCTCCCTGAGACTCATCTGTAAGACCTTCCTTTATTAACAAGAATTTCATGACTCTAGAGTGAGACCTTGTTCTTATTTTTTTCACCACATTAGACTAAATATTCTATATACCATTAGTAGATATATCTATTCACAAGATTATTATTTTATACTCTTTCATAGGACCCCATCAATAGAGTCTACCATGACACATTGTTATGTTTATATGGATCATGAGATTTTGGAACACAAATTTCATCTGAAATGTGAATTACACTATTTCAGATCATACCACTTTATAAAATTTATCTATTTATTATGGATGAGTTAATTTTAAAGGCCCCAGCCTTAAAAATAACATAATATTTTGTTAAGTCAATATTTAGAATTTGGGGATCTTTTTAGGTTTAGATTTTTTGATAATTAGGACATAATTATTACATTATATTTCAAAAAATTATAAATTAAGCACTTCTACTCTATCCATATTTTATAACAATAACGAAACTACAAGAAAAAACAATAATTATTTTATTTATATATATCTTATTTAATTGATTTTCCCCTTACACATCCTTATACCCTATGAAAAAAAATTCAAAAACATGGGATGAGCATAAAAATCTCAATGAACATTAAAAAATAAGGAAAAAAGCATTATCCCATCATTATATAAAAATAAATGAAATCATATTTTTCACTCATAAAATATAATTTCTTTAACCTATCCATTGAAATCATTATATTTATGAATAAAAAAAGAAATCATAAATCATAACTATATCTTTTGGCATCCATAACGTACTTACATTGTATCTTTCATAAGTACAAAGAGATTTATGTTTGGAATACCCATTAAAGAATATTAAATAAATCACTTAAGAAGCACATTAATGTTTAACTTTTTCACGTTACCCAATGCATTAGAGAGCTATCTCGGGCTCACCAATCCTTGGATTATCACGTAACCACCCATATATTTAAATAAGCCCCTTGAAACATAACATTATCATAACACATAAAACATGCATAAAGGAAAGATTACATTTCCAAATTGAAATAACAATATATCAGTTATATATATTAACAAAATCAATCCATTCTCAACACCATTATCAATAACAAAATACAAAAAAGTGTAAATCATATTTATTTTCCGTTTAATAATATTATTGCTTGTTAAGAAATCCAAAAATGAAATATTTCTTGCAGTGGTGGAAAGGACAGTATGACCACATGCGTTAAAAACATTCCCTTTTTCGTTTCGAAAAAGGCTTCGTAAAACAAAAAATTCCTTTTGAAAACATTTTAATGAAATAAAAAAATAGTATAATTATACACCCACTAGTGGAAAAACGTTTAACACATCATCATTTTTCACATAAGTTATATAAAACTGACTTGCAAAGTTGTAAAAATCAATTTATCACGTTGAATATTGTATAGCTGAAGTGATAAGTCGATGAAAATAAATGTTTTACTTCAGTTATTTTATAACCGATGAAAAAAATACTGAAATTAGATTTATCACGTCGGTTATTTTATAAATGATGTGAAATATTGAATCTAGGTGCTTTATGACATCATTTATCAAAATAACCGATGTGATAAAGCTTCATTTATGATGCTGGTTATAAAATAACTGATGTAATAATTATTTTATATTTTAGTTATTAAATAACATACGTTATAAACATGAAATAATAGTTTATCACATCGGTTATTAAATAACTGACGTGATAAAGCTTTGAAAAGATTTATCACGCCCTATATATAGTCATTCTGTTTTCTTCGATCGGGCGACTTGTGACTCGTCTCTCTTGCACAGAAAACCTAGAAAGGATTCATTAAATTTTTTCCCTACAACCTCATTTTTCCAACATCATTCATCATTTTTATTATCACAAGATTTATCTGGTCGACTTGCAACACTCATGTAATCCTCACACGGCTCGGTTTCAGTTTTTATTTTTTGTGATGCCCTAAACTAATTTTTTAATTTTTTATTTTTCTATATTTGTTCTTGATATCATGTTATGTTTCATAGTGTTCATTTATACCATGATAAATTATTTTCTAGTAAAATAAACCATGAAATTGGTATCATGCAAGTTTATGATTTTTATGTGTTGTATCATGTGTGTGTTCACGTATATGGGGTTTCCAAGGGGGTGGAGGTTGTCAGAGTGGGTGGGGGTGTCCAATAGCTGGGAGGGCAGTCTAGGGGTTGCGGTGTCACGGGGGTGTCCAAGGGGGTGGGGTGGTGTCAAGGGGGTAAAGGGGTTGTCCAAGGGGTTTGGGGTGTCCAAGGGGGTGGGGGCTAGTGTCTAGGTGGTGAGGGGTATCCAAGGGGGTAAGGGTGTCCAGGGGGTGGGAGTGTCTAGGGGGTGAGTGGGTTGTCCAATGGGGTAGGGGTGTCTAGGGTGTGGGGGTCTAGGGGGTGGGTGATGTCCAGAGGGGTGGGGGTTGATCAAGGGGTGTGGGGGGGGTGTCTAGAGGGGTTGGGGTTGTCTAACGGGGTGGTGGTATCCAGGGGTTGTCCATGGGGGTGGGGTGGTGCTTAGGGGGTGAGGGGGCAGTCCAGGGATATGGGGAGTCAAGGTGGTGTCCAAGGTATCGGTATGGGCATGGTGTGCAGGGGGTGGTGGTGTCCAGGGGTGGGGTGGTGTCAAGGGGGTGAGTGTGTTGACTAAGGGGTAGGGGCATCCAGGGTGGTCTAGCGGGTGGGGGTGTCCTAAGGGTTGGGGGGTGTTTAGGGGGTGGGGTGTCCAGGGAGTGGGTGGTGGTGTCCAGAGGGTGAGAGGGCTTTCAAAGGGGGTTGGGTTGTCCACGGAGATGGGAGTTATCCAGGGGGTTTTCCAAACTCGTGGGGGGTTGTCCAGGTGTTGGGGGTGTCCAAGGGGGTGGGGGTTTCCATGGGTGTCTAAGGGGGTGGGGGTGGTGTACAGGGAGGTGATGTTGCTTTCCAAGGGGGTGGGGGTATCTAGGGGTGGGGGTCCATGGGGTGGGGGTGTCCTGAGGGGTGGGGCTGTATAAGGGGTGAGGTGGTGGTTTCCATGGGGTGAGTGGACTGTCCAAGGGGGTTAGGGTTTCCACGAGGATGGGGGGCTGTCCAAAGAGTTGGGGGCTATCAAGGGGGTGGGGTGGTGTCCATGGTGGGTGTGGAGTTTTCTAATGGGCTATGGGTGTCTAGGGGGTGGGGGAGGTGTCCAGAGGGGTGATGGGGCTATCTAGGGGGGTAGGGGTGTATAGGGGGTGTCCAAGGGGGTAGGGGTGGGGGTGGTGTCCATGGGGTGGGGTGTCCAGGGGCAGGGTTCATGTGTAGGGGTGAGTGGAATGTCCAAGGGGGTGTGGGTATCCAGGGGTGTGGATGTGTCCAGGAGGTGAGGGTGGGGGTGGCGAGAGGGGTGGGGGTGCAGTTTAGGGGTTGGGGGCTATCCAGGGGGTGGTTGTTTCTAGGGGATGTCCAAGGGGGTGGGGTGGTGTAAGATAGTGTAGGGGTTGGATAGCACCCTCACCCCATTATACACCACTCCCTAACCCCCTAGAAACCCCAACCCCCTTGGGCAACCCCCACCACCCCCTGGACACCCCACTCCCTTGGACAAACCCTACCCCCTTGGACATCCCCACCACCCCCTAGATATCCCCCTACCCCATAAGAAAACCCCTTTATATATATATATCCCAATGATTACGTTGAAACTTCTGGAATATTTCAACATCAGGTAGTCTATACCAACAATTCTTATAGATTCGTTGGTATAAGGCTATTGCAATGAACATCATTCCAACAGTGTTTGAAACCATTGGGGTATTGTATCCCTACGGTTTCAGGGGATATCCTAATGGTTTCAAATCGTTTGGATAGGTGTAATTTCTATTTGTGAATGTATACATATTTTAATAATTATACTTCATATTTATTTTTTACAAAAGGGTGAATTTGGGAACCAGTTTCACCAGGAAGTATTCTTTGTGTACCTTAAGAAGAAAGGATCAAAGATGAATTTAAAACTGTTATATCTAACTATATTTTATTTTTAAAATCATTTTCAGGCATATATTTTTCAAATACACATATATTTGTTTTATATTTCAAAATTCTTTTACTTTAAAATTATTATATTTTTCATGAAAATATAAAATTATCTTACCATAACAAGATGTATAATTTTGATATTTGTTATTGGTAATAATGAGTCTATGTTGGATTACATAACATAGAATGAGTAATGAATATGAGTAAGTTCTAGATGCCTTTTTCAAATTTTCAAAGTGGAATGTTCCAAAAAGTGACATGTTATTCTTTCCATACCAGAAATATTTGAATATGAAGAACTTGAAAAGTAGAGACATCAAAGTTCATCTGATTTTTCGTGGTTTTAATCTGAGTTACAGCCCTTGGATTTGGCATAGTGAAACATGAAATAATGTTATATCTACTGATAAATATGATTTGAAATATGGTAACATTGATGGAATTGAAGAAATGATTCTTGATATAGCAATAGAAAAAATTTAGAAAATAATGATGAGCATGTTGAAGATATGGTTTGTGCCATAAAGAAATGATCATGAAAAATGAATTTGGGGAAAAATACATTTGTACATTCCTAATTTTATAGGTAACATGTGTTTATTTCATGTTTACACTTACTATTTTCATAAAATGTTAGATATTGTAATTTTTTTATTAAAACGGATATTAAAACAAATAAGTAGAAATTTTTTTTTATTTTAATTTTTCTAGTTTAGTTTATTAGGTTTACCGTTACATAACTTATATATCTATTGATTTTTTTGAATGACAATTACTTTACCATGTTTACCAGGTTTACCATGTTTACCATAGTTTATCATTGTTTCCCTTTATATGTCTTATATATTTATTGATTTTCTTGAATGACATTTACACTACCATGTTTACCATGTTTACCATCTTTACAATTGTTTAACATGATTACCAAATTTTCCATGTTTACTATTACATAACATAGTTTAGTTTTCCATTTTCTATTTACATTAGTTTTGTAATATTTGAATTTGTAAAGAATATGTTATAATTTTTTCTTTTTTGATATGAAGGATAATGACATATCAATTAGTTGATCAACCACATGATTTTGAAGATGAGCATCATGATCATACCTCTAGGAGGAAACATTCACATGCCCCCCTTGATGTTCCCCAATCATACTCATGTGCTCTCATAATGACAAAGAATTGTTCAAGAGTTAGTAAACGTGGTTTCACACGTTTACAAAAATTATCACTTGCCCGTAGCTAGGACCAGAGGATACTGGTTGAGTTTGATAAGAATGTTATTCCTATTGGTCCAAATGAAAATGATTTTAAGTGTTCTGTATCAACTTAAGCTAAAAAAAGTAAGCATTTTGTACGGTGATTATAGAAGTGTGGACAAAGAAAACATATCTCATTTGTGGGAGATGATTTTGGTATGATTTTTGGATATTTTTTTTCTAACCATTAAATGTTTCTATTATACTATTTTTTACCTCTTCTTTATCATACAAAATTTGATATTCCTGACAATGGAGGAGGTATGAAGAAATATTTTTCGATTGATGATATGAGATGTTGGGATTTTAAATCAACCCTCACATATGATTTTATTTTTTGTCATAGTAATAATGACAATCCATGTCATATATATCCTTTCATAGATAGGGACTAACAGAGAAAATTTTTTGAAGGTAGAAGAAAAGATTCATTTTTTTAAGTGAAGTGTAAACTTTTATAATATTTCTTATATAAATGTTCTTATAAATGTTTTGTTAATGATATATCATTCAAATTTTTTGGTGGATCATTATGCTTTTTTAATGGAAGCCCAAGTTTGTGGATGTGAAATAAATGTGGTGATTCAGAAAAATGATATCATGGAGCTTGTTGCTGGAGATAAGTTGGGCATCAACATGGTGAAGATATTTTCCATGTAAGTCTTAACACCTTTCCATGTGTAATATTTATTAAAAATGTATACGTCTGTCTATTTTGAATTAGGTATCTTCATATCTTGTGTGAGAAGAATGAGAGGATAGATGTATATGGATTCATGGACCTGCAAATGATTTTCTTAGAAGTACATGAGTTGGATGAGGAACAAAGAACACTATATATTACTGAAAGAATTAAAAAAATATAATCACAAAATGTTGGATGATGGATTTTCGTGAGGGGTATAAAACATATTTCTAGACAAGTGTTCATTTTCTTTTAACATAAAAAATAAATAAACTTAAATTTTCTTTTATATCAGTGATCATTGGATGCTAGGTGTTTTTTGTTCAAGGGATAAAACACTTTAGGGGATATGCTCTGTCCAGGGCGATGTGTGGGAATATTTTTATAATATGTTAGAAAAGTAAGTTTCAAATTCTTAATAGCTATTTATATTATAATAAATTTTAAATTAATCCCATTCGTATTATTTTCTAATAGGGGATGAGTCTACTTACGAAATAAATAATGAAAAACAATTTAAAGATCAAATAAGTAAAAATTAAAGGTAAATATCCATTTATAATTTTTAATTTTAGATGTATTACATAAAAATGATATTTTCAATAGACACTTATTTAAAAATAAATATCATTAAAAACAAGGCATTATCGAATGCATATATTATATATTAAGATTTATGTATGAAATAATTACAACTAGAACACTTGTGAAGTTCGACCTGGTATGATTTCCTTATAAACATTGCCATAATATTTCATTTGATTTATTTATTATACATGTAAACTAATATCCTTTTAATTTTTAGCTATTTTATGACCCTCAACACTATAGTTCTGAAGAGGTCAAACACTTACAATTGGAATGGTAAAATTATTTTATATTTTTGATAGGATTTTATTTTGTTTGTAGTGTGAATTTTAATTTTGAATAATGTAATTATAATTTTGTATTAGGTAGTTTTGTTTGGTTTAATTTAGATTTCTTTTAGTTTACATTGTATCTTTTCAGTGTTACATATGTGAATGTTTAATTTTTCTCTGGTTCTTATTTTTTTGGTCTAGATTTGATGTTTTTCTGGTTTGGATTTTGTTCTGATTTTGATCTGTTTGTGGTCTGGTTTCTACTTGTTTCATAATTTGGCAGAGAATACTAATGGTTTCATTAAGGCTGGGGGTGTTTGGCGGGTGGGGGGCTATCCATGGGGTAGGGGTGTCTAAGTCAGTGGGGAATTCCAAAGGGGTAGGGGATGTTCATGGGAGGTGGGAGGGTCCAGGGTGGTGCGGGGGGGGGGGGGGGGATGTCCCGGGGTGGATGTGTCCTGGGGGTGGGGGTTGTCCAAGGGGGTAGGGGTGTCCAGGGGGTTGGGGGATTTTCGGTTGGTGGGAGGGTGTCCAGGGGGTGTGGGGGTTTCTAAGGGTGGCGGTGTCTAGGGGCGGTGGGAGGGGATATCCCAGGGATGGGGGTGTCTAGGGGGGATGGGGTTTGTCCAAGGGGGTTGAGGGTGTCAGGGGGTGGGGGATATACAGGGGGGCTGTTTAGTGGGTTGGGGTGGTCTCTAGTGGGTGGGAGGGTGTTTAGGGGGTGGGGTTTTGAAAGGGGTGGGGTGTCCAGGGGGAAGGAGGGTCTGTCCAGGGGTGGGGGTATCCAGGGGTGGGGGGTATCCAAGGGGGTCGAGGGTGTCCAAGGGGGTGGAGAACTTTCTGGGGGGGAGGTCCAGTGGGGTGGGGTGGCATCTAGTTTGTGGGAGGGTGTCATTGGGTGGAGGTTTCTAAGGGTGAGGGTGTCCAGGGGGTGGGAGGGGTTGTCCGGGGGTTGGGTGTCCATGGGGTGGGAGCTGTCCAAGGGGGTCGGGGGTGTCCTAGGGGTGGGGGTTGTTCAGGCCGGGGGTTGTCCAGTGGGGTGGGTTGGTGTCTAGAGTGTGGGAGGGTGTCTAGTAGGTGGGATAGCGTCTAGGGGTGGGGGTGTTTAGGGGGTGTGGTTTCTAGGGGTGTGGGAGGGGTTGTCCAATAGTGTGGGGGTGTCCAGGGGTTGGGGCATGTCCAAGGGGTTCGGGGTGTCTAGGGGGAGGGGTTTTCTATGGGATAGGGTTGTCCAAAGTGGTAGGGGTTGTCCACATGGTGGGGCACTATCTAGTGGGTGGGAGGGTGTCCAGGGGGTGGGGGATTCCCGGGGGTAGGGTGTCTACGGGTGTAGAAGGGGCTATTCAGGGGGGGTGGGGGAGACCTGGGGTAGGGTGTCCAGGTTTGTGGGGGTGTCCAAGGGGTGGGGTGGTCTTTCTAATGGGGTAGTGGTGTCTATGGGTGGGGGCTTCCTAGAGGGTGCAGGGTTGTCCAGGGGGTGGGTGGGCTTCAAGAGGTGGGTGGGTGTCCAGGGGGTCAGGGTGTCAAGGGGGTGGGGGTGTCCAGGGTGTCGGGGCTCTCTAGGGGGTTGGGTGTCTAGGGGGTGGGGGCAGTTCAGTTGTTTTTTCTATTTTTGGTCTTGTTTCTACTTGTTGCATGTCCTCTTTGGCAGTGCACTATAATGGATGAACTGTATTATTAGAAAAATGTTTTTTTTACGTCAGTTATTTAATAACTGATTTAATAAATGCATGGGGATGATTATTTATATCGGTTATCTAATAACTAATGTATTATATAAGTTTTCATGTCAGTTATGTTTTAACCGACGTGGAATATTGATTCACATACTGGTTTTTCTTGTCGGTTATGAAAATAATCGACATGATAACCTTGTTTTTCATGTCAGTTATTTGAATACCGACGTGAAAAATGCTTCAGGGGGGTTGTTTATTAAGTCTGTTATTTAAAAACCAACATAATAAAAAAACATATTATGGTGATTATTTAATAACTGATGTAATAAATCACGACTATAAAATATTTTCCATGTCAGATTTTTGGGAACCGACATGAAAATGGCTTCTGATTTATGTTTTTTTACATTGATTTTCAAATAACCAATGTAAAAAACAATATTTATAACATCCCCTTTAATAACGTTGGCCAAAAAACGATGTAAAAATAAAAATTAACCCACTTAAATACCTTTTTGCACAATAGTGACCATATAAAATATGGTCATGTATAAATCAAAATATACCCCAATTAAAAGAGATTGAGACGAAGTCTCTTACCTTGATTCTGACTTCTCACATATGTTCATTGTTATTCATGAATAATAAATTTAAGTTAATTTATACTTTCTTCACAACCTTTTTCAAGTTTATTTTTCCTTGTATATCACTTATTAACATGTTATAGGCATTATATAGTAATTTAAGTTAATATATGTTGTTTTGTCGATATTCGGTACTTGAGTCATAAATAACTTGTTATAATTACAAATTGTCCATGTGGTAAAAATTCCATTATATACCGATATATATTCATGATTTAAATGTCATATATATCTAGGATATATATTCATTTATAATAGTACATAAAATTTGGAGATATGAAATGAAATGCATTGTTCATGGGGACGGTAAGCCATACGTATGCATGCACGCTACTTTCATTAAATTTTTATATTTAAAGGAATGAAAACTAAATGATATATAGGCATATTATAATTATAGTATAATATAATATTTTATAAACATTACATGTGTTCATTAATTCCATCCTTTTTACATTCCAAGTAAGGAATTAATGAGTCATATCTCTTTGAGGGGTCGTAGTATGCACTTCTTATAATGAAATTAGCATATTTACACGTTATGGAAAGCATAAAGGTATGATTTAATTAAAAAATCATAACTATAGAGACAATATAAATATAATATATATCATATATAAATATTTTTCCATCATAATGGCCACCATGAGAGGTGGTAAGGGAAAAGTGAACAATCATCGTTTCGTGATGTAGTAGTTCATCGTACACAGAAACAGTATGTTCATATCCATTAGATAGTGGTGTGTGTTAGTATTGTTTTAATAATTATCTTAATAAAATCATATTATATTTATGATAATTTTGTTTTTATGTAATCAATGAATAATAATTGAATAGGAAGTGAAGAAGTAAAATAATGGAAAATAACTTTAGAGAAGACGCTACACCATAAAAAGTATAACTCAAATGGATTTGAGCAAAAAGGATTTCTTGAATTACCTTATGGATAAGTTAAGGCTTATAAGAGGAATATAGGGATTATTTAAGCTTATTTGGGTAGATTTAGAATGATACAAGGGGATTTAAAGGTGTGATTAAATGGAAAGGTGTTATGCCCTTTTATAAGAGGGATGAGGTTCACCTTATGAAATTTTTGAAGTATTATTTTATTATAAAATAATTTTCTGTTTGAAATTGTCCAAAAGTAATTTATTTCAAATATAATATTTTTTTGGCTTCAAAAAATCTCAACCAATAAGTTTTAGACAAGTCTAGGTAACAAATTTAACCTTATCATTTAGTTTTAACCCTTAGTTAACTTATTTAACACATACAATGTCTTCTTATATATACATAATATATGGTTAATATAGTTACCATCATATTCCAATAGAACCTCAAGTGGTTCATTAATGAAATTTTCAGAATTATCTAGGTCATTTGGTAGAATCTTATATTTTTAGATCTATTAAATCATATAATAAAATAGTATTTGTTTAAAAAACTCATTTATGTAAAATTTTATAATATTCATATCATGAATTTATAAAAATCCACAACAACTTGATTATATCTAAAAATCTTACTAAATTTAATTATAAAAATTTAAAATCATCCATAAAACTAAAGTATAGCATAAATAATGTTACCATAAATTTATTTTAATATTTATAATTTTATTTATTTAAATCATTCATTAATAAGGTAATCACTACATCATCATTGTGTAATATATATTTTTTTTTATTTGTTGTATCAGAATTATAATTAAAATACCATGATGTAGGAAATATTTTTTATCTTTCTAATTAATATTTATAGTTGAATATATTACTTATATAACCACATATAAACAATTATTTTTGTTAAAAAAACAGGTTCATGTTATATTTATCGTTATGTTAATTTTTTTTTTAAAAAATATCATTATCATTACAAAGTGGATCCATGGGGTCCCAAAATAGACCCAATGCTTTCCATGGTAGGAAATATCTCATCCAATAGTATTAGGACATGTGTTAGGGTTGTTTAATATTATTATTATTTTAATTTTTACCCTTATTTACTGGATCTTTCATATAACCTTGGTAAATAAAATAATTACTGAAGTTACAATTAATAATATCTAGAAATAAAAGGTATATATTCACACAATTTGGACCTCTTAATTCCAAATATAGAATCCATTTTTTCAAATTCAAAACACAGAAGTTTCATAACTAATTTAAAATGAATTCTCATTGTCAAAACTAAAAAACGTGTTTTTGAGAAGTAAAAACTACCAAAATATTGACATTTGTTTATGTCCAATTTGAAATTGAAGTTACATCGAGTGACCAAAATTGGAATAAATTATAATCATATAATCTAATTACAATTTATAATCAATTAAAATTACAATCTAAAAATATAAATAAATTAGATGAAAATGTAGTTTTGACATAAAATGTGATATTTTTTACTAATCATTTAAAAATGAACTTTATCATAAAATTACGCAAAAATAATCCAAATTAAATCTAGATGTCCCGATTCTATAGAAAAAGTTAATTTTTTCAATTAGAATATATAAAAGTGTCAAAAAATTATTTAAAAATGGTTCTCCATCAAAAGGTGGTAAACCAAAATTTTAAAAAATATTACAGTATTTAATCCTTAAAATCAGATTCATTCTTATTTTTAAGCCTCTAAAATTTATTGGATAATTGTTAAGACATTTTATAAACATATTTAATCATATTTTTGTTAGTTATGTTCATTTTTTCCAATACAATGGCTAGGCATTATGTACCATTTAAAATAGTTATAATAATTTTTTATTATATTTTTGTATAACTCAATGTTCTGTGCAAAGTTTGATTTCAAAGAAACTCATTTTTTCATGTGTAGTATGATATCGTAAAAAGCATCCCATTTAATTTAAAAAATATTTTTTATTCATAAATATTTATAAAAATGAAAAATATTATTCTATTAATTCCAGGGTGGTTACATCCTTCACCCTTTTTTGAATTGCTTACCTGTAATTATATTCACATGTAAAATAAATGGGGGTATTTAACCCTCATACGATTTTTGGATTCCCATGTTTCCTCTTCAACAAAATGATTTTTTCACCAAACCTTTACCTGATAAATTACCTTATTCTACAACACTTTCTCTATTTGGTCAAGAATCTGGGCTGGTTATTCCTAATAAAAAATATTCTCTTCCAACTAAACTACATCTAGATGTAAACAATTAGATAGATCTGACATATACTTTCTCAACATTGAAACATGAAAAACATTGTGCACCTAGGATAAAATTGGAGGTAAAGACATTTTTTGGAAACTGATCCATCATTATCTAAGATTTCAGAGGGTCTAAAGAACATTAACCATATATTTCCTTTCTTACCAAAACACATCACACTTTTTTATGGTTAAACATTTAGAAAGATCACCTATCTAAAAATAATAATCCTTTCTCCAGTTATCTACATAACTTTTCTTCATGCTCTCAGTTGTTATCATGTTCTTCTGAATCAACTAAACATTTTTTCACCTCTTCTACCAATTATGGTCCCATCAACTAATTTCACCTACTTAAAACCAAAAATATAGAGTTTAACACTGATTTCTATATAATACCTTAAAATGTGCCATATTTATACTACAATTAAAACTGTTATTATTTGAAAACTCAACCAAAGAAATATGTTGGTCCCAACTTCCTTAGTAAACCATTGAACAAACATGTAGCATATAATAAAGGGTCTGAATTGTTCATTCTGACTTACCATTAGATATTGGATGAAAATATGTAATAAAATTTAATTCAGTACCCATTGAATTCTGATGGCCATTCCAAAATTTAGAAGTGAACCTAGGATCATGATCAGAAACAATGGATAGGGGAACTCCATGTAAGTTGAATATCTAATTAATATACAATTGAGAAATTTAACATAGAGATAGATTATCTCAAATTGGAAGAAACTGGTTAGATTTAGTCAATAGATCAACAATAACTCAGATTTCATTGTTACCTCGATATGTCTTTGGTTATCCAAGTACGAAATATAGGGACAAATTTTCCCATTTCCACTATGGAATTGGAAAATGATGAAAATACCTTTCTGTACCTACCGTACTACATTATCCTATTGAAAAATCAAACAACTCAATATAAATTCTGCAATATATCTTTTCATTCCATCCCACCAGTATTACTCTCGAAGATCTCTATACATTTTAGTACTTCCAGGATGAACTAAAAATGGAGAACTATGATCTTCACATAATAACACTTTTGACAAATATGAATCACAATGAACATATAACCTCCTGCCAAACCTCAAAACATAATATTTACCAAATCTAAATTCAGGTAACATACCCTTCCGAACCAATTCTATCTTTTTCTTCAACTCACCTTATTCTTTATTCCCTGGATTTATTCTATCTGCTAGCGACGATTTCACTGCCAAATGATGCAAAATAGAGGAATTACCTACACCAAGAACTTCTAATCCAAAATTTAAAAAATCAAAAACCGAAGGATCTCATTCCAAATGTAACATGGTTGATGTAGGATTATTTTTTCCACCTAAAATAATTGGCCACATTATTTTCTTTTCACTAATGGTAATGAATCATGAAATCATAATCTTTTATTAATTCAATCTTTCTCCTTTTACTCATATTTAATTATTTATAAGTGAATATATACTTCAAACATTTTTGATCAGTATATAATTTACACTTTAATCCAAACAAATGATGCCTCCAAATTTTTAATGCAAAAAATAGTTGCTAATTCCAAATCATGTGTACAGTAATTTAACTCATTAGGTATCAACTTACGTGAAGCATAAGAAATTACCCGATCATTATTCATTAGTACACAACCAAGACCTTACAACAAAGCTTCACTATAGATAACAAATTCACCATTTCTAGAAGGCGGTTCCAAAATTGGTGCATTCACCAATATTCATTTCATTTCCTAAAAACATTCATCACATCCTTTTGTCTAGATGAACATAACACTTTTTTGAGTTAACATAGCCAATGGGATAGATAACTATGAAAAAATATCAACAAACCTCCAATAATAAACTGATAAACCAGGAAAATAATGAATCCTGGTTATATTTGTGGGTCTTGGCCATTCTTTAAAATCTTTTGTTTTACTAGGATCAATAGTTATGATATCTTTAGAAACAATGTGACCAACGAATGATATTTTTTGTAACAAAAACTCACAATTTTAGAAATTCCCATCAATTTTATTTTCTTTTATGTCTTTCAAGACAACCCTTAAATGAAATTAATTATCTTATTTAATTTTAGAATATACCAAAATATCATTAATAAACCCAACCAAAAACATATGCAAGTACTCACAGAAATTTCTATTCATAAGATCCATGAATAAAACAGGTTAATTAGTTAACCCAAAGTGAAAAACTACATATTCATAATGTTCATATCTAGTACGAAACATTGTCTTTAGAATGTATTATTCTTTTATATTCAACTGATGCTAACCTGACCTCAAGTAAATCTTTGAAAAAAAATGATCTCCCTGGAGATGATCAAACAAATCATCAAAATGAGGAAAATGATACTTGTTAGAAATAGTTATGTTATTCAAGGATCTATAATCAATTAAAAGTCTCATTGTACCATCTTTCTTTTTAACAAGCACGATAGAAGAACACCATGGTGATGTGCTCTGTCAAAAGAAATATTTATCTAATAACTCCTGCAATTTATTCTTTAACACTAAAAATTCAATTTGTGTTAATCGATAAAAGAGTTATGAAATTGGCTTAGCATCAGGAACTAAGTCAACTATAAATTTAATTTCCTAATCATGTATTATACCTGGGAACTACTTAGTAAAAACATAAATATACTTATTTACCACTAGGACATTAATAATTTGAATGTTTCCTTTGTTTTCCACAAATTATGAAAGTTAAATAAATTTACATATTTTATTAGTTTCTCAGCTTCCATTTATGTTATTAAAAGGAAGGGTTCATTCTGGTACACAAATAGGATTTATTTATAAAAATAGACCTCCTTACCTTAGTAGTAAATATTAGAATAATTAATAGAAATCCAATTTGTGCCCATAATTACATCAACCTCTAATATAGGAAAAGCAATTATGTTTGCAGGTAGATTCTATCTGACCACAAGAACATAAGGGTTCACGTAATTTGTTTTTGTCTCAACATTTCCTCCATGTGTCTTTTCCAAAAGTTTAGGATTCATATATTGAGATTGAATTCCCAATTTACATGAAAATTTCTCATAAATGAAATAATTTGTAGACCCTTAAAAAAAACACATTAGAATAATCATAATAGACAAATAGTATACCTGATACTACTTTATTTGATGGACCAACATCTACTGATGTTGTTACAAAGGATTTTGATACTCCATTTTACTTATTGTTGAGATGATTTATTTCATTTGAGTTCATCCTTTGAAACTAATTTTCATAATGACCCATTTCATTGCACATAAATAATTTTAATGACAATAAATAATTTTTTTCTTACTTCTACCCTGATCTTTTTCATTGCAATTACGAGGCTTATGTCCCATTTTACAACATCAAAAGCACTTGACAAAATTCATATAGAATTCCCTAGTGTGATTTTTACCACAATTTTCATAAACTGTATGCATAAGTTTCTTACCATTAAAATTTTTAGAAGTGTTTTCCCTTTCATCTGCCACCTTAACCTCAAATTATATTATTTTTCAAAGAACACCTGATCATTCGCAAACTCCAATTCCACATTCTCTGCACATTGAAAAAAAAATTCATAACTTTTGAACTCACAAGAAGCTAAATGCATTCGATACTTTGGATTTAATGTTTAGTAAAACTAATTGATTTTACTGTCAAGATTCCATTTTTTATTTGGAGCATAACTTTCTAGTGGTGTGAATTTTTCATCATAAGTATCCACTGAGTCATCATATTTTATCAATTGCAAGAATTTGTTTTCCATCCTAAGTCGAACTGCCTTAAGGGATTATTTTTAAGAAACATACCTTTTAATTCATCCCTATCATGAGCATTAATCTCCTCACTATCCTTGATATTTTTAACCATCAACCAACATTGATCATATTCACCTTCAAAATGGTAAATATAATGACTAACCATTTGTTGTTATGAACACACCATGACAACAAAATTATTTTTTAATTCATTAATCCACATTTCAGAAAGAATTGGGTCAGAGGGCCCTCTAAATGGTGGGGGGTTTTCCTCATGAAATACTCCACTACTAACATGTTCCTCTGTGGTTGAGCTGGTTTATCTCATGTATGGATTCCCCAACAATTTATAGCCTTATTCAATTGTTCCATCACAACAAAAAACTATTTATTTCCAATTTCGACCTTCTCAAGATGCTGATTTGGAATTTTTTTCCCTCTTGATGGCATCCCATCATAGCTACCCTATTTCCTCCATGGAAAACCATTAAGATCACAGAAATATCTTAGTCAAAGAAACATGGTAATATTAAAATGATGTATCATTTCAATATTACTATAAAATAATTTATGGATGTTAATTTAACAATATCTTAACTGCTAATGTTGTATAAAACGACTGATGATACCATCTATAACACCCCAACCTCAAACATAATGTAATATTGATTTACTTAAAGAATACAACATTGAGGATCATTTTAGGATTATATTTTTATAGAATTAGGCCCTAACATTTACATTACATCTCAATAAAATTACAATGTTGACACTACTACTCTATCGAACATTTTTCATAATAATAGAACTCCTTAAACAAAACAATAATTCATTTCATGATATAAATCATCTTGAAATATTATTTTCGTTTACCCGTCCTTATAACCTATAAAAACATTTCAAAAACATTTTATGAGTATAAAAATATCATTAAGTGTTATAAATTAGAGAATAAAAACATTATACCTCTAAACATAAAAATAAATGGTAAAATACTCTTCACTAATAAAACATAAGATCTTTAACATACAACATGAGATCATAAGTTTTATGAATAACAGATAGAAATCATAAATCATAATGGAAACTTATATCACCCATTACATACTTACATTTTTGCTTTCATAGCTACATGTAAAGTTATGTTTGGAATACCATCATAGTAAATCTTCTTAATCACATAGGAGAAACACTAATGATTGACTCTTTCATTTTACCCATTGAATGAGAGATCTATCTCGGGCTCACCAACCCTTGGTTTATAACAGAACCACCTGTATATGTAAATAATACCCAATAACCATAACATAATCATAACACAAATAACAATCATAGTGTAAAAATAATATTTCCACATTACAATCACAATATATCATTTCAATATATTGTCATAATCAGTCCATTATAAAAACAATTTTGAATACAAAAATACGTAAAAAGTGTATATGTTTTTTATTTTCATTTTAATAACATTACAGCTTGTTAAGGACACTAAATATCAAATAATTCCCACGATGGCCGAAAGGTCGTCGTCACCGCGTACATTAAAAAGAAACCTTACCATTTTAGTTTAGTAAAATTATTCTTAAAACAAAAGATTATTTTTTTAATTCCTTTAATGAAATAAAATAAAATGGATATAATTTTAAATTTTAGAAAATAAGGTCATGTATAAACCAAAATATGCCTCAATTAATGGTAAGTGAGATGAAGTCCCTTACCTTGATTCTGACTCATCATGTATGTTCTTTGTTCTTCCATAATAATAATTTTAAGTTAATTTAATCTTTATTAAGAACCTTTTAAAGATTATTGTTCCTTTTATATCACATATTTTCATTTTATAAACATTATATAATCATTTATGTTAATATTGGTCGTTTTTTTGTTATCCAGTAATTGAGTCAAATTAAAAATTTTATAATTAATAATTCTCCATGTGGTAAAAATTAAGTTATATACAAAATGATATTAATTATTTAAATATAATATATATTGATTATATATATGAATTTATAATGTTACATAACATTTGGAGATAATAAATGAAATGCACCGTTCATGGACACTATATGTCGTACGTATACATGAACACTCCTTTCATTTCTCTTTCTTATTTATTGGAATGATAACTAAATGATATATATATGTATTATAATTATAGTATACAATCATATTTTATTTAAATTACATTATTTCATTAACTTCATACATTATATGTATTATATATGGCATGGATGAGTCATTTCAATTAGAGGGGGTGGTAGTCTGTACATCCTCAAAAAATTTATCATTTTAGACATTATGGAAAATTATAAAGGTATGAATTAAATAAAAAAAGAATCATAGAGACAATATAAATATAATTTACATAATATATTAATATAGTTTCATCATAATGTCCACCATTATAGGTGTTAGTGGAAAATATAATAATAATCGTTTCGTGAGCCAGTAGTTCTCTCTAGAGAGAAATAGTATGTTCGTATCCATTAGATGGAGGTGTGTGTATGTGTATTTTGAATCCTTCCCATAAAAACATAATACTATATTAAGGATACTTTTTTTGTAATTTAATCAGTAATTGAAAATGTAATAGATTGAATAAAAGTAAAATAATGTAAAGGAACATTAGAGAAGATTCTACCTCTTAAAATGCATGAATCTCTTTGATTTGAGAAAAAGGCTTTCTTTAATTTCTGTATGCCTAAGGTAAGTCTTCTATGATGAATAGAGGGATGTTGAGAGACTATTTGGGATGATTTTTGATGATCCAGGTGGGTATAGAGGAGTGATTAAATGGGTAGTGTTGATTCCATATTATAAGAGGGAGGAGGGGCACTTTAGGAATGTTTTGAAGTATTACATTATTATAAAATGATTTTAGGTTTCAAAAGGTCCCAATTACATTTATCTTAAATATATGATACATTTGGGTTGAAAAAATATCATCCAATAGCTTTTAGACATGTCAATGTCACAAAATTAACCTTATCCCTTAGCTTTGACCCTTAATTTACTTATTTAACTCTTGCTATGTCTTATTGTATATTGAGACAATATGGTTAATATAGTTACTATATGTCACAAACCACCCCAGGTCAACCCTGAACCGGTCACCCAATGTAGTCTATGACACGGCCCGAGGGGCCTTCCCAATCCCATGGGCTTACAACTAGTATTGCGTATCACAATTTAACCACTGGGAACGATTTGGACCATAAAGATAAATAAATAAACCAGAATAATAAAATTGTACTCGAGCAAGGAAAAAAAGGAAATAAATAGAACATCTCAAAAAACCTCCTGATCATCTTCTAGTTACCTCCCATCCAAATATGACCTTTCTCCTATAATGAGCAACACAGCCAAGAGAATCTGGGAAAAGGGAACCTCCAACTAAAATGATAAGATAGGCGTGAGCATAAAATTACTTAGTAGAGATTCCAACAATGAACCACAGAATCCATGCATTTTATAATTCCAAAACAGACTAATAATACTAGTTTGAATTTGGTTATAAAAAAAATAAGTTTTTCACATATATAATGCATTTTAAAAACTAACAATCATAATTCCACTACCCTTATAATTCAAAAACAGTGGAAAATTAAAGGGGTATCACACAAACTTTTCCAAAATAGATACATTGAAGTCCTTTTTAAAACCAACCACAAATATAATATTTTTACAAGAAAATAGAAAAATCAAGTTCAAGTGTATGCTTCCACACACAGAAAAATGGAAATGGTACTATCAATGCTTGTATCAAAGGATCACAAAAAATCTATGAACTTAGAGGAAGACCAAAATGTACTATACAAGTGACTCATATTGAAGGCATGCCAACTCTTGTTTAAATAATAATTCCCAAATGCTCAATGCTTCACTACCTAGCCTAACTAAGGGGCTCAATCCCCTAGTAGAGAAAAGTATATACAAAGGGCCACTAACCAATGCGTAATCTATAATAGTGCAGTATCCATTCTCAGTAAACCCCCTTTATAGGTGAATTTTCCTAGCTATGTTCAAAAATATGTGTTCCACATAATCAATCAACAAGGCATATATATATAACCAAGAATGTGTCCAAATACAGCACCGCCCCGGCCACCTCAAGATTAGTCTCAAGACATAAAATAAATATTCTCAAAAAGAGGCCCCTACTGAGGACCCTCTTTTCTCATGATCAATAGATGAGGCAAGAGACCTAACCAAAGAGTGGTTTTCCAACATATCATTTCAATGTTTCGAAATGGAACTTTAGCTTTACCTCATTTAACCTTTTTCCAAAACATTTATAAATGTTTCCAAAATAGTGACAACTATCATTTTTTACAAACATGGTTCGATGGACAAAAACATGCCAATGTTGTTTCATGAAAACATGCATTTACCAAAACAGACATTTTACAAAACATGCCATAAAAATAAACATTTATGATACAATTTTAAAACAAAATTAAACACCAAAATATGTTTCAAATCAAATAGTTAAACCATAAAAACCCCATTAAAACCCATGTTTTCCAAAACACTTAAAACAATACATTAAAATGCCTCATTTAAAATTCTCTTTAGAAATAGTCAAAGGGGGAAACATTATTTGAAAATTTATAATCCATTTTGAAAAACATGAAACTATAGGAAATATGTCAAATGACCACTTAACCAAATAAAACTAATAACACACCCAAATACCTCATATTTTTTCAAGAGAAGAGTTTTCATTTCAAAACTCAAATCAAGCCATAGTCACTATGTCTTTAAAAAACTCTAAGGGGATGGAGCCATTATAAAACAAACCACACAACTTCTCAACAATTACCCAATCAATAAAAACAAATTGTAACCGATATAATAAAAAAACCAAATGATTTATAAATAGTTTTATTAAGAATAAAATAGTTTATTGAAAATTTTATAAACAGATCAATCAAATTACAACAACTAATGAAATATATACACACTACTTTTGAAAAAACCAACTAACATGAAAACACTATAGCAGATTGACCAATTATTTAGAGATATGAAAATCAAGTAAAGGAATTTTTTAAAACATTCCATAATTAAATTGACTTTTTCAGAATGGAAAATGTGGATTCCCCTACCTAAAATATAGTGAAGATAGTGAAAAACATCGACGGAAGAAGGGAAAATGTCATACGGACCAACTGCGCACGTTTAATAGAAATAAAACACACCACACACAATTGACGTGGTATTAGGATTTACCCAAATGAAATTAAAATTCCAATGAAGAATGATGAAAAATAAATAAATAAAAAACTATACCAGAGAAAGGGGTTTGGTCGGTGCTGCAAAGGGTGGCCAACCGGATGGAGTGGGCAGGACAAAAGGGGTTGTGCACCGATGGGAGGAATTTGGAGTCGGGTCTGGTAAAAAAGTGGTGGAAAGAAGGCTAGAGGATGGAAAGGTGAGGATGGGAAAAGTTTGGACATTGGAGGGTCGGAGTGTGGCTCTTGGCTAAAGGCGCATAGGGCTTGGGTGCAGACGAGAGCCAAGGGGTGAGGCTGGATGTCGTCTAGAGGGTTCGGCGACTGAAGTTGGAGCACCAGGGGGGTCCAGGCGCATCATAATACTGGAGCACAAAATTCCGAAGGTGGGGTGTTGAGGGTGGTGGTGGTCGGGAGGCCGGATGTGGAGGTTTGGAGAGCGCCAAGGGTAGCGGTCGGGAGGGGATCAGCAAGGTCCTACAGGGGCGAAGATGGGGAGGGGCGAGGTCGGGATAGCATGAAGTGCCACTTGGGAGAGTGTGGTTGGGGTGAGCGTGGGATGCAGAGAGGTAGCTTCTTTGACTTAGGCTACTGGGGGGGTGCGGCTAACCAAGAATACTTGTAGTAGGGTATGCGTGTTGGAGATGAACAAAAATGGGAGGGGTGCACCGCCTGGTAGACTTAGGTTTAGGGGATTTTTTCTTTCCTTAAATAGTAATATTATTAAAATAATTATTATTATTATTATACAAATAATAATAATAATAATACAAATAATAGTAAAAATGATAATATTAAAACCACAAATAATAATACTGAAAATAAAAATTATAAAAAAAATAATAATAATTAATAACAAGATAATAATAATAATAATAATATGATAAATACAATAATAATAATATAAAGAGAAATGAGAAATTGCATGAATCCTATGCTGACAGCACAGCTACCGCTAACAGTGCAGTGACTGCACACAGGTCGGAATCCTAGTTAAAATATTAACAATGAAAATTTTAGACTCGCGCTCAAATAAAGTCTCAATGAGAGAACCGAAAGCCATAAAATATAAAAATAAATGTAAACTTAATAGTTGGGGTGTGAAAATTCCCCCAACCATATACACTTTTTGTCCTAAGAAAGTCACCCAGCCAACAATAGATAAAACAAGAATCCATGCCTGATTGAATCAAATGGAACCACAACACAAGACAATGGGAGAACACTATTGTGTTCTCCCTACCACAATAATTCAACTTGTACGGAAATTTACCACACAAAAATATCACCCTGGGAAGGGGTATAATGCGGGAACTCCCAAACGATCCAAACTATGTTCTACATCATGAGAAAACAACACCTTCACTAAAACCTAAAACTCCCAACCCAGACAAAAAACCCCATATACTAGATAAAAACCTCCAAGAATAAAATAACCCAAATAGTGAACCTGAGTATAACCATAGACATCAATTATTCCATATGAACTTATATCTCAAAACAAAAATTGTTAAATCGAGATCAACCCATACAAGGGCCAAACACACTTTTAAGAAAAAACATATGACTTAGAAAACATCATCCACACAAACCAGACTGCTTACATTAACATCATGGATAAAAAGAACATGCAACAACTTCAAGACTTTAATAGATGAAAAAAAGAATATAAAGACTTTAAATGGTCCACTACCATCACAAAACACAAATCCTGGACCAAGGCTTTACACCCCCAGAAACTCATGACTACAGGCGAGCTTGGCCTCAAGACCTGTGGCTGGGGCACTGATGGCTGGAGAATCTCCTTCCTCACAGTTAGGCACTATAATCCTTTAGTTACAGAATCTTTTTCAGGAAATTCTTCCTACAAAACTTATCAAGATTACCCAGACACTCACAATGATGGCACATCTTTGGAGGGATGTGACATGACGACTCCACGTGCCTGAACCGGCCACACTAGTGGCACACCACTAAACAGTCCAATGAATAGGATGCTAGAACCATAGTAGTGGACATATTAATAATAGTCCCCTTTGGTACATCCTTCTCACCTTACATAGATCCTTCAAGAGTAACTGGATACGTTGGATTGCTAAGCACCTATGCTCTGGAGACCAATTCAACTAAGAATTCCTTATCCATCATATTTTCAAAAAGATGATCACCAGATGGGAGGACTCTCTCATTGATATCTACATTAAGACCCCAGTGAATATAGAAGTCTTCGTCAAATAATGTGACACCACCTCTAGATAAAATGACATGAGTTCCTTGAAATGGTCAGAATATGCTTTCATTATATTTTGGTCTTGTTGAATACCCATTATCTCTTCACATTTCTTCTTCTTCAACTCTTTATGTATTAACCATCAAACAAAGACGGATTTAAACACATCCCATATCATACCAACTTTCATTGATGGTAGGGGAAACAACTCCCATTCATCAAGTAATAGACCTTAAAAAGGATCTATAATTAAATGCCCTTTGATAGCATCGAGAGTTCCCAGCATCCCAAAAACACACTCGACCACTTCAAACCACATAAATTCTTTAAAGGGACCATGATCCCCATTAAGGAAATAAAATTTTTGAGAAGTACCAAAAACTATGAATGAAATATCAGAAACCTTGGGGACCTTTCTTGGATGCATTTTCTGAACAACATATAAAGCACATATACAAAACCAATATCAAGTCATAGCAGTATCATTAAAAGTGCTTTCATCCAAAAACAACCAACTCAAAAACCAATCAAATAAAGACAAAGAAAAAAATTCACTTTTTCATTTTAGATTTCAAAATTTCCTTCTTTCAAGGCCACATTAAAAATACCAAACCCACTTCTCAAAACAAATTCAATTTCCCAAAATCATTTTAATTTTTTAAAATCACTTTATAAAAAATGTTCTACCCTTTAATTCCAAGTACATCGCAGTAATACCATGAACAATTTCACCTGACTTCATTTTATTTCATCTATATGAACCAACACATGTTTCCCCTGAATTCCTTCACATGTGAAAATGTTCAAAAAGAGTACCCGAGGTTTCACCCAAACCTAATCTCTACCTATCCCAATAAAACACAAAACATTTAAGCCAATATCTTTTTGTTTTAAAACCCATTTCATGAATTTAAATCAATTTAAAATAAATAATTCTCATTTCAAAACCCCTTTTTTATTTTTAAAAGCGCCCTTACACCAAGACGAACCAAGACGACACTCAACATACATCAATCTACCAGACTGAGGGACTAGTAGTTATTCTTATCAGGGAGATATGGTAGTGGGTCATTCCCTAAGTAAGCATCAAAAACTATGAGAGACTTAAACTATGTACTCAGACAACACATGGGTCACTACTCTATGTGAAATCATTATGTAACATCATCTTGCCTCGTTTATCATCCCTAAATCAAAAACAAAGAAAAAAATAGACAAGATCTAAATTCTTGTACTACCCCTAGTGACTTGAGGTTCAAAACAGGTGAGGGTTCATGTTGTCTTTCATGTACCTACCTATCGAGTACTGACATCCCTAATATATATCTTCTAGACACCCCAAATAAAAAGAACCTACCTTTGATACCATTTTTTCATGAACCAACCAGGGTCAACCCTGAACTGGTCACCCGAGCTGGTCCACGACATGGCCCTAGGGGAGTTCCCAATCTCCACGAGCTTGCAACTAGTTTTGGGCATCACAATTTAACCACTCATAATGATTTGTCCCATAATGGTAAATAAATAAACTAAAATAACCATAATAATAAAATAACACTCGAGCAATAAAAAAAAAAGAAAAAAACAAAACAACACAACATACCTTTACATGACCTTCCATGTCACCTCCCATCCAATGGTCGGCCTTACTCCTAAAATGAGAAACTCAACCAAGAGAATTTAGGAAAATAGAACCTACAACTGAAATGATAAGATATGTGGGAGCGTAAAAAATTTCAGTTGGGATGTGAATAATAAACCACATAATCCATCCATTTTCCAATTCCAAAAAACAAGAATAATAATATTTTGAACTACAGTTATTAAAAATTAATGTTTTCACATATATAATGCATTTTTAAAACTAACAATCATAATTACACTGCCCTTATAATTCAAAAACAGGGGAAAAATAAATAGGGGTGCATATAAACTTTTCCCAAACAACAACTTTGAAATCCTTCTTAAAACCAACCACACATACAATGTTTTTCCATGAAAACACAAAAACCAAGTTCAAGGGTATGATTCCACACACAAAAAAGAGAAATGGTACTAATAGTGCTCATATTAAAGGATCATGGAAAACCTAGTAACTTAGAGGAAAACCTAAACATAGTATACATGTGACTCATCACGAAGGAATGCCAACTCTAGATGTTGTCATAACACCCAAATTTTCAATGTTCCCTACCTAGCCTAACTGAGGGGCCCAATCCCCTAGTAGATAAAAATTCGTACTAACGGCCACTATACAGTGTGTAATCTAAACTAGTGTAGAAAATGTTCTCAGTAAACCCCCTTGATATTCAAATTTTCTATGTTATGTTCACAAATAGGAGTGCCACACTGTAACGCCCCGACCCCAGCTACCCAGAGTCGGTGCATTACTTCGTAACATTGGCATGATCACGAGAAAGATCAAATCTCGAAAGACCGATTGGTTTAGTAGCCTTGGAAACACTAGATATATTCATTACTTTTACATTACAACATAAAATGAAAAAATACTACAACAACATAATGTCTGCATAATTCACACTCATATCCCCACATAATATCCCTGCAGGTCATTCATATTTACTTCTTCACTTCCTGGGAAAAATAAAACATAGAAAAGGGGTGAGCTCAAATGCCCAGTAAGGATAACAATGTAGCGGAAACTTTCATAAATAAGAATAAACCTTTAAGGCAATGTATAACTAAAACAAAAGCCTTTCAAACTTGAACATTTAACATAGTATGGCATAAATAAAATGAAATAATGCCATTTACTTACTCACATGGTTATTCTACTAATCGAATAATCACATGCAAAATCAATAACCACTTTCATAATGATGGAATGCATAATGCCATACTATCATAACCACATAGCCATGGCCTCGTGCCAAGACTACAAATAAGATTTTGTCAAGGCCTTGTGCCAAGACACTAGTTTGTCTCATGAGACCTACCGATGCATCGAGGAGCTATAGCGGGCTCCACCCGTCACTTATTAAGTCCAATGCATTCCTCATATAAACATGTTTAAACATAAAATAAACATTCGTATTAAAACTAGCATACGAAATGTCAATACTTTAACCACAAACCATGAATGGTATAAAAATAGAACATCCACAGTCAAACATAACTCATTTGATACAATATGGAAGATTGTATTGTATCACATTAACCTCAATCATGAATAATGAAGGATGTTGACATAGATGAAAATAATCATCAAAACTATTTGAGAGAAATATCCCCCTTTTCTTGAAAACATTTAGAAGTCACACTATTTGTCAAGAAGCCATTTAAAAGTAGACTTTTGAATCAAAGTGTCCCATACCACTTTGAAAATTTTAAAAGGAATTTTAATTTTAAAACTTTAATGTCCATATAAATAAATCCTTAAAACCATTTTTAAGACATGGACATTAATGAGCAAGATTTATAAGAATAAGTCTTTAAAACATTTAAAAATGGTATTTTAGTTAGAGATTCTAACCAAAAGAGACACTGAATACAAATAATTGAGGTAATCAAAACTTTTTAATATCATGAGAATAAAGGGATTCATGATATACTATGTCAAAGTACATTATATACACCACATAAAAGTGATTTGGTGTATATCAACAAAGAAGTCTCAATGGAATGTAAATTGAGATGAAATCTCTCATAAAGGACGTATCCTTAGGTTAAGGATAAAACAACGACATAATTATGTGTGACAAATATAAATACACTAAATATGATTGGATATTCAGTGTAAAACAATCAAAGGATATTCACACATATTCTTGTAAAAACAACACCAACGAATTGGATGTTTAACTCAACAAATGGTGAATGAGTTAAAATTACTCTTATCAAATTCATATCAATGACTTGAGAATTACCAATGAGTGATTATGTGTATCAAACTTATATCCACAGGAAGGGGAGTGGAAATTATGACATAATCAATTTAATAGTGATTCCACACATAATCTTGGGGTAATATAATCAATGAGATATGTGTAAAGCCAAATGAGTGGAAATTGAAATCTCAAATTCCCTTATCGATTAGGTAACATACGAAACATACACCCACGAAAGAAGTATCATACCATGATGATGTAAATACCCATAAATTAAAGTATATTACACAATGAATACAATCATGGGCAGTACACATACACCACATGCAATAATTAAGTGGTGATCAATGGAAATCTCACGAAATTAAAAGTGAGATAAGAAACCCCTTACCACGTTAATCAACTGAGTCGTATGGCCAAAAGTTAATAACCACCAAATGATTTACAGAATAACATGAATATAAATATAATCATGAATATATATCAAATGGCAGTACACAATACACCACTTTCAATAATTTAGTGGCGAACAATGGAAATCTCACGGAATTGAAAGTGAGATAAGAGAATCCCTTACTTTGTAATTTTTCCTTGGTCGATGGTAGGTTTACCTCCTGTATAATGGTGAAATAATTGTTATTTAATAATACAAGAATCATTTACTTTAATATGATATCATATATGATCTTTTAACATTGATTTGTTAATAATATCTTAGAATTATCGTCATTTCGGGTGTTAACGGGTTCATTTTACTTTATATTCTTTGTTATGTGAGCCATATTCGTTATTAATGGGATGTATATTATTCATATACAGAATGATATAATGTCCTTAGATACTATTTTTAAATCATCAAATTATAATTATACTTGAATGGATATGATGGACAATGAATCTCATCGCGTTCGTGGAGACGGTAGTCCGCACGTACGCACGAACGCTACTTCCATTTAATTTTTCATTTTAAAAGAATTGAATCCAAATGATACATAGGTATATTATTATTCCAGTATAATATAATATTTATATATGTTACTTAAGTTCATTAACACCATCCTTTATACGTTCCATGTGTGGTATGAACGAGTCATATCATTTTAAGGGGGCGGTAGTCCGCACTTCCTCAAATGAAATTATCGTATGTATATACAACATGAAACGAATAAGGATATGAAATAAAATGGAATTACAGAAGCTTATATATAAAATATATATCATTAATATCATATTTAATTACAGTTCCATCATAATGGCCACCATGAGAGGCGGTAAGATGTATTTGAACAATCATCGTTTCGTGAGGCGTTAGTTTTCCATCCACAGAAACATTATGTTCATCATCCATTAGATGGAGTTGTGTGTATGTGTAGTTTGAATACTTCTTATAACAACATCCTAGTATATTTTGGATACTGGTGTTGTTACAAAAGAAAGGAAATAAAAAGAGTTTGGGGGTTGGAGAAGCAAAATACATGAAAATAATTTAAGAGAAATCGTTGCCTTTAATTTAGGTAACTCACTTTGGTTGGAACCAAAGGACTTCTTGAAATGCTTTCTGCCTAAGGGTAAGCTTCAAGAAGGAGGATAGGGATGTGGGGAGCTTATTTGGGCAGGGTTTGGACGAGCCAGGGGGATTTAGAGGTGTGAGGAATGAGTAGAAGTGGTCTCCTTTTATAAGGGAGAAGAGGGGCTCTTTAGGAAAGAGTGAAAGTATTACTTTATAATATAGTTATATTCGGTTTATAATGGTCCAAAAATCATTGAGGTAGAAGGTAAGATGACTCATATTCTAAATAACATCAACCAATAAGAATTGGACAGGTTTTAGATAATATTTTAATCATTATAATCTTATTTATTTAAATGATTTATTAATGAGGTAAACATTGCATCATTATTGTGTCATTAATAATTTAAATTATTTGATGTCTAAAAATTATAAATAAAATATCATTATGTAGGAAATCTTTTTATCTTGCTAATGAATATTTATAATCGAAAATCCAACATGTATAACCCTATGTAAAAATTGTTCTTCTAAAAGATGTTAGCTTATGCCATTTTTATTTTTATTTTATCTTTATTAATATAAAGTGTCCCTACCACATACAAGTGGCTCCAAGGGGTCCCCAAATTGACCCAAGGATGATCATGGTCGGTTATGTGTCCACCAATAAGGTTAGGACACGTTTTAGGGTAATTTTGTATTATTATAATATTATTTTTTAACCCTTATTTACCGGATTTACCCTTAACCATGGTAAATCAAATATTTACCACAGTAATTATTCAAAATGTCTGAAAATAAAAGTTACCTATTTACACAATTTGGACATCCTGATTCCAAATATGGAATCCATTTTTCTAAATTCAAAACATAGAAGTGGCAGAAATTAATTTAAAATTAATTCCCGCTGTCAAAACAAAAAGCGTGTTTTTAAGAGGTAATAACTATCAAAAGATTGACACTTGTTTATGTTCGGTTTAATTGTAAAATTATGTCCAATGACCAAAATTATATTAAATGGTAAAAATATATTCTAAATATACTTTAAAACCACTCGAATTCACAATTTATCACTATTAATTATTTTGATTAAAAAAAGTTGTTTTTAATTAAAATTTAGTAATTTTCACTATTCATCAAAAAATAAAAGTTATCCGAAAAGTACCAAAATTTCAGCCTAGGCTAATTTCAATATTACGAATCCAAAAATGAAGTCCATTTTGAAATATAAAATATATATGATTTCAAAAAGTAGGTATTACTATCCACAATGGCAAGTTTAATTAGTTGTGGTGTGTGTTAGAACTCGAGGTTGCGTACAACACACGCTATCGCATTATTCGAAGGGAAACGTACCATGGAAACTTGGGGTGTTACATTCTCCCCTACTTCAATAAATTGTGTCCTCGCAATTTTTAAAATTTTTCTTGGGAATATAATGGAAAGTCCCACATCGGAAAAAGTGTCAATAAAACTATCACTTTAAAAGAAAGAAAGAGAGGTATAAGGGTCATCCCAGATAACCCATACTAGGATTCCATGTAAGAAAACATGGATATGGATGATAAAATAAGTGTCAAGTTCTGATGGAGGGGGATAGAAATCATGATCAGGAGAAAGTTAACAATGAGAAAACCACAGACTTGTGTTGGGACAAACGACCATTAGTCTCCTAGTAAGAAAGTAAACGGACAACATTTTTTTTAATGTTACATTACATAAGGAAGAGGAATTGATTTATGATATTGACTAAGAACATTATGAGATATACTTACATTTTAAGTAGATTTTCATTCTTTAATAAATTTCCACCACTAACTCAATTTTTTTTTAAACGATGAGTATTCAAGAAGACTTGGTCACACTGGAAGAGCTAGAATAAACTTCTATAGAATCACATGATCCATGCAGGATAAACCATATATTTACATTGTCTTTGAAGATTAATCAAAACCAAAATGGTTAGTGAATGATCTAATTATCCCCCAAAAGGATATTCATTGAGATAAATATGCACTAATCTTAATTTCTTAAATTAAACCAACAATACCCCAAAGTTAAATAGATACCATTCAATAACCAATTGTCCTTAAAATCCTTTAATATAATCCAAACTAATATTGAAACCCAAAACATAGAAGAATTTGATTATGTAGTCTCCCATGTTACATTGTATCTCCAAATGACATCAAATACTCTTAAAGTCACATACTTAAAAGTAATTAACATTATCACATATTCTCTGTTATAGGTTAATCATTTCCATAAATAACCCAAATCACTATAAATCAACAATAAAAACGTAGATAAAAATCCACCATTACTCTACAAATGAAACCCCATTGTATTCTATTTTCCTTGGGCATATAGTGTTCCCAACAAAGCGAACATCTTCCAAAATAACATTTATCACTTAATCACCAAATCATTTTCCTATACCAAGGGTATTCATTTGATAAGACATAAGAACCCAAATCATCTTATTATTGATCAATAAAATCATTTAACAAAAAAAATAGTCACACTAACCAGGGACTTCACGTAGTCCAGTGGTAGGCGATAAATCCCAATCGCACTTTGGTTGTGGGTTCGATTCCCACAACTTTGTCCGACGCGATGGGTTGTCACACGGTCTACGTGTTGTCCTTTTTCAAAAACTATATTTTATAATATTACCAAAATGAGAGAAATTCCTCAAAATAACATAATTTAACCATAAATGTTATATCATACTTTTCATATTCATCCCAAATTATAATAACTTATCATTTTCTCAAACCCCAATGATCATATAAAACCAAATTGTTATTTATACCTATATCCATGAGAGAAGAGACAATTCTTCCTCAAATATCATTCTCACATGGCAAACTGCGGGGTTACAAATACAAGAGAAAATTATTCCAAAGTAAACCCATCAACAAGTAGTGCTAATTTTTCTCCAACCATTTATTTCCACATAGCTTCTTCTTTGACCAAGAAAATATCCTATAGAATAGGACATTCACTCGGGTAATGGCCAGGTCCCCTACATTTACGGAAAATGACTGTAAATGGACTCTTGGGACCATTTTTATCTTCTTCCATAGTACTCTTCATTTTTCTTCGGCAATTCTTCACTTTATGTCCTTCCTTACCGCACGTAAAACATTTCATTGTCCCATTGAGACACTTTCCTGGGTGTCTCTTTCCACATTTCCTGCATGATGAAAATTGAGGGTTCTTTTCTCCATGGTCTCCATTGCTGGAGCTCTTATCATTTATCACCTTTCTCTTCCTTGTTGAGTCTGGGAGTTGGTTAATATATATGTTGTTGATCATATTTTTGGAAAACTGATTTGGCATAAAGACGATATCTTTTATGCCTATCAACATTCCATTTTGTTGCTCATTGCCACCACCATTCCCACCTTGTACATCATTCTCAAAGTCACTATGACTTCCTTGTAATCCAGCCATTGACTAAAACCAGAAAGCATTGTGTGAGTAATAGTAGTCGTAAAATCATTTAGAGATTAAAATGTCACCATATTCTCAATTTGAAACATATTAGGATTAACCAAGGTCATTTACTCTCATCTTATGTATATATTACTTAAATTGGTTTGTAAAGAAAATGTAAATTATCCTAAGCATATCCCCCGGGAGTGTCGTAACCTAGAGTGCAGCAAGGCCCGTTGTCGTGCACCAGTTCCCGTTCGAGTCTAGCTCAAAGCGGTGTTTTTGGGTTTTACCCCTAGGTACATCTGTGCCAGAGCCGCCTCTACCTGCTCGTATCCAGACAGGGATGTATTGCTCGTAAAACTCACAAAATCTCTACAATACCAAAATTCTAGGAAGTTCATTTATACTAATCCTCAAAGTTCATCTTAGGTCTACGTGCTCTAATCGGAGTTTATCTAAATCTAGCTTCCAAGGTTTGTACTAAACTTCCTCTGATACCAACTGTAACGCCCCGACCCCAGCTACCCAGAGTCGGTGCATTACTTCGTAACATTGGAATGATCACGAGAAAGATCAAATCTCGAAAGACCGATTGGTTTAGTAGCCTTGGAAACACTAGATATATTCATTAGTTTTACATTACAACATAAAATGAAAAAATACTACAACAACATAATGTCTGCATAATTCACACTCATATCCCCACATAATATCCCTGCAGGTCATTCATAATTTACTTCTTCACTTCCTGGGAAAAATAAAACATAGAAAAGGGGTGAGCTCAAATGCCCAGTAAGGATAACAATGTAGCGGAAACTTTCATAAATAAGAATAAACCTTTAAGGCAATGTATAACTAAAACAAAAGCCTTTCAAACTTGAACATTTAACATAGTATGGCATAAATAAAATGAAATAATGCCATTTACTTACTCACATGGTTATTCTACTAATCGAATAATCACATGCAAAATCAATAACCACTTTCATAATGATGGAATGCATAATGCCAGACTATCATAACCACATAGCCAAGGCCTCGTGCCAAGACTACAAATAATATTTTGTCAAGGTCTTGTGCCAAGACACTAGTTTGTCTCATGAGACCTACCGATGCATCGAGGAGCTATAGCGGGCTCCACCTGTCACTTATTAAGTCCAATGCATTCCTCATATGAACATGTTTAAACATAAAATAAACATTCGTATTAAAACTAGCATACGAAATGTCAATACTTTAACCACAAACCATGAATGGTATAAAAATAGAACATCCACAGTCAAACATAACTCATTTGATACAATATGGAAGATTGTATTGTATCACATTAACCTCAATCATGAATAATGAAGGATGTTGACATAGATGAAAATAATCATCAAAACTATTTGAGAGAAATATCCCCCTTTTCTTGAAAACATTTAAAAGTCACACTATTTGTCAAGAAGCCATTTAAAAGTAGACTTTTGAATCAAAGTGTCCCATACCACTTTGAAAATTTTAAAAGGAATTTTAATTTTAAAACTTTAATGTCCATATAAATAAATCCTTAAACCCATTTTTAAGACATGGACATTAATGAGCAAGATTTAGAAGAATAAGTCTTTAAAACATTTAAAAATGGTATTTTAGTTAGAGATTCTAACCAAAAGAGACACTTGAATACAAATAATTGAGATAATCAAAACTTTTTAATATCATGAGAATAAAGGGATTCATGATATACTATGTCAAAGTACATTATATACACCACATAAAAGTGATTTGGTGTATATCAACAAAGAAGTCTCAATGGAATGTAAATTGAGATGAAATCTCTCATAAAGGACGTATCCTTAGGTTAAGGATAAAACAACGACATAATTATGTGTGACAAATATAAATACACTAAATATGATTGGATATTCAGTGTAAAACAATCAAAGGATATTCACACATATTCTTGTAAAAACAACACCAACGAATTGGATGTTTAACTCAACAAATGGTGAATGTGTTAAAATTACTCTTATCAAATTCATATCAATGACTTGAGAATTACCAATGAGTGATTATGTGTATCAAACTTATATCCACAGGAAGGGGAGTGGAAATTATGACATAATCAATTTAATAGTGATTCCACACATAATCTTGGGGTAATATAATCAATGAGATATGCGTAAAGCCAAATGAGTGGAAATTGAAATCTCAAATTCCCTTATCGATTAGGTAACATACGAAACATACAACCATGAAAGAAGTATCATTACATGATGATGTAAATACCCATAAATTAAATTATATTACACAATGAATACAATCATGGGCAGTACACATACACCACATGGAATAATTAAGTGGTGATCAATGGAAATCTCACGAAATTAAAAGTGAGATAAGAAACCCCTTACCACGTTAATCAACTGATTCGTATGGCCAAAAGTTAATAACCACCAAATGATTTACAGAATAACATGAATATAAATATAATCATGAATATATATCAAATGGCAGTACACAATACACCACTTTCAATAATTTAGTGGCGAACAATGGAAATCTCACGGAATTGAAAGTGAGATAAGAGAATCCCTTACTTTGTAATTTTTCCTTGGTCGATGGTAGGTTTACCTCCTGTATAATGGTGAAATAATTTTTATTGAATAATACAAGAATCATTTACTTTAATATGATATCATATATGATCTTTTAACATTGATTTGTTAATAATATCTTAGAATTATCGTCATTTCGGGTGTTAACGGGTTCATTTTACTTTATATTCTTTGTTATGTGAGCCATATTCGTTATTAATGGGATGTATATTATTCATATACAGAATGATATAATGTCCTTAGATACTATTTTTAAATCATCAAATTATAATTATACTTGAATGGATATGATGGACAATGAATCTCATCGCGTTCGTGGAGACGGTAGTCCGCACGTACGCACGAACGCTACTTCCATTTAATTTTTCATTTTAAAAAAATTGAATCCAAATGATACATAGGTATATTATTATTCCAGTATAATATAATATTTATATATGTTACTTAAGTTCATTAACACCATCCTTTATACGTTCCATGTGTGGTATGAACGAGTCATATCATTTTAAGGGGGCGGTAGTCCGCACTTCCTCAAATGAAATTATCGTATGTATATACAACATGAAATGAATAAGGATATGAAATAAAATGGAATTGCAGAAGCTTATATATAAAATATATATCATTAATATCATATTTAATTACAGTTCCATCATAATGGCCACCATGAGAGGCGGTAAGATGTATTTGAACAATCATCGTTTCGTGAGGCGTTAGTTTGCCATCCACATAAACATTATGTTCATCATCCATTAGATGGAGTTGTGTGTATGTGTAGTTTGAATCCTTCTTATAACAACATCCTAGTATATTTTGGATACTGGTGTTGTTACAAAAGAAAGGAAATAAAAAGAGTTTGGGGGTTGGAGAAGCAAAATACATGAAAATAATTTAAGAGAAATCGTTACCTTTAATTTAGGTAACTCACTTTGGTTGGAACCAAAGGACTTCTTGAAATGCTTTCTGCCTAAGGGGAAGCTTCAAGAAGGAGGATAGGGATGTGGGGAGCTTATTTGGGCAGGGTTTGGACGAGGCAGGTGGCTTGAGAGGTGTGAGGAATGAGTAGAAGTGGTCTCCTTTTATAAGGGAGAAGAGGGGCTCTTTAGGAAAGAGTGAAAGTATTACTTTATAATATAGTTATATTCGGTTTATAATGGTCCAAAAATCATTGAGGTCGAATATAAGATGACTCATATTATAAATAACATCAACCAATAAGAATTGGACAGGTTTTATATAATATTTTAATCATTATAATCTTATTTATTTAAATGATTTATTAATGAGGTAAACATTGCATCATTATTGTGTCATTAATAATTTAAATTATTTGATGTCTAAAAATTATAAATAAAATATAATTATGTAGGAAATCTTTTTATCTTGCTAATGAATATTTATAATCTAAAATCCAACATGTATAACCCTATGTAAAAATTGTTCTTCTAAAAGATGTTAGGTTATGCCATTTTTATTTTTATTTTAACTTTATTAATATAAAGTGTCCCTACCACATAAAAGTGGCTCCAAGGGGTCCCCAAATTGACCCAAGGATGCTCATGGTCGGGTATGTGTCCACCAATAAGGTTAGGACACGTTTTAGGGTAATTTTGTATTATTATAATATTATTTTTTTAACCCTTATTTACCGGATTTACCCTTAACCATGGTAAATAAAATATTTACCACAGTAATTATTCAAAATGTCTAACAATAAAAGTTGCCTATTTACACAATTTGGACATCCTGATTCCAAATATGGAATCCATTTTTTTAAATTCAAAACACAGAAGTGGCAGAAATTAATTTAAAATTAATTCCCGCTGTCAAAACAAAAAGCGTGTTTTTAAGAGGTAATAACTATCAAAAGATTGACACTTGTTTATGTTCGGTTTAATTGTAAAATTATGTCCAATGACCAAAATTATATTAAATGGTAAAAATATATTCTAAATATACTTTAAAACCACTCGAATTCACAATTTATCAATATTAATTATTTTGATTAAAAAAAGCTGTTTTTAATTAAAATTTAGTAATTTTCACTATTCATCAAAAAATAAAAGTTATCCAAAAAGTACCAAAATTTCAGCCTAGGCTAATTTCAATATTCCGAATCCAAAAATGAAGTCCATTTTGAAATATAAAATATATATTATTTCAAAAATTAGGTATTACTATCCACAATGGCTAGTTTAATTAGTTGTGGTGTGTGTTAGAACTCGAGGTTGCGTACAACACACGCTATCACATTATTCGAAGGGAAACGTACCGTGGAAGCTTGGGGTGTTACACACACATTCATACAAAAATATATATATATAACAAATCACGCATGAAAATCCAGCACCACCTTGACCGCCTCAAGATTTTTCACATGCCTTAAAATAAATATTCTCAAAAGGAGGCCCATACCAAGGACCGTCTTGTCTCATGATCAATCGACAAGGCTAGATACCTAACCAAAGAAAGTTTTTCTGACATACCATTTCAAAATTCCGAAATGACCCTTTAGATTTGCCACATTTAACCATTTATTAAAACATTTAGAAATGTTTTGAAAATATTAATAAGTTTCATTTTTTACAAACATGGTTAGATGGACTAAAACAGTCTAATGTTCTCTCACGAAAACATGCATTTACCAAAACACACATTTACCAAAACATGCCATAATAGTAAACATTTATGACCCATTTTCAAAACAACTTTAAAAACAAAAATATGTTTCAAACAAAATGGTCAAACAATAAAGAACCCATTAAAAACCATTTTTTCTAAAACACTTAAAACAACACTTTAAATGACCTCATTTAAAATTATTTTTAAAAAACACACAAGGGGACTAACATTCTTTGAAAATTTAAAATCCATTTATGAAAAATAAGAAACATTAGAAATCATGTAAAAGGAACCCTTAGCTAGATATAACCAAGCACACACCCAAATACCTCGCATTTTTCAAGCGGACATTTTTCCTTTCCAAACTCACATCAAACCATATTCACTATTTCTTTACAAAACTATAAAGTGATGGATACTTTATAAAACAAACCACACAACATATCAATAATTAAATGAACCAGAAAAACAAATTGTAAAAAATTTAATAAACAAAACAAATTATTTATAAAATTTTTTATAAGAAATCAAATAGTTTATTATAATTTTTATAAATGTATCATACAAATAACACAAACTAGAAAATTCAATACACACTACTTTTATCCAAACAAACTTGCATGAAAACACTATAGAATATTGACCAATTATTTAGAAAGATGTAAATCAAGTAAAGGAATTAATTAAAACATGAAAGTATTAAATAAACCTATTTAGAAAGGAAAATGCATGTTCTCCAACCTCAAATCTAGTTTGGATGGGGGAAAACATTGAAGAAAGAAGGGAAATTTCCCTACGGACCAACCACGCATGCTTAACAGTGAGAAAAAACACACGTCAGACAATTACAGTGATATTATGATTTATAAAAAAATAAATAAAAATGGAAAAAGAGAAATAAAGAATAATATATATATATATATATATAACAATACCATAGTAGGGGGTTGGCCAGTGTGGAAAACGGAGGTCGGGCAGATGGAGAAGACATGATGAAATGGGTTGTGAACTGATGGGAGGAGGTCAGAGGAAGCAGGGGTCTAGTCGACAGGTGGTGGATGGAAGGAGAGAGGTTGACTCGACAAGGATTGGGAAAGGAGGGACACCATAGGGCCAAAGTGCAGCTGCAAGCCAAAGGAATAGAGGGCCTAGGCACAGAGGAGAGCTAGGGGTGAGGCAGGCTGTTGGCTTGAGGGTTTGGAAACTAAGGCTAGAGCACAAGGGGATGAGGCACAGTGGCCTGCTGGGGTGTGGAAGGTTGGATTCTAGGTGTTGTGGGTGGTGGCAGCCAGGAGGCCAGAGGTGGAGGGTCAGGGTGCACCAAGGGCCGCAGTCAGCTTGGGAGTGTCAATGTCTTATAGGGGAGAGGCTAGGGAGCGGCGAGGTTAGGATGGTGTGGAGCGCAGCTGGGATGAGTACATCTGGGGTGAGCACGAGAGGCGGTAGGGTTGCTATTGGGACTCCAGCTGCTGGGTGGTGTGATGAACCGATAAAACAGGGGGTAGGGTATGTGAGCAGGAGAAGAACAAAAAGGATATGTGGGGTGCGCCACTTGGTAGAATAAGGTTTAGGGTTTTTTCATTCCCTTAATAATAATATTTTTACAATAATAATAATATTATTAATATTAACACAAATAAAAATAATAATTATTATAACTTTAAAACATGAAAAATAATAATACTAAAAATGAAAATAATAAAAAGAACAATAATAACAACTAATAACAACATAAAATAATAATTCTAAATATAGTTATAATAATAACAATACAATAAATACAATAATAATAATAGTAAGAAAAAAGAGAAATTACCTGAACATGTGCCAACTGCATAGATACTGCCAACCATATAGTGACTGTGTACTGGTCCAATGCCTAGTAAAAATATTAACAATGAAAATTTTAGACTCGTTCTAAATTCATGTCTCGATGATAGAACTCAAATCCAAGAAATATTAAAATAAATGTGAACTTAAAAGATGTGGTGTGACACAAACAAATGAAAATAGAAGATAAAGTGGTTCATTAATTATATGTTCAGAATTATATAAATTATTTGGCATAATAATAGATTTTTAGGACTATTATTTCATTTAATAAAATAGTATTTCTTTTAAAAACTAATTTATGCCCATTTTTATACTATTCATATAATTAATTTTTAAAAATTCATAAAAACATTATTATTTCAAACAAACTTATTTAATTCAATGATAAAAATTCACAATAATCCATAAAATTTTTATATGGAAGGAAAAGTTTTAACATAAATTTATTTTAATATTTATAGTCACGTTTATTTAAATAACTCATTAATAAGTTAATCATTATATCATCACTATATAATAAATATATTTATTTATAAATTGCCTAAAAATTATATATAAAATACCCTGATATAGGAATTATTTTGATATTTATATTTATTAATTATATTCGAATATATAACTTATATAACCACATATAAAAAAATTGTTTTAGTAGAAAATACATTTTGAGGTTATTTTTTTCATTACTTTAAATTAGTTCTTATAAAATTTATTTATCACTACCAAGTTGATCCATGAGAACCCAAAATCTACACAAGGATGTCCATGGTTAGACATATCTCATCTAGTATGATTATGACACTTGTTAGGATAGTTAAATGTTGTTACAATATTATTTTTTGTCACCCTAATTTACCAGATGTGCCATTTTGCCATGGAAAATAAAATAATTACTGATGTTACAATTCATAATGTCTAAAAATAAAAGGTAAATATTTAAAAAATTTAAATATTGTGATTCCAAATACATAATCCATTATTCCAAATTCAAAACACATAATTTTTATTAATTATTATAAATTTCTTCCCTTTTTCAAAACCAAAAAACCTGTTTTAAAGAAGTAAAAACTATCAAAAGATTGACTATTATTTATGTCCAATTTCAATGTGAAATTACTTCCAATGAAAAAAATTGGATTAAATGATAAAATTATAATCCAATTACACTTTAAAACCAATTAAAATTATAATCTATCTATATACATAAATTACATGAAATGGCAGTTTTGACTTAAAATATATATTTTTCACTATTCGTTAAAATTTGAACTTTATCAGAAAATTACCAAAAAAATTATCCAAAGTAAATTTTCATGTCCCAATTCTATATAAGAAGGTTATAATTTCAAATAGAACATATAAAAGTAACCAAAACTAGTTTTAAAAAGGGTTCTCTGTCAAAAGGTTGTAAACCGACCATTTAAAAAAATATTAGAGTATTCCATGCTTAAAATTTGATTTATTCTTATTTTTAAGCCTAATTAATTTATTGAATAAATGTAGATACATTTTAAAAAAATGTATAATCATATTGTAGTTAGTTCTTTTCATTCCCTCAAATACAACAATGAGACTTTAACTACCATTTATAATAATAATAATAATATTTTATTATTTTCCAGGATAACTCAAATTTGTGTGCAATGTAAGATATCAAAGAAACCTGTTGTTGTGTGTTGAGTATGCTATCATACAATGCATCACCATTAATGTAATAATAAGATCTTATTCATAAATATTTATCTATATGAAAAATATTATTCTATAAATAACTTGTTTGTTACAGAAGGGGTACTTATTTGAATAACTCCACCACATTAACTCCACTAAATAATGGTTAAACACCTGTTCCACATCCATAATAATATATATAGTACACTTAAAAAAATCTCATCATATTATTAAATAAAAATTAATTTTCCATCATTTCATCCTAGGATGAGATCTGTTAAAAATTATTAGGTTAGTGACATTGTATTCTAGTTCCTTCCATGGCTATGTCATCAAATCATTTGATAATCATGCATTAAATGACTTTATCATCCATTAAATCATTTTTTCTCATCATGAGATCCATTATCAATTATGAGGTTACATGATTTTAAGATACTTCATAATATCTCCATTATTTATACTATCATTGCCATCATATTCTTATTGTGATTTATTTTCAAGAACCCTTGATAATCTTATTGTGTCTTTTGGTGACTTACATTATCAAATAATAGTATCCCTTAACCATCATGAATTGTCTTCACATTATTAACATTATATATTCAAGATAACCCTTCATACACTTATTTTATTTTTTAATTCTTCCCATGATATCAACCTAAGATCCACTTAAACTCTCCAAACTCACCTGATTGGATCATGTTATCTACATCATCTATCACCATCTCACATGATACAAGTCTACATGGAATGAAAAAACACGCTACATTATGCTTAAAAAAATATTTACCTCCACATGGTCCTTAATTAATTATTATATCAGAATGATCTTGTATAATATTTTTGATCCATGTGATTCTTCTATGTGATTCCTTATAACATTCACTTTTATCCTAATACATGATGAAATACATTCCAAATCTTCATGAATCCTTTTACAAGTAATCATGTACAACATTTTATAACTTTTTAAAAAGTCAAATCAATGTAAAATCACTATCATGAGGTAATTTTACCAAAAATTTATTCTTTTGATCTCTCTTGCATATAGAGTAATTTCTATCAATGATTGTGAATTTTCGTTGATTTTAATAATACAATATGTCAATATTTAAAAGTGCCACATGAATATAAACATTTATCTAACATATATAAAGTGTTGATAGAATTTTTATTATTTGTACTCTAAAAATTAATGTTTTAATATTTTATTTCAAAAATAATATAATATGTGGAGTGAATTATTATTTTTAATTGTATTAAAAAACTCACACAATTATATATTTAAATAAACCAACACATGGTTAAACGTATAATCAAAATGAAATTTGAAAAAAAAATTATATTCTTATTCTTATGATAATTTTTATACATATAACCTAATCAAATATATGTTGATAAAAAATAATAAAAATTTGAAAAAAATTCATGTATAAATAATATATGATATTTTAAAAACGGATTGAAACTAAAAGATACAACATTTTTCTTTAGAATTATTTTTACTAAAAACTAAATAAGTGAAACTGAATGAATTATTATATTTAAAAAAAATTAAATAAGTAATTTAATAAACCCATATTTAAGTATCCATGATTATAATCCTCTTAGAATATTTATAATCTATGATCTATAACTCCAAAATTAGAAGGACATAATCAACCCCGATCATAAATCCTAAATACCGTGATTAGTAGATGTCAAAATAATCTTGAATCTTTTTTTGGAATCCCTAAATATTATATATTAGGATAAATTCTAAAAAATTGAATTCTTTTTAATGGTCTTTATAAGAAAAATTCAAAAACTAGTGATCTAAAAAACCCTCTCATGAAATTACCTATGAAATATCCCAAGGAATAACAAATTTCACTCTTCATGTTGTATTAAATTTTCATAACACATTTCAATTCTAAAAATAATCTACTCCGGATCATGATGAAAATTTTAAATATTTTCCATATATAACTCTATCATTTTAATTATAAGATTCAAATTTTATATTGTAACTTTATCAGAAGCCTCAAAAAAATATTTTGATGTATTTTATATTACACAAATTTTGTTAATGACTTCATACACTTCCACTAAAATTATAATATGAAAAACAAATTATTCAATTTTTTTTAAAATTCATATATAATTCTTATAATAAAATAATAATAACAAAATCCATTTTAGTAATTTTAGTCCTATAATATTCCCTATTATTATTTTTATGTGTATCTAAATTACTTTTAAGAAAATTAAAAAAACCCTAAAAACCCATATCTTAAATAAAAATTATATTAACTATAAATATCAATAGTGTGTCTTGTTACATTAAATTTTAATGTGGAATAAAGAAAATTTGGCAAAAAAAATTCATATCTTTGTCACATGGACATGGATTTGGAGATATTAATCTTCCATAATGGATATTTTGGGACATAATAAAATTATCTATAACCCTATATTAAATCATATTTGATAAATATTCAAATTTGATTAGTGTGGTTTAATTATCATAATGATAGAATTATTGGGTTCTAGTATGATGATAAAAGCTAACATGGGTATAAAACTCACCAAAAAACATTATGATAATAAAAAGTGGGTCCCCCATATTCCAAAATGGGGTTTGAGTCCCCCACATATTGAGGGGAAATATCCTCCATGATTGGTATGAGATCATTACTCCCATTTACCTGAGATGTTATGTTTCTCCCACATGACTGAAAAATTAATGAACTCCCCCACTCATGTTGTGTAGGTCCTCAATCAATAGTGCAAGGTACACTATCATCGAATATTCTCTACTCGGTATAGAATGATTCCACCAATAGGATTAGTTACATAACTATCATAACATACCCCCTTGGAATTGTAACACCCCAATATTTCATAGAATGTTATCTCATTAAAGTAATTCAATAGCTTGTTCTACACACGACACCGAGTTTGATCCCACCACAACCAACCAAACTTGTCGTTAAAAAATAGTTATGAATAGTATTAACTGAATTATGAATCTTATATACTCTATATGATTTTAATATCCATATTATGTCTTTCTTAGACATAATATAAGAACAAATTCATTTTTTTAGATAAAAGAAGTATTTTTCAAAAATGAAATTTTACCACCATTCAATAGAGAACCCTTTTTGAAACCAATATTTGACACTTTTATATATTCAATTTAATGAAATTAAATTATTCTTTAGAATTGGGACATAGAAATTTAGTTTTGATAAATTTGTGGTACTTTTCTGATAACGTTCATATTTTTACGAATAGTGAAAAATAATATGTTTTAATTGAAAACAAATTATTTAATTGAAATAATTTATAGTGTCAAATTTTTCATTTGAATAGTTTTGAAGTATAATTAGATTATATTTTTATCATTTAATACAATGTAGGTCATTATAAGTAATTTCACATTTAAATTTGACATAAACACATGTCAATATTTTGATAGGTTTTACTTTCTAAAAAACCCACTTTTTGGTTTTGAAAATGGGAATTAATTTTAAATTAATGAATAAAACTTATATATCCTGAATTTGGTAAAATGGGCTTCATTTTTTAATTCAGAATATTAAAATTATATTATGGTAAATTTTTGTTATTTTTCTGAAAACATTCAGTTTTTTATGAATAGTGAAAAACTCTTGATTATTTTTTAAAACCGTCTTTTTATTTAAATAATTATTTATTTTATTTTATTTTAAAACAGATATATAATACCTATATATGTTCAATGTAATTTATTGGAGTTAATTTATAATAAAATTTTATGTATAAAATGTTATTGAACTTTTTAACATGTTTTACCCACCTTCTAGGTACATCTACAAATTGAAATAAAACATAATTTTACCGCTTCTATAAATTGAATTTAAAAAATAAAAGAGACACAGTTTACATCATTATGTAAAATTTGGTTCAATAAGATGAAAATAATTTGTGCTGATTAGTATCTTTTGAGTTTTATTTACCACGGTTAAAAGTAAATAGGGTAATTAAGGGTAAAAATGATATTATAATTATCCTAACACATGTCCTAATTCTATTGGATAAGTTTAATTAGACCAAAACAACCTTTTTAATAAAATATGATCCTTTTTGGTCTACATGGCTGAGAATAGGACATTTCTTATTATTTTATTTGATGAAGAATTAAAAGTGTTACATTCAATGTTTAATAACTAAACCATTTTTAATATAAGGTTACACACAATATAAATTTTACTATAAATATTATTTAGAAATATAAAAAATATTTCCTGTATATTGGTATTTTTTTATAATTTTTAACATTAAATAATTTATTTTATTTATGACACAATAATGATGTAATAATTACCTTATTAATGAAATTTTATAATAATTGATATATTAAATATCCAAATAAATGTAAATTGAGACTTTTGATGAATTAACATAATTTTATAGGATAATATGACATGATATGGTTGATTAGATAAATTCTTTTAGAAGTGATAAGGTTTTTATGACTTTCACAAAAACAAAATACTAGATAGTGTCAAAATTGACAAAAATTAATTTTCAAAACAAATAATATATTATTGGTTGATATAATATTCCTAAAAATATAAGGTTCAGCCAAAAGTATTATATTATATTATATATTTCATTAATTAACCACTTGATATTATCTTGGAAGTTTATAGTATTTTTATTAACCATATAGTGTAAGAATATAAGAAGACACGGTAAAAGTTAAACTTTTTATCTAAGAGTTAACTCTAAAAGATATGGTTAAAATTGTAACCTAAACTTGTCTAAAACATATTGGATGAGAATTCTTTTACCCTTACTTACACTAGACTCGAAATAAATCATTTTTTATCCATTAGAAACAGAAAATTATTTTATTATAAAATGATATTTCAAGATTTTCCTAAAATGACCCTCACCTCTCTTATAAAAGGGTACTTCCCTTTACCGTAATTTCACATTTAGAATGAAATTTGTCTCCATAAACCCCTACCCAAATATCCTTAAAACGTTCCTCCCTTCATCCTAGAGTCTTTACTTTGGTTATAAATCCATTTTATGGAGCCCTTTTGATCAAATCAAAAGGAAGAACCTGAAGAAGAGGTAAATAATCCATAACCTCTTTCAAGTTCTTTTCTTCTCCTACTTCCTATTTCTTTGTTGTTTCCATAAAAAAATTATAACTCAAGTAACTCCTACATAGTTTTATGTTACTAAAAATATGGTACAACCATGTTCATTATTTAATCCATCCTAAAAATGACAATGTCACCATACGTTTATACGTATGGCTTACCGCCTCCACGTCGTGGTGTATTTAGTTATTCAAACACTTCATTATTTGGATAGGTATAATAATGAGTACAGCTTATGTAAATAATAAATATAATATTTTAATTATTATATATATATATATGATATACCATCCAATTACATTGGATTTCACCATCAATATAATGATATTTTCACTTGTGTGTACGTACAGATTATCGTCTCCACGACGCGATGAGATTTATTCCCACATTCACAATTTAACGATGATTATAAAAATAAATATTATTAAAAAGTATGTCATATATGGAATAATAATACTAATGGATATATATATGTGTGTGTGTGTATTTATATACTTACATATAACTTATTCACTTACTTTTGATCAATACGATATAAAAATGGAGACAGCGTTTAAGTGTACATACGGCCTACCATCTGCATAAACGGTGTTTTCAATTTCATATATCTATATAATATAAATATTTATACTCTAAATAAATATGATACATAAATCATGGTTTATATTCTTGAGGTATTTAAAATATTATTTAAATTATAGGACCAATAATAACGAGTTAAAACATGTACGATAAAGAAAGCGATTATTACCTAAAATGTAAATTTAAAATGGAAATCATTATTAAATGGGTAGTAGTATAAAGTCATAAATGAATCATGTATGATATAATAAATAGTAATATTTTTCTTTTATAATTTAACAACATATAATTTTCATTATAAAAGAGGTTAAATATACCCTCAACAAAAGGAAAGTGCAAGGTAAGGGTTAATTTCTCGATCCCATTATTATCTGAGATTTTTTATGGGTAAGTTTTTATTGAGAAATATTAATTATCCATGTACATGTTTCATAAAAGAGTTTTAGAAGGGATTATTTTAAGGGACTATTTTACTAAAACATCATTTTAATTATTTTAAATATTTATTCTTCTAAACCTTTCTCATTAATGTCCATGTTTTCAAAATGATTTTAAGGATTTATTTATATGGACATGAATGTTTTTAAATGCTAATTCCATTCAAAAGTTTCAATGTGGAATGGGACACATTGATTCAAAAATATCTTTTAAATGACTTCCTTTATAAATTGTGTTACATTTAAAATGATTTTATAAAAAAATTATATTTCTCTCAAAGTGTTTAACTGATCATTTTCAACTAAATATTATTCTTGATCGTGGTTGATTTATTATGATAAAAACATTCAATATTTTATTGAAGGTTTTGTGATATGTTTGACTTTGGATGTGTTATTTTTATACCATTCATGGTTTATGGTTGAATTATTGACATTTCATATGCTAGTTTTTATACGAATGTTTATGTTATGTTTCAAACTTTTCATATGAGTAATGTATTGGGCTTCGTAAGTGATAGGTGGAGCCCGATATAGCTCCTCAGTGCATCAGTAGGTCTCATGAGACAATTAGACGTGGAACTGACCAAGGCCTTTCCCAAATTTAAAATATTTTTTCCTGAGGCCTTAATCTTTTTTAGACGTCTTGGCCAAGGACTTAACAAAATGTTTCAGAATGTCTGGCATTATACATTACTTCATTATAAAAATTATATTGATGTTTCATATGGTTATTCGACTAGTCGAATACCCATGAATATGTTTTATTATAGAGTTATTTAATCAGTTCATATTTCTTCCATAAGGTGTTCCTACTTATTATTTTTAAAGGCATGTGTTTTAAATTATTCACCATGCATATTGTTTATGTTATATTTTGTTAAAAAAATTTAACCTTATGGAGCATTTGAGATCACCCCTTTCCAATGTTTTATTTTCCCAGGATTTCAAAGAAGTGTATTATGATTGATATGCAGGGTTAAGCTAAAATGGAATAATTACATTCTCAAAGAAATATCTATGCTGTATCTTATGTTTGAAATTGTAATGTGATGTTGATGCATATAATCTATTTTCAATACTGCTAAACTGATCGGTCTTTCAGGACATGATTTACTTTTATCATGCCAATGTATTAAAATAATACACCGACTCTGGGTAACTGGGGTCGGGGCATTATAGTTGGTATCAGAGGATGTTTATAAACAACCTTGGAAATAGATTTAGATAAACTCTGATTAGAGAACATTACCCTAAGAATGAATTTGAGGATTAGAATAGAAGAAATTCCTAGAATTTTGGTAATTTAGAGATTTTGGGTATTTTCCAAGAAATACATCCCAGTATGGATACGAGCAGGTAGAGGCATCTTTAGAACAGATGTACCTAGTAGTAAAAACTCTCACAAGGAGTTTCAGGCTTGACCTGGGATATCCTGGTACACGACAACGGTCCTTGCTGCAGTCATCATTTCAAAACTCCTAGGGGGATATGCTTATGATAATTCACATTTTCATTACAATCCATTATAAAGGATTTAAAAGTAAATGATTCTGCAAAGAAAATATTTTATGATTATAGATTATAAGAATAATCATTTCAATTTATGATAGGTATTTTACAAGTTTGGAATTATGCATTGTGATTCATAAACTAGCTTAATGTATGTCATTGTTTAGAAATGGAACCTAGTATAAGGAATGAGAATTTCAGTAGTACGCATGATCGAAATATTAAGAAGGATCATATCTTTCATGGTATTAAGAGAACATTTAATAGGTAAATAGTCTCCCATGTATTATGATCATATGAATAAATTGTAAAATTTGTTAATAAGATAAGTAAATAATTTTCTGAGTCCTATGGCTTTAAAACGAAGCAAGAGAAGAAAAAAATAGAAGAGCGAAATATGGATAAAGAGAAGAGAGTAAAGAAGGATTTTCCCATATGTGATAAATGTGGAAAGAATCACCTTGTCAAATTCTTGAAGGGAATGTGAGTCTGTTATAAGTGTGGAGAAAAAGGACACCAAGTATGTGATTTCAAGGGTAAGAAAAAGGTTTCAAATGTACAATGATTCATCGGAAAGGATTTGGGACACTACGCGAACCAATTTCCAAACCATTAGAGTATACCTCAAATGATGTTGTTGGATATTTATCAAGTTATGATATTACCAAAGATGAAGAGTAATGTATAGTGTTCTTATGTTGATATTAAATAATTATTTCATTTGAGTATTATAACAAAGATGTACTGGTTATATTAATTATGGAGTATATAAGGATTTTACTGTAGTACTATTTCATAAAAGACTAAAAATTGTGTGGAACTAAGAAAATTGGCTCAATAACAAGTTAATGTTTTTGGAAAATATATGGATGTGAGAATGATAAACAATAATATGGTTCTGATACTGAGGTAGTAATTTTAGAAAAATATATGATTGATTTTGATAAATTATATTGGATATTCTTGGCTACCTTGAAACTGATTAATGATTTGTATATTCCATCATTGTTGGAGTTTACAACATTTTTTGTATATAAAGAGTATATCTTGTATTATATAAGGAATAAGGGATCATGAATGTAATCAAAAAAGGTTTTATTGTAATTCAGGTTGTTATAGTGTTTTAAAATAATACAAGATGAATGCATTCACATGTTATTACCTGGAAAAAATGATGGTCATTGTGTTTACCTTTGTTATAAATTTTGGACTGTGAGTTTGGACAGAAGTATTTTTGATAAGGTTAAAGGTTGGAATCAAATATGTTTGACATTGGATACTATTTTTAATGTTAAATTATTTCTTTAGATTATTTTTGGATTTTCATAAAAAGGATAACCTGGAGGTTGGGCGAGAACCAGTCGCGTCTGACAAGGCTGCGAGACTTGAACCTGCAACCGATGGGCGACAAGGGTGGATCACCTACCACTGGCATACACAATGTCCTAGTTTGTATAATGTAGTTTCTTTTAAATAGTTTGAAAAAAGAATTATAAATTAATTATTTTTGGAACCTTATAAGATTAGGATAAATAGAATATTTTTGAATTCAATTATCTTTTGGAGTGAAAGATGAGTTTGTGGTAGGAATTAGTTGAAGGATAAAACTATACTTGTCAAGTATATTTTTTTCTTTTATTCTATGAATAAATTAATTCTTAAACTTTAGGGAAGGGATCTTAAAGATAAAAATGTGTTATCCTAATACCTTATGTTTTTTTTGAACTAACGATATTTTATATCATCATAGATTGATGGCTTTGAGGCCCTCAATTATACACTTGTTTGTGATTGGTGACCTCAATAACTCCTTTTAAATATTTTCATTTTTCCTCCAATTATGTGTCTTTAATTTCCACCAATTTTCTTATAATCAAGAACAAAATTTGGTGGTGACTTTTTCATTTCCCTTTCCCTCTTATTAAGACTAAATTTTATTAACCCAATTTTTGATTAGGGGTTTTCCACAAAGGTATTTTTTTATATTTTTTAACCTTTTATTTTCAAATAACATTTTAAAATTTCAAGGCTGAAATTTATTGAAGTATGAGATAATTTAACACCCCATTATTTCATAGTATGTCATCTCATTAAAGTAATTAAATAACTTGCGCTACACATGACACCGAGTTCGAATGCACCACAACTTAACAAACGAGTCATTCAAAAAACTGTTATGAATAGTGTTAAATTCATTTTGAATCTTATATACTCTATATAATTTTAACATCCATATTATGTGTTTCTTATACATAATTGAAGAATAAATTCATTTTTCAGATAAATGATGTATTTTTTTAAAATATAATTTTTCCACCTTTCAGTGGCGAACCCTTTTTGAAACAAATATTTGAAATTTTTATATATTAAATTTAATGAAATTAAATTATTCTTTATAATTGGGAAATAAAACTTTAGTTGGGATAAATATTTAGTAATTTTCTGATAACTTTCATATTTTGACGAATAGTCAAAAATACAATGTTTTAATTGAAAAAAAAATTAATCAAAATAATTTATAGTGTTAAATTATGAATTTGAATGGTTTTTAAGTATCATTAGATTATATTTTTATCATTTAATACATTTTATGTAACTATAAGTAATTTTACATTTAAATTTCACATAAACACATGTTAATCTTTTAATAGTTTTTACTTTTTTAAAAACCTGCTTTTTGGTTTTAACAATGGGAATTAATTTTAAATTAATAAATTAAACTTATATGTATTTAATTTGGTAAAATTAAATTCATTTTTTAATTCTAAATATCAAAATTATCTTAGGGAAAATTTTTTGTATTTTTATGAAAACTTTCAATTTTTTTATGAATAGTAAGAAACCATGTGTTGTTATTTAAAACCATCTTTTTTTTTAAATAATTATTTATTTAATTTAAATTTATTTTAAGTCAAAATAGATATATAATACCTATATAAGTTCAATTTAATTCATTTGAGTCAATTTATAATAAAATTAGATGTATAAAATTTTATTGAACTTTTTATCCTCTTTTACCCAACTTATTGGAACATTTTCAAATTTGCATAAAACCTAATTTTACTGATTTTTTGAGTTGAATTTCAAAAATGTGAGACACATGGTTGAAATAAGTAAGTAAAATGTGGTTCAATAAGATGAAAACAATTTTTTGTGAATAGTAACATTTGACTTTTATTTACCACGGTTAAAAGTAAATTAAGTAATTAAGGGTAAAAATGATATTATAATTACCCAAACACATGTATTAAATCTGTTGGATAAGTTTTATTCGACCAAAAACAAAATTATGAATAAAATATGTTCCAATTTAGTTCACTTGGATTAGATTAGGACATTTATTATTATTTTATTTAAAGAAGAGTTAAAAGTGTTAAATTCAATGTTTTTAACTAAAACATTTTTAATATAAGGTTAAAAAAATATAAGTTCGACTATAAATATTCATTAGAAAGATAATATTATTTCATAAATAATGGTATTCTAATTATAATTTTTATACATTAAAAAATTTAATATATTTATGACAAAATAATGATGCAGTAATTACCTTATTAATGAAATATTAAAATAATTGATATTATAAATATTCAAATAAATGTAAATTGAGATTTTTGAGGAATTAATCTAATTTTAGAGGTCAATATGAAATTTTAGGGTTTATTAGATAAATATTTTTGAAGTGATAAGGTTTTTATGGCTTTTACAAAAACAAAATACGAAATAGTGTCAAAATTGACATAAATTAATTTTTAAAACAAATACTATATTATTTGTTGATATAATATTTATAAAAATATATGGATCCTCCAAAGAGATTAAATAATATAATATATGTCATAAATGAACCATTTGGGTTTCTCTTGAATGTATAGAGTATGTTTTTTAACCATATAGTGTAAGAATACAAGAAAACGTGGTAAAAGATAAACTATTTAACTAAGTGTTAAATCTAAAAGATAAGGTTAAAATGTTAATCTAAACATCTCTTAAACCTATTGGTTAGGTGGCTTTAGACCCATCCCCACATTAGCCTCTAAATAAATCATTTCGAATCCATTAGAAACCGATAATTATTTTATTATAAAATAATATTTCCAGCTTTTTTCTAAAATGACCCTCACCTCTCTTATAAAATGGTACTTCTCCTTATCTTAATTTTACACTTACAAAGCCATTTGTCTCGTCCAAACAGTCCCCAAATAACCTACCAACATTTATTTCTTCGTTGTAGAGGCCTTAATTTGGTCATAATTCCATCTTATGGAGCCCTTTTGATCAAATAAAATGGAAGAACCCGAAGAAGAGGTAAATATTTCATCAACTATTTCAAATACTTTTCTTCTTCCTCTTCATATTTATTTGTCTTTTCCACACCAAAATAATAACTGCAGTACCTACTAAAAGTTTCATGTTACTATAAATATGGTACAAAAATTTGTGTTATTTTATCCATCCTATAAATGGCAAAGTCACCATACGTGCGTACGTACAGCTTAGCGTCTCTATGTCGTGGTGTAGTTTGTTATTCAAACACTTCATCATTTGGATGGTATAATAATTAGTATAACTGATGTAAATTATAAATATAACATGTTAATGATTCTTTATATATGTTATATCATCCAATCAGATATGATCTCACCATCAATATAATGATATTGTCGCACGTGCGTACGTACGGATTACCATCTCCACAAAGCGACAAGGTTCATTCCCACGTTCACCATCCAATGAGGATTATAAAAATATATATTATTAATAATTATGTAATATATGACATAATAATGATAATGGATATATATGTGTGTTTATGTAGGAATTTATGTACTTGTATATATCTTATTCACTTACATCCATTCAATACGATATGAAAAAGGAAACAGTGTATACGTGTATGTATGGCCTACCCTCTCCATAAACGGTGTCTTCCATTTAATATATATATATATATATTATAAATATTTATATTTTAAATATGTATGATATATAAATCAAGGTTTATATTCTTGAAGTATTTAAATCGTGATCTAAATGATGTGATCATGAATAACAAGTTAAAACACGTACGATAATGAAAGAGATTATTACCTAAAATGTTAATTAAAAATCAAAATCATTATTAATTGGTTAGTATAAAGTCATAAATGAATCATGTATGATATAATAAACATGAATATGGTTCTGGTATAATTTAATAACATATTATGGTCATTATACAAGAGTTTGAATATACCATCGACCAAATGAAAGTTCAAGGTAAGGGTTAATTCCTCAATATCAATATTATCTGAGATTGTTTATGTGTAAGTTTTTTTTGGGACACATTTATTATCCATTTCCATGTTTATAAAAGAGTTTTCAAAGGTATTCTTTTAAGTGTCTCTTTTACTAAGACATCATTTTAAATGTTTAAATGATTTATTCTTCTAAACCTTTCTCGTTAAGGACCATGTTTTCAAAATGATTTTAAATGTTAATTCCTTTGAAAACATTCGTAGTGGTATGGGACAGTATGATTAAAAAATATATTTAAAATGACTTCCTATATAAATTTTATGACTTTTAAAATTATTTCAGTAAAAATGATATTTCTCTCAAAGTGTTTAACTGATCATTTTTAACTATGCCAACTGGATATTATTCTTGATCGAGGTTGATTTTTTATGATAAAAATTATCCATATTGTATAGGAGGTTTTATGATATGTTTGAATGTGGATGTGTTTTTTATACCATTCATGGTTTATGGTTAAATTATTAACATTTTCTATGTTAGTTTTAATAAGAGTGTTTATGTTATGTTTCAACCTTTTTATATGAGGAATGTATTGGACTTAGTAAGTGTCGGTGGAGCCCGTTATAGCACCTCAGTGCATCGGTACATCTAATGAGACAATTAAATGTGGAATTTGCCAAATACTTTCCCAAATTTGATATGTGTTTTCAGCCGAGGCCTTAATCGTTTTAAGAGGTCTCGGTCGAGGCCTTGAAAAAATGGTTCAGAATGTCTGGAATTATTCATTCCCTAATTATGAAAATAATATTGATGGTTCATGTGGTTATTCGACTAGTAGAATAAACATGACTATGTTTTATTATGGAATTATTTAATCAGATCATATTTCATCCATAATGTGTTCATGTTTATTATTTGTAAAGGTATGTGTTTTCAATTATTCACCATGCCAATTGTTTATGTTATCTTCTGCTGAATTTTTTACCATTACTGAGTATCTAAGCCAACCCCTTTCTTATGTTATATTTTCCTAGGATTTCCAAGAAGTATATTATGAATGATATGAAGGTTTAAGATAAAAGGGAATAATTTCCTTCTAAAAGAACTATATATTCTGTATTTTCTGTTTTAAATTGTAACATAAATTTTATGTTTGAAATAAATTTCCTAGATTGCTAAACAGATCAGACTTTCAGGACCTGATATCTTTGTATCATGTCAATGTATTAAAATAATACACTACCTCTAGGTAACTCGGTTCGGGGCATTACAGGAATGGTTCCAGTGACGCATAAAAACATGGTCTATTCGTATTGTTGGGCTACATTCTATGGTGATCTCACATGGTTATGTGATGTAAATTATGAGACACTAATACATTTTATATTTTGTTTCTTGTAATTTTATATTGTTTTATTATTCTATTTTGGTCTTAAGTTAACTGATAATTATTTTATACCTAATGGTTTTCAGGGATTCCTATTGGGTAGGTTTTTTCTATCACCTACATTAGATTATCATCCTAATTTATCATGTCTGATTTTGATGATGAATATTTTATTTGTGATCATGGTGGGTACAATATTGGGGCATTGGGTTAAGAGAATCACCTGAAATTTCCATTCAAAATCAATGTTTTTCTTAGTTAAATATTAATTAGGGGGTAACAATAATCTCAAGTTACCTAGGATAGTTTCCAATAGTGATATTAGACTATTCGTTACCCCATTATTTTAGTTTTTATCACTCATTCACACCTTGTAGATGATTATAACCTATATAATTAGTTTTTTATATTTCCTTTTGTATTATCGTTTCCCCTACATTATTATATAAATTATTACAGTATGTGATTTGTTGTAAGACTATGAGATATTCCCTCTCACTTTTGTCTGATTGGCCCAATAATTTCTTTTTAATAGCCCCAATTCTATTGGAGGTTGTATTGTGTTGGAACACTCAAATAATTACTAGCTATAATGAGGTCTATGTGGGTTAGGTGGAATCATAATAAATAAAACTTATTATATATTTCATAATTTATTTTTTATAACATGTATTATTAATTATTCCTTAGTGATATTTTTAAGATTTTTATTTCAGGTTATAATTATCTTTTGCAAAATATTGTTTCACCTTCACCAAATGTAATATAAAATGATTTTTTTTAATTTTATGTTCTGAAATTGTTTCTACTTATTTTTAGTTAATGTTATCCATTATAATTAATTCTACTAATTACAAAACATTCCTTTATAAAAGTAAAATTTCTATTTTCAATTATTAAATAAATATAAATAACTCATATTCTGGAAATGTAAAAAATAAAACCACATAAAAATTAGATTTTGATTATAAATTTGAGTGATATAAATTCATGTAATCCTCAATGAACTATCAGTACAAATTTTCACATAACTATAATAAATATTTTCAATATTGTGTTAATATTTAATTATTTTATGAAATAAGACGAACTAGAAATAAAATTGATCAATATCATCTTCCCTTTTAAAGAAATTAATTTTAATTCCAAAACACATGATCAACATATCTTATTTGGCATTGCGTGCATTATATCCCCAAAAAGTGAAATTTATTTTCCTATGATTTTCATGATTAATTATTCTTATTTCTTATAAACCAATGTTATTTTTCATTGTTTACAATATAATGGTCCTTTTTTATGTTGTTGGATATCATATTAATATTGATAAAACTGATATAAGAATACTAGACTAAAATAATCAATTATTTTTATTTAATGTCTCAAAATGAATTTAATTTATATTATTTTCACAATCCATGTTTTGAGATATTTAATTTAAACAGTGGTTATCATTTATGAGATATTATTGGAAAAATATAAGGATAAACAATTCCTTAATCATGAATTTTAAACAATAGAGCTCATATAAGAGTAACCATATAAATAAACAAAGGGAAAATAATAATATTTAAAAAGGGGAACCACGCTACATCACAAAAAGAATAAATTTCAATATAACATAAAAATTTTCACACATTAAGACAATAAAATCTTGATGTCATGGGTCAAAATAAAAAGTTTATATGTAAAATTGAAATTGAAATAATGGATAATTTAAAAAATATTAGGTAATTGAATTCCATATTAATAAGGAAATCAGATTACTCTAGAATCCATTCAATCATTATATGAAATGGTGATATAGAAGAGAAAATTTTTGTTTTTGGAGGAAATATATGAGAGATATTATGAACATAGGTGTGATAATTTAATAACTAGTGATCCATTGTGATTTTCAAACATTATATTACATTTTCATGATTTTAATTTTTAAGAAAATAAATAGTTAAATTTTGAGACTTAATCCATTCTATATAGATAAAGGGTTTAGAGAACAAGATTGTGAAATTATAAATAGAAGTATTTATTCTCATTAAATTTCATTAATTATCTTTTATGTATTTATTGATTCACTATGATACATTATTGCATTAAACGTTCTTTAAAATGAACTATTTAATTTTTATTGTTTTTGAATTTTTTATTAGTGAATTTTATTTAATGTAACACTCAATTATGGTTAAAATTATTAATAAATAATTTTATTTTTTATTTTTCGTTTTTTAAAAATTATTTTAATTCAGTATACTATTTTGATTATTGATTTTCTTTTTAAAAAATTTTTACACACAAAAATGAAGTAAATAAATGTGTAAATCCAATGCGAGAGTGGAGGAAGTTGTCTATAACTATAGTATTGATACAAAAAAATTGTTATTGACACATAATTAAATATAATTTATTGTTTGAATTATATTAAAAAAAATTACGAAATTGGATAATATCAACTAATAATGACATGTTTTAAATTAATTAAACTATAGATCCCATTAACAATCTATTAAATTTTAAGTTCAAGAGAATGAAATTGTATTTTCAGAAGAGTATTCCAAAGAAATTAATTCATGTTCTATAATTTTCAGTTGAAGAATTTATAATCTAAATTTTTTTTATTAAAATTTCCCCATTAAATTTTTATTTCTAAAAACTAATGATCATTAGTTTATAATTTTTAAAAAAAATTATTTTTTAAAAGATATATATTCTATGTAGTTAAAACATTATCTCATACTAAAAATATATTTTTAAATGTATTCATGATTTCAATTTAAAACTTTTACCTGTGTACTTGGTAATTTACTCTGGTCACAGTATCGATAATTTATTTTATAATTCTTCATAAAAATAGATAGTTGTTTGTATTTTTTAATGTAATTATTTTTTCTATTATATTCTAGATTTCTATTACATTTAATTTTTTTTGCAAGTATATTAGTTAAATTTCTTATAAAACTCATAAAAATATAAGTCTATACCTTCATTCATTTTCCAAGAGTATCAAAACTTATGATATTTTTATTTTGACATTAATATTGAGAGATACTTATTTTTTCATCTATTATTGTAATTGTTTAATTAGTTTGTCCTTAAGAATAGTGAGAATAAACAAGGAAACTATTTTTAAGAAAAATCATGTAAATAATCAAAAATATTATCATGGAATATGGAATTTTATTGTTAAATTCTATGTTATGAAGTTTCATGACGTAATAAACATATTATATTAATTTTTAGTAGAAAAAGAGAGTAAGATATATGATTAATAATGTATAAAAATTTACATTTATAGAAAGTAAAGATCCTCATGTATTACTATCTAATTCTAAATTTATTTTTGATAAGTTCATGGGAATTTTCTATTTAATAACATTATAAGGCTATGAAACTATAGATTTCCATTATATTATAGTTATAATGTCTTTGTAATAGTTATCATACTCTAAATCAATCACAAAATTGGGTGATCTCACATGTTTTTTAAATTATATATCATTATTAAAAATAATTCATCAATAGAATGAAATGTTAAAGCATGTAGTATGTTATAAAATCAACCATCAAGAAATGGTAATGATTTAAAGAGTTACTAAGGAAGTTCAAAAACCATTTATTAATCCATTTAAATCAAATTTTTTTAAAATTATATGGTCTTTCAATCCAATTCTTGAGCCTTAGTTAATTAAGAAAAAAAAGATGATTAAAAATAATATAGACTAAAAAATTTATATTTTATATTATTTTTCACGAAACATATCTTATTATGGATAATAAATATTAAATAATAAAAGAAATATTCACCATGTTCTATAATTATTAATGCTATTATTCTATCTTGAAACAATGTCTATGTAATACATAACACTGTTAGTAATATAATTTAAAAGGGAACCAATAAATCTAAAAAAAGTAATTGATATATGATATATTGTGACCCACACATTTTTACAAAATTTTAAACAAGAAATTAGGAATGAAATGTTTTATTTGAATTTCTTTAGTTATAAACAACCTAAAAATAATTATACAATTATTTTTGACTAAAATTTAACCATGTGAACCAATGTAAATAGTTTATATAATGTGGATATAGAAAAATAATTAAATATTAATAAGTTAAATTTTTTTATAATAATGAAATGGAACCCTAACTTATATTTTCAATCGTCTCTAACACAATATATTAATTCAAATTATAATTTTCAATAAAATTATGGAAAATAAATATAATAAAAAATAATTTTTTTAATATTAATAATATTACCATTTCTATATTATGTATCACATAGGAATGCATTACTGATATCATATTGAGTGACCTCGAGTATTTTTAAAGGTAACTAAAAAATTACATGGAAGTAATTAAAGTATTTGATGTTAAGGAAAAATATATATATATAAAGGTAAATGAAATATATGAATATAAAAAAATTCCAATATAAAAATAAAGAAGAAATATAATAAAGGATAAATTTATTTCCCATTTTTGGGTATATTTAAATTGAATCATGTGAAAGAAGGGCCAATAATGATTATTGATCATAAAACAAAGTACTTCTTATCTTGAAACCTCTCCCATTTTAATATAGGATGTTCTAATGAAAGCATGATATTAAATATAATATTATCATTTCTTATTTCAATTAGGTTAACATAAATAATCCTTTCACTAAAGAAATTATCCAATTCCTGTTATATTCCATGTTACTCAGGGGTCTTTACTACTAAAAAAGAATTTTTGAATCTAAGGGTGACCTCATTATGTGAAAAATAATTACCAGTAGTCCAAATAAATCATTGTACAAAACTTCATTATCTTGGAATATTATCTTTATCAGGACATAGTACATCACCCAACTTCAAATAATTAAATAACTACATAGTGATAATTAAAAATACAATTTAAATAATTATTTAATTGATGTTATGAATTTGTTTCTATTAAAACAAAATAAAAATAATTGATCAAATGATTATAATCTTAAAATAAATTCATAAGAATGTGGGGAAATTTATTTTTATTTAAAAACATTTTATTCTACATATTAAGGATACATGGGATATATTGATTATCTCAGTTCATTATTTCCAAACCATATTCAAGGATCCTTTTGATGCCAATTGTAAATAGATGATATTCTATATTATAGTGGATCGTGGTTATTTCATATTCTAGAAGTCAGTGAATCTTTTAAATGAACTACAATCCATCCAGTAAATATTAACTACTAAAGAGGTGTATAATCAATTTCAAGTGTAATTAAAGGATTTTATAGATATGATGTATATTATCAGTGAGGAATCTAGGAGAGAAATTTAATATAATAGTGATATAAATGAACTAATGTAATGATTATCTATATGATAAAACCTTTTGAGGGAGTTATATTCAATTTTGGTTCAATGAATTTTCATTAATGAGATTACAATGACAATGAAACTCATGAATTAATTTATACAATAATTTAATAGAGAAAGGTATAATATCTAAAAGATTTTTATTTTTTAAAATTATATTGAAAATATATCTTTTTTATTAGGATAATAATGAAGTAAAATGAAAAAATATACTTTGGGAATAACTAAGATTATTTATTTAATATCATAACTTTACACATGTCGAGTATGGTATAATAGAGGATATAATTTTTCATGTAAACCAAAAAAGAGGCTCAATTTTATAATAAAATAAGTTGTAAAAAGGTATTTATCATAACTCTTTATCATTTTAGTTGTCGACCTAATTTCATATACATAATGTCTATGTTTTATATATATAACACAATTAAATTGAGGGATGAGCATGGCATGTAATTATGATGATATGACCTCTAAAATAATTAAGAGGGGTATTATATTGTTTCAAGACCAGATAATTGTATGTGATCAATTTGGGAATGATCATGTTCACCTATATTTATATTACTATAATGTAACCATTAGTTTAAACAATGTATTATTATTTTGTTCTCAGATAATCTAGTTATAAATAAATCCAAATGGAACTATAAGACTAAATGAAAAACAATTAAAAAACATACCTTAATACTTTTCCTTCATATAATTGACTTATATATGTGAAATTTTATCACAGAATTTTAGAAATTTATAAAATGAATCATTATTAAAATTAAAGACTTTGTTTTGGAAATGTTTATAGAATACTAAATTATAGATGTCTTCTTAATTAAAGTAATTATTAGAAATTTATATTTCATATTATATATTTTTATGTGGAATTCTAGTGAAATAATAGAATAATAATTTTAAATGTAGTAATACATATTAGTATTTTCATAAGTGAGTATTTTTAAAAAATAATTAGATAAATTCCAAAGAACATATCGCACTAATTAATGTATGAAATACGAGTAAGTAAAAGTATAAATGTTTTTTAAATTTTTTATAAAATGATTATTTCATTTTAGAATCCAATTTGGAAAATAAAAATTAATTTTTGGGTTTAATATTGAATTTTTTTTATAAAAAATAAATTTTTTTATTTTATGTGATTTGTATAAATGGAATATTTTCTAGAGAAATTTATTTTCAATATTGAATCGAATACCATTGTTTTATAATTAATATAATAATTTAAATCTATAAATAAATACTTTATTACATACATTATATATTTTATATGATATTTTTGTAATTATAATGTTTGTTTCATAGGGAATCATTTATATATTTGAATGTACACTATATTGTGGGTTTATAATTATTCTCACAACTAAGATGACCCATTAGAGGCATATTGAATCCTGAAATATAATTTCAAACATTTGAAAAAAAACATGGGGGATACTAAATAATAATCTATATCCTTTTTGATGGACCACATGGGAGGAATCTCATAAAGTCATCCATTTGATCATTTGAGAATGGGGCAACACTGAATTCCATTTTTTAGAATATTTGTTCATAAAAAACTATAAATAAAAATTTTCTATCCTTTTTATACCATGATAGTCGATTTATAATTATGAATATTTTTATAATAATTCCAAAGTTATATTTCAATCCACATTTTATTGGGGGAATTGATATGATTCTAATTAGTTCATGGGTTCTAACTTTAACATATTCTAAAAAATATACAATATTATTATGTCTATAACTAATTTATTATTCTAGTGACTAATATTATACATTGTTTGAGAATTAATTTAGTGGAACCAATACTGTTTACAATTATGTTTTTCTACCACCTAGTTTTATTCTTACCTATGGATATGTTTAGTCACTACTCACATACTTAGGACAACCCTTTCACTACAGATTTCCATTCGGTGGTGGTTTATATACAATTATATAAGTTCAATAAATAATTAGTGATGTATTATTTTATTATACCATAGGTGGATCAAGGGGATTGGATAAAAAATTAAACTATTTCCATGATATAATATATGTGTTTTTAATTATTATGGAATTAAAAATTGAGGTTATTATAAAATAACGATTCATAAAGAATCATCAAAATAGTAAGGTATACTTATAGTTTATTTATTAATGACTCGGTGTCTTATAATCACATAAGGATTAAACTGATGATGTGTTATATAGTGGCATTATGATTGGAGTGAATCATTGTGTACAAACCCAATTTTATGAAAAACTAATTAAACTAATTCCACCTAGTGCAAAACCAAACATGGAAAAAACATGCCTTTGTGGCACATTCAAAGATGGAGAGCTAAGACATGGATATCAGTGAAAACCCATAAAAATGAGAAAAAGTGTAACATTATTCCTTAACATTTCCAATGAAAAATTATGGACATATCATATTAACTAGATTCAACATGAATACATAGAATACTTCCATGAAATTTGATGTTCTGTACAAATTTTTTAATAATATGTTATTAAGTTGATGAGGTTGATTCTAGGGGATTCGTTATCCAGAAATGGAGGTATTCAAATTAACTTTTCTATATATTCTTCAATTTTATTTCTAAAAATACTATTCCCCTCATTGGTATTTTTTCAACCACATATCATGATATTATACTTGTATAAATTACCCAATTGTTATTCTCTTAGCTATCTATTTATCTTATACTAAACTACATGATTCTATTATATATATCAATATTTTCAAACTCTTTATGATTTTAGTGTGTTATGTGTTAATCTTTTGTATAGTGCTTTATTTATTTATTTTTTTAAGTATTACTATTCCATCATGATTAAGTTCTCCTATATTTTTTTGATGGGGTCACATAGATAACCACAAAATCTATCAGTGATTTCAATGTAGTTATAAATAAATCTTGCATGAATAACCATGTAGGAAACCTAAAAAATATATATTACAAAACTAATGTCACTTTTCATACCTGGAAATATATAATGTAAACCCATTAATATTAATGAATTTTATTAAATGATGATTTAAATGTTCTAACCATTAGACTCCTATATCTAAGGTGTATCTAAAGATAAATTGGGTAACCTAACCTCTGGTCTAGAATCTCCTTTAACTATGGAAATCTAGTAAAAATATTGTGGAAAAAGAAGAATTATATAGGGATATTTTGGTGTATATGAGAATGAAATATGTCTTGGGAATTTTTGTTTTATCTATATCATAGAAAATTCCCACGTGAAAAGTCATTGAGAACTCCTCTTAAAATTAAACAAAATAAATAATATGTAATGTAATGTATGGGTTATGATTCAATAATTCATATATTTTTTAAATTAATGCAATATTAATCCTCTAAATGTTTTCTATTAGGAATTTATTTAGTAAATGATAAATCATGTGTAAGATCACTTGAATGATGATTCATATCACTCACTACCAAGTGAAATATATGTTGTTAATAACAAAATGATAAAAATAAATAATCCAATTCAAATTACTCTTTCATACACAATTATTGTAAGAGAAAATAGGATTATATCACAAAAAATGATTAATTATAGGACCATATAAGACCATATAATATAAAAAACAAACATATAGATTTTTATAATATATAAAAGAATCTCCCAGTTACTCAAAATCATCATAAACATTATGTCATTTGAAATTATATTATTCCATATAGAATAAATTTTTATTCCATATTCAAAACTCTATTTGGATATGTTCAAAAAAAATTGGAAAATATATAATTATATAAACCATGTATCAGATCATATGTACCACCATATGAATAACCATCCAAAACCTATTTCATAGATGCTATTATGTAATTTTAGAGAATACCTCTAATTAAAAAACAATACATATATATTAAAATGGAAAATGCCACCCCAAATGTTTTTTTACCCTAAAAATATGTATTCTTGAATTCAAAAATGTAATGAATGAGTAGCCTCTAATAAAGAAACAATATTACTAATGAATAAATTTATTATACATGATCTAAATCAGTAACATATATTTATATACATGATTCCACTCGATTCATCATATGTGATATAAAATTTTCATATGATCGATTTTTATAATAATTTCTAAAAGGAAATAGTGTTTGTAAATATGATACATGAAACACATATGTTCTTTATTATTCAAGTATAGACTCAAAATTTTGTTATATACATAATATTTCTTTAATTAAATGGATAAACACATCAAAAATCCCTCACCTGATAGATTACTGTATCATAGGTATTACATAGTTATGGCCACACAATTCTTTAGACTGTCTAAATCATAGATGAAGAATATATACACATAAAAAAAGTTTTCAAATACATTTTATTTAATCACCAACAAATGAAATAATGAACAAAATACTAAACCACCCAATTATTTGTAAATAACCACTATTATTAATGAATTGAAGAAATTTATATTGGTTTTAATGATATGTATCTCACCAATATCATGTATGTGCTATTCCAAATATGAACCAACACACTTTCTATACAAAAGAATTATTTTATGACACTACATGTGATATAATTCATATGTTAAATTTTTTAAGAAATCCATTTTTTGAAATATTAAAATATTTTGTATCATGAAAAAAGAATAAATCTCATGCTAACCTCATAAAACAACCAATGTTTATAATAACTCATGATAAACATTAGATAGAGATAACTCAATTCAATCCTTTGTGTGTATAATTATTATTTAACATCATGAAAATATCATTCCGAAATGAATGAATGAATCAAGGATATTTTCTATATTATTATATTATATATTTATATATTTATATTATTTTCAAATACATTTAGGAACACTTTTCAAACCCATACATATTATCTAATCTTAACATATCTCAAATGATATATAACTAGACTAGAAATATGTTTCATGCGCTTTTATAGTTTTTTTGGAATCATAACATTTTTATATAATTCCATTGACAATTCCATGCGACCATAAGTAAAAACCCACCCACTATATTATTTAGTGAGTAACATATATGATATAATTAAATTTGAATAATAATACGATAGAGGAATCATATTTATAATATTCAATCCATTTATTCTTTTATTATTATTCTATAACTCCAGTAAATCATATCTCAAAATGTTCATAAATTAATTTTATATATATAACACTCTCTAATATAATCATTATCATTATATATAATATTCATTAATTATTTAAATAATAGTTATATTAAATTTATTTTTTTAGATAGAATATGTAATTTTTTAATTGTTAATATCACTATATTAAAATTTACTCCCACTATCCTATTAGAAACTATATCCTCTTCATTGTATCATGTTGAGTTACATAATTATTTTTTTGTTTTTTTGAATTAATAGATAATTACTATAGTTATAATAATAAGAAATAAACCATTGATCATAGAATTAGATATTATATTCATTATGTTTGTAAAATTTCCATGAAAAGTTGATTATTCATTAAAATATTCCATATATGGTAGAATGAAATACATTTAAATTTAATAAACAACATAGTGTAAGCATTAATTATAAATAATATATGTTATTTTTATCTTCTTCACATATTAATATAGTATGTAATGAATCATAAACCAATCTTTGTAATCCATCATCCCATATTATTTGTAATAAAACATTGTTAATATTAAATTTCTCTCATTAAATAACATAAATGAGATAATGAAAAATCCATTAATAAAATAAATATATGTTTTTTATATTAATTTCTATGGATTTTATAATATTAAAAAATACCTTGATTAATAATTCTATACAAAAAAATCAATTTCAATTTCATCAATGTTTATAACTCTTATATATTTATAATATCTTTATAGAATAACTTTGTGATAAAATAGAGTTCAAAAATTACTGATTAAATTTTTATAACATTGACACATGAAATTGTAATTCCATGGAGTGTCAGTAATTCAATCAAATTTTATTAATGTAAATACCTCATAAAACTACCATTACTATTCATTTAACAGTATTAGTTACATGGTGAAACATTATTGGAATCTGTAACTAACATTTCTTCAACCAAGTTTCAATTTTATCCTCATTTACAATTAATAAAACACTATAACCATGATACCACATAACTAAATAATCTATAATTAATTATTTTGAGAAAAATAATGAATAGATTTATTAAAAACATTAAAATTTTGAAAAAAGTTTCTCATTATAAGAATACCAATACTGGAATAATCCTTAATGGATTCATCAAGACTCTCTGACTAATTAATATATCCAATACTATCAAATATATTCATTGAAATTAAAATTCATTTTATTAATTTTTTTAAATTATTTGAAAACATTGAGTGAATAATTTATTAAATTTTTAAGCATGTAGAATCAATTTCTAATGAACTGTAACAGTTCATTACTCAAGAAGGGGTATCACTAACCAGTTGAATTGTCCATAATAATTATTCTTAAGTTTGATATATTCAATTGATGTTTCTTAAATTCCAATTTTATTATATATTTTATGGATATAACTATTATAGTAGATGATTATTATATTATTTATATTCAATTAAGCAATTTATAAAAAGAGTATTGTGTTTTATAATTACTTAACATGATATTTATAAATCATTCTCACACTAAAAGAACAACCCATTACAAAATTAATCATACCAAATTTTGGGAAATGATATTTATTTCTATATTTAATGGTTATATTTTTTTTATTTCACCGCATGGAATTTTAGGTAGAAATCATTCCAGTCATAGCATATATTACTCTTTGGATGGATGACTGGCTATAGTTTTACCAATCAACCATATGGATAGACACAAACATATTCCTCTATTAACAAAATTAAGAGTGACATAGTTATTTTTAACCCAAATGAAAAAACCAAAATTATTATTGAAACCATTATGTTTAGTTTATTTCTTCAATTTTATACATAAAATAATCCTTGGGCACCTAGATATATCATTAAAATACCTGTTTTAAAGATAAATGTATTGATAATTGTTTTCAATTTATTGAATTTAACACATAGAATTATTTTAATGGGTTTAATCTCACCACCTTAATTCATGTTACCACATTTTATGTGTGAATTAATTTAATAATTTAGTATTCAATCATATTCCTCATGCAAATTAATTATTTTCAATTCCTACTAATGTGTAATTATTAACACCACTCATAAGATGTGATACTAACATTAATTGAAATAAAACTATATTTATTAACATTTAAATATATCACATGAATATTGCACTTGGAACACATTCTTATAAAATATAGTAACCATAAGAAATTAACAATCTTCCTATGAGTAATCCGAGAGAAATAAATTAAAAATCCTCAATTTTCGTAACAACACTTATGAATTCAATATAGTGAGTATTATAAGTCAAACTCCCTATCCCAAGGGTTTCATCAATAAATAATGATCTCAATTTTTTAATAATAGAAAAACCTAATAAATATAAAATATTATTAACATTCTAATTAGAGTCATAACCTAGTGAAATAAAATTCCAATGGTAGGTGAAAACCTAAACAATTGTATTACCTAGGTGGGAACAGCCCTATAAATTCCATTTCGCATGTCCATCTTCAAAAAATGTTTCCCTTAAATATATTGGTAGACAAAGTAAAAGGGTTCCATTTAGGCCACATTATTTCTATTTTTTTCCATTCCCGAGTGTTTCCTTAGCCTAGTTATTCTTGGGGCTTACCCCAAAATTGGCCTTGTACCTAGCATGTAACATTTTATATTAATGAATGAAGATATGATTTATAAGGGTAGTGGTTTAAATTAAATCATATATCCATTCCTCATATGACAATTTTAATAACAAGTAATATATTTAAAAAATTACATAATTAAAAATTCTTATATTTAATCATGTGATAAACTATTTATGACTAATTACTAAATTAATCAATTATAGACACTTTATAATTTTGTTACAACAATTATGATCATGTATTTGTTTATTCAATGTAAGAAATTATAGAATACCGTGATAGCACGTAAGATTGGGGCATGGAAGCAAGGGGTTATAGGGGGTCTGAAGTGGTGGGGGCAGAGGGAATATAATATAATTATATTGACCCCCACCGGCTCCTGGTGAATCATATCAGGAAGGAAAAATAATTCAGACCCAGAAATGACTTAGGATGCCAGGTATCATGTGACGTTATTACCCTCCCACATGGTTTTCCTCACTATGGTGAATCTTTCAAGTATTCCTCGACATTTTATAATGGTATACTCAATCGACTATGGGGTGAAAAAAATACTATAAAGAGTATTGATAAAGACCATTGAATCTATTTTAGTCTCCGTGATGTCGAACCATTGTTGATGATACACTATGAGCCCTGAGAGCATGGTCAATAGCTCAGCCTTGAGGGATGAACGTGGGGCCATCTAGATAGTAAAGGCTGGAATTATCGACTCATTTACATCACTAATAAAACCCCCTCTATGCATGACCCCCATGGTATAAGTGCCATCTGATTTAATCTCCATTCCCCATGATGGAGGAGTCCAACACAACCAGTTGCTAGTAGGGGTGCCACTGTTTGATGAGGAATCTGGGACATTAATTGGAACCATTATAGATACGGGACCTCTCTATACTGACTAATGACCCTAATCATATTAATGAGGATATTGTTTTGGAACTAATGATGATAGACCGACTGGATGATGTCGCCCCTTTATAAACACATCTGTTCCTCGCCTGTTACAAACACCAATAGCCTGCATGAAACAGAGTATTGTAATCCATCCTTTCCAACCCCCCCCCCCCACTCCCAAACTGTGGAGCTTAAATTATATAAATGGCATGTCGACCATAACCGGGTTGGATAAAGTAGTGAAATAACCAATGTAGGACCAAACATCTTGCGCTCATTCACTCTCAAAGAAAAGTTGACATGTAGTCTCCTTCATATGCATTTTATAACAAAGGCACCTGGAAACTGTGCTGACACTACAATATTTAATATTATCATCAGTGGAAAGTCCATTATACATGATTATTTATATGGGGTCCATTCCCAATTAGGTAGTAAATTGCAGTGGAAGAATATATTGAAGGACTATTGGCTGCATCGTTTTTCTTTGGTCGACAACAACTGTAGGAGCTTCTTCAATTGTTGGCATCTAAAATCTTTGATGCGTAGCAGGTAGTGGGAGATTCCATAGGTATATGAACAAATCACGAAAACGAGGGAGAAAATAGTGTTTTTATTACTCATTAAAATTGGATCGATTTTATTGAAACTGATATATGTGAGAAATTTGATGTGTATGTCTGTGATGTAATCATTGTAAGGATCCTCTGAATAATGTTTTTTGGAGAACAGTGAAATAGAGAATGGAATTTTTCTACCATTTATGTAGGAATCAAATCCAAAAAACCTTAAAATTTTCTTTTTCTCCATTTTGATTCCCATTCTGTGTGTTTCCATTTCCACAGACCTTCTTTGTGCCCCAACAAGTTGTGTCAAAGGGAGATGGAGCGAGTAAAGTCGAAACGGTGAGGCGATGATGATTTTTTAGGTTAACAGAAAATTGATTTTGGATAGAAAATTTTTATTATGCCAGATTCATAATGAGGACGACGATCCCGGAGAAGCCAATACTATCCATGCTACAGGCAAAATTTCTAGAGAGTTTCTGGTAGGTTCTCCAGCATACCATGTCAGCACCATGTCAGAGCCACGTTAGTAGGAAATCAAGACCATTAAACTTGTTTTGCCTATATCTTTTCCAATCGTTGTCTGATTTTGATGATCCAAGAGTTTATTATGACTATTTCAACCATTATGGATACATTTTTATAGTTAGTTTTTCAAAATTAACACTCCATTTGGTGGTTTCAGAAGTGGTTGGACATCGACGGTGGTGATTTTGTTTTTCCACAATGACGATGGTTGGTGGAAGAGCATTAACTTTATTTGAAATTGAAAAGTTTGATGGTCAAAAAAAATTCAGCATCTAGAAAAGCATAGTGAAAGATCTCTTTGTACAGTAGGGCATGATCAGGACGTTTATAGGATAAAATCTTAAGGCAACCTATAAAGATGATTCTAAAGAGCTTGAGATGCTGGTCGTCATCCCAATTCGACTATTTCTGGAAAAAATGGTAATGTACTCGGTGTTGGACAAGACCTCACTGAAGGAGATCTAGAAGAAGTTAGAGCAGGGATATATGGTGAAGTTTCTCACCAACAAATTGTTCTTAAAGATGAAATTGTACCAATTGCAGATGGACGAGGGGTAAAAAATGTTGGATCATACCAATTAATTCAACAATATCCTGACATAGTTATTTGGGCTTTGTGTGAAGGTTGGAGAGAAAGATAAGGAAAGTTTTCTTTTTTCATCTCTACCAAGCACATTTTATCATCTTGTGACTGCATTGCCCAAGGGGAAGGAAACATTGATGCTGGAAAAGGTGATGGAATCACGTCATGATTCAGATTCATTGTGAAGACCTATAATGCATTCAGGTGAGAAAATCATGGCAATGTGAGATGATCAATGTGGGATGATTCGGCATTAGAAGTTGGTATGTAAAGAATGGTGGCCAAAATCAAGGGGATGCAATCCAAATGAAATCATGTGTTTCTGTGTTGATAAAAAGGGTCACTGTAAAAGTGACTGTGGAGACTAAAAATGGTACGTTGTTGGGAAAGAGAATGTTGAATAGAAGGATGCAAAAATCAAATAATTATCAACAGGTGATGATGTATATAAGACAATGAGAAGTATACACTCAAATAGGAGAGTTAAACAAAGAGAAGTGGATTGTCATTACTGTAAAAGAAATTGGCACATGTAGCGGGAATTTTGATTTCTAAGAAAGAGGAACAAGCGGAATCAAAATAAAAAGGATGATGGATGGGGTTTGTATTCGGAAATCTCAACAAACATATGTACAATGAAAGGAGATTTTCATAATTTTTAGTAGGTGTGAGACTCAGTGACACTTGGTGATGGGTCAACATATGAGGTTCGAGGATTCAGGATAGTGAAATTGAAAATACCCGATGGAGGAGTATGAAAAATGTATGATGTGAAATTTGTTCTAAGGATTAGAAGAAACTTGATATCATTAAGTAGGCTCAATGAGCGAGGGTACAATATTTCTATAGCAGGTGGAGTGTTGGATGTATTACGTGGGGATACAAAGATGCTTATTGGGATGGAGTCCCAGAGTTATATCATTTTATGGGGACCACAGTCAACTCGAGCTCAATTGAAGACGGTGTAAGTGCTGCATCATTTGGCGTGAAGAAGGGAATTTGATTTGCAGATGAAGTTTTCAACACCTGAAAGGAGACTAAATGTCAATCTTTACCCCAAATTGGTCATGAGGGCCAGATTTGTGAAGTCCACTCCCAATTAAGGAGTGATTTGCATATGAATAATCCATGGAAGGACTGTTGGTGGTAACGTTTTTCTTTGGTCAGCAATAACTACAGCAGCTTCTTCCATGGTTGGCAGCTAACTTCATAGACAAGTAGCAGACAGAGGGAGATTTCATAGGTAGATGAAATACCCACCAAACTAAGGTAGAAAATATTATTTTGGTTCCTCTTTAAAATGGGATCAATTCCATTGAAACTGATATATGTAAGAAATCTTTTGTGTTTGTGTGTGCTCTAATCTTTTTGATGATCTTTAAAAAATTATATCTAGAGAACAGTGAAATAGAGAAAGGCATGTTTCTACCAAGGATGTAGGATTCAAAGCTGAACAATGTTAAAATTGTCTGTTTCTCCATTTTGATTCCCATTCTGTGTATTTTTGTTGCCACAGACGTGCACTGCACTCCCAGCAATTTAGGATAGAAATTTGTATTTCGAGGGGATGTTCTTGGCCTGGAGGACTACATTCCATGTATCCAATGGGTCATGCATGTTGCGGGTCTGATGATAGGAATTCATCGTGAATTATTCATATGAGGAAAGTGTAAATACACAGTTATACGGGGCTAAGAATTGCTCGATAAGGTTAACATGATCTAACTGGTCTTAATCTAGAATTGAATTGATGAATAACAAGTATCGGCAATCTTCCCTAAAATAAATGGTAGGAACAGGGAATTATAGGTAACTAATGATCTCCCCCACCCAGTTATGATTTCTGAGAGAGAGATCCCCTTTTCCAACAATCAAATGAGTGAAAGGCCATAGAGAAATAACAAGTGGACCAATTTCAGACCAGTTGGGAGAAGGCATGTCAACAGCGAAATCCTGATCCCACAGGAGGGATGTGTACATGGTGATCCACCATATGGTGAATTATTATAAAACCTCCCATGATACTTTTTCATGTATGCAGTGATGTGTATCCTTTAGGCTCTACACGTTTATCCCGCCATCATCAGTAGGCCTCAAAATCCAACGCCATGAGATCCAGTGTGTCTTGTCTGATGACTGTCATAAGCTATAGATATTCATATGTTATTGAACTATAACTAAAATTTAATAACTTATAAATAGAACTAATCAAATTTTTAATTATATAGGATTAAAATTATATATTTATATAATCTAAAATATATTCATTAAAATTATGGAATATCTATATGTAATATAAAAAATGAAAATTACATATTTAATTTTATTTGTCCCATTATCAAATCAATTCTAAATGCTGAACTTTACATGGTTTGCGTAATTTCTCAAATAAAATATTTTAATTTCAAAAAATCAAATTAAATAAATATTAATATTTCATATTATTAAGTATATTTTTTGAACATTAAATTACATTTAAATTTATAATAAAAATGGTAAACTAAATTTTTTATTTCAATATAAATAATTTATAAAGAAATTATAAGTCACTGAATATAATTTCCAAAGGAACTTTTACATGAACATTAAATATTTATATAATATAACTAATTTAAAATTTTCATAATCATTGAAAAAAATAAATATAAATTTGTTTTAATTTTTAATATCATTTTTTAGAATTTATAAATAGTTTCTTAAATATTAAAATTAAATAATAAATAGAAATTTATAAAATATAAAAAATTCAACATATATTTTATTTCATGTTATCATTATATTATCATATATATTTTGACTTCATTTTCTATGATATTTAACGATAGATAATTGTGAACTGGAAAATCCATTAGGTGTGTAAGAATTGTATTATGTTATCATCCTCGATTGCATATTGTTGATACATGGAATTCTTTCTCACATTTTGTGAAACCCTATTTCCTCCTAGGATACCTCATATTATATTATATGATATATCATTGAAGTGAAATAATTCACTATGTCACCACATATGATATCTCATATTGTATTGTGTGACCATACCACATCATATCATAACAAACGTCTTAATGACAATAGTAGAATAAAATTCCAATAATTTTTAACAATATGGAACATGAAATCCATGTCAAAAATATTATATTCATTTTGAAAACGGTTAAAATAATAAAAAATTAAGGCATGGATCTGATAAAATTTATTTATCTTATAGGACACACTAAAACTAAATTAACAGATTCAACGTAATTAAAAACCTAAATCTCAAAGTTAAATTTTCTTGAATCAAAAAAAATATATATATACATTAAAATTAATCACATGTTATTAACCTTTAATAATAGAAATAAATTACTCAATCATCAACCAATGGGATTTATGAAGATCTATATATAAAACACATCAAACTCCTACCATCATTGCACAACTAAGGATCATTTATATAACATGATTCATTGATTGAACACTCTTTCCCCCACATTATTCTAGAAACTATTTCCTGGAATTTGATAAATAATAAAGAGTTATTTTAGATAATATAAAAAAAATTAAAGGCATGTGATATTTTGGTTATGTGTTCTCACACTACTAACCCTATTATATAGGGTTTTGAGAAGCTTATGAAGCCTTTATGACTGAACACATAAGTAATATATTATTTTAGTATGTAATCATCTATTCCATCATTTATTATAATAATTCAATGCCAATGATATTTTGGTTATGTGTTCCTCTAGGCCGGCGGATCGATTGAGCGTCATGTTTCTTCTCTTTCTCCATTCTTCCCCTTTTTTCACCTCCTTCTTCCTCATTCCTGCTCCATCTGGGTGCCCCCACAAAGGTTCTGGAATTATTCTATTTCAATAATTCTTATTGCGTATGTTAAGGTGATGGCGCCCTGCTTCCCTTTGTATTGACATCGACTTCTTTAAGGAGGCATCTAAGGCCTGACAAAGGTTGTTTGCTGGTCAACCTCGCATCCGCTCAATCTTCTCTGACGTAAAGTTTTTATGGGCCTCTCCTAGTCAGATCTGGCGCAGTGTTAAAAATGAGGTTTTGGGTTCTTTGGTTCAGTGGATGATGGATTTCAAGGGGCTGTTTGGGTTGGGTTTCTTTCATTTTGTTAGACCTTTTTTTAGCTTCGTCAATGTTGTCTTTGTGCGGAGGTGTTGGCTGACTTATTCGCAACTCTGTCTTCTAGTTCCTCTACTCCTCTCCAAGGCAGATCTGGGGCAGGGGTAACATTAAAGTTTTGGGATATTTGATTAGGTGTCTATTGTTTCAGGTAGAAGGACTTCGACGTCGGGGTCATTCTGTTTTGACATCGTCAACGTCAATGGATGTTATTGGTTCGCTGGACTTGTTTGATGCTTCTCAATTTTTACTTCATGAATTTTCTGTAGTTTCTTATATGTGTGATTGTTCAGTTTGTTTTTGGTTTTGTGATATGTCATTTTGCTCTTTGGTTTGGGTGATGTTTGTTTGCGTACTGTGGTGGAGGCCATTGGCGGTCTACAATGGCGACAGACTGATTTTGGTGGCATTTTATCAGTTTGGATCCTCTATAATGGTTGTCTGGATTATGGTTGACGAAGTCGGCGAAAGATTTTTTCAATAATGATATTTGAAGATACAGTGGTGAGGGCACATGGTTTCTCGCTGGCAATGTCTGATGAACATGGTGTTCGTGACAAAGAGGTGGTTCGTTGTCGGGGGCGCAGCTTGAGGAGGCTCTCTAATCAAGGATCCATGTCCATGCATCCCAGCAGGCATTGATTAAGAATTAGGAATTTTGAATCATTGTGGTTTTCGTCTGCAGTTTTTTGAATTTGATGTTTTGGTAATTTCTTGTATGTCCTTTTTCCCGCTCATCCATAAAGCGTTGTTGTAAAATCAATTAAAAATATAATTTTAGGTAAATTATAAGAATTTTCACTCCCCACTTAATGAATCTTGGAGTGCCACAAATCAGATGGTATGATTCATTATTCCTTATGAAATTTAAATGGTGTACTATATGACTAGAAAATGAAGTTCTTAAAAAGTGATATGATTATTAATATAATTTCTATATATGACCAAACCATATATCTAAAACCATCTACATAATTTAGGGATTATCTCTAACATTTCCCTCTCTATATTGTTTGTTTTTTATTTTAGTTATACTATCTTACTATTAATCTATGTCTTTTATGTGTTATTATAATCCACCATTATGTTATATTTGTAAAGACACAAATCATGATGTACGCGGAAATTACATTAATTTTTGTGGAATACTTAATATGTAAAAAAAAAACACAAGGACCATAATAGTTTAGTGTCTTTGGAAACTCAGAACATAATCTTCTAATCGTGGTGAAAGATCCTCAACATCTCCCATAACGATCTTACCCTTTTGTTTTTTAGCTAAAACCTTTCTTTATATCCTGGGGAAAAGAAAACATATAAAGGGTGATATCAAATTCTCAGTAAGGGTAATCATGGAGAAAATAAAACAAACCATATACATTTGAACTTCAAAACATGAACATGATATTTAAACATCAAAATCTTGAGCAATGAAATAAAACATGGTAGTACGTAAGGAATAGATCATAAAGAAACATTAATCATGATAAAATAGAATGGTAATAAAACATGTAATTGTGGCAACCATTAAGCACATGTTATGATTTCCATAGTAGCCAAGGCATTGCTTCCAAGACCATCTTAGTGGACAAAGTCCATTTCTGAATCGAGTTCACTCCTCGTTCCAGTCCTGTATCACTGAACTGGATTAACTTACCATTACATCCATTTATATCTTATGAGATATAAATCATTACCCAATTCATTGGAGGGAGATATAGGTCCCACGCATCTCTTAATGAAATCATTCTTACGTGTGCCACAACAGAATCATAAATCATTCATCATAACACAAATAATAAATTAGGTTTCATAAACATCGTCTCATCATAACATAATCCATATAAAAAAATGGATATCATTTCATCATAAGAAAAGTTTAACCATGTAAATCATAGAGACATTATACTAGAAACATACACCTATGAATTAATTTCATCTTGGATGGAAAATGGTTTTGATAAAACACTTGAAATGGATTCTTGAGGAAAATATCCTTTCTTCTTCAAAATCATTTTCTTTTTATAAAATGCCCTGACATTTTAAAAGAAAGGGATTTTTTTTAAAATATTCATGAAATATTGTATAGTAATCTTCTTTAAAATAAGGAGTTATGAAACCGTAAAAATCTGTTAATGCCGTATAAGTTAAAAAAAATCTTCTCTTACTTTTTCCAGAAAATTCAAAGAAGCACCTCGTAAAATAAACAAAACAAAGATTCCTTACATAACATGTAGTAAAAGTAAAAAATGAGTAAAAACTAATTTAAACTTGCATGAAACATTTTTAGGAAACATGGACATGGATGATAAATATAACCCCAGTAAATACTTACGAATAAACAATCTCGGATAAAAAAGAGATTGGAAAAGTTATCCATTGCCTTAGGTCCGATATGCTTCATACGTATCTGAACCTCCTATATAATGATTTAAATAATGTCGTTGACATATTACAGAATCATATTCATTGTTATGATATCAAATATGGTTCACTTATTACTTTATATTACCCATTCTTTTGTAAATTCCATGTTAAATCTGCGTTTTTGGGTAAAAATATTTTTATTTATCGTACGTGTTTAGACATGTTTTTCATGTTATTATTATTACTTATATCATGATTTAATTACTTCTATAATGTAAATAATAATTTATATATCATATATATTCAGTATATATATATATATATAATCGATAGATAAATGAAAAGAAATACACCGTTCAAGGAGACGGTAGGTCGTACGTACGCATGAACGTTGTTTTCTTTCCCTTATTGACTTGAATGGAAGTATGTAGATGACATATATATATATATATAGATATATACATAAATACAGTAGCTTAATCATGTCATATATTTCATTATTATTCATTATATATACTTTATAATCATTCTTGAGTTGTTAACATGGAAAATGAATCTCATCGCGTTGTGGAGACGGTAATCCGTACGTACGCACGAGTGATGATATCGTTCCCATATTTGTTAAATGGAATTAGAGTGGATGATATAATATCTTAGAATCAGTATGATGATATAATAATAATATATTGTTATTATTTACACCATTATACCCATCCAAGTAAGGTGGTGGTGGAAAAACTGATTACACCACGGCGTGGAGACGGTATTCCGTACTTACGCACGCGCGGTGATTTCATTTTCTATAGGATGGATAGAAGGTTAAATAGGGTTGTTTCATATTTATAATAACATATCAGTATATAAGTAATACTGATTTTGTTACTTTATAATGAAACAACTAATGAAGAGGAAGTATTAGAAGAAAGAAACTTGAAAGAATCGGTAGAAGAGATTACCTCTTCCTCCACACACCTCCTTTAAACGTCTTCTTAGGGCACTAGAGTTGGTCTTTTAAGAAGACCAGAACCTCTATGATGTAACTAAAAAGGCTTATAAGAGGCATTTTCAGGGATTGGACGATCTTCAAGGCTCAAAAGGGTGTGAATAGAATAGGGAAGGGGTTCTTTTTTATGAGGGAGGAGAGGGGCACCTTTGGAAAAACTTAAAATATTATTTTATAATAAAGTCATATATGGTTTATAATAGCTCCAAATTGATTTATTTCGAAGATAAAGTGTGGATGGGTCTAAATCCTCTCAAACAATAGGTTTTAGACAAGTTTAGTTTACTATTTTAACATTATCATCTAGATTTAACACTAAGTTTAATAATATAACTTTTACCGTGTCTTCTTGTTTTCTTGCACTATATGGTTAATAAACATACTATAACAAGCCAAAAGAACCCCAAGTGGTAAATTATTAATATATATATAACAATATCTATTCCATTTGGCCTATCCTTTGATTTTTATAAATATAATAAAAATTAATAATATAATATTTGTTTTACATGCTATTTTATGTCAATTTTGACACTATTTGGTAATTGATTTTTGTGAAAATCATAAAAATATGATTAGTTCTAAAAAAGGTTATTTAAAAAATAATAACATGTAATATTAACCTATAAAATTATTTTAATTCAAAAAAGTCTAAAATTACATGTATTTGGGTATTTATAACATCAATTATGTTAATATTTTATTAATAAGGTAATTACTACACCATCATTGTGTCATTAATAAATTAAATTATATAAGGTCCAAAAATTATAAATAAAATACCATTATGTAGGAAATCGTTTTAGCTTTCTAATGAATATTTATAGTTGAATTTATCTTATGTATAACCCTACATTAATAATGTTTTAGTTATTAACCTTTGATTTTAACTATTTTAACTCTTCTTTAAATAAAATAATAATAAATGTCCTAATCTAATACAAGTGGACCTAAATGGTCAGATTTTATTCCTAAGGTTCTTTTTGGTCGAATTAAACTTATCCAATATAATTAACACATGTTTTAGTGTAATAATAATAGCATTTTTAACCGCAATTACCCTATTTACTTTTAACTGTGGTAAATAACAGTAAAAAAGTTACTATTCCCCAAAAATTATTTTTATCTTATTGAACCACATTTTACTCCTTGATATTAACTGTGTCTCTCGGATTTTCAAAATTCAACTCACAGAAGTGGTAAAATTAAGTTTTATGTAAATTTTCAAATTCTACTAGGAGGTGGGTAAAAGACGGTGAAAAGTTCTATAAAATTTTTATATATCTAAAATTATTATAAAATGACTCAAATTAATTACATTGAACTTATATAGGTATTATGTATCAATTTTGACCAAAAATAAATTTAAATAAAATAAATAATTATTTAAATAAAAAGTCATTTTTCAGATAGTAACCCAGTGTTTTCACTATTCATCAAAAATTGAAATTTTTTAGAAAAATACAAAAAATTCACCCGAGGCTAATTTTGATATTCCGAATGCAAAAAAGAAGTTCATTTTGAAAGATAAATTTTATAAAATTTTAAAAAGTGGTTATTACTATGCATAATGGCTAGTTCATAATAATATCTCGTTTAGTGATACTTGGTATTGCGTACTACACACGCTATCGAAGAAGGTCTTATTAGCGTGTAATGCAAGCCAAGTCAGGGCTTCATATAGTGAAAGCTCTGTTTGGTGTTGCGTATAACATAATCAAAACATATTTCATTTATACATTTAACAATATCTATACTTAATGTTGTGTAGAATAATTTCCACAAAACAAACTTGAAATTGTGTGTAACAGGAGCCAAGAATAGTGTTGTGTATACTGCAAGCTAATACAGTGTTGTGTATAGTACAAGCTAATTTTGGCATACAACACAAGAGATCAATGAAATTAAAAAGAATATTTTTCAAAAAATCTCGGGGTGTTACATTCTACCCCACTTAAAATGAATTTCTCCCTCGAAATTCGTCAGGTTATAAATTGTTTACTACTCGAAAGTTTCTTTAATAGAAACCCACATCGTAAAAAGTAAGACCAAAAATTATCTTTAAAAACTAAAGTATGGAACGTAACGTTACCCAAATTAACTAATCACTAGGTTTCCACAGAGGAGAACATAGGTGAAAATATGGATATGGAAGAGAAATCTAACAGTCAAGTTCTGATGGTGAGTGGTAGAGAACATGGCTATGAAAAAGCTAACAATCACAAAGCCATAAATTTGGGATGATTTATGGTACCATCTGATTCATCAGATATAAGGACACTAGGGAAAAAAATTTGGTTTTCAATATGATTTCCCTAAAGTTTAAGAATTTGAATTAGAAGAAATACTTTCTTTATTTCCATACAATCTCACCGTTTTTCGTGACATGAACAACTTACACATTATCTCTTAATGAAATGAAGTTGGATTTTTCGTTCATGAAGTGTTAGCAGATCATGTGATAGAATGATGGGTCACTCCATCTGTCTCAAACAAAAGGTTAGCAAAAGTTATCAAATATACATAAGTCCATCTATGGTGAGGTTAATCGTATATGATTCCAACAATGGACTTATACTTTATCTATCATACTGCTTAATATAATAAAACTAGTTTCTACTAACCAGGGACTTCTTGTAGGCTAGTGGTAGTTGATAAAGGCATGTCGCACTCTGGTTGTGGGTTCGATTCCCGCAACCTTATCTGACACGACGGGTTGTCTCCCGTCCTGTAGGTTGTCTTTTTTTCTAAAACATCACTATTATAACATTACAGAAATATTATCAGAAAATGTTCTAGCCTTAAACAATACTATCTGATATCCAACGTAATCCATTCATGTCTTTAGTCTTATCCAAAATACATCTTTCCAATCTCATAGTATAAAGAAAATGATTACTACAAATGTCATTAACCAAGCATGGGAATACTATCATTTATCCCCCATTTATCATAAGATATATCCTGTTGGTAACATTCAAAACATGTGAATACATTAATCATGTATTCTATTTAAAATGAATACCCATTAAACTTTAGTAAAAACATGAATGCTGTCAAACGTTAACTCTTCCCACGTACCAAAATCCCAAAATTTCTATATACTCAAATAATGATATCACGTTGTCCTTATATCAGTCATGAGCTCGTGAATACTATCAAACATCTCATTTTATTCTTATCCCTACATTATTCGCATATCATCTCCTTTCCAAAATATTTGAATGACTTTTCATGGTTACCGGTAACAAAAAATTATTAAAAACCACAATATACTAATACAAAAATATTCCAATATACCATAAAAGTACCTCAACAACATTATTCTTGAATACCAATACATAAACACTTAAATCCATCCTCTTCAATGATTGTCATGGAATAATTCCTTCCTTGATTTAGAAGTAACCTCTTAGGTCTGGGCATTGAGTTGGGTAATGCCCATGTTCTCCACAAATAAGACATTGAACTCCAAAACAGTCTATCATTCTATAACCCTTTTCTCCACACAGATAACATCTTCCCCTCCATTTGAGGTATTCTTCAAGGTTATTCTTCCCTTCTTTAGAAATCTCAATCTTCCTTTTACTATGCTCCTCACCATGCGAACATGAAAAAAATTACATCTTCCTCTTATTTGATGACTTAGGAATACCACAAAAGTTTACCTTGTTAATCATATATCGTGATGACTGGTTCGGCATAATCACAATATATTTCTCTCTAGGTATTAAAAAATTCTATTGATCACAATCACCGATTTTTCCATCGGAATCAGCGTTTACTGAATTCCTTCTCGTTCCCTCCATTGACTAAAACCAGAAACCATAGTGTAAGAAAGAGTTAAAATAACAAAGAACCACATAATCATTAAAAATCACTTATGGGATATCTAACTTATCACACATTATTTAATTCATGACACCTTAGTTCACCCTAGGTTATTCATGATCGTCAACATAACCCTAGGACTGTACCCTATAGTTATACTAAACCTTAGGGACATCCCTAGACATAACGTAGAAATATCTCTAGGGATCTCACTAAATTTTTCACATCCTAGTTTCCAAAGGGTGACTAAACTTTTCCTCTGATACCAACTGTAGAGACCCAAAGCTTTACATACATGGAAATTACATTACTTTTTTCGGAATACTTAATACATAACAAAAACAAACACACCAGGACCGTAATAGTTTAGTGTCTTTGGAAACTCGGAACATAGTCTTCTAATCGTGGTGAAAGATCTTCAACATCTCCCATAAAGATCTTCCCATTTTGTTTTCTTACCTAAAACCTTTCTTTATATCCTGGGGAAAAGAAAATATATAAAGGGTGAGCACAAATTCTCAGTAAGGGTAAGCATGGAGAACATAAAACAAACAATATACATGTGAGCTTCAAAACATGAACATAATATTTAAACATCAAAATCATGAGCAATGCCATAAAACATGATTGTACGTAAGTAATATATCATAAATAAAAATTAATCATGATAAAATAGTATGGGAATAAAACATATAATTGTGGAAACCATTAATCACATGTTATGATTTCTATAGTAGCCAAGGTATTTATGTCATGACCATATTAGTGGACAAAGTCCCTTTCTGAATCGAGTTCACTCCTCGTTCCAGTACTGTATCACTAAACCGGATTAACTTACCGTTCCATCCATGTCTATCTCATGAGATATAAATATTTACCCAATGAATTTTAGGGAGATATAGATAATACCCATCTCTTAATTAAATCATTCTTACGTGTTCCACAACATAAACATAAATCATTCATCATAACCCAAATAATAAAATGGGTTTCATAAACATCATCCCATCATAACATAATCCATATAAAACAAATGCATATATTTTCATCATAAGAAAATTGGAATCATGTAAATCATAGAGACATTATAATTGAAACATACACATATTAAATAATGTCATCTTGGATGGAAAATGGTTTCGATAAAACACTAGAAATGGATTCTTGAGAAAAATATCCTTTCTTCTTCAAAATCATTTTATTTTTACAAAATTCCATGAAATTTTTAAAGAAAAGTATTTTTATGAAAATAATCATGAAATATTGTATAGTAAGCTTCTTGAAAATAAGTAGTTATGAAATGTTAAAAATCTGTTCATGCCGTATAAGTTAAAAAAACATTCTTCTCGTACTTTTTCCGAAAAATTCAAAAAAGCACCTCGTAACATAAACAAAAGAATGATTCCTTACATAACATGTAGTAAAAGTCAAAAATGGGTAAAAAGGACTTAAACATGCATGAAAACATTATTAGAAAATAGGTACATTGATGATAAATATAACCCCATTAAATACTTATGAATAAACAATCTCAGATAAAAACGAGATTGGAAAAGTTATCCCTTACCTTAGGGTCGATATGCTTCGTACGTATCCAAACCTCCTGTATAATGATTTAAATAATTTCATTAACTTATTAAAGAATCATATTCATTGTTATGATATCATATATGGTTCACTTATGACTTTATATTACCCATTCGTTTGTAAATTCCATGTTAAAGCAGTGTTTTGGGTAAAATCATTTTATTTATCGTACGTATTTGGACTTGTTGTTCATGATATTATTATTACTTATATCATGATTTAATTACTTCCAGAATTTAAATCATAATTTATATATCATATATATTCATTATATATATATATATAATAAATAGTTAAATGAAAAGAAAAACATGGTTCATGGAGACGGTAGGTCATACGTACGCATGAACGCCGTTTTCTCTTCCTTATTGACTTGAATAGAAGTATGTAGATGAAATATATATATATATATATACATAAATCCAGTAGCTTTATCATGTTATATATTTCATTATTATTCATTATATATACTTTATAATCATTCTTGAGTTTATAACATGGAAAAAGAATCTCATCGCGTCATGGAGACGATAATCCGTACGTACGCATGAGTGATGATATCGTTCCCATATTTACTGAATAGAATTGGAGTGGATGATATAATATCTTAGAATTATTATGATTTTATAATAATTATATATAGTTATTATTTACACCATTATACCCATCCAAGTAAGGTGGTGGTGGAAAAACTTATTACACCACGGCATGGAGACGGTATTCCGTACGTACGCACGCACGGTGATTTCATTTTCCATAGGATGGATAGAAGGTGAAATAGGGTTGTTTCATATTTATAATATCATATCAGAATATAATTAATACTGATGTTATTACTTTATAATGAAACAACTAATTAAGAGTAAGTAGAATAAGAAAACAACTTGAAAGAGTCGGTAGAAGAGATTACCTCTTCCTCGACGCACCTCCTTCAAACTTCTTCTTAGGGCACTAGAGTTTGCCCTTTTAGAAGACCAGAACCTCTATGATGTAACTAGAGAGGTTTGGAAGAGTAATTGGTAGGGTTTGGCCGAGCTTCAAGGCCGAAAAGGGTGTGAAGAGAAGAGAGAAGGGGTGCCCTTTTTATAAGGGAGGAGAGGGGCACCTTTGGAAAAACATAAAATATTATTTTATAATAAAGTCATATTCGGTATTTAATAGCTCCAAATTAAATTATTTCAAAGATAAAGTGGGTATGGATCGAAATAATCTCAATAAATTGGTTTTAAACAAGTTTATGTTACTACTTTATCCTTATCATTTAGATTTAACTCTAAGTTAAATAATTTAACTTTTACCGTGTCTTCTTTTTTTCTTACACTATATGGTTAATAAACATACAATAACAAGAAAAAAACCCCAAGTGGTTCATTATTAATACATATAACATTATCTAAGTCATTTGGCCGAAACTAAAATTTTTAGGAATATAATAACAATTAATATTATAATATTTGTTTTCAAAACTATTTTATGTCAATTTTGACACTATTTGGTAATTGATTTTTGTGAAAATCATAACAACAGGATTAGTTCAAAAAAAGGTTATTGAATCAATAATAACATGTCATATTAAACTAAAAAATTAGTTTAATTCATGAAAAGTCTAAAATTACATTTATTTGGGTATTTATGACATCAATTATGTTAATATTTCATTAATAAGGTAATTACTACATCATCATTGTGTCATAAATAAATTAAATTATTTAATGTCAAAAAATTATAAATAAAATACCATTATGTATGAAATATTTTTATCTTTATAATGAATATTTATAGTCGAATTTATCTTATGTATAACCCTATATTAAAAAAATTTTATTTATTAAACTTTGATTTTAACTATTTTAACTCTTCTTTAAATAAAATAATAATAAATGTCCTAATCGAATCCAAGTGGACCTAAATGGTCATATTTTATTTATAAGGTTGTTTTTGGTCGAATTAAACTTATCCAATATAATTATGACATGTTTTAGGGTAATAATAATATAATTTTTACCCTTAATTACCCTATTTACTTTTAACCATGGTAAAGAAAAGTAAAAATTTACTATTCACCAAAAATTATTTTTATCTTATTGAACCACATTTTACTCCTTGATATTAACCGTGTCTCTTGGATTTTTGAGATTTCACTCATAGAAGTGGTAAGATTATGTTTTATGTAAATTTTCAAATTCTCTTCGGAGGTGGGTAAAAGACGGTGAAAAGTTCTATAAAAATTTTATATGTCTAAAATTATTATAAAATGACTCGAATAAATAACATTGAAATTATATAGGTGTTATGTATCAATTTTGACCTAAAATAAATTTAAATAAAATAAATAATTATTTAAATAAAAAGTCAGTTTTTAAATAGTAACCTAGTGTTTTCACTATTCATCAAAAATTGAAATTTTTCAGAAAAATACCAAAAATTCACCCTTTGCTAATTTTGATATTCCGAATCCAAAACTGAAGTCCATCATGAAAGATAAATTTTATAAAATTTCAAAAAGTGGGTATTACTATTCATAACGGCTAGTTCATAATAATATCTTGTTAAGTGAAACTTGGTATTGCGTACTATACACGCTATCGAAAAAGGTCTTGATTGCGTGTAATGCAAGCCAAGTCAGGGTTGCGTGTAGTGAAATCTCTATTTGGTGTTGTGTATATCATAATCAAAACTTATTTCATTTATACATTTAAAAAAATCTATACTTAATGTTGTGTAGAATAATTTCCACAAAACGAACTTCAAATTGTGTGTAACAGGAGTCAAGAATAGTGTTGTGTATACTGCAATATAATGCATTGTTGTGTATAGCACCAGATAATTTTTGTGTAGTATACAACACAAGACATTAATGAAAATAAAAAGAATATTTTTCATAAATATCGGGGTGTTACAGTATTACTATATTTTCATTTAATATTATTTACCCACGGATGATATTCATTGTAAATATTCTAAAATTGAGAGCTAAAATTATTATCTACTACAATAAAGTGAATTTATTATTCATGTTTTTATTATTAATAATTATTCCATTATAATATTTTTATGGTTATTCTGAAAATTTACTAAATGAATTATTTAATGGGGGAAGAACTGATTAGTTTATATTAATATATTTATTCATCCATCACCATAATCCATCACTTCCCTTCAGAATAATTTGAACGTAATCGAGTAGGCTATGAAATGTTGTGGGAATAAGTTACTTCATAGATATAACTATGAGTTTCTATAGTCATTATGAAGAGTCATATTCATAATAGAAGGAATTATTGTAGGAAGACCTAACCATTATATTTAGGTGTTTTTTATAAATTTATACATTAGTCATCGAATCGAGTGAGTTTAAATAAAAATATAATAAGATTAATTGAATAATTCTTTAAGAACATATGATGAATCATTATAAGAAATGATAATTTTTTTTAACATTCATTTCATCGATATTATGTCACATTTCACTTTTTATTATTATTTCATCACCAAAAAACATTATTTTTTTAAATCTTAATAGTACAATATAACGCCCCATCATTAAACATTACTTAATCTTGAGTTATTAAATAATTCACATTAAGGATCTTTTCAGGTTTATAGTTTTAGAGAATTAGGTCATAAAATCACGCATTACATTCTACATTTAAACAAGGTGGTTACAACAGATCTAGTATTCATTTTTTTCATCAAAGGAAACATATTTTAAACAAATCATGGATTCTTTCTTGACACTTCCTCAACACTATCATCACATCATGTACCTTTCCCTTGACCTGTGAAAAATATTTCAAAAACTTGGGATGAGCACAAAAAGCTTAGTAAGGGTTATAAAATAAGGAAAGAAAACATTAACGCATAAATACAAATAAATGAAACCAAAACTTTTCATTCATAACTTACCTTACGAAATCATAAGATTTACGAGTAACACACAGAAATCATAAATAATAGAGGTAACTTATGGAATACATAACAAACTTGCATTGTAGCTATCAAAACTACATAGGGAGTCACATTTGGAATACCCATCACAGTATATTCCCTAAATCTCTTAGGAGAAACATTAACGTTTACCTCCGTCTCGTTACCCAATGCATTGGAGAGCTATCTCGGGCTCACCTCCCTAGGTTTATCACGGAACCACCCATATACGTAATAATGGCCAAGAACCATAAAATAATCATAACACATAACCTAAGCATAAAGGAAAGATAAAATTCTCACATTTCAATAACAATATAACATTTTAAGATATTGAAATAATGAATCCATTCTAAAAACCATTTTCAAACCCATTAAAACATTTAATAAAGATATTTTTGAATCAAAGTGTCCCTTAAAAATTTGAATATTTTATCATTTTAAACCATTAATATCAATATAAATCAATATTTAAACCCATTTTGAAAACATGGATATTAATGAGAAATATTTAAAAGAATAAATCATAAAAACATTTAAAACGATATTTTAGTTAAAGAGTTTTTAACAAAATGAGAGACACGTGAATACAAATAATTGAGGAATAACATTTAATCAGAACTCTATAATATCATGAGAATAAATGGATTCATGATATAATATGACAAAGGATAGTATCTACACCATATAAGAGTGAATTAGTGCATAACAACAATTATGTCTCAATAGAAATGTAAAATGAGATGAAATCCTATATAAAGAAGGTATCCTTAAATTAAGGATAAATAAATCTCATAATTATGTGTGAAAAATATAAATACACCCAATATAAGTGGATATTAAGTGTAAAACAATCATAGTTCATTCACACATATTCATAGGATGACATATTCAATAACTACAAGTTGAACCCAAAGAAATCCAAATTGGGTTAAGAAGTTCCCTTGTAAATATTCGACAGCATAACGGTGTCACTTTAAAATTAGGAAAGTAAGTTGATGAGACAAAAGGGTATCTCATCACTTGGGAATAAATTTTAAATCAATAAGGATATAGAAGAACATATCCCAATATAATAAGATATAAATTAAAATACATAACAAAAGAAATCTTTTAAAAAGAGGCGGGTGAAAGGTTCCCTTACCGATTTGGGTATCATCCAAGACGTACACCCCATGAAAAAAGGGTCATAAAATAATGATTTGAATACCAATAAATAATAGTATATTACACAAATAATACAATCATGTGCAGTAAAACACCACACAAAAGTAAGTAGTGGCAAATGTAGCATGAATCTCAAGGGAATAAAAGTGAGATGAAAAATCCCTTCTGAAAACTGGACAGCCAAACAGCGCCACCTAAAACATTAAAAAATTGATTGAAGAGATCAAATAGGGTCTCTCATAATATTAACATAAAATTTACAGTAATATTAATATAAAATAACATCCCCAAACATAATAAAGAGGAGCTCAAAACAAGTGACATAAAATAGAGTACTTAAAGAAAGAGAGAGGTTAGATCCCTTACCTCGAGTCCGACATGACTCGATTGTTCTTTAATCTCTTGAATAATAAAATAGAGTTAATTTATACTTGATTAAAAAACTTTTTTAGTTAATTATTCATTTTATATCACTTATTACCATGTTATGAAGATTATGTAATTATTTAAGTTAATAACGGTCGTTTTGTCGATCATTGGTACTTGAGTCAAAAATAAACATCTTATAATTACATGTTGTTCCTGTGGTAAAATATCCATTATATCCAAATTATATTAATGATGTAGATATCATATATATCATATATATCCAGTATATACATGCATTTATAATATTACATAACATTTAGAGGTAAGAAATGAAATGCACCGTTCATGGAGACGGTAAGCCGTACATACGCATGAACGCTACATTCATTTCTATTTCATATTTATTGGAATGAAATCATAATGAAATAAAAGTATATTATAATTCCAGTATAATTTTATTTATAATATCATTAAATCCATCCTTTATACATCCCACATAGGGCATTAACAAATCAAATCACCTTGAGGGGGCAGTAGTCTGCACTTCCTAAAATGAAGATATCGTGTTTACCCATAATGGAAACCATAAAGGTATGCTATAAATGAAAAATAAAAAATCATATAGAAAACCAAAATTTAATATATATCATATATAAAGATTGTGACATCTTATTGTCCACTATTAAAGGTGTTAGAAAAATATTGAACAATCATCGTTTCGTGAGGCAGAAATTCTCCATCCACGGAAACAATATGTTCTTTAACCATTAGACGGTGGTGTGTGCAAGTATAGCTTGAATACTTCTCATAAAAACGTCATATAATATATAATATACTGGTTTTGTTACAAAATAATGGAATAAGAAGAGTTTAGGGGGTTGGATAAGCAAAATAAAACAAAAGAACATAAGATAAAGCATTACCTTTAAATCAGGTAACTCCTCTCGATTTGAACCAAAAGGGTTTCTTGAAGAGATTTCTACATAAGGTAAGGCTTCTGTGATGAATAGGGGTATGTGGAGAGATTAAATGAGCAGATTTTGGCTAAGAAAATGGCTTGAGAGGTGTGGGTAAGGTGGTAGAGGTGGGGCCTTCTATAAGAGGGAGGAGGGGCACTATTGGAATGTTATAAAATGTTACTTTATTATAAAATGAGTTTCAGATTTTAAAGGTCCCAAAAAAAAAATTTGAGCATAAGGTGATAAGGGTTATAAATCCACCCATCCAATAGGTTTTTGATAAGTTCAAGTCTTATATTTTACATTATCTTCTCATTTTATTTAAATTGTTCATTAATGAGATAATCGCTGCATCATCAGGGTGTCATAAATAAAATAATTTATTTAATGTCTAAAAATTATAAAAAAAATACTATGATGTAGGATATATTTTAGATTTTTAATTAATATTTATAGTCAAAAATATTACTTGTATAACTCCATGTGTAAATTGTTTTAGTAAAATAATACATGTTTGTGGCATTTTTATTTGAACTTTAAATAAAAAGTTATTAATGTCATTTTCGAACCCAAGTTGCTCCATGGGGTCCCCATGTTGACCCATGGATTGTCATGGTCAGACATGACTCATCCAATAAGGGTAGGACACGTTTCAAGGTAATTTCATATTATTATAACATTATTTTTACCTTAAATTACACTAATTACCTTTAATCGTGATTATTAAAACATAAAAGCTACTATTCACCAAAAAATTATTTCCATCCCATTGAACCAAATTTTTATTAATAATTACTACCATGTATGTAGTATTTTTTAAATTCAATTAACAGAAGTGGTAAAGTTTAATTTAAATGAAAAATCAGTTTTTTTAATTACCACTTAGTGGTTTCCCTATTCATCAAAAATTGAAGTTTTTTAGAAAAATACCAAAAATTCACCCTAATATATATTTTATATTCCGAATTAAAAGATGATGTATATTTTAAAAAATTAAAATCATATAAGTTGGATTAATTAATTTAATAATTAATTCCCGTTGTCAAAACAAATAGCGTGTTTTTAAGAAACAAAATATATCAAAAGATTGACACTAGTTTAAGTCCAATTTCAAAGTGAAATTTATTCCAATGACCACCATTGGATTAAATGGTAAAAATATATTCTAATTGAAATTTAAAACCAATTCAAAAGATAATCTAATAATATAAATAAATTATATTAAAAGGAGGTTTTTAATTAAAATACAACATTTTTCAGTTATTCATAAAAAATGAACTTTATCAGAAAAATAACAAAAACATACACAAAGTAAATTTTCATTTCCAAATTCTAAAGAAGGATTTAATTTGGTCCAATAGAATTTATAAGAGTGACCAAAACTATTTTTAAAGAGGGTTCGCCATCATAAGGCAATAAATCGACCTTTTAGTGAATATTAGAGTACTTATGCTTAAAATTGAATTCTTTTCTTATTTTAAGCCTTTATCTTTTATTGGATAGATTCAAAAAAAACATTTAACAAATATATATAATCATATTTTCGTTATTTATATCCATTCCCGCCAATAAAACGGCTACATGTTAACTACCATTTAAAATAATATTATTATATTATTGGTGGGCAATGTAAGATTTCAAAGAAACTCGTTGTTGCGTATCGGGTATGCTATCGAAGATAGCAACCCCTTTAAAGTAAAATTTATATTTAATTCACAAATATTAATAAATATGAAAATATCTTATTCTTTATTTACCAGGGATGTAACATCCTTCCACCCTTTTGGGAATTGCGTCCTCACAATTTTAAAATTGGGCTCGGATGCTTCATTGAAAGCCCCACATCGGAAAAGTAGTCAATAAAACTATCACTTTAAAATAAATAAAAAGAGATACAAAGGTCACCCGAGACAAAAAAATACTAGGATTCCATGAAAACATGGATATGGATGAGAAAAAAAACCATCAAGTTCTGATGGAGAGTGATAGAAAACATGTCTAGGAGAAAGTTATCCACCAGAAAATCACAAACTTATGATGGGTTAAATAGTATTTGATTCCCCTGTAGGAAAAGTTAACAGACAACGTTTTTATTTTAAGTTTGTTTTCATTGAATAATTTATTTATGTGCTTAACTAAAACATAAGGAAACATACTTACTTGTCATGTAGACTTTCATCTTTTACTAGATTTTTAACACAAACTCATATTTCCTCCAAAACATGAGTATTTAGGAAGACTTGTTCGCATTAAGAGTGCTAAAATCAACTTCAAGAGAATACAATTATCCAAAAAAGGTGAAATATATATTTCCCATGTCTTTAGACCTTACGCAAAACCAAAATGGTTAGTATAAGATCAGATAATCCCCAAAAATGATAATCATTTACAAAAATAAAAACTACTCTTAATCTCCAATTTTTTTCCAACAAAACCAATAGTTCATCAAATACCATTCAATAAACATCTATCCATAAAATTCTTCAATGTAATCAAAACTAAGCTTGAAACCCAAATCTCTGAAGGATTTGATCACATAGTCTTCTAAGATAAATCTTAGCATTTATCACCAAATAACATTAGTTGCTCTTAAATTCTCGTATTGAAAAGTAATTAACCTAATCCCATATTCGCCATGATAGGTTAATCATTTTCATAAATAAACCAAATATTCATATGTCCATAATAAAAAACATAGATTCTTCCAAAATAAAATTCCACCATTTATCCTCAATTGAAATCCCAAAGTATTCTATTTTCTATAGGCATATATTGATTACATAAAGAGAGAGAATATTCCAAAATAACCTTTATTACTCAGTCACGAAATCATTTTCCTACGCTAAGGATATCCATTTAATAAAACATAAGTTCCAAAAATCAACTTATTCTTGATCCATAAAATCATTTAACTAAAAATTATAAGTCATACTAACCAGGGAATTCATGTAAGCTAGTGGTAGGTTATGTGCCCTTGTCACCCTTCAGTTGTGGGTTTGATTCATGTTCCCTTTCCTGACGCAATGGGTTTTCACCCATCTTATGGGTTGTCCTTTTTATAAATCTCAAAAATAACCCTAACAAGTTTTAACCTCAACGGTTTCCTTATACCTCTCATTTTCATCCAAATTCATTATGATCTCAACATCTTAATTCTTGAAGTCTTATTTCTCCATCATTAGATAAAATAAAAAGATCCCCAAAAATGAAGAACATCATACATTGATCATGGTGTCCATTTGGTTTCATCGTCATCCTTTTCACGTAGGTAGAAGGTCCCTACATCACAATAATGACTTAGAGATCCTTAAAAATCAATTGCTTCCTCCATCCAAATACACCTTGTACAACATGGGTCATATGGGTGTTCACAGAAAGACAGTTTTGGAAAATAATCATGAATTTCATATAATTTCAAAACATCGGATAAGACATGATTTCTATAAAATAGTCTAGCCGATTTTGAGTTGAAACTTTCAATTAATAGTCCTTTTAAAATACCATAGGTATGTGCTGAGAGACTATATTTTAAAAGAAAATATAAATAGGTTGCACAAGGGTCTCCTTATTCACCACCTTCTTTAAAATCATAATATGCTTCAAAATCTTGTGATAAGGTAAAATATTTGAAAATACCTTGATAATATTTACATTTCTTGAAAATATGAATGTATTGTGAAAATAGGATTTGTCTAAATACACCCCATGATACACGAAGATAACGAGGTATAGTGGAAGAGTTTGATATCTCAAACAGTTACTTGCAAGTGGATTTTATGCTAGAAAAAGGTTCACAATCATCTGAACATGCCTTTGTAATAATTATTGTAAGCAAGTCATCAGGAAGAGATAATAATGTCGTTTGAGATCCTCCTCCTTCCATTTCCATGATCTGAAAAAGTTATAAAACAAGGATTTAACTAATATAATAAACATAGGGACTAATCATGTGTTTAAAGAAAACTTCTAATCCCTAAAGTTGTCTAAATAGACCTCTGATACCGACTATAAGGCCCCAACCCTAAATATTACTTAATCTTGATTTTTTCAAGAATTCACATTGAGGATCTTTTCAGGTTTAGAGTTTTAGAGAATTAGTTCATAAAATCATGCATTACATTCCACATTTAAACAAGGTGATTACAACAAAGACAATATTTATTTTTTTCCATCAAATGAAACATATTTTAAATAAATTAGTGATTCTTTCTTAACACTTCCTCGACACTATCATCACATCATGTACCTTTCCCTTGACCTGTGAAAAATATTTCAAAAAATTGGGATGAGCACAAAAATCTCAGTAAGGGTTATAAAATTAGGAAAGTAAACATTAACCCATAAATACAAATCAATGAAACCAAAAATTTTCATTCATAAAATACCTTACGAAATCATAAGATTTATGAGTAATAGACAGAAATCATAAATCATAAGATTTATGAGTAACACACAGAAATCATAAATCATAGAGGTAACTTATGGAATCCAAAACAAACTTGAATTGTAGCTATACAAGCGACATAGGGAGCCCCATTTGGAATATCCATCACAGTATATTCCCTAAATCTCATAGGATAAACATTAACATTTACCTCTGTCTCCTTACCCAATGCATTGGAGAGCTATCTCGGGCAAACTTGCCCTAGGTTTATCACGGAACCACCCGTATACGTAATAATTTCCAAGAACCATAACATAATCATAACACATAACATAAGAATAAAGGAATGATAAAATTCTCACATTTGAATAACAATATAACATTTTAAGATATTGAAATAATGAATCCATTCTAAAATCCATTTTCAAAACCATTTAAAACATTTAATAAAGAGATTTTTTTATTAAAGTGTCCCATACCACTTTGAAGCTTTTAACGTATTAAACCATTAATATCAATATATATAAATCCTTATAACCATTTTGAAAACATGGATATTAATGAAAAATATTTATAAGAATAAATCACTAAAACATTTATAACGATATTTTAGTTAAAGAGTTTTTTACAAAATGAGAGACACTGGAATAAAAATAATTGAGGAATAACATTTAATCAAAACTCTATAATATCATGAGAATAAAGGTATTCATGATATAATATGTTAAAGGATAGTATATACACTATATAAGAGTGAATTGATGCATAACAACAATGAAGTCTCAATAGAAATGTAAAATGAGATGAAATCCCTTATAAAGAAGGTATCCTTAAATTAAGGATAAATCAATATCATAATTATGTGTGCAAAATATAAAAACACCCAATATAAGTGGATATTATGTTTAAAACAATCAGAGTTCATTCACACATATTCAAGGATGACTTATTCAATAACTATATGTTGAACCCAAAGAAATCGAAATTGGGTTAAGAAGTTACCTTGTAAAAATTCAACAGCATAACGACGTCACATTAAAATTATGAAAATGAGTTGATGAGAAAAAAGGTTATCTCATACCTTGCAAATAAATTTTACATCAAAAAGGATATATAAGAACATATCCCAAAATAATTAGATGTAAATTAAAAGACATAACAAAAGAAGTGTTTTAAAAAGAGGCAGGTGAAAGGTTCCCTTACCGATTTGGGTAACGTCTGAAACGTACACGCCATGAAAAAAGGGTCATAAAATAAATATTTTAATACCCATAAATTATAATATATTAAAAAAATAATACAACCATGTTCATTACAACACCACACAAAAGTAAGTAGTGTCAAATGTAGCATGAATCTCACGGGAATAAAAGTGAGATGAAAATTCCCTAACAAAAACTCAGCAGCCTAACGACGCAACCTAAAACTTCCAAAAAGGGATTGAAGAGATAAAATATATAATCTCATCATATTTACATAAAATTTAAAGTAATAGGAATAAAAAATAACATCCCCAAACATAAAAAATATGAGCTTAAAAGAAGTGACATAAAAGAGAGTACTTAAAAAGAAAGAGAGAGGTTAGATCCCATACCTCGTGTCTGACTTGACTTGATCATTCTAAAATCTCATGAATAATAAACTAGAGTTAATTTATAATTTATTAAGAAACCTTTTAAGTTAAGTATTCCTTTTATATCACTTATTACCATGTTATGAACATTATGTAATTATATATGTTAATAACAATCATTTTGTCGATCATTGGTACTTGAGTCAAAAATAAACTTCTTATAATTACAAGTTGTTCATGTTGTAAAATATCCATTATATCCAGAATTATATTCATGATGTAGATATCATATATATCATATATATCCAGTATATACATTCATTTATAATATTACATAACATTTAGAGGTAAGAAATGAAATGCACCATTCATGGAGACGGTAAGCCGTACGTACGCATGAACGCTACTTTCATTTCTATTTCGTATTTATTGGAATGAAATCATAATTATATAAAGGTATATTATAATTCCAGTATAATTTCATATATAATATTATTAACTCCATCCTTTATACATCCCACATATGGCATTAACGAATTAAATCACTTTGAGGGGGTAGTAGTCCGCACTTCCTAAAATGAAGATATCGCGTTTACCCATAATGAAAACCATAAAGGTATGACATAAATGAAAAATACAGAATCATATGGAAAACATAAACAAAATATATATCATATATAAATATAGTGACATATTATTTGCCACCATGAAAGGTGTTAGAAAAATATTGAACAATCATCGTTTCATGAGGCAGAAATTCTCCATCCACAGAAACCATATGTTCTTTAACCATTAGATGGTGGTGTGTGCAATTGTATCTTGAATCCTTCTCATAAAAAAATCCTAGTTTATTTAATATACTATTTTTATTACAAAATAATTTAATAAAAATAGTTTAGGGGCAGGATAATTAAAATAAAACAAAAGAACATAAGAGAAAGCATTACCTTTAAATCGAATAACTCCTCTCGGTTTGAACCAAAATGGTTTCTTGAAGAGCTTTATACCTAAGGTAAGGCTTCTATAATGAAGATAGGGATGTGGAGAGATTAAATGTACATATTTTGGCCAGTCAAATGGCTTGAGATGTGTGGTTAAGGTGGTAGAGGTTGGGGCCTTTTATAAGAGGGAGGAGGGGAACTCTTGTAATGTTATAAAATGTTACTTTATTATAAAATGAGTTTCAGATTTTAAAGGTCCAAAAAATATATATTTCGAGGATAAGGTGATAAGGGTTTTAAATCCACCCATCCAATGGTTTTTTGACAAGTTAAAGTCTTAGATTTTACATTATCTTCTCATTTTATTTAAATCATTCATTAATGAGATAATCGCTTCATTATCAAGGTGTCATAAATAAAATAATTTATTTATGGTCTAAAAATTATTAAAAAAATACTATGATGTAGGAAATGTTTTTAGATTTTTAAGTAATATTAATTGTAAAAAATATTACTTGTTTAACCCCATGTAAATTTTTTTTTAGTAAAACAATACATGTTTATGACATTTTTATTTTAACTTTATGTAAAAAGTTATTAATGTCATTTTCTTACCCATGTGGCTCCATGGGATCTCCAAGTTGACCCATGGATTTTATTGGTAGGCCATGACTCATAAAATAAGATTAAGATATTTTTAAAGGTAATTTCATATCATTATAACATTATTTTTACCTAAAATTAAACTAATTACCTTTAATCGCGATTATTAAAACATAAAAGTTACTATTCACCAAAAAATTATTTACATCCCATTGAACCACATTTTATTTACTAATGACAACCATGTATATAGGATTTTTTAAATTCAATTAATAGAAGTTGAAAAGTTTCATTTAAACAAAAAATTAGTTTTTTTAATTACCACTTAGTGGTTTCACTATTCATCAAAAATTGAAGTTTTTCAGAAAAATACCTAAAATTCACCCTATGATATATTTCATATTCTGAATTCAAAGATGATGTCTATTTTAGAAAATTTAAATCATATAAATTACATTAATTAATTTAATAATTAATTTCGGTTGTCAAAACAAATAGCGTGTTTTTAAGAAACAAAATATATCAAAAGATTGACACTAGTTTAAGTCCAATTTAAAAGTGAAATTAATTCCAATGACCACCATTGGATTAAATGGTAAAAATATATTCTAATTTAAATTTAAAACCAATTCAAAAGATAATCTAATCATATAAATAAACTAGATTAAAAATAGTTTTTGAATTAAAATATAACATTTTTTAGTTATTCACTAAAAATGTACTTTATCGGAAAAATAACAAAAACATACACAAAGTAAATTATGATGTCCTGATTATAAATAAAGATTTAATTTGGTCCAATACAATGTATAAGAGTGACCAAAAATATTTTTAAATAGGGATCGCCATCATAAGTCGATAAATCGACCTTTTAGTGAATATTAGAGTATTTATGCTTAAAATTGATTTTTTTTTTTATTTTAAGCCTTTATATTTTATTGGATAAATGTAAAAACATTTAACAAACATATATAAACATATTTTAGTTATTTATATTCATTTCCACCAATACAAAGGCTACGTGTTAACTAACATTTGAAATAATATTATTATATTATTAATGTGCAACGTAAGATTTCAAAGAAACTCGTTGTTGTGTATCGGGTATGCTATCGAACCTAGAAACCCCTTTAAAGTAAAATTAATATTTAATTCAAAAATATTAATAAATATGAAAATGATTTATTCTTTATTTACCTAGGATGTTACATATAATATATATATAAATATGAAAAAAACTGTTATATGATAAAAATTTCCTTATCGAGTAAACTATCCATGAGGAAAACCTAAGGGTAATAATTAATAGTTCAAAAATCATAATTTTTTATGTGACCTCATGATAATATTTTATAACTACACATGAAAACTAAAATGAAATTTACATGATTGGGGTTTATCCAAATAAAATAATCAATGTTATATCATTTTTGGAACTATCAATAGTGTGTTTGGTTCAACTCTTTTTAGGACATTAAATTTTCATTTGGTTATTTTTTATGTACCCTTTACAATTTACACATAATATCAGTTGTCATGTAACGTCCTGGTTATGTGTGCTTCCCAAAGGTTCCCTGAACCCTGTTAGTCACATAACCTCAAACTCATTTCCACAAATTCTAGAGGCTTCTGACTAGCAGTGAGGGACAAGGTAATATATTGGGAAAACTATTCCCTCATTGGAAGAGTATACACAAAAGAATAAAAAAGGATAAACCATATCAGATGTAGTAATACCATATAAAAAAATAAACAGTGGAAGGATTATAGTAAATAAAACACTAGAGGACATATATTAATTATGCATGTCACATATGTCTTGTAATGTAGCCAAACAATTTACAATGAAAAAATACAATGCTAAAACCAAGTACAGAAAGCAGTAAACTCCAACAGTATCGCAAGCCTATGCTTGGTCCCATTCTCTCCAGCTCCAATAGCAATCAAATACCTCATGAATAATTGAACTTGACCTTATCTATACCTTCAACCATATAATTTTTCTGGGTCAAAAATAATGACCCAAACAAGGTTTGAGAAGAATCCCCAAAGGCAACCACAACCTAATCATGAGTGAATATATATAGAAAGTAATATGTAGAAATTAATTAATAAAATATAAAGTACTCAAAAAGTAAACAATTCGACATTTTTCAATTACATTCATTTTCCATTATTATCTATTCAAACCATACAATAATGAATCCTAAGGATATATCATAAGATCTCTATCCCTCCATGTAATAGTAACAATAGACATCTCAGATGAACATCTAAAAAAACAGGTACGACTGAGTCCAAGCATGGGATTTGGCTTGGCAGGCTCATCACAATCATTCAATAATTCAAAATAACCCTTTGGGAAATATCTCATGGTCTAACCAATTTGGTTTAAAAAAGAAATAATCAAATACAAATTACCACTTCGGTAGCTCTCACAGTCATTACCCCAGGTTCAACATGACATCAATAATCTATGGATGACCTCGGGGTATCTCTCACGGTCAATACCCCATGGGTCCTCAAAGAATAAAAAAATAATAAACAACCTCAAGGTATCTATCATGGTCAATACCCCCATGGTCAAAGTCTACACCAATTTTCTCATGTTCATGTGTAATAATCATAGAAACGCCCACAGTTTTTCTCATCCAAGGCTCTCACAGTCCATTGGATGATCAACACGCATATCATAACAAGGAAACACATGTAATCTATAAATACTACATAGATAACATATTCAAGAAGATAACATGAAATTTATATAATCAATAAACTATATCCAAAACAGTTCAAGGCATGGACTCAAGGTATACCTCATAAGAAACCCAGGCCAAATGGCACTAAACAGTTGAATTAGGGAAAATCACCCATGGGATGTTTTGTAAAGAAGGAATCAAACCTTTGGAATATGATACAACCCCTTTTTAATTAATTAAACCATATATATATTATAATAGTGATAAAATACAAGACATGAAATACTCAAAACATGGGTGTTCGTCACTTTAACCACATATAATCTAATAGAAATCAAAAAAAGGTACAAACCACCAACCTCGCTGTCAGGAGATCACTATAGTTGAGCGCCATCCCTTGAATCATCCTAAAATGATGTAGATATACAAAATATGTTAAAATCGTTCAAAATTTAATAACACATGAGAGAAGATGAATTTAGAAGATAGTATCAAGAATAAGGAAGAACTCACATGGGGGGATTCCAACACACCCATCAAAATTTGAATTGGACCTTGGATGGAGAAACTGGGGCTTGGATTTTGATCATCGCTCTGAGTCACTCCTCGACGGGACACGTGGATACCCAGATACACGGCGTATACTCAAAAGTACATGACATGTACTTATAAAATTTATCATTTCTTCCTTTTTTATAAAAAACAACCCAAAATAAATATCCATACAATAAATGAAGATCTGATTTTTACAATCTTCCCCTCAAAAAGAAATTTGTCCCCAAATTTCGATTTCATTGGTGGTGAAGAGGAAACTTCAAACAACTATAGCCATTATGATCGTATGTTGGCCTCCCTCTCCCAAGCCTCATCCTATACTCACTTGTGCTGCCAAAGAACTCGTACCAGAGGAATAGACCGGCCGCAGAGAAACTTCGTACAGTGATCTACAGTCTAAATAGTGTTCTTCTCGAAGGATGCATACACCGCCAAGTCAACCTCCTTGGGTTGAAAAAATATGAGACGAGTCTGAAATGTATGTTCGTATATGAGAAACATGAATGAAATCATGCAAATCCATGTACCTATAAGGTAACTGCAACTGATAGGAAATTGGCCCTACTCTCTCCAAAATCTGAAATGCCCTGACGTATCAAGGTGAAAGTTTACTGTGTCTCATAATTATCCTATGTCCCAACCGTAGTGTGACATGAATGAAAACCTGATCTCCGACCTCAAACTCCAGAGTTCATCTCCATCGATCCGCATAATATTTATGTTGAGAATTTATAGTATCCTACATCTTCTAAATCAACTTCACATGCTCAGTGGTCTCCTGGACAAGCCGAGGCCCAATTATAGCTGCCTCTCCTAACACCATCCAACATATAGGATATCAGTGTGGCCTACTATAAAAAGACTCCTAAGGTGCCTGCTGAATCATCACCTGTAATCATTATTTGTAAGAAAACTCTACTAGGGGTATGTGTATGTTCCAAGATCCCACAAAATCATAGACGTATGCTCGTAGCACGTATTCCAAAACTTGAATCGTACGCTCGAACTGGCCATCTGTCTGAGGATGGTATGATGTACTCTAAAGTACCAGTGTACCCAAAGCCATATATTGTCCCTTCCAGAAAATATAAGAAAAACATGCATTCCTTTCTATAATTATAGAGTGCAGAACCCCATGATTACGTTAAATTTCATGGATGTAAAACCTTCCAAGATCATCAACACTGAAGGATTCCATCAACGGTAAAAAGTGTACAATCTTCGTGAGTGAGTCAACAACAACCCAAAATGCATTATTCCTTTGTGGAGATCTTGGTAAACGCATCACAAAATCCATAACAACATCATTTCACATCCAATTGGGAATTTGTAACTTATGTTAAATACTTTCTGGTCACCGATGCTCCTCTTTGCTGACAGGTGGAACATCTCATAAAAAACCAGCAACATCCATCTTCATGCTTGGCCATCAATACTAATGGTGTAGATCTTGATACATCTTGGTGACACCAAGATGAAATTCCCAAAAAGGGGAATGAAAATCTTCCATCAAATCCTCACGTATGTCGGCTGACACCCATACACATTAATGGAAACACATGATCTCAACATCACCTAAATTCCACCCAGAAGTAGGGTCCTCTCCTGATACACTCTCCTATATGACTAGGCCTTCATAATATTATAGCTTCATCATTATCACTCGATCTAGTAGAGTATATGTAACATCTATAGATGAAAGAAACGTCTACCCCTATCTATCATGCACTTCCAAATGCATCACAATGAATAGAGCCATAAGTTTCCACTCACTGCTGACCTTTTGAATAGACGGTATCTGAGTACTCCTACTCAATTAATCATCGACTACATTCCATTTCCTTTGTTTGTAGAAAAGATCATTGTCAACATACTGAATGTACTCAATCCACATTCATTGTCTCAAATTCAGATCATGCAGAGTAAATATATACTTGAGACACTTGTGACCTGTGAATGCCACAAAAATGAACTCCCAAAAGATAATTTCTCCAACAACGTAAAGCATTCACAACTGTAGATAATTCAAGATTGTATGTCAGGTAATTCCTATGATGAGGCCTTAAATACCAAGACCTGTACTCAATGACTCATTCCCCCTGCATAAGCACTGATCCCAGACTGAGACCTGATTCATCACAGTAAATGGTTTAAATCATTCTTGGATCAAGGAAAATCACTATCGGTGCTGAATTCAATCTCTCTTTCATCTCCAAAATGGTGAATCATGAGAATCTATCCATAAGTACTTTTCACAATTCTTATTCAGGCCCATCAGTGGCACGGATAAGGGTGAAAAGACCGGTATTAAAATCTTGTAGTAATCATCTACCCAAAGAAAACTTCATACCTCAAAGATTTTATTTACATTCCCCTAGGAAACTACTGCTCTCACATTCTCTAGGTCTACTGATACTCTTTTCTCTAAGATAACTTGACCCATTAAATGAACCTGATCCATCCAAAAGTGGCACTTTGAAATCTTATCAAATAACTGATGTTATCTCAGTGTACTCAAAACTATATCCAGGTGGGTAGCGTGGTCATGTCAAGTTTTAGAGTACACCATGATATCATCTACAAAGACTACCATAAAATAATTAAAGTATGTATGAAACACTCTATTCGTCAGTACCATGAAAACTGATGGAGTGTTTGTGAGACCGAACGACATAACCATATACTTGTATAGAACATACCTACATAGAAAGGTTGTAAGTGGACTATCTGATGGTCTAATGCCTAACTGATTATAATCATATCTGAACAAAATATTTGAGAATACTCGAGATCCACAAATTTGATCAAAGAGATCATCAATCCTCAGCAAGGGATATCAGTTCTTGATCGTCAACTGGTTGAATTTATGATAATCCAAAAAATTTGTAAGGTTATTATCCACTTTCATCCTATAAGGACAAGAAAACCCTAAGTATAATTAATGGCTATGATAATACCATTTTCCTACAACTCCTCTAACTACTTCTTGATCTCTTATAACTATGGTGTAGATATCCTATAAGGAGGAATAGACACCCGTTTAGCCCCTAGCACATGCTCAGTAGAGAAATCTACCTCATGCTCTTATGGTAAAACTAAAAAATCATTTGTGAATAAATCAATGAAACAATCCACCAATGGAGGAAAGTCCATATGTGATGTCCCTTGTCATCTAGATATAAACTAGAAAACTAGGTTGTAATTTCTCCCAACCCATGATGCTCATTTCCATCTCTGGTCACTGATGTCTTCAGGATGACTCTTCACCTCCTAGAATAGGTTAAAAGTGATTAAGATATATAAAATGAGAAGAGTACTCCATCACTAATAGTGTTCCATACTCCAAATGCACCAACTCTATGGATCGATCATCCTTCAACATCTCAAGTATATGTAGTCATAGAAGGTCCTCTGAAACTCTTTTCATGTCATATCCTGATGACTTATCGTATGTGAGACAACATCACATAATCTCCTTGAATAATCACATAGAATGTACGCAATGGGATTAACCCTACTCTACAGAGGTGTTACTATATTCTTAAAGATAGAAAGAATGGACTAAAACCATGACTATGTATCTTGTGGTCCTCTATCCCCTAAAAATGTGGGAGGATACTGCTGCTGGAACACCCTTTTCAACTCTTCCATAGTCAGGGTAGGATGCGGTGCTCCATGAATGGTCTGCATCATTCTCATAAAGACTTCACAGAACTATGCATCAACACATGTCCAGTATAAAAACCAATTCCAAGATGAGCCTGATATGAGGATTAGCTATTAGTCTCTCATCAACTATTTCTGGTGTCTAATCAATGCTTTGTATCTTTCATACTACATGAGGAATTCTTGGTCTCCTGAATCCTCGAGGTCATGCACACACCCCAGTACATGATTATTAAGGACAACATCTTAGATGTGAAAGAACAAAACAGGAGATGAAATAGTAATGTACTACAAAACCAGATTACACAGTTTATATTACTCCTACACGATGTGTTCCCTTAATCATTTAACATGGCTTTTATCTCTTCCAAACAAGGTCGTGTAACACCCATACACGTGATGTTTTCCTCCTGACACATGGATTGTACATGAATTTTCCCTCCTACCCAAATACTTCTACGTGCCTAGAACAACATAGTTCACTCTTATGTAACGCTACCCGGTGTGTTCACCCAATACATGACATGTACTTGTTTAGTGCCTTCAACCCATTCCATCGGTTACACGGTAATCTTCACATGGTGTGTACGAGATATAAACATTTTGTACAACCCTTGTTTCATCCACCTGTGTCTTTGGTCACATGGCTAGATATATGGTTCTTTACACACAGTGTGTACAATCTAGACACGCGTGTGTTCTACCAGATGTCTCCCAACCCCAGGTCACTTCTCACATAGTCAGTCTCACGGTCAACACTGTATGGAGTGTACTCCCAATACAGGGCATGTACTTATGAAACGTCAGTTATTCCAGAATATAAAAACACATTGTGTGTGTTTATAACCTCACATGTTGTGTTTTATATGTTTCTAGATAGTAATCCTTTGAAACATCTTTGGAACCCTTTAAAACGTAATATTTTGTCCAAGGAATGAAACATTGTGACCCATGGAAGCCCATAAATCTATGAATCAATGTTTGGTGTCTTTATTCACATCATAACCTAACAAAATTCAATTAATTATCTAACATGGTCTACTAAATTCTGATCGATGGGGGCCCATAACACCCCAGTAACCAATGTTTGGCATCCATCCCAAAGAAACATTAAATATTAAAATACCTTATCAAATTAGGAAGTATTGTATCAAGAAATTTATCCCAAAATCATGCATATCTAACAAAAAATCTATGACAAAAACATAAAATCAGTAATGCACTATCATGACCCATCCCCTAGGGCCCATGTCGTGACTACCCCAAGCCCGCCTTCCATAGTCCAGGGGCTGGGGACTAGCACCGAAAGGCATATTCCATAAAACCAGTAATTCATTGCCTTTATAACATGTAAACACATGAAAATAATCACACATCAACATACGAACACAAGTCAACTGTATAGAAAAAAGAGTGCTGAAAGTAAAAAGGGGCCGAAATACAATCCTAATAGTAAAGGTAAATGTACAACTCAAAAACAATACAACTGATGAAAAAGAAAAGAAACTATTGGGTCGTCCTCTAAGGTTCCTTCATGAAGGTTTGGTACAGATCTCCTCTTTAGCACTCCACGTTCCCTCGTCTCCTCTGCGTACCGACATGCCGTATGGTCCACTGTCAGACCATGTCTTGTCCTGGAACCCTCAGCCTCGATCAGCGTTGTCTGTAGTTTTTACCAAACACAACAAGGTGTGGGCATTACCCCTGTAGGGGTGAGTATAATGATACTTTGTAGGGACCCTCAGACCCTAAATGACTCAAAAAATCCCAAAGGATAAACCATAAAGCATGACTTCAACAGTTAACCCTACTTAGGTATATGCCCATACATATACCTAAGGTATCAAGTATACCCATCTAAATCAAGAGGAAACATAGGGTCCAACCCAAAATCCCAAAGATCAATTGTTCCACAAATGAAGGAAAACCATGAAGTTAAGTACCACATAGGTACGCCACATAGAAGAATACCACCAAGGTATTACAATGAATAAAAGAACTACACAGGTACGAACTCAACTCACACCAAGTATAACATAAGTATAGTAGTAGAGATGATTAGATGTAACTAATAATATTTCTCTGTTAAGAGGCTCTGCTACTAACCCACATAGGATCACTCAGTGCGGAACCATAGTGGATCTCTAGGTGCTGACACATAGAGGATCTCTCGGTACTGAGTCACACAAGATCACTTGGTGCTGACCCACACAAGGTCGCTCCGTGCATACCCACACTGGATCACTAGGTACTGACACACACAGGATCTCTCGGTGCTGACCCACACAGGATCACTATTCATTCCTCATGTCACAGCCAGCTACTAGGTTCTCGCACTAAGCTTTATCGTCTCCAGGAGGGTCCTCTCCTGAAGCCATTGGTCGATACTCCAACTGTAACGAATTCCCACGAATAAGTATCATAAAGGACCTTCATGCCATATGGGTCTCAATGCAAGAGATGGTGCATCAATAAGATGCTCATTCTGTGAGTTATTATCCTTTTAGTCCTAAGGGCCCGGTTGGATTCATGCTCAATCCAACCTGACTGTACTCTAAATTTATCCAAATAGCCAGTGGGGTATACTCAAAAGGACCGTCTCGCTCCAAGGTTTCCAGCACTACTGAAGGTTCATCAAATGGATGACCAATGCCAAAGTTATGGTCGATAGAGTGAAAATTTTGAAGTTGGCCCCGGTCTGGTCCGACCCGGTCCGACCGACTCAGCCAGACCCGTCCTGAGCCAAACCGACCCAACTCGAGACTATATGGCCTGCTAGATTCGGCCCGGCCAGGCTCGCTGGGTCTGGCCCTGCCTGTCGGGTCCAGCCCGGCCGCTAGGCCTGGATCGGCCGTGTAGTGCATCCCATCCCACGCTGGGATGTGCGGAGGCCATGAGGGAGGCGTGAGGCCGCGGGGGTCATGAAGGCCGTGAGGGCCACGAAGGCCGTGAGGGAGATGAGTGGCCGGGGGAAACGGAGGCTGCGTGGTGGGGAGGTTGCGGGGCGGCACAGAGGGCCGCGAGGTGGGGAGGCCGCAAGGCGCCACAGAGGGCCACGAGGTAGCAAGGTTGTGGGGCGGTGAGGGGGGCCACAGGGTTACACGGAGGGCTATAGGGTGGCGAGGCTGCGGGGTTCCGTGGAGGCCATGGGGCTAGGTGGTGGGCCGCGGGGTGGCGAGGTTGCTGGGTGGCGTAGAGGGTTGTGGAGCGGCGAGGCCGCGTGGCGGTGAGGAACCATTGGGTCGTCGCCTTCATTGCGGCCGGTGATGTGTCGGTCGCCGCATTCGTTCATCATCGTGGAACAAAGTCGCCTTCTTCCATCACGAAGGACACACCATTCATGAAGAACGGTGGAGGGGTCGGGCCATGTTTGTTTGGCCCACAGCCTCTGTGTTAGAGCTGTAGCAAGCGGTTCAACAAAAACATGAATGAAGAACTTCAAACCCTAAAACCTCAATCAATTGATTATTCCAAACCCACAAAATAAATCATCTGTGGATCAACTAGTTATAGATTTGTTCCACGTTGTTTGTTTTAGAAGGGAAGAACATGGGAATCAATAATCATACATAATTGAACCCATACCTCAGAGATTTGTTGAAAGAGGTCGCGAGGAAAGAGACTAAGTCATTAGGGATAGACGTATGTCAGTGACGTCGTCATTTCCTCGATCGTCGGTTCGTTGTCATTGAAGACTTTCCTCATCGATGTAAGCATTCTTCATTGGGGAGCGCGTTCTTCACTGGAGAAAATAATCCCCCAAAAGGTTCTCTTCTCCCAATTCCATAAAAATGTTAAAATAGTCCCCTTGTTAATTAATGTTTATCAAATTAAATTAATACGTCACAAAAAAGTTGGAATAATTAGTTTACTGTGTTGAAACCATTAATTAGCTCATTAAATTGTAATTATTAATGTTGGATGAGTTGAGAGGTTTTCTGTTATTAAAGAGGTCTGGGTGGACCCCACCTCTAAATTCAAAATGGGGGTTAGTTCAGGTGGTCCCCACCTATTAACATTCACATGGGAGGTTTATTCTTCGGTGGGTCCCACCATCATAACCCATGTTGAGGGATTTCTAAAATAAAAATGTTAGGCATTATTATTGTATTAAATTCTTTCATGAAAAGAAAAAAAATTATCTTTCACTCTCAACCCACTACGGTTGAGGTGAAGGTCCCCTTAAGAGAATACCAGCACTGTGAGTTCAATGGTGCCCTCAGATTTCATTTTCGAGCACTGATTTAAATGTTTCAAAAACCTGCTCGTATGTTTACTGAAGGCACTCGAAAAAAAGTTTAGAAATTCATTCGGGGCACTCCGGGCCTCGGAATCACGCACCGTCAATTTTTGCGGACTAGTAAAATTTCCATATATATATAAAAAAAATTACATAGAAATTATAGGTCTTTACATTCTCCCCACATCAGGTCTTTGCGTCCCTGTAATCCAAAACTCAAACTAAGGGAACAAGTGGGGGTACTAAGCATGCATCGAAGCCTCCCACTCCCATGTGCTATATTGGAGGTTCTTGTGCTTCAAGAAAACATGCACCAGAGGTATCAACCACCCATGAAGAACCCGCTCCTGTCGATCCTCAATCTCCCCTGGAACCTCTGAAAACGTCTCACCATCGTCGATGTCCAGCTCGACATGGTCGATGACGTGAGAAGGGTCGTTCACATATCTCCATAGTTGTGGTATGTGGAATACATCGTGCACCCAGTTCAACTGAGGGGGAAGTTCTAAGAGGTGTGCCACCTCGCTAACTCTTCTAAGGACTTGGAAGGGTCTGATGAACCTCGGAGATAACTTTCCACCCCAGCCAAATCTTCGAAACCTCATCAACGTGAGACCTGTAGAAAGACATGGTCTCTATCCTTAAACTCCATAGGTCCTAGTCTCTTATCGACATAAGACTTATGCCTGCTATGTGCAGTCTCCATCCGCTCCTGGATGATCTACACCTTTTTGTGGTATCTCGTACCATCTCTGGTCCCACTAGTGCTGACTCTCCTAGGTCATTCCAGCTCAAAGGTGATCTACAAGGTCACCCATACAACAGGTCAAAAGGTGTCATCCTAATGGTGGAGTGATAGTTGTTGTCGTATGAAAACTTCCCCAAAGGCAAGTGATCCTCCCAACTACGACCGAAGTCGAGGATGCAAGCATGTAGCATGTCCTCGAGGGTCTGAATGGTCTGCTTAGTTTGACCATCCATCTGAGGATGGAAGGCAGTACTCAAAAAAATCTACATCCTGAAAGCCTCCTACAACCACTTCCATGGTTGGGAAGTAAAAATTGCATCACGATTGGAGACAATCATCGAGGGTACTCCATGGATCTACAAATTCTCTTACAAACAGAGGCATCCCAATATCCTTACTGAACCCTTCTCTCTGATCGATATGAACTGGGATGACTTGGTAAGTAGGTCGATGATCTCCCAGATATAGTCATGACCCTTGGATGTACATGGAATTATTGTTACAAAGTCCATGGATATCCCATTCCACTTCCAATCTGGGACCACTAAAGGATGAACCAAGCCTGTTGGTACCTGATGATCTTCCTTCACTTGATGAAAAGTGAGGCATCGTGAGACAAAATATGCTACTACTTTCTTCATTCCCAGCCACCAGTTCTTGTAGTCGAAGATCCTGGTACATATTAGCCAAGTTTGGATTTACCGCTAGAGGGGATGTGTGGAAATCTCTCAACAATTCCTCATGAAGTGACATTGGGACAATGGTATATCCTCAAAAGAGGATGACATGCTCTCCACCGTCATAAAATCCATCAGGTTCATGTCCTATAGATATATGAGCATGTCTTGCCTCGCAGTTAGTTTCCCCATGTTGCGCCTCCCTGACTCACTGAAAAAGTGGGGGAGTGAATATAAGAGACTGAATAAAAGTAGCTCAATCCCGTTCCACAAAGGATATCTTCAAAGTGGTCAGCTGCTCGATCACCTCACCTTGCAGCTCTATACCAGATCTTCTGATTAGTATATCTGCTACAACGTTCCACTTTTTAGAAGTATAGACTATCTCTAATTCATAGTCCTGGAGGTACTAAATCCAACATCGTTGTCTCGGGTTCAGTTCCTTCTGAGAGAAGATATACTTGAGACTCTTGTGATCAGAGTAGACTATAAAACCTTTTCCCATCAGATAGTGTCACCGAATATTCAAGGTGAAGACCACTACTGCTAATGTCAGGTCAGAGGTAGAATAGTTCTTCTCATGTTTTCATAGCTATCGAGAACTATATGCGATCACTGCTCACTTCTACATCAGGACACATCTGATCCCAATCCCTGATGTGTCGCAGAAGATTATGTACCCTATTCCCTTTTCTGGAAGCCTCAAGATGGGGGCACTATTCATCCTCTTGCTCAACTCCTGAAAGATCCATTAGCATCTCTCTGAACACACGAAGTTTTTCCCCTTCTTCGTTAACATTGATAGTGGTGCTGCGACTCTGGAAAAATATACCACAAATATCCGATAGTATCTGTTCAAACCCAAGAAACTTCGTACCTCCATCAAACTCCAGGGTGGCTCCCAAGAAAGTACCAACTCAATATTCACTAGATCCACTGCAACTCCAGCCTCTGAGATGACATGTAACCGAAAGTGATCCACTTGGATCTAGAACTTGAACATTGAGAGCTTACCATAAAGCTGGTGCTCTCGGATTGTGTCGATTACTACCTACAAATGGTAGGAGTTCTCCTCCTCAGTATTAGAGTAGATCAGAATGTATTCAATTAAGACAACTACAAAGCAATCAAGGTACGGCTGAAAGATCCTGTTCATGAGTCCCATGAACACTGCTAGATCATTGTTCATGCCGAACGGCATGAACAAAAACTCATAAGGGCCGTACCGACACCTGAAATCCATCTTCTGTACATCATCGTCTCGTACTCTGAGCTAGTGATATCTTAATCTAAGGTCTATCTTCGAGAACCATCGTGCTCCCTTCACCTGATCCAAGAGATTGTCAATCCTCAAGACTGGGTACTTTTTCATCACGGTCACCTGGTTCAGGTGCCGATAATCAACACAAAGCCTCAAGCTCCCATCCGCCTTCTTGACGAAAAAAATCGAGGCTGCCCATGGTGAAACACTTAGCCGAATGAATCCCTTCCTCTATAAGTCCTATAGTTGTACCCGCATCTCATGAAGCTCCGTGGGAGCCATCTGATACGCTGGTGTAGATATTAGTGTCGTCCCTGGGTACAATTCAATGTAAAAGTCCTCCTATTTTTTCAGAGGTAGACCCGAAACATCATCAGGGAAGACATCTGCATACTGGTCCACCACTACAGGATAGCTATGACTCTCCACATCAATCGCTCTAAGGGTAAGGCTAGACAACTAATGAGTGATCGGTTACACCCTCCTCCGGGTAAGTCCATCATGTGCTGCCAAAGATCCTTTCTCACCGGTGAAGGTAAAATTGGTCTCATCCATGAAGACACACCGCACATTGCACCTAATATAGTCAATCTGAGCATGGACTGTAGTTAACTAGTTCATTCCCAAGATGACATCGTAAGGCATCAACACCGCTACAAGAAGATCCCAACCGAAGATCTCAGCACCTAGTGTAAGCTCGCACTACCGACACTAGTGCGTAATCATTGAATCTGCTCTTGTAAGATTCTCGAGCTCTAAGAATCGACCCAAAGTGTCTGTCTGAATCTCCAAGCTCCAAACGAGGTAAATAGTAATAAAATAATGACTGGCACCTGTGTCTATATGTACTGTAGCTAAGGTGGAGTAGACACAGATCATACCTCATATCATCTCTGATGTTCCGTGATCATAGGTCTCAGCTAACAAGAGCTGAGCTCATCCCTATCCTCCTTCTCCCTATGGTCGGGGTGGACCTCTTAGTGGTGTTGGCGGAAACATCTTGAATTGTTGCCCACCACCAGCTACACGTCCAGCTCCTCTGCCATGTCAACCTTCTCCCTGCGGACCTCCTCGGTCGAACCTCTATCTCTGCCTGGACTGTAGATACCAAAAGCTTAACGTACATAGACATTACATTACTTTTGCGGAATACTTAGTACATAACAAAAACACACACACAAGGACCGTAATAGTTTAGTGTCTTTGGAAACTCGGAATATAATCTTCTAATCGTGGTGAAAGATTTTCAACATCTCTCATAAAGATCTTCTTCTTTTTTTAAACCTAAATCCTTTCTTTATGTCCTGGGGAAAATAAAACATAAAAGGGTGAGATCAAATGCTCAGTAAGGGTAAACAAAAGAAACATCAATCATGTCATATTCATAAGAACATATATTATGGAAATCTTAACCTGGAAAAGAGATCATATTTTCATAAAATGGGATAAATCATAGTAGTGAAATGGAATCCCAATAATCATAACATAAAACATGAAACTTTTTGGAATACACACATAATCATAGAGAATCATTTCTTGTTAGTCAATACTCATTGCCAAGACTATCTTAGTGGACAAAGTCCATTTCTGAACCGAGTTCACTCCTCATTTCAGTCCTGTTTCACTAAACCGATATAACCTACCGTTCTAGCCATGTTTATCTCATCAGATATAAAATCTTTACCCAATTTATTGGAGGAAGATATAGGTCCCACCCATCTCATAATGATACCATTCTTATGTGTGCCACAAAATCAGAAACCATACATCATAGCATAACCCATGTAATAAAAATGGGAATCATAAACATCGTGGCATCATAAAACAAATCGTATATGATAAAGGAATTCATAAAAATATAATTCCATCACAAAATAATCAAATCAGTGTAATAATAGGGATAAAAATAGAACCCTTTTATTATCTTAGATGGAAAATAATTTTGATAAAACACTTGAACTCCATTCTTGAGGAAAATATCCTTTCTACTTCAATAACACTTTTCCTTTCTTAACATTTCATACAATTTTAAAAGAATTTGATTAAAAATAAACTTGAAAAATTGTAAAGTAAGATTGTTGCAAATAATGTTTTAAAAATCCATTCATGCCGTATAAGTTAAAAAAACATTCTTCGTACTTTTGTCGGAAAAGTCAAAAAGTACCTCGTACGAAAAATGATAAAAGATTCCATTCATATCCTTTAATAAAAACTCACCGAAGGGTAAAATTGGATTTAAACAATTTCAGGTGGATGGAAATAATATTACATATTGCGAAAACATGGATTTGGATGATAAAATACACCCTAGTAAATACTAAAGTATAAAAAATCTCAGATAAAAATGAGATTGTGATATTTCCCTTACCTTAGGTCTGTTTTGCTTCGTAAGTGTCCGAACCTCATGTATAATGATTTAAATAATGTTATTGAGTTATTACAGAATCATACTGATTGTTATTATATCATATATGGTCATATTCTTTGCTTCTTATTAGTAATATTTCATTACTACTTGTTATTCGGGTGTTTATTACTTTTTGTTCTTATGCGTATTTTGTCGAATAAATTCTTATTCTTCTCTTTAGGCCATAGATACCTCATTTACAGAATGGTATTAGTGTAATATATATCATATTCATTCATTCAATTCATTTATATAATCATTATGAAATTAATATCATGTAGAACGAGTCGCATCACATCGTGGAGGCGGTATTCCGTACGTACGCACGAGTGATGATATCGTTCCTATGATCGTGGAATTGTATTGGAGTGTATGTATACTATTTCAGAATCAATATCACTTTATAATAGTCATATATAGTCATTATTTACACCATTTTACCCATCCAAGTACGGTGGTGGTGGAAAATAGATTACACCACGGCGTGGAGATGGTATTTCGTACGTACACAGGCGAGGTGATTTCTTTTTCCGTAGGATGGATAGATGGTGAAATAGGGTTGTTTCATACTTATAATAACATATCAGTTTATTATTGATACTGATGTTATTACTTCATAATGAAACAACTAAAGAAGAAGAAGTGGAAGAAGAAATAAAGATGGAAGAATCGGTAACGGTCATTACCTCTTCTTTGAAGTGCTTCTTTGAGACCTCCTTTTAGGGTACTAAAAATAGTCTTTGAGGAATACCAGAACCTCTAGGATGTTTCTAGGGAAGTGGAGAATAGAATTTGTCATAGGTTGACTGAGATTGAAGGCTCAAAGTGTTGTGAGGAAGAGAGGGAGGAGGAGGTGCCCTTTTATAAAGGAGGAGAGGGGTACCTTTGGAATAACTAAAACTATTATTTTATTATAAAGTCAAATTCGGTTTTAAATAGCTCAAAATTGATTTATTTCGAAGCTAAGGTGGGTATGGGTCGAAATTATCTCATCCAATTGAATTTAGACAAGTTTAGGTTCCTCTTTTTAACCTTATCATTTAGATTTAACATTAAGTTAAATAATTTTACTTTTACTGTGTCTTCTTGTGTTCTTATACTAGAAGGTTAATAAACATACTATAAGAAGCCAAAAGAACCCCAAGTTGTTTAATATTAATAAATATAACCTTATATAAGTCATTTGGCCGAACCTTAGATTTTTAGGAATAAAATAACAATTAATAATATAATATTTGTTTTAAAAACTATTTTATGTCAATTTTGACACTATTTAGTATTTGATTTTTGTGAAACTTATAACAGAATGATTAGTTAGAAAAAAGTTAATTAAATCAATACTAATATTTCATATTAACATATAAAATTATTTTAATTCATAAAAAGTCTTAAATTAAATTTATTCGGGTATTTATAACATCAATTATATCAATATTTCATTAATAAGACAATTACTGCATTATCTTTGTGTCATAATAAATGATAATTATTTAATCCATAAAAATTCTAAATAAATTCCTATGATGTAGATAATTGTATTATCTTTCTGGAGAATATTCATGTTAGAAGTTTCATGAAGTGTATCACTAAATTAAAATTATTATACTTATAAGATTTAAGAAATTGACATGTTGGCACATTCTTTGGTTTTAATAATAATTAAATTATTTTCATGGACAAAAGTCCATTAAAAGAATCTAATCTGACACTTAGGTGATATGGGTCGACTTTTAGTCATCCAATAAGATTTTTACATGTGTTAGGGTAATTTTATAATATTATATTTACCCTTAATTACCCTATTTACCTTTAACTATGGTAAATAAAATTTATCGTAGTTACTATTCATAATTCCCAAAAATAAAAAGTAGCTTATTAAAATAATTTGGATCCACTAATTCCAAATATGGAATCCATTTTTCCAAATTCAATACACAAAAGTTGCAGAAATTAAATTAAAATTAATCTCGTTGTCGAAAGAAAACAGGTTTTTCTTTAAAACTTTGCAAAAGATTGAATTGATTTATCCTATGAATTCGAGGTAGAATCAATGCTAATAACATACATTATATTAAATGGTGAAAATATATTCTATTTATACTTTAAAACCATTCAATATTATAATTTAACCATATAAATTATTGTGATGAAAAAAGTTGTTTTTAATTAAAATATAGCGTGTTTTTACTATTCATCAAAATTTGAAAGTTACCAGAATAATATGAAAAATTTATCCAAAGTAAATTTTTATTTCAGGATTATAAAGAAGAATTTTATTTTTTCAAATTGAACTTATAAACATGTCAAAAACTAGATTTAAAGTGGGTGCGCCATCAAAAGGCGGCAAAACTGCATTTTTTGAAAAATACTTATTTTACCTAAAAATTTTATTTTGTTCTTATACCATGTTTTAGAAAATGTGTAAGATGAATAATAATGTTATAAGATTCAAAATTTAGTTAATACTATTCATAATGGCTAGTTCATAATAATATTATAATAATATATCATTGTTTAGTAAAACCCGGTATTGCGTACAACACACGCTATCGAGGAAGGCCGCGATTGCGTGTAATGCAAGCCAAGTCAGGGTTGTGTGCTATGTAAGAATCCTTCGTTGTTTCGTATAACATAATCCAACCATATTTCATTTATACATTGAATATATATATATATATACTCAATTTTGCGTAGAATAACTATTATTAAAATTGTGTGTAACACAATCCAAGAATAGTGTTGCATATACTGCAAGCTAATATGGTGTTGCGTATAGCGCAAGGTAATCTTGGTGTAGCATACAACACAAGACATTAATGAAATTAAAATAATATTTTTCATAAAATCTCAGGGTGTTAAATTCTACCCCCCTTAAAATGAATTTCGCCCTCAAAATTCATCGGGGTTATAAATGGTTTACTATTCGAAAGTTTCTTTAATAGAAACCCACATCGTAAAAAGGAATACCAAAACCAATCTTTAAAAACAAAAGTATGAAACGTAACGGTTAACCAAATAAACTAATCACTGGGTTTCCATATAGGTGAAAATGTGTATATGGAAGAGAAATCTAACCATCATGTTCTGATGGAGAGTGGTAGAGAACATGGCTATAGAATAGCCAGAAATCACAAAGCCATAAATTTGTGATGATCTAAGCTACCATCTGATTCATCAGATATAAGAGCACTAGGACAACATTTTTGGTTTTCAAGATCATTTCCCTAAAGTTGATGAAATTGGAATTAGAAGAAATACTTTCATGATTTTGGTATAGTCTCACCGTTTGTCGTTCTTTGGAAAATTTCCACTTCATATCTTAAAAAAGTGAAGTTGAATTTGTCATTCGTGATGTGTTAGCAGATCATGTGATAGAATGATGCGTCATTCCATCTGTCTCAAACAAAAGGTTAGAAAAGTTATCAAAAAATACATAAGTCCATCTATAGTGAGATTAGTCATATATGGTTCCTAAAATGGACTTATACTTCATATATCATACTGCTTAATATAATAAAACTAGTTTCTACTAAACAGGGACTTCCTGTAGGCCAGTGGTAGGCGATAAAGGCCAGTCACACTTCGGTTGTGGGTTCGATTCCCACAGCCTTGTCCGACGCGATGGGCTGTCGCCTGTCCTGCAGGTTGTCCTTTTCTAAATCTATATTACTATAACATCCCATCAACAATATCAAAAAGGTTTTATCCTTAAACAATACTAACTTATGTCCAACATAATCCATTCCAATCTTTAGGCTTATCTAAAATACTTCAGTCCAAGCTCATAGTATAAAGAAAATGATCACGTGAATGCCATAATTTATCCCCCATATATCATAAGATATATCTTGTTGGTCAAATTACAAACATGTGAATACCTTAATCATGTATTCTCTTGAAGAATGAATATCCATTGAACCTTAGTGAAAACATGAATGCAGTTAAAAGTTAACACTTTCCACATACCAAAATCCTCAAAATTCTATATCCTCAAACCATGATATCACTTAGTCCTTGTATCAATCATGTGCTCATGAATACTATCAAACATATTAGATTCTCTTTATCCCTTCATTATGTTCATATCATCTGCTTTCCAAAAATATTTCAATCACTTCTCATGGTTACCGATGCCATAAAATTATTGAAAACCACAATAGACCAAAACATAAATATTCCAATATGCCACGATACTATATACAACATTATTATGGAATACCATTACATAAACACTTAATCATTCCACCACATCGTTGTCATATTCAACATTTCCAATGGTGATCGCATTTGACTTCCCTTTGTCCTTTTCCTTAAGTGGTTGCTCATGTCGATCATCACTAACCCTTGGATTAGGTCATTTATTAGCATAATGCCCCATTTCCTGGAACTTGAAGCATTGAAGTGTAGTAGGTTGATTCTGTGTATCCCTTACTTTGTTTGCATCATTAGGCATCTTCTTCCCATCATTGCAGCATTCAAATGCCCAATGACCTTCCTTTCCACATTTGAAACGTTTACTTGTCCCTTTAAGACAATCTCCACCATGCTTCTTTCCACACTTTGAGCATAAGGAAACATTCATCTTCTTTTCACCATTATTTTGATATTTCTCCTTGAACTCCATCTTTTTTTTCTTGTCAAAACTATGAGATGGATAAGTAATACCAACTTCCATTTCTACCTTGATAGCACAACGCCCAATTTCTTCATAGCTACTGAAGTCTCTTATAGTTAATTCCCTTCGAAGATTTGGTTTTAAGCCACTGAAGAATCGATCAACTTTACTTTCAGGTTGGATGATAAATCCAGATGCATACCTTGCAAGCCTTGTAAAATTCGCTTCGTATATACCAACAGATTCATCATCCTTTTGCTTTAGTTCAAGAAATTCCTTCTCCATCTTTGTTCAAAGAATACGAGGGAAGTACTTATTGAAAAATAAGTTCTTGAACTCGTCCCATTCCATGGACTCAATTTCATCTCTTTTCCTCATATTCTTGATAAGATTACACCATTGATCAGCTTCACCTTGCAAACGATATACTGCTAAGATGACTTTATCATGTTCAGAACATTGAAGAAATGAAAATATCTTTTCAGTGGTACTGATCCATTGTTCAGCAACAAGTGGATCAGAAGACCCACAAAAAGAAGGTGGACGTTGTCTCATGAAGGACTCAAAAGAATGTTGTTCCCTTCTCTGCTCATTTGGAAGTCCATAATGATTCATAGCTTGTGTAAGTATAGAAATAAGATTTTTCACTCCATCTCCCATAACATTTGTTTGTTCAAGAGGACAATCATTGCATTGTCCATTACATTGATCAACACGGTTCCTTCGGGTTCCAACATCGTCTAAAACCCAAAAAGAATAGTGTGAGAGGAAAAAATCATGCTAGGGAAAACAAAATAGTAAAGGGGGAGTACCCTCAATATATAAAATCTTAGGTTAAATTCTAATATCATTACCGTAGTTCTTGGACTATATCCTATATGTATACTTATCCTTAGGGACATCCCTAGACATACCTTAGAAATATCTCTAGGGATCTCACTAACGTTTTCTCATCCTAGTTTCTAAATTTTAACTAAACCTTTCCACTGATACCAACTGTAGAGACCCGAATCTTGACGTACATAGACATTACATTACTTTTGTGGAACACTTAGTACATAACAAAAACACACACACAAGGACCGTATAGTTTAGTGTCTTTGGAAACTCGGAATATAATCTTCTAATCGTGGTGAAAGATCTTCAACATCTCCCATAAAGATCTTCTTTTTTTTAAACCTAAATCATTTCTTTATGTCTTGGGGAAAAGAAAACATAATAGGGTGAGCTCAAATGCTTAGTAAGGGTAAAAAAAAGAAATATCAATCACATCATATTCATAAGAACATATCTTTTGGAAATCTTAACCTGCAAAAGAGATCATAATTTCATAACATGGGATAATTTATAGTAGTGAAATGGAATCCAAATAATCATAACATAAAACATGAAACTTTGTGGCATACAAACATAATCATAGAGAATCATTTCTTATTAGTCAAGACTCATTGCCAAGACTTTCTTAGTGGACAAAGTCCATTTCTGAACCGAGTTCACTCCTCGTTTCAGTCCTGTTTCACTGAACATGTATAACCTACCATTCCAGCCATGTCTATCTCATGAGATATAAAATCTTTACCCAATGCATTGGAGGGAGATATAGGTCCCACCCATCTCATAATGATACCATTCTTATGTGTGCCACAAAATCAGAAACCATACATCATAGCATAACCCATGTAATAAAAATGGGAATCATAAACATCGTGACATCATAAAACAAATCATATAAGATAAAGGAATTCATAAAAATATAATTCCATCACAACATAATCAATTCAATGTAATAATAGGGATAAAAATAGAACCCTTTTATTATCTTAGATGGAAAATAATTTTGATAAAACACTTGAACTCCATTCTTGAGGAAAATATCTTTTCTACTTCAAAAACACTTTTCCTTTCTTAACATGTCATACAATTCTAAAAGAAGTTGATTAAAAATAAACTTTAAAACTTGTAAAGTAAGCTTCTTGAAAATAATGTTTTAAAAATCCATTCATTTCGTATAAGTTAAAAAAACATTCTTCGTACTTTTGTCGGAAAAGTCAAAAAGTACCTCGTACGAAAAACGACAAAAGATTCCTTTCATATCCTTTACTAAAAACTCACCGAAGGGTAAAATTGGATTTAAAAAATTGTAGGTGGATGGAAATAATATTAAATATTGAGGAAACATGGATTTGGATGATAAAATACACCCCAGTAAATACTAAAGTATAAACAATCTCGGATAAAAATGAGATTGTGATATTTCCCTTACCTTAGGTCTGTTTTGCTTCGTAAGTGTCTGAACCTCCTGTATAATGATTTAAATAATGTTATTGACTTATTCCAGAATCATACTTATTGTTACTATATCATATATGGTCATATTCTTAGCTTTTTATTAGTAATATTTCATTACTACTTGTTATTCGGGTGTTTATTACTTTTTGTTCTTATGCGTGTTTTGTCGAATAAATTATTATTCTTCTCCTTAGGTCATAGATACCTCATTTCCAGAATTTTATTAGTGTAATATATATCATATTAATTCATTCAATTCATTTATATAATCATTATGAAATGAAGATCATGTAGAACGAGTCACATCACATCGTGGAGACGGTATTCCGTACGTACGCACGAGTGAAGATATCGTTCCTATGATCGTGGAATTGTATTGGAGTGTATGTATACTATTTCAGAATCAATATAACTTTATAATAGTCATATATAGTCATTATTTACACCATTATACCCATCCAAGTAAGGTGGTGGTGGAAAATAGATTACACCACGGCGTGGAGATAGTATTCCGTAGGTACGCACGTGCGGTGATTTCTTTTTCCATAGAATGGATAGATGGTGAAATAGGGTTGTTTCATAATTATAATAACATATAAGTATATGAGTGATACTGATGTTATTACTTCATAATTAAACAACTAAAGAAGAATAAGTGAAAGAAGAAATAAATATGGAAGAATCGGTAACGGTCATTACCTCTTCTTTGAAGTGCTTCTTTGAGACCTCCTTTTAGGGTACTAAAATTGGTCTTTGAGGAAGACCAGAACCTATAAGATGTTTATATGTAAGTGGAGAAGAGAATTTTGTAGATTTTTACTGAGCTTGAAGGCTCAATGTGTTGTGAGGAAGAGAGGGAGGAGGAGGTGCCCTTTTATAAGGGAGGAGAGGGGTACCTTTGGAATAACTAAAACTATTATTTCATTATAATGTCAAATTCGGTTTTAAATAGCTCCAAATCGATTTATTTAGAATCTAAGGTGGGGATGGGTCTAAATTATCTCATCCAATAGAATTTAGACAAGTTTTGATTCCTAGTTTTAACCTTATCATTTAGATTTAACATTAAGTTAAATAATTTTACTTTTATCGTGTCTTCTTGTGTTCTTATACTATAAGGTTAATAAACTTACTATAAGAAGCCAAACGAACCCCAAGTTGTTTATTATTATTATATATAACCTTATCTAAGTCATTTGGTCGAACCTTAGATTTTTAGGAATAAAATAACAATTAATAATATAATATTTGTTTTAAAAACTATTTTATGTCAATTTTGACACTATTTAGTAATTGATTTTTGTGAAAATCATAACAGAATGATTAGTTAGAATAAAGTTAATTAAATCAATACTAACATGTCATATTAACCTATAAAATTAGTTTAATTCATAAAAAGTCTTAAATCACATTTATTCGGGTATTTATAACATCAATTATGTCAATATTTCATTAATAAGACAATTACTGCATTATCTTTGTGTCATAATAAATGATAATTATCTAATCCCTAAAAATTTTAAATAAATTCCTATGATGTAGATAATTGTATTCTATATCTGGATAATATTCATGTTTTAAGTTTCATGAAGTGTATCACTAAATTAAAATTATTATACTTATAAGATTTAAGAAAGTGACATGTTGTCACATTCTTTGGTTTTAATTATAATTAAATTATTTTCATGGAAAAAAGTCCATTAAATGAATCTAATCCAACCCATAGGTGATATGGGTCAACTTTTAGTCATCTAATAGGATTTTGACATGAGTCAGGGTAATTTTATAATATTATATTTACCCTTAATTACCCGATTTACCTTTATCTATGGTAAATAAAATTTACCGTAGTTACTATTCATAATTCCCAAAAATAAAAAGTAGCTTATTAACATAATTTGGATCCACTGATTCCAAATATGGAATCCATTTTTCCAAATTAAATACACAAAAGTTGCAGAAATTAAATTAAAATTAATCCTGTTGTTGAAAGAAAACGGGTTTTTCTTTAAAACATTGCAAAAGATTGAATTGATTTATCCTACGAATTCAAGGTAGAATCAATGATAATGACATACATTATATTAAATGGTAAAAATATATTCTATTTATACTTTAAAACCATCCAATATTATAATTTAACCATATAAATTATTGCGATGAAAAAAGTTGTTTTTAATTAAAATATAGCGTGTTTTTACTATTCATCAAAATATGAAAGTTACCAGAATAATATGAAAATTTTATCCAAAGTAAATTTTTTTTCATGATTCCAAAGAAGAATTTTATTTTGTCAAATTGAACTTATAAACTTGTCAAAAGATAGATTTAAAGTGGGTGCGCCATCAAAAGGCGGCAAAACTGCATTTTTTTAAAAATACTTATTTTACTTGAAATTTTTATTTTGTTCTTATAAAATGTTTTAGAAAATGTGTAAGACGAATAATAATGTTATAAGATTCAAAATTTAGTTAATACTATTCATAATGGCTATTTCATAATAATATTATTATAATATATCATTGTTTAGTAAAACCCGGTATTGCATAAAACACACGCTATCGAGGAAGGTCGTGATTGCGTGTAATGCAAGCCAAATCAGGGTTGCGTGCTGTGCAAGAATCCTTCGTTGTTTCGTATAACATAATCCAACCATATTTCTTTTATACATTGACTATATATATATATATATAATCAATGTTGCGTAGAATAACTATTATTAAAATTGTGTGTAACACGATCCAAGAATAGTGTTTCTTATACTGCAAGCTAATACGGTGTTGCGTATAGGGAAATATAATCTTGGTGTAGCATAAAACAAAAGACATTAATGAAATTAAAAGAATATTTTTCATAAAATCTCGGGGTGTTACATGGACGGTCCTTTGAATGACTTTTGATCATCCGTACGGCGGTTAAGACAGTCACGATCCATGTGACCCTTCTCGACGCATGCGTAATACTACCCGCTCCTCACATGAATGGATCTATATTGGGTGCCCCACACAACCAAACCTGAATCATGTGGTCGTCCATTTGTAGGTCTGGTCCTATTAGACCTCTGTGACATCAATCTGATTCCAGCTACAGAATACTCCGCTACGTGATGTCCGGTGGTGGGTCCTGCTGCTAGTGACTGCCCGCCTACGTCGGGATGCTGAGAGAAATCATCGAAGCCCCAATATCTCACCTGAGTCCTTGATTAGAGGTATAGGCCCAAAATAATGGGTACCACACCATATTAGTGGAGTAGCATGAGAGTTCATTGATCCTCGCTAAGTACTGAGCCACGGTCCTACTTCCCTGCTGCATATGAAGAAGCTCCTTTATGCGCACTGCGTGAAGAGTCGGTGGGACAAACTCTTCCCGAAACTGGCTCTCAAAGTCTGCCCAGAGAATCCTCACCTCGCTGTGAACTTGGATCATCAAGCTCCACCATCTTTCTATTGCTGCCTTTAGTAGACTGGTAGCAAAGATCACCATGAGATCGGCTCGTGTCCCTACTAGTCGGAAGACTCTCACCACAGACTCCAGCTAATCCTCAGCCGCCTGTGGGTCCATCTCTCCCTTGAACCTGGGCCGCCTCTTGCATTGTAACTCGTTAAACATGCTCAAGCAGCGTGCACCCTCTGTTACTGGGGCAGGTGGCTTTGGTGGCTTAATCGGTAATGGTACCTCTAGTGCCTTTGTTGGTGCATCTATTGGAAATGGTTCCTGCACCGAGGCCTCGTTGCTCGGTGTGATATCTGTTTGTACTATATTTGGAACCCTAGTTGGCTTTCTACATGGAGGCATTCTGAAGAGAAACAGGTGAACCATGGTCAAAAAGTTATAACTTGAGAGCTGACTCAAATAGATCACAAAAAAAACCCTTCAAAACACACACGCAATCAGTTTTTTCATGCACTGAGTTAGAAATCAGATGCCAGGGTCCTGGTGTATGGATACGTCATCTGCTGCACCATCAATGGATTCCATAAACTAATAACCACACTCTCTATAATTAACACTATTGTCGTTAAAAATAATGATCAGAGTCCTATGTTCTATGGTAGAACCTCCCTCTGATACAAATTTTTCATGGCCCGTCCCCCGGGGCCCGTGTCGTGACTACCCCAAGCCTGTCTTCCATAGGCCAGGGACAAGAGACTAGCACTGAAAGGCGTATTCCCTAAAATCGGGAAGGAATTTCCTTTATAACCTGTAAACACATGCAACTAAGTACACACCAAGATACGAACACAAGTCAAATATATAGAAAAAAGAGTGATAAAAGTAAAAAGAGGTCGGAATACAAGCCCAACAGTAATGGTACATGTACAACTGAAAAATAATACAACTGAAGAAAAAGGAAATCACCTACTAGGTCATGCTCTGAGGTTCATACCTGAAGGTTTGGTATAGATCACCTCCTCAGGAATCCATATCCACCCATCTCCTCTGCGTACCGACACGCCATATGGTCCACCTCTGGGACCCATCTAGTCCTAGCACCCTTAGCCTCAATCAGTGTTGTTTGTTGTCTGCACAAAACACAACAAGGTGGGGGCATAACCCATGCAGGGGTGAGTATAACTATACTCAGTAGGGACCCTGATACCCTCAAGGTCTCAAAAAATCTACAAAGGATAAACCAAAAAGCATAAAGTAAATTTTCAAACCTACTTAGGTATATGCCCATAAATATACCTATGTTATCATGTATACCCATCTCAATAAAGAGGAAACACATGGTCCAGCCCAAAAGTCCAGAGCTCAAATGTTCCACAAAGCAAGGAAAACCATGAAGGTAAGTACTACATAGGTACTCCACACGGAATAATACCACCAAGTTATTACCATAAAGGAAAGTACCACACAGGTATGAACTCATCTCACACCAGTTATAACTTAAGTAAAGTAGTGGAGATGATTAGATTTAACTACTAATAATCTTACTCTGTTAAGAGGCTCTACTGATTCCCACACAGGATCACTCAGTGCTGACCCTTAGAGGATCCCTGGGTGCTGACCCACAGAGGATCGCTCGGTGCTGACCCACATAGGATCGCTCTGTGCTGACCCACACATTATCTCTAGGTGCTAACCCACACAGGATCACTAGGTTTTGACCCACACTTGATCAATTGGTGATAACCCACATATGATCGCTCGGTGCTGACCCACACAGGATCGCTAGGTTCTAACCCACACAGGAGTGCTTTGTGCTGACCCACACAGGATCGCTCGTTGCTGACCCATACAGGATTATTAGGTGCTGACCCACATAAGATCGCTATTAATTATTCACATCACAGCCAGCTACTGGGTTCCCTCACTAAGCTTTCTTGTCTCCGAGAGGGTCCGCTCCTCAATCCACTGGTCGATACTCCAACATCCATGAAGTCTCACAATAAAATATCACAAAGTACTGCAAATCCGTAGAGGTCTCAACTCAATAGACGGTGCATCAATCGGATGACCGGTCTGTGAGTTCTTAGCCTTTTAGTCCCGAGGGCCCAGTTGGATTCATGATCAATCCAACCTGACTATACATTAACTTTCTCCAAATCTCCAGTGGGGTTTAGTCAAAGTAATCGTCTCTCTCCAAGGTTTCTATCGCCGCTGATGGTTCGTCAAACTGACGCTTGGTGCCAAAGTTATGGCCGATAGAGCGAAAAGTTCAAAGTTGGACCCTGTCTGGTCCGACCAGGTCGGACCGACCCAACCCGACCTGATTCGGGTCGACCAGCCCACTAGTTCTAGTATAGCCCACAAGGTCCGGCTCGGACCGATGGGTCTGGCCTGAACCGCTGTGCCCGACCCGGCCACGCTGGGCGGCGCGAGGCTGCGGGGGGCCATGTGGGTCACGAGGCGGCGAGTTCGCGGGGCAAAGAGGTCGGGGGTGGCGAGTCCACGGGGCGGCAAGGTTGCAGGGCGGTGAGGCCATGAGTGGGGGGGGGGTCATGAAGGCTTCGGGGGTTGCAGAGGCCATGAGGGCGGCACGAGGCCCTGGGGGCAGCGGAGGCCATGGGGCGGCGAAGCCGTGGGGCGCCGTGGAGGCTGCGGGGTGGCGCGGAGCTGCGGGGCGGCGCGGTGGGCTGTGAGTCGTCGGGGAGGGGCACGGGGCGGCGCGGAGCGGCATGGGGCGACACGGAGAGGCGCGGGGCGGTGAGGCCGAAGGGCGGCGTGGAGGGCTACGGGGTGACGGGGAGGCTGCGAGGAGGCGAGGATCCGCAGGGCCGTTGCCTTCTTCACAGCATGTGATGTGTCGGTCACCGCATTCATTCGTAGTCATGGCACAAATATTCCTTCTTCCATCACGAAGGACACACCATTCAAGAAGAACAACTGAGGGGTCGGGCCATGTTTGTTTATCCCACACCTCCACATTAGAGCAGTAACAAGAAGCTCAACAAAAACATGAATTAATAACGTCAAACCCAAAAACCTCCCACAATTGGTTATTCCCAAACCCACAAATGAAATCATTGGCAGATCAAATAGTTAGAGAGTTGATCCGCGTTCTTTTTTTATAAGGAAAGAACATGGAAAAAAATAATCACACATAATTAAACCCCTACCTCAGAGATATTTTGATGGAGGACATGAGGAAAGAGATGAATTCATTGGGGATAGACGAACATCAGTGACATTGGTGTTTCCTCGATCATTGGTTCTTTTTCATTAAAGAAGTTTCTCATTGGTGTGAGCGTTATTCATTGGGGAGAGCATTATTTGTTGGATAGAATAATCCTAAAAAAGGTTATCCTCTATCAATTCCACAAAAATGTGAAAATTTCCCCCTTGTTAATTTATGTTTATCAAATTAAATTATGTTGGCACAACAAAGTTTCCATATTCAATGTCCTATGTTGGCACCGTTAATTAGCTCATTTAAATGGCATAATAAATGTTGGAGGAGTATAGAGGTTTTCTCCCATTAAATAGTTTTTGGTGGTCCCTGAATCTAAATTCAAAATGAGTGTTAGTTCAGGTGGTCCACACCTATTAACATTCACATGTGAGGTTTAGGCTCGGGTGGTCCCCACCACCATAACCCATGTTTAGGTGTTTCTATAAAATGTTAGGAATTTTAATTTTATTTAATTATTTCATGAAAATCACAAAAATTATCTTTCACTCCTGACCCACTATAGTCGAGGTGAATGTCTTCTTAAGCGAATATTAGTGATGCGAGTTCAACGGTGTCCTCAGATTTTAATTCCGACCACAAGTTCAAAAGTTACAAAAACCCACTCAAACATTTACAGAACGTACCCAAAAAAAGTTCAAAATGTCATTCCGGGAACTTCGGGTCTTGTAATCATGCCCCATCAATTTTTGCGGACTTCTAAAATTACCATATATAAAAAAATTTCATGGAATGTTCGGGTCCTTACATGCACCCTAAATGGAATGACAAGAATACATGGTATGTAATCTTTTGAAAGTTCTTATATAATGCATGAGATTTAATACCTCCATCTCATCAGGTTATAATAGAAATAGTGCTTCAACAATATCAAAAATAATAGCTCAAAACAAGCGAATCACCCAACAGTCAAATCAAGTCAACTGTAACAATTGAAAAACCAGAAAAATTGCAATATCTAAGGTAACATGTATTTTACTTGTACACGGGTTAGCTCCTCATGGGAAAAACTTATTACAAACTACTTATTCCTTCTTATCCCAGTCTATAGGCTCTAAATAGTAAGACAAATACTAAAAAACTCATCTATTATGTCTTTGTAACGTCCTGGTTTTGGGTTCCACCCAATGGTGCCTCAAACACTGTTGGTCACAAAACTTCATGTGCATTTCCCAAAATTCTAGAGGTTATTGAACAGTTGTGTGGTTCAAGGTAAGACATTGGGAAAACAATTCACTTATTGGTAGACTATACAAAACTAAATAAGAAAGGATAAACAATATTGGAAGCACCAATACCATATAATAAAATAAAATAGCGGAATATTGTTAGTAAATAAACTACAAGAGCATATATTTAAATGATGCATGTAACATATATCTTGGAAAGAAGACAAACATGTCACAATGATGGAAATAAAATACTAAAACCATATGCATAAATTAGTAAACTCTAACAACATTGCAAGCCTAAACATGGTCCCATTCTCTCTATCTTCAATAGCAATCGTGTACCTGGTGAATAAGGGAGCTTTACCTTATATATACCTACAACCATATAATATCCTTGGGTCCAAAATCATGACCCAAACTGGGTGTGAGACGAATCCTAGTAGGCAACGCCCATATGATATGTGTCTAACTGTCAGTGAATATATATTACAGGTAATATGCATAAATAAAGTAATAAATTAGGATATATTAAAAAGTAAACAATTCTATAGTTTTCAATTACAGTAATTTTCCATTATTAATTATTCAAACCATTAAATAATAAATCTTGGGGATCGATCCTATGCTCTATATCCCTCCATGTAATATTTTTTATCCACATCTCATAAGACCATTTAAAATAAGAGGTTAGACCGAGTCCATTCTTGTGCTTTGGCTTGGCAGGCTCGTCACAATCATTCAATCATTCACAATAACCCTCTATGAAGGATCTCATGGTCTATCCCCTTTGTATTAACATAAGAATAATCAAATACAAATGATCAAATGGGAATCTTTCTCAGTAAATAACCATGGGTCAACATAGCTTCAATAAATTATGGACGACCTCCAAGTATCTCTCATGGTCAATACCCTCTGGATCAACATAGAATTAATTATCATAAACAACCTATGGGTAGCTCTAAAAGTAAATGACCCTTGGTTAAAAGTCTACAACAAGGCTCTCATGGTCATGTCTAATAATCATGGAAACCCCAAGTGTTTTTCTAGTCCAAGTCTCCCACGGTCCATTGGAATATTAGCTCATATATCATAAAAAGAAAGCACATGTAATCTACAAATACTACATTTCTGAAATTCTCAATCATAACAAATGAAATTCATATAATCCATCAACTCTATCCTAAACAATTAAAGGCATGGAAACAATGTATGACTCAAAGGAAACCTATGACAAATGGCCCTAAATAGTCTAAATAGGGAAACACACCTGTGGGGTGTCCCGTAAACAATGAATAAAACATTACACATATACTACATCCCTATTTTAATAAAATAAAACATATCAAGTAGATAATAGGTGTAAAATATAATACACACAATACCCCAAACATGGGTTTTCATCCCTTTAAGGATATGTAATCATAATACTATCAAATAACAACACAAACCACCTACCTTGATGTCATTATATCACTATAGATGAACATAGGCCCTTGAATTTTCCTAGAACGTCGTAGATCTACGAAAAGGTTATAATCGATCAACCTTGAATAACACAGGAGAGAAGAGGAATTATGAAGACAAGATCAAGATGAAGGAAGATCTCACAGGTAGGATTCCAAACCACCCACATGAGTTTGAATCGGACCATAGATGGATAAATGGTGTTTCAGACACTGATTTTCACTAATGTTCTCTCATGTACTGACCATGTTTAGAAAGGGTGTTATAATGATGAGACATGTCCCTTCTCTGAATAATCTATTAAAAAAATGTACATGGTGTGTTTATTTAATGTACACATTGTGTAATATACTCAACCACCCCCCCCCCCAGGCGGTCTCCAAGTTCACCGACACATCTTTGTACTCGACCATTACCCGACCAGTACACGGCTACATGCGGAAACCAGATACACAACGTGTAATTAGAAAATATCTCATTTCTTCATTATTCCCCAAAAAAACACAATATGAAGATCCATACCTAAAATGAAGATCCATTTTCTTACAAGTCACTTAGTAACGGATAATTAATTATGTTTTGTTAAAATATGTAACAAAGAATTCATGGATGTAAATAAAAGGTTTATATATTTTCTAGAAATATTAATCCCAAATTGGGAGGAACCATTCAAGATAATGTGGTATTGACAATATGCAGTGGGGGAATGTACTAAGATAGGGACTAAAAATAATTTTCTATCAAACATTATATAGATATACACCTATAAAAAATTCATAGTCATTTATTTAAATAAAGATAAATAATAATGGACTATATAAATTAATTTTATAATATTTAGATATTATAAAATACTCTTTAGTACGGTAGTTTATGGTCCTAATAACACTCCAGTTTCTTAAGAAAAAAAATTACTAAAAATTATCTCTAGATTCGATGTATTATTTTACTCTAATATATTTATTTTTTTATCAAGGAAAATAGTGGTTCATAGAATTTAATAAATTCATATTAATAAATGATCTAGTTTCCATATATATGTTATTAAATAGATATTTAAATAAATGACAAATTTATATTTAATATTTCTGTTTAGTGAGAATACAACATGGAAATGGTCAAAGAACACTATTAAATAAATATGAAACCATAAAATCTTAAAATAATTAATATATGAATAATAAATAATTTTTGTAGAAAAGTTTGAAATTAAATTTTTTTTTAATACTTTTTATTTTATGAATTTTGATGATTGCATAATTATTCAGTGTGTAGTAAATTCTATAGAGGAGTTTCTAATTAAATTTTTTCACCCATCACCAACAAAAGGAAACAAATATTCAATAATTAATAGTAGAAAATATATTACAAAGTGTATAATTTTGGAAAAAATATATTGGCATTTTAATAGATTTGAGGAATATTTTGATGTCTAAAAAATGACAAAAATTGTTAAAAATGAATAAATTGATGAATTAGAAAAAAATATTTGTTTAAGTGTTTAATTATTAGGAAACAATATATATAAGATGTTTTTGTAATTTTTTGGTCACACATAAATAATTTTTTGTGATAAATTTGTGTCAAAATGGGTTTTTTGGAGCTTATATATTGCTAATATGTCATATGTGGTAACATAATATCTAATAAAGAATATATTTCATAGTTTTACATTACAAATATTATGATAAATAATCATGAATTAGTTGTTGATTAAATTTAGATGGAGTGTTTAATTTAGATATATAGAGTTTACTCTAACATATGAATTCGTTAACACACATAAATGAGTTGATAATAATAGTAATAAAACAATGAGTTGAATCAAATAATAAAAATGAAAAATAATAAAAATTTGAAAATAATGGTCATTAAAATATGAATATGTGTATTATTGTTATTAATTAATTGTCAAAAGACAATATTTTTTCTCTCCATTCCATTTGGTTAGTGACAAACCATATAACCTTTTACTGGACATTTCCCTATAATAATTTCTAGTTGTCAATACAATGGATTAATGAGAATATGAACTATAAATAATATGATTTCTAGATTTACATGAGTAGGATGAGACTAAAGGGAAATACATTTCAATTAAAACTCTCAATTAAGGGAAAAAGAAACTTCGAAATACCTCTTCAATTTAATAATTGAGGTACACCTAAGAAATGTGATATTTATTTTTAACATTTATTTGTGAATTTTTCAAGGAAGATCATGTTATATGGATTTTATCACTTTTTAATGTAAAAAAACATTATACATAGAAGTATGGAGATAAAAATGAATTATAGACTCTATTTCAATATTAATAGAAATTGCATAACACATTACATTGATTATTTTTATTTAGATTCAATCTAATCCTATAATTTCAATTAATGGATTCCTGGGATTATTTATTTTTAAAAATTATATAATAATAATTCATGAATATTTTCTATGTATTTCGTTATTTTACAATGTAAATATTATATTTCATATTAGGAATTAATTTTTTAATATTTCGAGATCTGATTCATTTTATTAACTCAGTGGAAAATACCCCAGAACCTTATCATATTCTCTAAAGCCAGCATATGATGATTATTATTTCAATAAAAGTAGTTATATTTTATGGAAAAATTTTCTAAGGGAAATGTATATTATTTACAAGAAACCAATAATTTTAATGTTACGGGTGTAGCCGTTACACTAATAGGGGATGTCGAACATGGGATTTTATCATAATTGATGATTAATATGAGATGTTCACAATGAATAACAATCTGAAAATGGAATTTAATCTCATATTAAGGATTTGAGAACACCAAAGAAAAATGTAGGATCATAATATAATAATTTATTATTAATTTATAATATTAAAAAATTACGCTGTGATGGATTTTTCCATCATTGGGGAATCTAAAAATATATCTACATAATACTATAAATTCATCATATGAATCATGTATATTTTCCCTCTATTATGGACCAACACATGAACCATGATCCTTAGAGTGATGTGGTAAGAATTGTCAATTGATACCCTAAATGATCTTAATGATAGTGTTATTTCTCTATAATTTCCTTAGGAATTTATTCAATAAAGACTCCCCATGATCATTTCAGATTTGACTGGTCTGATAGTGGAAGATCACTCTTTGATCATTAAAGTGTTGTTAGAGAGGATATCTTGAAAGAAGAAGAGGATTGTCCTGATAACTTTGTGAAAAACACACATATGAACATTGTTAGGGATATAAATAATATAATTAGGTTTATATAACACATGTGTTTGAATATAATAACAACACATTCCCACTATTATTTCCACAGTAACCATGAAACATAAAATATATAGTTATAATATTATTATTTTTTATGAGGGATGAACCCTAAAATTAAATAAATATTATTTCATGAATAAGTTGATTTCAGTTTATTCAAAATGTATTTACTATAAATTTTTTATCATTATTAATTTTAACTCAATCATTAATTTCTCCAAAATTTGTATCATATTTTCAATAAAGACTACATATTTAATAAAAGTATTTGAACTAATTATTCACGAACACATTAATAATTGATACATCCACCAAAATGGAAATAAATATTTGTTACATATTCATCTCAAAAATGTTCTCATCAATAAATTGTAACACATTATACATGATAATGTATAAATGAATAATTATTAATCCGTGTATGGGAATAATATTTTTCAAAAATATAAAATAATAAAATATTTAATATTTAATTTATTTTCTATATGCACATAATATGTACCCCTATGGGGTTCTTTTTTTGTGAAATTAGGCTGACTTACCAAAATTCTGAGGTTATCTTTTGAAAACACACCATGTTACCCATAGATAATGAATTTAATGTCTCAAAGTCATATAACCTCATTAGAATGATAACTGTGTAATATAGTCCATTTAAATCTATATATCAAATCAACAAGGTTCTATGCTTGTGTCATTAACCAATGTGCTCATTGTCCCCTAGTTGAATGTTTTTAAATGAACAGACCCATAGAGAAGCATTAAAAATAATTTATTTTGGATATTTCAGTCCCCTTATTCTGTATGAGATAACAAAATACATTAAATAATTGAATGGATAAATCCTTTTTAAAATTATCCATTAATGAAATATCATTTGTGAGGAACCCAAGGTATACTACCTCATCATGAACATATATCCTAATGATGTTCTTTAGTACATAATGGGGATATAATAATCATAACAATTAGTAATATCCATAATTTATATGGTTAAATGGAAATGTATATAGATAGGAAGATATAAGGACTCACATAAATATTGATTTCTTATTGGAGAGTAATTTTATCATAATCTCATACACTGGAAATTACCATGGGTTTATAACCTAAAAAAGTTATTGAATATTATTAGAGTCTCAAAATTTGTATCTTATATCGTTTTTATCCCATGAAATTATATCAAATGGATATAGAATATATATTTAATAAAACTATCTGTGAACTTATGGTTTCTTTTTATAGCTATGCTTTACTATGACCTTTTAGTAAGATTGAAATTATAATGAGATTATCACATTTTATAACCCAAATATGGAAAATAATAACATGATAAAAATATTATTAATATTATAAACACTGAATATTGTTAATCATAGTGTAAAAATACATTGGTTCTAGGGAACCAACTCCAATAGAATCCCACTTTCATAAGAGAAAACGACTAAAGACATTCAATCTTATATTTCTCACGTGATACCCATGTTTTTGTTAAGTTAATTATTTAGTCAATGGTATATAACATTTTAATTCACAGAAACTCCACTTTTCATATCATTATCTATTTGATAGAAATTCTTCAAGTGGTTTTACTTATGTATTATGTTATTTTTCCATTATTCTATCTATTGCTCATTTTTTAGAGCAACCACTTTAGTGTAATAACAATTTAATTAATTGGTTATTAACTTCTTGGCTTCAAATATATCTCTGAGTTAATGAATATAATATAATTAGATTATTTTTGTGAATTATAAGACACTATATACTTGGAATCCACTATATAATCATCTACAATTGGCTATATTAAACTCATCGGACTCATAGATCATTCTCAGAGACAAATGAAATATCCTTCCTATAATAACCATTGTCATGTAATTTTTCACTAATTAATCAAGTATTTTAATTATTTATTATTCATAATGAGGTCATGAGTGTTTTTGGTTGAAAATTATAATATCTACGGAAATGGTGTTGTGCATAGTTTGTAAATGGATAGGGGTATCCAAAGGCAAAAACAAATATGTGGGTATTCCCTTTTTAGTTTTTTATTTCATGTTTTGGTAATGGTGAAAAAACCATATGATATATTCTCTATATTAATATGGGAACCTTATACATTCCAAGTAGAAACAACATTTTTGATAAACAGTTTTTGTACACCATGAGCCTAAGTTATGTGTCTTTTTTAGGATTTTTTATTTTTTATTTTTCCATATTTTACATTTATGATTTTAAAACCTAGATACCCTATTTCAAAACCACCTCTCTTTCATGAGGAATCCATGGGATAACCCCCCCCCCCTCCATATTTTCATGTCTCACCCTTAAAAACTACCTTGTTCTGTAGAGATTCTGATAATTTTAATTCACTTTCATTTTCAATCCATCTAGAAGAATCTTCCTATTCCATACATTCTCTAATGTCAATAAATTTTCACTCCCCTCATTACCCCACATATCTCATATGAAACTTATTTCAATGGTTTTGACATAATTTTTATTATTTATTCATAGTTCAGATGCTTTGTGAAAATCGGGGGTGAGCAACATATATTTTTTGCATCATCCATTGAAGGGAACATGTTTCAGAACATTTCAGCTCACATTATTTCGATTCAGGGTAGTTATGTCTATAATAACCCTCATATTCAATGTCATAACTGGATTTATGCATTTCAAATGTTTTTTTATAATGATTTGGATTTTTTAACATGTAGAAGTCTTGAGTTGATATTTGATTACCTTTTGAGCTTGTTATAGTCCTAGGAAAAATGTCATCTTCTTGTGTAAATTCATTTCTATACTATTTAATAATCATTAATTTATTTTTAATATTTCTCATTGATTAATAATTTTCTATAATATATGTATTTTTTTATAGTGAATTCAAAAAAAAATTAAATACCTATCATGGACTTGGGTTAGAAGCCGGTTTTTTGATAGTGATCATTTGGATTTTTTGTAGTGGTTTAAATGTTTTTAAATGTGTCTAATGAATGTTCTAATTTTTAAATGGTAGTGTAATAGTTAAAAGGGTTTTTTAAAAAATTATGTTGACTGACCATATTTTCTTTTAAAATTGGGTTTGATATAGTTTGTTCTCATTATGGTTTGTAATTAATCACTTCCATTTGAATTATATCTAGGTTTTTTGTGAAATTTTTTGTTTTAAGGATTTTGGATCCATGTAGGTCATGGTAAATTTTTTATAAGGGTTTCTAGAACCAGGTACCTCTATTAAAACTAATTATGGAAATTTTCATATTGATTTTTTTGAAATGGTATGGTTTAATTGGTATTTCACCTTGTTTTGAATGATTTTTTTTAATGTGGTTTGGAAATGATATTTAAAATGATGTTAGGAATTGGTTGTGTGCCTCTATAGAGACCTTCATATTTCAAAAATAGAAATTAAATTACTTTTTCAAAATACATAACACATTACACAAAAAAATTCCCAAATACCATATAAGTTTAGTTCATTTTCAATCATGGAATCCAAAACATCGGTACATAAGTGATCTACATTATCAATTACTAGGTTCTTCTCAAATTGCACCCTTATTAGACACATAAATCATTAAACATATTTTAAAAACCTAGGGGTATGGAAACAAAAAATATCATGATATTAAATGCTCAATCAGGGTAAACAAAGTAGATATGTAAGAATATTCATGTGTATATGGGTATGAGAACAAGATCATGAAAATAAAATATAATACTCTGAATATCAAAGATCATAAACATAAATAATCGCAAAAATATTTGAAGTTCACAAGACATGAATCATATGGAAAAAAAACATAATCCAATAAATAATTATATAGGAATAAGACATGTACTTGGATAATACACATTATAATATAAAATTATTTTCATATTAGTCAAGGAATAACTCCCAATGTCATCTTAGTAGTATATGTTAACATCCCATATCATCTCCATATAAATGGTTTACTCCTATAACCATCATAGTAGATAATGTCCGTTATTTCTATCTCAAGAGATAAATTTCATTACCCAATGTTTTTAAGGGAGATATTTTCCCCACACAAATCATAATAATATCCTACATACATGTGGAACGATATCATAACCAATCATATGATAACTAATGAAATGTAATCGGTGTCCTAAACATGTAATCCTATCATAACATGTGGACAAGATACATGATTAATAATCATTTCATCAAAATCAAAACCCATGAAAAGAGTCATGTTTCTTAAACATAATTCCATGAAAACAAAAACCATTTAGAGAAATAATATGAATGTTATAATTTAACTATAACAATTTCTATCATCTTATATGGGGAATTATTTTGAAGGATTGCTTAGATCATGAAATTTTCTTTGAAATAACTTTTTAAACATACAACACATTCAATAACCTTTCATTTGAAACCAATTTGAAAAAATCTAAAGGAATCATGAAGAAAATAATTTAAAATATTTATATTGGAAAATATACTTTCTTAGTTGAAAAAATATTCACTTTTAAGAATAAAAATATTTGAAAACCCTTTTCCATAACGTATAAAGGAAGAAGAAAAACTCATAATGAAATATTAAAAACATATTGAAAACCTTTTTTCTGTAAAACATATGAATGATGATTCAAAAAAAAATTTAATGGAAAATATATTTGAAAAAATATAAAGTAAACCTTAATAATCACTTTAAAATTTTATTTAAAGTCATTTTCATCAATAATTATCTTATCATATCTTTTAACAATATTTCTTGAGGAAAGTAATATATAAAAATATCAGTGCCCAATACCATCTTTAATCATTTTAATGATAATCCCCATGAAATATTAATATTACATGAAGCATAAAATATCATGATAATAATGATATTCCCCATATAACAAGTCAAATGGATGTATACACACCTTGTAAAAGAACATAGGGGAATAAAAAATATCTATCTCAAAGAAGGAAAATTGAGATAGAACTAACTTACTCATTTGGAAACATTTGAATCGTAAATCCCCATGAATATCATAAAATGGATATTTAAATACACTTAAATCAGAATATAAAAAACATAAAATATGTTAATGGGAAGTGTGTATAGAAAAAAAATGAGTGGTGAATAAATCATGTATCTAACAAAAATAAAAATTTATATGAAATTACCTTAAACCATTATAATCAGTCGAATCATATGCCCCATGAAATAATGAAAATATATGAATATAAAAATACCATAATGTTTAAAAAATTACTCATAAAAAATTGGATGGTATATACACCATGAAAAAGAATAAAGTGGTGAATATAGAATGTGTCCCACAGAAATAAAAGTGATACCCAAATCACTTACCTTAGGTCTGATTCCATCTTTATGTGTTTTAAACTTTTATATAGTGTTTTTAAACATATTATTAACATATACCAAAATCATAATAATATTTATGATACCATGTATGATTCATTTATGACTTTCTATTACCTGTTTTGTCTTGATAATCTTGATACTATTACATAGATCATGATTTAATTATTTATATAATATATAATATTATATATATAGGATATATATTTATTATATAAATAATATATATATATATGAAACGGAATACAACGTTCATGGAGACGATAAGTCACACGTACGTATAAACGTTGTTTCAATTTTTTTATCATAATTTATAGAAAAGGTAAATGAAATATACGTATATATATTAATAAATTATAATTATTATTTTATTTATTTCTTATTTATTCATTATATATATGTTTATTATCATCCTAGAAATGTTTAGTGTGGAATATCAATCTCATCACATCATGGAGATTGTAGTTTTTATGTACGCAAAAGCAACAAAATCATTCTCTTAATGGTAATAGGGTTAAGAAAACGTATATTAATGATAAATAATATATATATTGACATATTTATTACTTATATATATTATATCTATCATTTTACCAATCCAAATAAATTATTGATGAAAAAATATTACACCACAGCATGGAGACAATAAGTCATAAGTACACATGTGTTGTACTTTTATTTTTCATAAGATGAATAAAAGGTGAAATATGATTGTTCAATAATCATATTAAAATACCATAATATAGTTTATAATTTTGTTATTTCTCCATAAGGTAATCAATACATGAATTTTCATTATAAGAAGAATCAATTTTGAATGTGTCGGTAATGAGATTACCTCTTTTTCGATGATATACCTATAGATATCTTTGTAGGGACACTATAGATGGTATTTTTAGAAAAAATAAACCTTTATAATGTTACAAGGGAAGCATATAAGGTAAATGAGATTTGGTTTGTCTATCTTGAAGGCTCAATTTTTTGTTAATAAGTGAGGTAGGAGGTTCAATTTTATAATAGAGGTGAGGAGAACTTTCAGAAACTCTAAAAATATTAAATTAACATAAATTAATATTCAATTTAACATATCTAAAAAGTTTGTTATTTATAAGATATGATGATTATGGGTATAAATTATATTAAAAAAATGTGTTTTATACATGTTTAGTTCATAATATTAACCTTCTCTTTTGGATGTAACCTTTTTGTCAACCCATTAACTTTTACCATGTCAACCTTGATATTTACATCTTAAGGTTAATATAGTTACTATAAAATAAATAATTAACCAAAAATGAATCTTTGATGAAATTGAATCAGTATTATAGTTATTTTTATGAATTATATATTTTTAAAAATTTAATTTTATTTAATACAATATTATTTATTTTAAATTATCATTTATGTCAATTTTGATACTATTCGTTAATTTTATTTTAAAATATATTATATTAACATGGTAAATTCAAAAAAACACATATAATATATCTATAATATTTTAAATTAATCTATTAAATTCATTAATGTAACTAATTATTTTAAAATATATTTATTTTAATTTTTATATCATTTTTGGATATTCCCATTAATTAAACAATTACTATATCATCATTATGTAATCCATTAATTTGATTATTTCATATATAAAATTTAAAAAAATTATTATGATTAATATAAATTTATTATATTTCAAATAAATATTTATAGTGGAATTTATCTTTTTATTTCCTTAAATTAAATACTATTTACTTATTCAAATTGTGTTTTTAAATTTTTTTAAATATCTTTAAGTAAAATATAATAAATATGTTATTAATAACCAAGTGGATTAAAATTTGTTATAATTCAGTAATAAGTTTTTTATTAGTCTAAACCCACTCATTCAATTATATTGGGACAAGTGCTAGGTAATTTTATAATATTATTTTTACCTTTAATTATCTAATTTATCCTTAACCTTGATAAATAAGAATTTACTAAAGCTACAATTAAAAATATCAAAAATATTATGTTTAACCTATTAGATTCTAAATATAATACATATTAAAATTAATTATTTTCATTTTTTAAAATTCAAATCAATGAAAATGGAAAATTAAATTTAATGATAACCCCACAGATGTGGAGAGAAGATGGGTAAAAACAACATTCAAAACCTCAATAATTTTTTATATCTATTTTCAATTTTATAATATTTCTAATGACCTAAATTGTATTAATATATTTATAATTTATATATTTTGACTTTATAAATAAAATTAATAATTAATAATTATTTAAATGAAATTGGAGTTTTTAATTACACTGATGAATTTTTTACTACTCATTTAAAAAAGAATCTTCTCAGAAAATACCAAAAATTCACCTTAAGATAATTTTGAAATTATGAATTAGAAAAAATATATTTATTTTATCCAATTAAATTACTTTATGTGTTTAAAAATAATTTCACTATTGTTTATAGATGGAAAAAATCAGTTCATTTTAGAAAATATTATTTTGAAGCATATATAGACATTACCAAAAGAATATGTTTTTCATAAACAATAAGTTTTATTTGTATAAATACAATATAAATAATATTTGAAATTTTTATATTAATATTAATATTAATAATCTCATCCTCTAGGTTGTATGGTTTGGGATCCGGATGCCACTAAACTAGTTCCCCATACCCGATGACCACATGGACTCAAGCACATTTCCCAAAACACCCAAGGCTGAAGACTAGTAATGAAGGCCTAGGTTGCTATAGAGGAGAAACTATTCCCTCATTGGTAGATTTTAAAACAACTGGATAATAATATAAAATAGTTGAATCAGTAAATAGAATATAATTGAAATAAACTGCCGAAGACTAATAAGATAAATTACCAAACATCATTCAATACAAAAGATGATGCAACATGTAATGTTTTAAGAGAATATCCAAAACAGGTACACATAAATAATCAAATATATATATTACAAAAGAAAAATAAAAAAAGATTAATATGATTCATCACAAGCCTTAACTCTGTCCCAAGTTCTCCTGCCCCTAAACAATATCTCAAGTACCTATAGAAGGACATTTTCCTTTATCGATGCTTGCAATAATATAATCTGTTTGGGTCCAAAATAATATCCCAAATAGGGTGCGAGAAATTAATATAAGTAGTTAACCACCAAATAGTTATTCCTGACTATCATTGAGTACATTAAATTGGTAACGTATAGAAATGAATTGCAGTAAACTAGGAAGTACTCAAAAGTAAACAATCCTACAAGTCTTATTTTCTATTTTCATTCATTATGTTCAGTTCCAACATTAAACTATATTGAATTATATATGTCACGATATAGGGACTAATCCATTCAATCCACCATATAATGAATACTCAATAAAGACCTCATAAGGATATATAAACAAATAATATCAAGTCTGAATCCAAGATTGTGATCTTTCTTGGCAGAAACGTCATATATCATTCCATTTCAATAATTTATTCAACATCATTTCCAAAGGAATAGAAAAACCATGCTCATCAGCATAAACAAATCCTTTCCCTCAGGCCAAATGAACCATCACTATCATTCATAATAACTCCTCACACATAAGCGTAAAAAATCTTTTCCCACATGAATAACAAATCTTTTCCTACAGGTATAACAAATCCTCTCCCATAGGCATAAAAAACCATTGAAGTTCGATTAAGTAATATCATTAGTTCAACATATTAAACAGCACATGTAAATTACAATATTACATTTTTATCATATAAAAACTCATGTGGGAATCACACATATAATAAAAAAAGTGAATCAAACTATGACCAGGATAAAACGATAATTGGAATATCATGGGGAAAATGGAAATCACTAATCCCAATCCCATTAATCTAATAAATGAAAATTTACCCAAATTAAAATTCCATTATAATATTATTATTGCATAATAACCTAATAAGGGAAAATAATTCATGGATTATAGGAAACCTCATCAAAATTACCATAAAATATCATTCCAAGATAACACACCCATGAGGTGACCGTTAATCAAAAAAACTTGCTCAAACATGCATAAATTAATTTAATTCATGACCTAATCATCATTACGAAATAACAAGGTTCAATTTCTATTCAAGGTTATACCCTAAACATGGGGTAATGAAAATATGACACATATAAATATCATGGAATTGAGCGAAAGTCACAAGACCATCGACCACATCATAGTACAACTTCCATCATCCAACATCGTGCTTTGATTCTCTATAGAATGGAGTAGATCTACATAACTGTTATAAATGGTTGACCGTAAATAAATAGATCAAGAAAAGAAATTTGAAATAAAGGATCTAGAGTAATATAGAGGTCACTGATCATGCTTAAATGCAACCGATGATGAACGAATCAGGGTTCAGATGATCAATTGGGAAGAAAAACAGCCCTCGGTGCTATTGTTCGCGATCCCGAATGAGCCCCTACTATTTTTCATAAAAATGACCCCACTACCCGATTTAATCAATAATAAAATTTTACGTCTTGTACTTGGGACTACATTCCATGTTCGCACAAAATCAGGACCTCCCATTACGTGGATGTGTACCAGGATTACATGGCATGTAACCTTCAATACACGGTGTGTACCTATATGTACAGAGGGTGTACTTCCTACTCATGTCATGTAACAGAGATTTTAGCAGCCCCTCAACCTCTTTTCCCCTATTTTATTATGTGAAAACTAAAAAATAATGATCCATGCCTCAAATGAAGAACCTAGTTCTTACAAAACTGTCCCTTAAAGAAACTTTTCTCTGAATTTCACTTCCATGGTCGGTGAAGAAATATCTGAGAAAAAATCAGTCCACTATGATTATACGTCAGCCTCCCCCTCCCAAGTCATATCCAATACTCGGTCATGCTGCTATAGCATCAGTACCAATGGAACAGACCAAACACTAATAACCTTCATTTTCAGATCCAAAATATGAATGGGATGCTCCTCAAAAGATGCATCTTTCTACAACTCCACCACTTATGGATGAATGGTTTGTGATGAGTCCGAAAAGAAACATCAAAACTGACAAACGTGGAACACATTGTGTGTATCATCGTACCTCTTAGGTAGCAGAAATTAATAAGAAACCGACCTGGCCATCTCTAAAATATCAAACAGACTGATGTATCTCAGAGAAAACATGCCCTGTCTACTGATCCTCTTGGGTCACATCCTACTGCAAACTCGACACTTGACTGGATCCATCAAAAAATGCGGTATCATATTTCTAGATCTTCCACATGGATAGCACCTAAATTGACTAATAGAAGAAATATTATCACTACTAGTATCCCTATGATAAATCACCATAATAATCTTCATGCTCTCGGTAGAGATAATACCAAATATCAGTACCAATCCTTCATAGTTCACACCTCAAGCTTCCAGAAGGTTATTCTTGGTAATTATTTCCTGATACATGAATGAATATATATAGGGAAACCTTAAAACATACACCTATGATTGGATGTCGTACCTAAGACAATCTTTCAATCATCTAGACCTCAATGTCTCACCACCCATCAAAATAGGTGTGATTCTATGAACCTCAGTGAAATGGGTAGTGTATATCATCACTGATATGGCGTTCTTATCCATATTCATGAACTCCTAGGATCTATCAACCCTCAACATCAAGGGAAAATAGTAATCAAAAAATACCATAATAAAATCTTTCGATGCCATGTTCAGATGACATGCTATCTATTTTATAAAATCCCACCACCTCTTGCCCGAATCACATAGCATAAAAGTTATGATCTTGACCCTCCTCATAGGATGAATCTATAGATTCTCTAACATGTTATTCATGGACTCTAACCAATAATTTTCATCCTATGGTCCACCATCCCCTGGGAACATAGGCGGATTATATTGCTGGAAAACTCACGTCAGTTCTGCCATTAATGTGGCAGGCTGAGCTACTCAATGGAATGTTTGTATAAACCTCATGAAGCATTCATGGAATTTTACATCATCACATATGTCTTATATAACCTTTGGGGTCATGAATTTCATATATTGAGGATACACTAGTAGCCCAAGGCCGACCACCTCTGGGGTATGCTCATCAACACTCTCCTGGAATACAACTAGAGACCTTCGTGGTGGTATTTCTGTGTAATGTGAAGCACATACACCTTAGTATAATATTTATTCCTCAAGGAATTTTGTTTAATATTTTAATAACTAAATAAGAAAACAAAAAAAATAAAATTCCACCGAAGATGAGTACATGGCATGTAAGAATCATACACGGCATGTAAACTTATTCCCTTAGAAGGTCATGTACTCCTGCCTTCTTGGGGGTGTAAGCACCCCAGTTAAACGTCATGTAGGGACTATAAATAGTGTGTACCCTAAAACTGTCACATGGTCATGTAACACCACCTTTCATGGTGGTGTAAATATATAGGTACATGGTGTGTCAGGATGACACATGGAGTGCAGTTAAGTCATCCATCCTAGCCATGTACTTCTATATGGCCTAAGCCACATGGTTCTTCCTTTGAAAAAGTATATGGGGTGTACATAAGGTACATGATGTATTATGATCAAAACATAACAACCCATTCTTTCTCTCATAGGGCTGGTGACACAGTCATCCATTACACGACGTGTACGCTGAGTATATAGTGTGTACTTGGAATATTTCATGTCTTCACAAACATAAGAACACATAGCGTGTGTTCATTGGACCACACACAATGTTGTATGGGATTACAGATAGTAAGACTCATAAAACTCCTTGAAACTCCTCTTTTTGTAAAATTAAGCAATGGTGTTCCAATTTCTGATCTGTGGGGGCCCATAATGCCCAGAAATGAAATCTTGGCATCCACATATAGCATATAAAAGAACAATATATATCCCATGGACAAAATATTATCCACAAATTTCCGATCCAAGAGGGCCCATACTCTTTAGGGACCCAAGTTTGGTGTCTATCCAGTTAAACCATAACACGTACCAATACACCTACCACAAAATAAGGCATACCCATCATGATATCGATCACAACAACATGAATATATATCTTGACATCTATCACAACAACATTAAATCAGTAATCCTTTCTAAATGGCATGGAAATAAAGCATGGAATACGACTTTCAATAAGTTCATATATGATGCATGACATTGAATACCATCATCTCATCGGTTTGTAAAAAAATAAAACCACAATGATATAAAATATAACAGATCAAAACAAGTGTGTCCCCCAATGGTGAAATTGAATCAACTGTTATAGCTCAAAATCCAAAAATTACTATCTCATTTTGTGTAATTTATATTTTCCTAGTACACAGTGTCGCTACTCTCGGGAACAACTAGTTACCCAAATCCATTTCCTTTATATACCATTATAATGATGCCAAAGAGTTTGACAAACCAAAAAAGAACACTTCTTTAATAAAACATTGTAACATCCAAAATCTGGATTCCACTGAACTGATGCCCCATAACCGGTTGGCCACATGGACTCAATTGTATTTAAAAAAAATATTATAGGCTGATTACTAGTAGTGACAACCTAGGGTGTGATAGAGGGTAATCTATGCACTCAATGACATAGTGTAACAAAGACAGAGATAATATACAATTTTAGAAATAGTAAACATCATATATCTTAAATAAACAATGGATGACTAATATGATAAATAACCAACCATCATTTCATATAAATGTATATGCAGTAGGTTTTGTTCTAAGAAAAGAGCCCAAATAGGTACACTGCAAGAATCTATAATATATGATCCAAAATAAAAAATAATCAAAGGTAACTAAGTAGCATCAAAAGCGTTATAAGGCTATCTAAACAAATAAAGTGATGACTAAATCCAAGATTGTGCTTTGTTTAGTAGACACATAACATATCATTACATTTCAATAATATATTCATCATCTTTCCCATAGGCATAGTAATACCCTGTCTGAAGAAATAACTAAATCCTTATGATAAGGCCTAGCTAATCCACACCCATTGGCATAAAAACTCCTCACCCACAGATGTAATAAATCCTTTAACACAAGCATATAAAATCCTTTCCCATAGGCATAAAAAATCCTCCCCCGATGCATAAGAAATAGATGAAGGTCATGTATATCAGTATTTTAGAATATCAAACAGCACATATAAATTTTAGTTTTACATGTTTAACATATAAAGACTCACAAGGGAATCACCCATTTCATGCAAAAAGTGAATTAAACTATTACCTGGCTTAAACGATAATTATCATATCATGGGGAAAAGAGGAAATCACTAATCACAAACTCATTAATCAAATCAATATTAATTTACCACAGTTGTAATTCTATTATTATGTGGTTTGTGTTTAGCAACCCAGTAAGGGAAACCAAGGGATTCCTCCTAGGCAGCCTCATCTAAATGTATAAATGGGCATTCTATGAACACTCACCCCCAAGTGTCCCTTAATCAAAACAACATGATAGAACATGCATGAATTATTTTAATTCATGACCTAATAATCATTAGGCAACAAAAAAGGACAATTTAAAATCATGGTTAAACCCTAAACATGGACGAACAGCAATACGACACATATAAACAACTCATTATTGAGAAAAAGGCATAAGACCACCTAACTTATCATAATACGACTCTCCTTATCCAGCATTGGATTTTATTCACCCTATAACTGAGTAGATATACAAAAAATTTTATAAATTCTTGACCATAAATAACTATATTGAGAGAAAAAATCAGGCATAAATGGTCAAGATGAATCGATAGGTCACCTATTGGGTTACAATGCAACCAAAGGCAAAATAATCAGGGTTTAGATGATAAATTGGGAAGAAAATTCGCACTTGGAATTACTGTTCACGAACTCATATGAGACCCTACATATTTTTACTAAAACAATGCTAATGACCGATTGAATAAATAAAAAAAGTACATGAAATGTACTTGAGACCACACATTGTGTCTATGAAAATTCTGGTCTTACCATAACATTATTGTGTACCAGGATTACATGAAATGTAGCCTTCTATGCATGGCATGTACTTATAAGTACATGACATGTAGTTCCCAGTCACGTCATGTAACAGGCCTCGTGCGAGCCCCTCCACATATTTTCCCTAATTTTCATAAGTACAAAATGAAATAGAAATATACATAACTCAATAGAAGAACTAGATTCTTACATTGGTCTTGAACATCATATTTAAATAATTATAATAGTAAAATATTTTTAGTAGAATATCAGTTTTGTGTGTAATACAATCCAAGTGGATGATTCATGTAGTTAAAGAATATAATGGTGTTCCATATAAATAAATAAAAACAATGTTTTTATGATCTTTATTATGTGTATTTTAATGTAAAAATATATAAATTATGAAATTAATTTGAAAAATAAATTCACAAAATATAGCAGTGTTACAGCCTTAACATTCTGCAAAGTGTGTTTTAATGGACTTGCTACACATTAAATTTTCTAATAAAATTTGAGACCACATATATTAACAATTCATGTATATTTAAAATTATTTATTGTAACCCCATAGGATAATATTTATGTTGAAAATTTAGTAGTTATTATTATGACTAGATATATGTTTTGGTCTATTAGATGTGTGGGTTTAAGGGGGGACTTTAAAAAACATTAAAAAAATTATTCTAATTATTTGTGACCATGTGAGTGATTACCTCAATTAATAAATTTTCATGGAATTACTAGCCATATAATAGATTAATTTTGTGACGGTGGACTCTAGTGGAGATATTGGGTTGACTATGAATTGTTTCTTAGATACTCAAATGGTTAGATAAAAATCTCTAGTAGGCCTTTATTTGACTAATATTTTTTTGTCCCATGGATAAAGGTGTTCTAGGAATATTCATTAATGGATAGTTCTATGGGAAATTCCTGTAAACTATTGGTTTTTTATTAATGTAAAAGGATCATTAGATACGATTTATTCATGTTATTACTATAGGGTAGAGATTATTTCCATGACACTTTGTATTTTTTACAAAATAATAGGGAAATTTTAATCATGTTTGGATTTATTATCCTGGTTCATTTGTCCATTGGAACAGTTTTTTGGTTTTTTATTTAGATTTTATGATCCATGATACTTTGGTTATGTTTTGATTGCTAACTATACCTTGTGATTGATAGTTCAAATTAAAATGTGTCCTGGTAAAAAAATGGTTTGGATAAAAGATTTGAAAAAAGGGAATAGGATTGGATTTCAATAATTTTTTAAAATTGGGTTTCCAAGGAATTTATTTTATCATAATTTTATTTTCATAACTTGTTTTAAAATAATGAATGTATTTTTTGTTTTTTCATCAGTTATAAGGCCCACATTCCATGGATTCAAAATATTATTCAAGATTTCATTATTTGAAAAGAATTATATAAAATATTTAATGAAAACTTATTAAATTTTATAAAAAGTTGTATTTTTTATTTTTTTTTGGAAAAAAGATTTTTATAGCATTATAAATCATGTGAAAAACATTATCTGGATTGTGTTCAAAAAATAATTTCATAAATAGTTTTACTATGTGTTTTTCATATATTCCCCTTATTGTGGTCGCCTACTATGGTCTTTTTTCATCAAGAATATATTATATCATTTGTAAGGTCATGGTTATGTTCTATACTACTCTTCAAAACATTGACTGATTGAGGTATGTGAGTATTTTTTTTGAATATTTTTTCTAATTTAAATTATATTTTTATCCATACTATCAATAAAGGGTTGTCATTAATCCAGTGGATGATGTAGATTTATTTGAGGTGATATTTTTTGTCTATGCATTTTAGGGTAGGTATACTATTGTTGAGGGGTTGGGTTCATTGCTAAAAAAAATTACTTAAATATTATCTATGGTCTCTTTTTTACATTATAATTTATTTATATGTATTTTTGATATATGGATGGTTCATACAAATTTTCTATTAAATCTCTATTGATTATTTTACTCATATCATTGAGGTGAACAATCCCCAAATGTGTTCTTATGATACCCAAGCACTAGGATATTGACCATGGGGCTGAGGAACACCCTTCGAGCAAGTGGTATGCTAGTTTAGGTGTATGATGCATAGAAGACCCATGAATGTTAATAAAAAATATTATTATAGATTAGGTTATATACCCTATAGAATATTAATTCTCTGAAATATTCTTTCCTTATTTTAGGTATCATTTTGTGATTATGATTATTATTTTATTAAAACTCTAGAGGTATGTTCGAAACAATTCTTAGTATATCTATCATTCCCTAGGATGCTTGTTTCAATTAAATATGGGATTTGAATCTTAATATTTAGATTTTTTTAAATTTTTCATTCGACGTGGATTGATCCTTAGTTGATTATTGTGAGATGTTTTGGTGTTTAAGTTAGAATTATTGAAATAAACATTTTATGGATTTGTGGTTTGTTTTCTATGTTTTAATTCTTAAGAATGTTTATTAACCAAGATATAGAACTTTATTTATATTAGGATTTCTTCCATGGTTGTAAAATGGCCTATCTAACGATATGGATGATTCAATCTTGGATTCACATCCAGTTGGGCTTGTTACATAGAGCACTCCTGATGGATCCCTAATGGTTGGGGAATGAGTCAATGTGGGTTTCAGGACATGATGATGATTTTGATTTTATTTTAATGGATATTTTAGGGTAATTTTCCCTTTTTTATTTGATTATGAATTTTCATTTGAAAAATAATCACCTAATGGAAAATGGTTCATTTATGGGTGAAACAAACAATTGATTCATATATTTATAAAAAATTATGTTTTTGGGTAAAAATTTATTTTCAACATAGTTTAACAGGTTAGGTGTAATTGTTTTATAAATTTAATAGAACAATGTTTTATAAAGTGATGATTTAATCTAATGATTATGAAATGGTAAATGAAATGAAACATTTATAAGGAATAGGAATTATAAATCTTTATTGGGTGGGATTTTTCCTAGTGGGTTCATTTTTAATAATTAGTTTAAATATTTTGAATATAACTTAGAGAATTGTAATTTTTAATAGATTAGAGTGAAAAAAATTATCTTCAAAATAATGTATGTGTTACTCCATTTTAATGGTTGTGGTTCTTAATGATATAATCATTTTTCATGTGACTTACCCCATTTTATTTTGTATTTATTTTTGTCTTGTAATTAGGGTTATGAATGGTTTTTAGAATTTATTGAACATGGAAATCATGAGTTCATGTTATGTTTTATGTTTGGAAGCTCCCGTGGATCATTTTCTGTAATAGAAGAGTTGATAGTGTTGTCATCATATTTGGGTATGATAACATATTGGTAATAAGTTTCCATGAGTGCCCTAGGTTATGTTTTTCATAGGTAGTTAGTCAGATTTAATCATTGTGGATAAATGTTCATAGGATGATAGTATGTTTTGAAAATCAATGCTTTAAGATTTTAGATATTTGGAGCCTCAATGTGTATTTATTATCTTCTCATACTTTCTCTCTCTTGATAATTTTTGGATCATGGAACCAGGTGTTTACCAATGGTATTTTGTGAATGCATTGATATTTTTTGGCGTATATGAATTCTTGTACCTTTGGTAGAGTTATTTTGTGGAATCTAATGTTTTAAAGTTGTGTTACATTGATGTAATATTATTTTGGGTCATACATGTGTGACTATTGGGTTGTTACATTGGTAATAAGGATATAAGATTCCATTTTGTATTTGACCATCGGATGGTTCAAGTTTTATGGTGTTTTTCATGGGCTAAATGTCAAATTGTGGAGTATATTGAGTCAAAATACCTCATTCTAATGATAATTTTGGAAATTAAAATTAAAACTTTAAAAGATTACATATTAATTAAATTTATTATGAAAATTATTAAAAGTTATTAATTAAGGTAAATATATTTACCAAATAATGAAATATGAATCTATCAGACATATATATCTATTTTATAAAAGATAGAAGACTAAAATTACATCATATATACTTGTAAAAATTACATAATATGGATGTATATAATTTATATAAAATGAAATCCCTGTAAATTTCATTAAAATTAATTGTAAAAAGTCTATAATATAAGGTTATATAAATTTCATCAAACATAATCCATATGAAAGAAAAACCGAAAGTACACCCGATAATGGTTTTTAAACCCTGTCAAATTGATATATAAAATTTATATCAAAGTATGAAATATAATTTTAACTTGATATAATTCCCCAAATATATTGTAAAAAACATAAATCTAATAGTTAACCAAAAAAAAGATAGGATGTTGACTTTTGAGAAATATGGGTTCAATGTGATTATTATTATTCCAAAGAAGTGTATTATTTAACCATTGTATGTTTTTCTATAAATAGCACTAATCAATGAGGGGAATAAGTTTGAAGAAAAATGATCTAATGATATTGTTAATGTCATGAAGTATCATGTTGCTAAGTGAACATAAATATTAATATTTATAGTGGTCCTATAAATCATATATTTATGATGATTTATTTATAAATTAAATATTTTTTTCTACTTTAATAATTATTTTTTTATATGGTGGATCGATAGATCTTAGTGAGGGAGAAATATAGGTATCTATGATTTTGATCATTAAGGTGTATTTGGGATGATGGGGTTGAACCATGTCTGATTAGAATTAGTAAGGACCGAAAAGTATTATAAGATAGACATTCTTATTTTTTTTATAATAGGGGATACCTATAGTACGGTTCCAATACATCCTTATAACAATAGATAAAATCATAAACATTCATATGAATGGTTAATTTTGTATTCAAATGGTCGTTTATAAGTGTTTTTTATACATTGTTATAAATTTTTTACATGTTTTTTATTTCTTCTATGTATTTTATAATTTTTATATTTTGTAATATGAACTTGTTTCTTACTGTAATGTCATAATGTATATCAAAATTACTCTTGGACTAAAATAAACTCATGAAAAAAATGTGATAGGAAATTTAAAAGGTTTAATTTTTATAAACTAGATCTCACCCATAAATTAATGTTCATTCGATAAAAAAATATATAAATTTTTTTAGTAGTGGTATATATATATATATATAATCGAAATGTCTCGGTAGAGAAAAGTATTTTTGTTATAAGATGCTAGGATTGTGTGTTCAAACATTTTATAATGTAAATACTATAAAACAAATATATTTATATAAATTGCTTTGAATATAGGTTGGATACAATGAATACTTGGTAATAAGAACTGGTTTTATAACATTTTCATAATCAATCAGAGTTATAGAATTAAATATATGGGTACTATATCTTTTTATATAGAAGTGAAATTAGAATATACACTAAACTAAAATGTTTTTAATACCCTATTATGTTTTATTATAAGGAATATATATAGTCAAATATATTCATATTATAAAAAATAGTATTTAGATGATAGATGAAGTTACCCACTTTTTATCCATTAATTTATTAGAAACTAGAAGAGCTATCCATCTTGAAAAAGTTAAGGATTTTTTATTTTATACAATTTGAATCTTTTACTTAAATCCCTATGATATTTAGGAATATTTTTAATGACTTATAATCTATTTTATAGAGATAGAGATAGAGATAGTTGATGGAAACCATATTATATAAATGGTTATTAATATCAATAAAAATTTGTATGAATCTATATAGATATCAATATCAAAAATTAATCATCAAACAATGATGTGTCTGAATTATCTGATTAAAAAATTATAGAATATGACATTAGATTAAAAGGCTAAGTATAGAATTAAATGAAAATGAATTTTATTTATTTGGTTTCTAGTAATGTAATAATAATAAATAATAAATCTTTTCCTCCAGTAAAGAATTACAAATCTTAAAAATCTATGAAGAAATTCATTTATAGATCATATTCTTATTATTTCAAGTAAATTGAAAATATGCTCCCCAAGCTTGCAAACTAGCTAGAATATGTAATTTGGAAGAATTAGTTTTTCAATAAATACAAGATTATTTAGAAATATACTAGTGTGAAGAATGATTTATCTTTGAGTATTTTCTAAAATTGTAAACAATCAAGACATATCAGATCTGGTAGTCCCATAATGAAGGAAAAAATTGAAAGGGTTAAATAATATTTATAAGTTTAATGTGTTCAAAATCATTAAATTTATATCCATATAGAGTTTTAGTGGGATATATTATTCTATTGGAATATATTCATAGGATATTAGTGATAAAAATAGGTTATGAGATATTATTTTGAAATTTCAAAGTGAAATAAATGTTACAGGATAAAGGATTCGACAAAATCAGTAATTAATTTAACTATAATTTATAATTACCTTGACACTGATAATGATTACTATTGTTCTTATTGATAAGTGTAAAATATTTATACATTCAAGGAGGATGATGATATTCCTAATTTTGAAGAAATTAATAGATACTTTAAATTACTGAGGAGAAAATATTAATGTTATTATAGAAAATTATTATTATAATGATGAACATTATATATCCAATATGAAAATATCTATACATACTTTAGATTTTTCTAAACATACATAAGATTCATATCTAACCCCTAATTCTATATCAACAGATGTTCATTGTATTTAGTTTGTAAAACTATATTCTAAAATCTAATGTCATGAAAGTGATGGTCAAATTTTAAATTTGGGAAGGGGTTTTTTAATAACCTATAACAATATCAATGGTTTCATCGAAGGACTCTTGTAAGTTGTTTTACATTATAAAAAAACATTTTTAGGTGTATTATAATTTTCTGAAAAATGAATCCTTCATTATTTATTTTCCAAAATGGGATACTATAAAACACAATGTTCTTTGAATATATATAGTATATTTGGTTTTTATTGATCTTATACTTATAAATAATTAGAATCTTTGAAATATTAAAAATTTCACAAGTGTGCCAAATTAAATTTTGAGTCAAAAATCATAATATTTTAATTATAGGTGGAAATAAATGAGTACCAAAATCAAAAATATAATTTAGATGGATAGTAGTTTCTCAAGGATATGACTTGTAAAAAAATTCAATTCATAAGATTAAAAATATAAATGGATAAATTATTTTTCTATTTATAAAAACATAAGAAATACATTCTATCATTATTAAAATAACACTTAATTTGGATACATTTTAATATATTAAACATAAACATTAAATTATAAATATAAATTTACCACTTTTCCACATCATATTATATATATAACCTTACATAAAAATATGCTCAAAATATGTTGAGGAAATTTGAATTGTTTTATTAACTTTAATTATCTTATGTTTTTTATTTGATATAAAAATATATGAAATTTTTTTTATAAATTTTTTTGTTTCATCGGATTGAGGATCATATGATGAATCTTTAGAATAACATTATTCCCATGATCCTTTTGTGTAGATATGTTTTTCAAATCACTAAAAAAATATTCAAGAAAATCTAAAATTGCAAGAATCAATGAAAGGAACCCTATATGTTTTTAAAAATGATTATTGAAGATATAATTTTAATATATTTTAAAAAATGTTTTATTATCTTCCAAAAAGTTATTTTTATGATAAAATATAAGTTTTTTTTCAAAATTCATACAAAATTAAAGTGTTAGATACATCTAATAACATAAAATTTTAACGTCATCATCTTGTGAGAGAATATCTTAGTCATTGGATAATTCAAACATATATCCATCACTACTTCATCTTATATATATTATAGGTGGGTAAATACATTTTTATTGACAACTAATTCTCATAAGATCTTTATTTATATTTATTCTTCTCTTTCCCTTCATCTTCATGGTTTATAGATTCATTTTTAGTTTATCTATTACATTTCATAGAAACCTCCCCATAAATTATTACATGGAATGTTATTAAGAAAAATTTTATTGATTATAGTGTGATTCATTTATGTGGTTTCTTTATAAAAACATATATATTTTATCAATTTTGGTAATGTATTTGTTGCACCAAATATGATTTCGATCTTCACTATCTATGTATAGTGCATGTGTTTTATTTCATAGAATTTTTTTATGATATGTATTATTTTAATAACATCAAATTAAATATATTTCTAATTTTATAAAATATATATATTAAAAGAGTGTTTATTCTTGTTATAATTCCTCGGGAAGAAGAATCATACTTCAGAACTCATAATTTACTAATGAAAGATAAATCATTTTAAAATACCTATGTGTGAGAAGACATTGATTTCCTAAAATGAAAAGGTAAGTAAAATGTCTCTCCATTCATATGAAATAAGATCAATTTACCTATTTCATACAAAAAAAATTACCACATAAATGATATACACATACATTTACGGTGCAAGACATATATGTTTCAGATTACTATTTTATAAATAGAATGTTCAATCTGGTTATGATCTTGTGTAAAAATATTGAATTTATCATGATGTAATCTGAAACTCTTAGGATTATAATATATTTAATGATCATTACATTTTTTAACAATATTTAGGGAAAGAAAAAGTATTAATAAAAATGGAACAATTATTAGAGATGAGGAATATTATTTCATACGTGAAAAAATATATTTTTTTTAATTTGTATATTTCCATGTAGAATGATATGTCATTGATAAATACAAAAAAACGTTTCTTATAATATATAATAATAATTTCCTATGAAGAATTATTATGTAAATTAGAATGAAGTAAAAACAACATAAAAATCACATTAACATCCAAGGAATAATTAAATTTTCTTTTTTATATGAAACCATAACTGAGTTATTAAAGAAGAATAAGGAGAATAATGAAGGAGAACATAATTTTGGGTTGTATGATGAAAAATCCAAAGCATTAAAAGAATAAGAGTTTGATATAATAAAATAGAAAAAAAATAATAATAAATATTTTATTATGGAGAAATTGTAAAAAAAATTATGATATTTCATTATTCAAATTGAAAATTAATATCATGTTGTTCAGAATGAAAAATCTTACTATGTTTGTTTCTATTGATAAGGATGGGATGTTTATTTGTGCTTTCAAAAAACCATTATTCATACTATTCCAATTAGTGTAGAAATAGAAATTTCTCTATCTAATTCTAATGTAAATTGAAAGAATGTTGTAGTGGATCTTTATTAGTTTATTGATAAATAAGATATAAAATGAAAATAAGTTTTTTAAATTATTATACCATATAGATAACTCATGAACCATGGAAAAAAATGATTTTATGAAATATATAATATTTTTTCAAAGCTCCAATGAAATTTTTAGATATTGAAGAATCTTCTATGAATATAAAAATAATTCTATATTTTCAATACAATAAAGGGGATTAATAACTCTGTTCTTCAGAAGAAGATTCATCAGATAGTTTAAATAAGGAATAAAATATAAGGGAATCATAACACCATTAGTACAATGATGTTATAGGGAGTCATGACATTTATTAATCAAATTTTTTTTAAATATAATAATAATTAGTGAATGGAGACTGAGAAGCTATATTTCTCAACGTGTCTATCAATTACATCAAATTTCATCCTCTCACATGGTCCTAGAAGAATGATATTAAGATAAATTACATTAATTATGTAATAAATAATCATGAAGGAATCATAAACAACATCACTATTATTCAAGGAATATTTATATACATTATATATAAATTGGATGTTATTGAAGCTTATAGTAATCATTATAATATCTCAAATACATTTATTCAAAATTATTTTTAGCTTAAGAAACTCAAGGGGGTGTCTTATGTAGAATTTCGAATGTTAAAAATAATTTTCAGTTGGATAAAAAGTATTGAAGAGTATAGAATGTTCATTAATGAGCAGAAATTTGTTATAAAAAATTAAACAAATAATTATTCATAGAAAATTACCAAATACAATTTCAAAATGAATAATGGAAATTATATTAAGGGATGTTTTATTAATATTAAAAATAATGAATATGGGTAATTAGAAACTACATATAAGTTTGTTGTGTGGAATAAAATCCAACATAATCACAAAATAAGACCATTTCATAACAAAAATAATTTTATTTCCAGTAATTTTCATGTCATAAATAATTCATGGATTCCATAAAAAAATTATAATTATACTACTATAATGGACACCCTTGAATAATATATTTTTTAAGGATAGGTTATTCTAAACAATACTCTTTTAATAGAGAAATCATAATATTATAGATCATCATGGCTCCTCATAAAATCATGAATATCAACCCATGGGAGATGAATTATGAATATAAATTTTATGGAGTGGAATTATTTGAAAAAAGTACCCTTTATCTAGAATAGGTCATGGAATCATAGAATCAAAAAATGAATTAACATTTTAATCATTATGGTATATGAAATAACACAATGATTGAATTTTCATGTTGTAAATTACATAATGAAACTAGAACCTATATTAATCCAAGTAAAAATAATAATAAATCATGGATAAATATTATGACATAGGTTATAACATGTATTCCACAGAGTCATGGTTAAATATCATAATGTAAGAAAGGAATCGACATCTTTTTGTATAATAAATTATTCCCTAGCCATCACATTTGAAATTTTTATCTAAAAAATAAACTTTGATTATTGTATCATTGATAAAAATATATCACTGATATTATACATTTAGTAAGATTTAATTAAATTTTTGTCGAAATATAATAAATAATAATGGAATAATGAGGATCTTTATTTATATATTTCTTAATAAAACTATAAAATATAAGATAATAACCTATGTATCACTGTTAGTGAAATTATGTGTATATATATATATCACACATTTAATTATTCACAAAATAATTAATTTAATCTCTTGTATTTGTCTATGTATTATTTTTCTAAATATTATATTGAATTATTATAAGACCTGACATTTCGACGGCATGCAATTTTGAGGCCCGGTGAGCCTGAAATGGTGGTTTTAATTTTTTTTAAGTTAAGTGAGTTGATCGGTGTGTGTGGTTGTGGTACTTTATAAATGGATGCATGGATTAAAATCTGAGGGCACCATTACGTCCGGGATGGTGAATTTACATAAGAACAGGCCTAACCTTGACCAGTCAAGGCTGAGAGAGAAATTTAATTTCCAGACATTTTTAGTAAAATGAAAAATATAAAAATAAAATAAAGAAATGTTTATTTTATTTTATTTTGAAACTTTTACTATAGCACAATGACAGGGAAGTTGTTTCAATAATTAATTACATGCCATAATGACTCATAAACAGTGATGCGGACTCATTAATGTCGCAGTGTGATGGAACACTGAAACATGTTCCCTCTTTTTAATGGGTTAGTCGAATGTTAGATGGGGGGAGAAGTTGAGAGAACTTATTGGAGATTTGGACAGTCCTCTCAGCGACGAATGACATCAATTAAAAGTTTGAATCATTACGCCAATAATGTTTGATGATCTGGACAACAACAACATATTTCCTCCATCAGTGATCGATCTAGTCTTGAGTAAGGGCTTGTGTTTTTTATTGTTTTCCCCCTATTCTTTAATTAAATGAAAAATGAAGATCAACCAAAGATCCAGTTGAACAACGCATTTTTTTCTAATCTGAAGGATTTTATTTATTTGGTTTGTTCCCGGAATTTTTTTGTAATGTTTAATGTTTTAATTTTCCCCGTTCAAACATTCTAATGGGAGAGGATTAATGTTTTGACGAACTTATGTGGATGATCATTCCTCCTTTGCGGGTTTGTTTTCTTCCTCCCTCTCCCCCGCATTTTTTATGTTCTTTGCGAGGATATAAACAATGAATCATTATGCCCTTGTTTCATGGCACAATAATTCCAAAATGAAGATATGGTTTCATGATGACCCAACAAAGGTGCAACGACGATAGCGGCAGACGAATCGATATGGTTTGAGAGTTCTCGTTATTTGAGTATTCGTTGTGCGGGTAAATTGGTACATGGTTTTAGGGATGATCAGAGGCCCAAAACCCACAGAAATAGCCTTGTGGTTTCGGGGTGACCTTGGATCTGGAGTTCTGTTGCAATCAGATGGCTGGATCGAATACCGGAGGAGTACCTGAGGTGCGGCGAAGAAGGTTCACGATTCTGGAAATTTTTGGAACACCTGGCGTGTATCCTAATGAACATGCCATGTCGACCGGTAGCGAAGGCTATGGTTTGCACACTGCACGTGATGAAGAACATGGCATGCCTCTGAGGATACACTGCGTGTAGACCCCACCCAATGGTAGCTGTATTCTCAGGCAACAGGAAGCATAGACACGGCGTGTGACCACTTTCACACGGCGTGTGGGTCCTTACATGGGGCTCAGTGTGTATCTCAAAAAATACTCAGACACTAGGTGGGTTACATGACATGTAGTCCACCACACGACCATATGAGGCCAGTAACATGGGTCACCCAATGTTCCAATTACACGGGTTGACATACATGGGTTGAGGCTGTGTACGAGCACATGGCTAGCGTTCACGGAGCAGACCCCAGATACATTGACCTGACGTGTGATCCTTTCTACACATTGTGTAGTTTCATTTTACATGACATGCCTTACAACATGGGTTGTTGTACACGGGCAGTACCTTGGGTTAGAATACAAGGAGTGTGACACTTCTACATGAAATGTACTTCCCATTACATGAATTGATCTTCTTTTCCATTGTTTGTTGGACATGTTTCATTTGGTTTAGTTCCCCTTTTTCTAATTCCTCTGAAGGTCAGGTATTGATTCCATTCACTAGAGTATGATCCCTTTAGCAGGAATTTTAGAGATAGAGTCATGTATCTCTCCGAGAGGCCCAGAGCGATATCCTTTATACATTCATGACCCTAGGTAGAGTATGGTATCGACATGACTATTCCCACAAGGAATTGATCCTCTACTTAGAAGGGGAATCTGTATGAGTAGTGTAATTCTCTATGGCCCTAGAAGTGATCCTCGTCTATGTATCATGATCTTTTCCCACTCAATAGTGTGTTATCCTAGAATGAGTGTATCTATCTCTCATGAAATTTCCTAATGAATAGTACTTATCAGACAAACTTTATCAGGACCATCAGAATCATGGAGTGAGTTCTCCCATACGATCGATTCAGGGAACATTTTAACTGAATCCCTAGTGGTGGTTTACAGTGGTGTGACTTTTCATTAGACTACAGGTCTGAATTTTGAGAACATTTGGATTGTGTTTTTCTATATATATGTTCAGTAGACATACACTACGTAGAGATGACTTTACAATTACTTTGTGTATTGATTTGTTTATTTTGGGGTCCTCTAATGAGTATGGTTATACACTCACCTACACGGACTTTTCACACACATGCCATGTCCTTTTTAGACTAGCGACCTTTTGACAGTGTCCAAGGTGGACTAGGACCGGACCAGGATTTCTAAGTTCCCAATAGGCCAAGGTGTTCCTACGACTAGATGCAGCAATCCTTGTACCTACTTGTGTTTACAGGTTAGACATGTAAGTTTCAAACTCGCTTGTTTTTGTGGGCTTGTATTGTTCCCCAGTTTTGCTTTCAGTACTTTACATTTAATTGTAATTTGTTGGTTGGGTATAGTTAAATGATTTCATCTTGTTCCTTCATGTTTTTTACTTTTCAGCATTTTTGGGCTTGGAGATGTGTGTGTGTGTACAGGTACTTAATAAATTCCTCCCATTTTAGTGATATGTCTACTCAATTCTAGTCACCAACCCCTAGATTATTGGAAGCAGGTTTGGGGAGTCACAGCGTGGGCCCTACTGGGACGGGTCATGACAGAGTGGTATCAAAGGATGGTCAGTTCTACCTTAGGACCAAGAGATTGCGATATTGGTTTGGGAAAATAGTGATGAGTGTTTTGAGCTCGTCTTTCAGGTTAGGGACTCCAATATTGGTGCAGGTGGCCATTGTATCCATACACCAGGACTCTTATAACCTTCTTTTCGACTCAGTACATGAAAAAACTATTGGTGGGGAAGTAATAGAATGGTTCATGAATCATATAAGAGTGGGTGGTGTTTTCTATGTCCTTTTTTTCATCTATCCAAATATACTCGTTGACCATGGTACATCTTGTTTCCTTATAGGATGCCTCCACAACACATACCTGCTAAGATTCAGTAGCTCGATCATGAGGATGACTCCCTTAGAGATGAGGATTCAATACAGGGATCAGTTCCCCAGGCGTTACCTCCTAGAGGTTCACCTTCTATTCCACCACCAGTGGAGTAGCTCGTGGTACTTGCTGTACCAACTAACGAGGGGTGCAGGTTGACTATGCTCCATGAGTTCCAAATATAGAGACCCCTCAGGTTTCGAGGCGATCTCGACCCTCGGGGGGGATGAGGAGTAGCTTGAGGCGGTAACCAGAGTTTTCCCTCTATTGAAGACACTAGTGGACCAGATGGTGATCTTAGTAGTGATCCTTCTTTAGGGTTCAACATGACGATGATAGAGTCTGACCAATTAGAACCACGATGAGGAGACTATTTATTGGATGGAGTTTGAGCAACTCTTTATGGGGGAGTTAACTCTAGTTACGCTAAGGGCGGTGAGTATCCATAAGATTCTTCAGCTCTAGTAGGGCATTCTGACAGTATCTGACTATTCATCGAGGTTCACCAGCCTCACAATGTACTCGATGGATATGGTCAGGGATTAGTTCTTCAGATCTTGGACCTTAAATCGATTTCTGCAATGGGACATCTGAGCTAGAGTCATGCCTATATGAATTTCAACTTATTCTAGAGTGCTTGAGTGGGCCTTGGTGATCGAGAGATTCTTGGAAGAGCAGAGACATCCAAAGGCAAACAGTAGTATGAATACAAGTGCATAGAACTCTGTAGTAGGGATTCGATGTTAGGCACAAGGATATGGATGTGAGAGAGGTCACAGGAGGACCTAGGATAATGGATAGATAGTCTAGGGCCTTCATGTTGGATCCAGTCATCCATGGGAGAGGAGATGTTACTCATGCGATGATAGTTGACATATCACTAGAGACTGTCCAATCCATCAAGCTATTGACAGGGAAGTGGTGGATGGAAAACAAAGGTAGAGGCAGAGTGTGGATCAGATTGACCCCCTAAGCGTTGGATGTGGTAGAGTAGTAGGGAGAGCATCAGGTGGTGGAAGATTCTTCGATCAACTTCCAACACCACCCCAGGAGGTCCGCACCGGGCTCTAGGAGTTGGGGGATAGGGGCAGGGACAGCTACACGCGGTTGAGGCGTATGACCCAGGTACTACAGGGATGATCCGAGGTATAATCTTTGCCTTCTCTACCTTAGCTTCTGTAATTATAGACACAGTTTTTGGTCATTCATTCTTCTCCACATGTCTTATGAGAAACCTTCAAATTATTGTAGATTTGTTGACTCGACCCTTACACTTAGAGACAGCTACAAGAGGACACTTGATGATCACACACCTTTGCCGATAGTGTTATCATACCCTTGGAGGTGATATTTTCAGTTGGAACCACTTGGTGGCAGCGTCAAGGCCTTATGATGTCATAATCACTTTAGATAGTCTATCATCGGTCCATGCCCAAATAGACTACATTAGGTGAAGAGTGTGGTGTGTCTGCAATGATAGGATTATGTTTTACTTTGTTAGTGAAAATGAGACTCAGGAAATAAGAAAATGGGCTCATGCATAGGAGGGTACAGACAATCACTCATGATTTGGAAATCCTTACCCTCGGAGTAGTAGATGTTGTGAGATTCCAGTTCGCAGCAGTAGTGGTAGAATACGAGGTCACCTTTCCTTAATATGTTCTTGGACTACCTTCCTTCTAAGAGATCAACTTCTACATCGACATGCATCCTGGGATAACACCGATATCCTCACCATAAAATTAAATGGCTCTTACAAAGCTGTGTGAGCTCAGAGAGAAGCAAGAGGATTGGCAGGGAAAGGGGTTCATGAGACCCAATTTTTCACCCATGGTGGCCCCGGTTTTGTTTTCGGAGAAGGAAGATGGTAGTTTGAGGTTGTGCCTAGATTATCAACGTCTGAATCCAGAAACGGTTAAGAACATGTATCCAATAATGATGATCAAATACCTCTTTGATCAACTGAGATGGGCACAATGGTTCTCGAAGGTTGACCTTTAATCACTAGTTATGAGTACGGGAGGAGGGTATACCGATGACAGATTTCAGATGCCACTACAGTCACTATGAGTACTTAGTGATTTATTTTTGGTGTGATGATTTCCCTCACAGTGTTCATGGGACTTATGAACCGAATCTTCAAGCCATCCTTGGACCGGTTCATATTGGTCTTTTTCAACGACATCCTTGTGTACTCGGCATTAGAGGAGGAGAATGTGACACACATGTGGATGGTTCTAGACGTGCTCTGAGAGCACCAGCTTTATGGGATGCTTTCGAAGTGTCGGTTTTGGATTTATGAGGTCCACTTTATTGGACATGTCATCTTAGCAGATGGAGTAGTTGTGGACCCTGCTATGGTGGAGGCAATGTTAGCATGGGAGCCACCTCAGAGAGTAAAGGTGGTGTAGAGCTTTCTTGTGTTGGAAGGATATATCTAAAGATTCAGTCCTGATATCTCCCAGATATCATTACTAATGACATCCTTCAATTGGAAGGGGAAAACATTTATATGGAAGGAGATGTTTAGTAGGCTTTTGAGTAGTTGATATAGAGTTTGGTGAGTGCCTCGATCTTGATATTTCTGGAGGAGGGTTTTGGGTACATTGTTTTCTGTGACGCATCAGGGACTATGCTTGGTTGTGTCCAGATACTGGGACTGGCAGTGTTTGTTAATGGTTTATGCTAGATAACATAGCATGAGCATAAATATGCGACCCATGATCTCTAGTTGGTAGTGGTAGTCTTCACATTGAAGATGTGGAGACACAATCTTATGGGCGATCGGTTTATCATCTACTCTATCCAAAATGTTCGGTTTCTGGGGCCCGCAGCGGAAGCCGATGGGCCGGGGATTTTAAAATTTTCATCGGCGCAACAACGGTACTTGTCGTTGCTGACGATCCGAGCCCCGGAGATATCCGAGGATCTCACGTAGATTGTAAAGAGCACAAAATAAATGGAAAAACATACCTGTTTCATATCTGAAGCCATTGTCGCCCGCTACTCGTCGACGGCGATCGTTGTGCGAAGAATCCATAGGAGAATCCCTCTAGATCATCCACACACACCTCAAAAATCCGCAGGAATGATGATCGTCGAACTCCGGGTGCTAGCGCGGTGATTCAACGATATCTTCGACGTCCCGACGATCACCGCATTGTCGATCTTATGATGCATGAAGAGAAACTTGATCCAAACTCTTGGATCGAGTGCTTCTCTCTCTAAGAAGCGGGAGGAGAGAGAGGATCTCAACTCTCATTCAATGCAAATGAGTGAATAGTGAATTGCACATGAAAGAGAGAGAGAATCCTCTATTATTTATAGACATGTTGATAAATACCCAGTAGGGTTCCCCAGCCCCCGTTAATATCAACGTTCTTTAAATAAATAATTATGACGACTTATAACTGCATCAATATTATTTATTAATTTTATCACATACTTGTAATATATAAAATATATTACGTGATAAAATCTGAGACTTTTAACTGGACTCGTTGTCCCGCATAGTATTAAACGAACATTGAATATTAAAATAATATTCCTTTGATTAATATCTTCTCGTATTTACTAAACTCGTAAATACATTAAATAAATTCCATCCCAAATATTCATAACTTTAATATTAATGAATTTATTTATTTTATTTGGTGATCGACAACTTGGAAAAACGCTCGGACCCGTGGTGGGGCCCACTATGTCCATATACCTATTCAACTGAATTGGTGTGGATTCTAGAATATGTTGTTGTGTGTGACCCTCTAAGACCTTATCTCGATAGCAGTGAATAAAATTCACAGACCAAGAGCGATGTCTAGCAACCCGTCATGGCCCTAAAGAGATAAGGATATTCATAGCAACGACTACCATCCTACGAACACTGACTGTGTACTATAATCTCTTTTTCATTAAATATCTCATAAAGCAGGACACACTCTTGTGTCATCGTCCTTATCTTGCTTTATTATTTGTTGATCTCTCTAGATGGATTCACCTTTCTACTACTTTGGCCAAATACTTATGAAGTCGACACCATCCTGATCAACGAGGCCTGAGATATACAACTTCCTAAGCTTGGAAGTGACAAATCCTTTCTGGACCATTCAACCAACATCATACCACTAATGACGCACCTGACATGAACTACCTCACCACGACATTACTTCCATGGTTTTCACCTTTAATAAATGTACATAATTAAATGATATACATTAGTAATGGTCTCAAGTCAGGAGACCAATACACATGTACATATATAGGAACAACCAGTGACACATAAAACATGTGGTGTTCCTATTGGCGGGTCTGTCCTCATGATCTCACTCCTAGTGATCACCAAGTGCGAACTTTATGAGAAGAAGTCTCAATGCTTATGAGCCCCCAACACCTGATAGTCAGACATCTACTGTGTCCTGTCAGAAAGATGTATCTAGAATATAGAACATATATTTAAGATCAATGTCATTGTATCTTGAGGTTATCATTATAGAATGGGATCTGTTATAACCTCTCGACATGAGAACTAACCTTTGGACATTATAATTATTATAGTAGACACAAAAAAATTATGCACTATAATGGTAATAAATCATCACGCATATCTAACTGTACACATAATACGGTAATCAAAAGTACTACATAGTTGGGTCTAGGGAACCCACTATTTCAACACTCCCACTTGCACTATATCCAACTTGCTAACTGAACTTGTTAGCTACTCACATGATAAATACCATGCTTCTGGTGAGTAATGGATTTAACTGCTGGGCCTACCACATTTTTTCTGCGTGGCATATCTGTTATATGATACCTCAACAACTTCAGTAAAACTTCTCAAGATAGTGTATCCATGGGTATATTATTTGTGTACATTGTCATAACATGAAAACTTAGCTAGTAAGAATATCATAATTCTCCTTATGATAATACTTTTCTCACTTGGTGAGAATCCAAGAATTGGGACAAATCTTTGCGATTATAATTGCTTCTTAGCTGCCTTAGAAGCTGCAATGTACTCAGTATTTGTAGGTATGGCTACCATAATATTTTATGAGATTGACTCGCTCATATCCTTTGCCTAACTGTGATACTAGATCAAATTTATCTAAGGATTACTAGTTTCTGTCCCACCATAACTAGTATACCTTCCTCTCCATATTCCAGGTACATATCATTTTTACTCACCGAAGTACAAGATGATAGTTTTGATTTCATCACTTGTAGTGCTCTTGAAAATAATTGATATCTTCCTATAATAAATTATTTCCTAGCAGTATCAATTGTTGTACATAATATGGCATATGTGATTGATCCATCGCTAAAGCATATGGTATCAATTCACAACTTTAATCTCTACACATTCTCCAAACATGTTAACCTAGAGAGATTAAGCCATGTGACATAGGCAACAATTCTAAACTTGAATTATTCAAACTTGTATTTATTCAATACAACGTCACTATATGTACGATTGACTAGGACCAAGCAACCTTTGGATCAACCTGAGTGGATCTAGTTCCCTAGAATTTTGGTTGCAACATGAATTCAATCATTGGAGAATTGTTTTTAACCTGATCTTATTTATCTATAAGATCAAGAAAAATCCATATGTTGCCGAACATATATCACTTGGAAAACATTGGCGCTCCCACTAACCCTTGGAAGACACAATGCAAAGATTTAATTATAATGAATGCTCTAATATCTTTTTGCTTACTTTAATCCAGAATTGTATTTTAGTAACTTGCAACCCTTATTGGCATCATTTGATGTCATCATATCTTTCTGGTTACATCGTATAGACACCTTCCACGAAAGATGATCTTGACATCCAATGACCAATACCATGATCATAGAAGTTCAGCTATGACATGTAAAATTCTAATAGATTTTGGCGTACTGACTTTGTATAACCAATAAAGCCTTATTGGTACCATACTTGTACCATCCATGTATCATTTCATTTGAATACCCACCATATTATTAAATTTATAAGCCCCCTTTCCAATTTGATACATGGAATCTATTATTGAATTTTAGTTGATCTTGTCAATCTTAGCTCGTTGCCTTATACTGCTTACTTATAGGATTTATTATTCTCAATTAATAATTTATCACCGGCCGCGGTGAATATAAAACCATCACCATGGTTTCATTCTTCCTACGCAGTATGTGTCTCTGGAACATGCCTATTCCACATGTACTTGTGGAACTTGTTCCCTATGCCAACCATTGGTGCATCTCGAGCATTGACTAAGTCTAATTCAATTCAGCTTCCACTATCTCTAATAGAGATGTGCACCCTTGTATATAAATGTACTCTAATACTTGACTACATATTTTCTATCTTAGGGATTTAGGTGATATCTTAAGCAACTGGTAGGATAATTACCTTAGATGCATAACGTGTTTAACTTGATGCATGTTTGTTTAAATCCTAACAAACACTTTGCATCTAAACATGTCTTATGACATAATGGATTTTCCATATGACTCATATGAAATTCATTTGTCATTTTAGTTGGAACATTGGTTATGCATCTATGCTGTTATCTGCAAATCACATTTTGAAATATGATGGATGTTTCCGCAAGTTGCAACATTGATACAACTTACATCATAAATTTGATGTATAACATATGCGTTTTGGAATTGCTCCATGATACATGTTTGTTGAACAATGCTAATATGTAATACTTTGTCATCAATCCTCCTTATGAACATCAACACGGTGATGTAGATAAGGTAACATGCGTTTAGAAATTACTCCATGCTACATTATCATGATCGATGATTGTTTGGTGAAGATATTCTTTGGCATGCCGATCCAAAGCAACTCATATCTTCTGACCAAAACTTTTACTTCATTGGTATATTCCTTACTGACATAAAGGAATCTTATAAAGTATATTTACCTCTAGCTTTCTTTGGAACAGTTCACACTCTCATATTGAACTAACCACGGATGCTTTGTGGCATACCTTTATTTCAAAATGTTTCTTTGTCTAAACTAAGGGTGTCAATACTACCTTAGGTGTTTAGCTATGTCGAGCCTAAATACCATATTGGGTATATAGTTGACATCCGATTTTAGTTTTACTTGACAAAGAATCACATTGCCACAAATGGGTAGGTCTTACATTTTATATTCAACATGTATTGCCATTGATTCAAATAGTAGTGAACAATTTGTTGAGTATGTCACCTCAAACAACATTGATTCCAAAACATGGAATAATGTCTCATCATGTCCAAATGGGCACATGAGATAAATGTTTTTGGTTATACTTCCCAACTTGTTCAATTTGAATCAATCACTTGGCAATTAGAAGTTATGTGTTTCTCCCCTCTGACTTAGGAATCACCCTTTCTCAACTTCTTGAAGAAGACACTTTACTTCTAGTAATGTTTCTCAACATACTTGGTTATTGTATCTCAATACAAATATGTGAAAAGAATATTTTATTTCAATACCCAAGAAATATGAGAGAAAACAATACTTTTATTTGATGAATATTAACTGAACAAGGAGCGGGAACTTGCTTCTTGTATTTCAATTTTTAAACTTCTATGAACTCATTTCATTATGTGATGAAAATAACCTTCTGTTAACTAACCAACCACTTTTCTTTGAAGGAAATGACAAATTTTCCTTTGGCATAACCTGCCATAGGCCTTTTCGCCTTGTCATTCATTGTATTTTCCATAAGAATAAAAGATGGCGTTTTCTCCAATATTCTTATTACTTGGAGAATGTTACCTTAAAGGTAATGAATCGCTTACTCTATATCATTTTTTTGTATTCTTAAAAAAAACTAGAGTAATTGGGTGTAAAAGGTATAAGAAATGGGATGGCATGAAAGATTGTGAACCGTCTTTCACTTTACACATACCCAGTGCGACCATCACATTCGAATCTTTCTTCACTTTCTCCTTGAAAGGATCTTGTAGATGAGACTACATGTGATCATCATCTTAGTATTGATGTAGCGACCACAACTAACATTAGAAGTTGATGATAGTATTATGATAGAACCATCATATGCTTGATTCATGAGTCTCTTGCAAGCATTTTTACACCCTCACTTCCTGAGGTGGCTTAACAGGTTGGGACAGAAGCCCCTTGAATTTCCATTATTATAGTAATGTGCGCTAGTGCCTATACTACACTTGGAAAATGATGCTTAGTTTGGACATTAAATTTTTATAATATTTATCGCAGTTTTATTATGGTATTTCTTGCCATTATCTACAAATATACATTAGAAGACTATACTTTTATGTGATTACCTAATCTGACATTACTGATTATTTAATCATTAAATGTCTCCCACTAATTTATCGAATTACAGGAACCCTCTGTACTAGAATCAGAATACTCATGAGTATTCTAGTGGCAAGGATCCCTGAACCTCCCTCATAGTCTACAAGCTAGGGCTACGCCACTACTCGGAGGGTCCAAGGTAGGCTTTTGGCTGGCCAACCGCATTAACTCGCGGTTCCTTGATCTATTGAGTGAAGTCCCAGCTTCAAAAATCATATACTGATCTACTCAATTCTTTCCTATAAAATTAAAATAAACTAGCTAAGGCTATATCTTTGCTACAATCTTAGTTAAGTCGACCCACCACACAAATAAGAACTCCCCGGTAATAAGAGGCACCCTCAGCTAAGGCATGAACTGGCACCTCGAACACCCAGTTTTGTTCAAACTCGAATGATGGAAGTCTGTTGGTGAATTAATATTTTCTTTGAGGGTTTATGTTTTTCTCTCGATGAATGTAATCCATTTCTATTAAACTTTTTCTTCTATTTTGTCACGCTCACAACTGAACTTTAATAGAAATCAAATGTTGCTTCTTTATGTATTTTATTATTTATCATTTAATGTATTTTTCCCACTATTCTAAAATGCATAAAATAATAAATAAATGCATAAAGGTAAAACTATTATCCGACTGGTCTTGAGCATCTAAACGACCTAAGCGCATCATACCTAAGTCGTATACTTGAATCTTGATGCAGCTTGATCGTTCTGTATGTCTGCTTCTCATCTAGAGCATCGCCTCATCTTGGCGACGTCCACGTCACGTCTTGGATTACTACCTCATCCTGGCGTAGTCCATGTGTCGTCTTGTATGCATCGTCTTGATCAACGTGCTCCACCTCGTCTTGGCAGGGTCGACGTCGCCCGTCGTCTTCGTCCGAAGTACAAAGGTACTCGCGCGCAGGCGAGGGGAACTCAGGTATAAATGTACATCATATAATTATTTGTTGCGTAGGCCCTTATACATTTTAATCGAAAATAGATGATGTGCAGACCATCTTTAATTAATTACAATCATCGCACGTAGTTTAAATAATTAATTAAATAAATAATTTAAAAGTAGACATACATGGGTCGATGCTCAAGACCAGACGATGGGTAATTTAAAATATTGTGCGATAAAAATTAAAATGCAATAATTAAGTATGAGGGATTATTTAATTAAATTAAATGAATTAAATAATTCAAATAATTTAATTAATTATCGGTCCGTCAATTAATTTAATTTTAATTCCAAAATAAAATTAATCTGACTTAATTCAATTTAATATTCAATTTGAATTAATTTTATTCGAGTATTAAAAAAAATTAAACCATAATTAATATAATAAGTAATTTAATTAAATTAAACTAATTTATTATAATAATTAATTAACCCGGCCCGGTTACCTGTGTGCTAAGAGGCTGGCGGCCGGAGGCAGGAGCAACGATGGTCATCGGACAGTGTGACGGTGGTACCTGCGTGTGTGGGTCCAGAAGAGGGGTACCTGCTGTTGAGACCATGGCGGTGCTCAGGTCTGGTCCTACACTACGGTGCCGCTGCACACACGGGAAAGATGGGAACCAGGAGTCAGGCGCGCTACTGCTTGTTCGGAGAGGGCCAAGCCGGACCAGGTAGTGGCCCGCTGCTGCGGACTGCGCAACAAGGCGAAGCGGGTTGGTCTGCTGGGTGTGGTGCGTCGTGCGGGGTTGC